>CM070874.1:224111941-225311941 GCA_036365515.1 Torymus aiolomorphi | reverse complement strand
ATACTACAACTTGCTTCACCACGGATTTACGGCGCGAGATTAGGCTGCACGGTGAATGGCTCGTAGGTCTAGCTGAAATTTACGTTCCTTGTACTATAAACCACGTACAAATACTGAAGCTTCTTATTCGTTTCGTTCCTACGACAGGGGTAAGGTAGTAAGAAAAGACATTTGCCACTTTTCCGACGGTATTTATAAAACTATAGAATAGCTAGCTGACGAGATAAATAGATCGAACGACGTATATCAGCATCAAGTGCTGGAACCGATGAAAAGCCGCTTAGGATATTACGTCATAAAGCGAACATGCCATTGTGAAGAGTTTCACGTGACGGAATTCAATGATAAAATTTGTCGTATTTTTGGTATTGATAATTTCGTGACCAAAGGAATGTTCACAACCGTCAACGAGGGCACCAAAGACATCGAGCGTGTTAGACCTGCTTCATTGTTTCGCGCTGTCCCTGATCAAATGTACGTTTACACGGATATTTGCGAACCATACATAGTCGGGAACACTCAAGCATCTCTTCTACGTATAGTTTCAGTCACAGATCCAAATTACAAATTTGGTTGTAATTACGTGCAGCGTTTTGCTCCGATACATTACATTCCGTTACTTTATCACAATTTTCACAATATAGTCATAGATAGAAGGGATCAGCATGACCAACTATACCATTCGAGTATGGTACGTTGACGGTTACGCTACTTTTCAAACGCAACCGCTAATAAATTATAACCAATATGAGTTACTACATTCAATGCTACGACGACGACGAGCAAGTCGGGAGTGGGGTTAGGAGAGTTTTCACTGGCTCTACTTATCAAAGAGGGCGAGGAGTGGGAGCATGGTTAGGCGGCCTATTTCGAAAAATGCTGCCTTACATCTCCAGTGGAGCGAAAGCTATAGGAAAAGAAACCATACGAGCGGGGTTAAATATTTTCGATGACGTGGCGAATAACGGTGTCAATTTCAAAGAAGCAGTGAAGGTCAGAGCCAAAGAATCTAGAGAAAAATTGAAGAGAAAAGCAGCCGAAAAAATATCTGAGATAATGAAAGGCTCGGGTTATAAGATGCCTGCTCACAGACGAAAACATCAGTTGAGGAAGACAAGCGGTTCAGTTCGCATCACCGAGAAAAAAAAAAGAAGAAGAAGAAAAAGGGACGAACAACTGCAAGAAAAGGCAGGAGAGTCAACAAGAAGAGGAAGAAACCCGCGTTTAGAAATATTAAAGACATCTTTTGCCCGAAATAGAAAAAATGGCGTTCTTACATTCTCACTCGATAGAATGTATGTCCCAGTGAGTTAGACATTTTTTCTCTACCAGCGACTCAAACTTCCATAGAGAGTAGCAGTTTCTTACACTACAAGCCCGCATCATCGCTCAGCGACGAAGGAGATGCTCCCATAGAGTTTGTGGTGCCAAGTGGTAGTGAACATTACACAGACCTTGTGCACACGATGCTTTACATTCAAGCAAAGGTTGAACCAATAGAAGGCGAAGCGGAAAACGTCAAAATCGCGCCAGTTAACAATTTTCTTCATTCGCTATTTAATCAAGTCGACGTTTTTTTTAATCAAAAACTCGTTTCGCCTCCCAACAACGCCTACCCCTATAGAGCTTATATTGAATAGTTGTTGAGTTATTCTCCGGCTGCTAAAGAATCGCATTTAACTACAGCACTTTGGTACGATGATACGTTTGACAACTTTGAAGCTGCTCCGAATATTCCTATAGAAAATGCTACCGTGAACAAAGGAGCCCTATATCGTCAACATTACATACTTGGAGGGAAAATCGTCGATATGATTGGTCATTTGCATTGCGACGTATTTAATCAAGATAAAATGCTTATCAACGGAGTTGAGATGAGAGTACGCCTCGTACGATGCAAAGATGCATTTTGCTTGATGGATGTGTCGGCTGATGGTAAATTCCGTGTCAAAATCAAAGAAGCCAGTCTCATCATACGCAGAGTAAAAATAAGTCCTGGTGTTTTACTTGGGCACGCCAATGCCTTAGCTAAAGCTACAGCCAAGTATCCTATTACACGTGTCGAAGTTAAGTCATTCACGCTTCACACTGGAATTCTCGGGGACACTCTCGACAACGTCATCCTCGGGCAGCTGCCTAAAAGAATAATTATAGGTTTCGTCGACAACAAAGCGTTTAATGGAAATCGTAAATTCAACTGGTTCAATTTTCAACACTTTTCGATAAATTATTTTTCTTTGTACGTCGACGGAGTGCAAATTCCAAGCAAACCGTTACAACCTCACTTTACCGGCAACAGCGGTCTCTACATAGATGCTTACCACACGCTGTTCTCGGGTACAGGTATACATTTTCTCAACGAAGGCAACGGCATCAATCATCACAATTACGCACGAGGAAATTTTCTGACGGCTTTTGACTTAACACCAGATTTATCAGCTCATTGTGCTACACACTGGAACTTCGTGCGGTCGGGTAGCGTGCGTGTGGAAGTGCGATTCGAGGATGCTCTCACCAGTACCATAAATTGCATCATTTACCCAGAATACGATAACGTACTGGAAATCGATTCAAGCAGGCAAATCCTATCGGATTTTAGCTCGTAAATTAAGAAGAAGAAGAAGGAGAAACAAGAGTAGTGGGGATAAGCGTATATCAGAAATGAAACGCCTACGCGTGAAGATCAATTGTCATTTGGTCTTTTACATAGCGATGCACTCTCGCGCTCACTCCTTAAATAATGGATTTCATTGTCGACATGCAAGGTTTTCGCGACGTTAACAGAAATTTTTTGCCAAAGGAAGTGGCTGTGATCGCATTGCAAGAGCTCATAGTCGGTCATTGGATAGCAGGCCCACCTTGTAATTTTTTGCATTTGCCACGAGACATAAAGACGACAAACAGCTATATTGCACAGTTCACTTACACGGAATAGAGTAGCTCGAAGGTGACGTATCATTACGACGATTGCGCCATCATCTCTACAAATTTGTCAAGAAGGCGAGAAATATCTACGTGCGAGGGGATCAAAAACGAAGGTATCTCGAGAACGTGCTTGGAAGGTGCGTTAAAAACCTCGAAGAGTGAAGGTCACCATCGTTTAGTAAATTAGAAGGACTATTTTCGAATTCATTAGTGTGTGCAAGTCATATCGAAAAACATATAGAAAATAAGAAAGACTTTTGTGCACTTTTCAAAGCAAACCTACTAAGAAAATGGATGTACAGTATACTTCCAGAAGAGTGGCGCGAAGTAAATGAAACCATACAAAGCGAAAGATTTTACTCTGCTCTTTGCAAGTATCGTAACGAATGCAGAAAGTCTTTTCGCTTTGGTGAACCAGGTGGAGTAGATGTAACCGACGGAGACGACGAAGACAGCAGCACACACGCGCTAAAGGCAAACGACGACGACGACGACGACGACAACTTCAACATCGTATTCACTGAGAACGTTCTGTAAATATATATTCACGGAGAATCAATTACAAGATGGACACAAGGATAATAATGCATGCGATATGTGCGCTAAGAGCGAATACAATAGGTGTATATGCTGCTGATCACATTCCAAAAATTTTAAGTCCACCTGTGGCTATTGTGACCAACCTAGATACAGCAAATAAATCAGGATCGCATTGGGTTGCTATTTACATAGACAAAAATGGGTACGGAGTATATTTCGACAGTTATGGGATCGCCCCCACCTCACCGTTCCATCTTGATCGCCTACGAAGAAACTGCGTGCGTTTCCAGTGGAACAAGAAACTATTACAAAGTTTTGATTCAAAAGTATGCGGTGAATATTGCATTATGTTTTTGCATCATATATGTAGTGGTAGTTCTTTACGCGCGTTTTGTTGCATCTTTTCATATAATGCATACAAAAACGATAACATAGCTACTAAATTTTATAAAGTTATTTCCCAAAAGCGAGCCAGAAAGGTGAATCCTTACAGAAATCGTTTTCTTCCAAGAGAGACTTCATTGGGAACTGGGCAGAGTAATCAAACATGTAACACAAAATTATAAATTTTATTTTGTAATCATAGATGTAAGAGTAAAATATGTATACTTTTGTAAGGTCTTCGTAAAATAAAAATTGTATTTGTAACAAATTTACATTTAGTGTTAGACTCTTTTTCACATCCTTACCTACCTGATTCCCCTGCATGCTTTCAAGAAATTATCACGTTAATATTATAACAGTATCTCTATTTTGCTTATTTTCATATCATACGTTCACATCGGCTGCAATTGTAACTGAAATTTTTATCGCGTAATACAAAGCCAAAAGTAAAGTTAGGTTACATATAAGAATTTTTTTTGACATTTTTTAAATCGTAATTTCTCGAGAACGGCTCTATGTATCTGAATGGGGTAGATGGCATTCGAAAGAGAATTAAAATACCTATATTATCTAAAAAAATTAATTTTCTATCTATCATGGTTCTTTAATTATCATCAAAAACAAAAACGTGTTTTTTTTTTAAATTCATAACTCCAATGATGTGTAACAAAATGAATTATAATGTTTAAAAATTATATCTATTATAATCTATTATAATTATGAATTATGCTTCATGAATGCATTATATTCTGCATTATTATAATTTATTTGTGAGTTATGAACTTTTTTAAAAAAACACGTTTTTCTTAATAACAAAAGAACAATGATAGCTATAAATTTTATTTTTTTATTATAAAATATAGATATTTTACTTCTATTTCGAATGATAACTTTATTTATCAGCTCAAAATTTATATAAATTTGATATAAATAAATAATAAATAAATAAATAAATTTAAAAATTAACAATTTTTAATATTCATAAATGAATTTAATTATAATTATGCAATAATTTTTTTACAAAATTATAAATTTTGTTATTAAAAATTAATTAAAGGAATCAACAAATTACGGTTGAGGAAGCTACGGGCCAATGAATTGGCAACGGTTTTTATCTCGTATTCGTTACTCTCTAAGCTCACGTCATTCCAACGTACTTCTTTTTATCGCGAATACGAAACGGAAAGTGACGTTATGTTACATTCATCGCTTTCATCTTTTTGGATTGGATTGGATCAGGGAAATGGGACGTAACGGATTCATCGGCTAATGGGAAAACAGAGCATGGTGGGGACATACGTGTAAAAGCTGGAGCCCGACATGCTTGCCTGCAGTCACGAGTATCCATTCCATTTGAGAGTACGCTCTAAGTATACTCTTGCTTTAAAATGGACAAAAACGAAGCATCAGCAGTGCTTCCTGCACCATCAGCAGCATCAGTAGCAGCTTCAGTAGCAGTAACTCCACCATCGCTACCTCTGCCATCAGCTGCACCACCACTACCTCCACCGGCAGCAGCAGCAGTAGCAGAAACATCGTGAGTTAATAAAAACATGGATCTGCCAAATCTCTTCCTGCCTACAACCTACGCTATCAATAAATCAAATTCCAAAAGAGTCGTTGTTGGATTGGAACACCACGCAGGATTTTATAGAGCTGTGGTGAAACTCTGTAGTACAGAATCTCTTGTGAAGTACGTTGCTCTCGAAAAAAACAGTTGGGAACTGATCAGCGACCAAATGCACGCTATGATGGGGTATGTGCTAGATTCATTCACCTTCTACAAAGACATCGGTAAGCCTTCAAAAATATTTCTTCCAAGCCACGACATCAATTTTACAATGGCGTATGGAGTGAGATCCATCCTTATTGACGAGAGACCTAGTGTACCGACACCGAAGCTCGTCAGGAGATTTCCCCGAAGGGCAACCAATAGACGAGGAGACGCAGTTTCCTGACAGTTGTTCACAGTTCGAGACACCACAGAAGAAAAGAAAATACGAAAGTCCACCCGGGATTGTCATGTAGCAGGCAACTTTGAACGGCCTACGAGAAGTGCGCGAATATGTCGATGAGTGGCTAAAACGTTTAGAAGAAAGTGCCGGATTTATAAATCGCGGTATCGATAACGTAATTGAGTTTTTAAAAGTTGAGTTAAAGAGAGAAAGCACTGAAAAAGCGAAAAATATTTTGAAAGACACTGCTGCGTTCAAACAATATTGTTCATTGCGTAAAAATGATATTAATAATAGAGCAATGTTGCACATGGGATTCGGTAATATGAATAAAGATTTGTACGACATTTTTCTTATGGAATTTTATGCATTTGGCTTATCCAACTTGGCTCATGATATGTACGATTATATGTTCGCAAATTAATTTGTAATATTATTCGAAGGCTTAAACAATATATATATATATATATATATATATATATATATATATATATATATATATATATTCAATCTTTAATTAGAAATCAACAATCTTTTTATTTTTTACCTTCTATCCTATCCATCAAACCTTTCTTATAAAATTCATATATCAGATATACTCTGCATACTCCATTTTGACGCCACCAGTTCCTACGCATGGTCTCTACAGCACATGATGCAAAGTATAGTATATTCATTTATAATACGATGAGCGAAACGAGAGGTACCATTTTCATATTGAACGCCAAACAAGCGAGAAGTATGGGGCCACCGCAAAGCAAGAACGCTACGAAAAATTACACCGGCGATAAAGAGAAGCAGCCGTTTATACAGCAATCAACATCATCATCATCATCATCATCATCAAAATCGGCATCGCACAATAGCTTCTCCAAGAACACCTTCTCGTTTCCAGAGAAACAAGCGTACAAACGATTTTAATAATCGTTTACTGTTAATTTTTTATCAAAATGGTCCTTTTCAGAACCACAATATAATATCACGTAAAAACATACTATTCGATATCTTCTTACACACACACACACACACACCACACGCACACACACACACACGCACGCACGCACGCACCCACACACACACATACACACACACACAAGTAGTATATGGACAGGTATAGCGAGACATATCATATTACAAGGGGGGAGGGGGGTGCCCCGTGGCGGCGCCGCGGGTGGGGTCATTAAGTTAAGTGTTATGTAAACAGTAGCTGCACGGTAGCTAATGACCCATGTCAAGGGCCCATGTTAATGGGGCTATTGTTTTCAAAACCGCTACTGTTTTGTAAACAAGCCACCCATTAACAATGGGTAATTAGCTACTGTTTACATAACAGTTATACCCTCTTGACACCTCCGTGTAATATGATACGCGCTATACCAGTCCATGTGCTAGAGAGAGAGAGGACGCACGCACACATCCACCCACGCACACCCACCCGCCCCACCCACCCACACTCACAAACCCACATCCGCCCATCTACCCACACACACACATCCACCCACCCTTCCACACCCACACACCCACACCCACCCACCCACAGAGGGAGATGGCGCTCGCACCCATCCGGCCACCCACCCACCCCACACACCCACATCAACCCACCCACACACCCACCCACAGAGAGAGAGAGAGAGAGAGTTCCTTTGTGTGGTGCAGGTATGCGTCAGCATCCCTACTCCATCGTTGGTCCGTCGAACTGCGCAGCGGGAATCCCAAGTGGTCAAAGTATAAGAAATAGTTTTGTATACATAATAATGAGTTTATGGCCCTGAAAAGGGCCGTTTTTGTGTTAAGGTTTAATTACATCGTGAATAACCTTGTTTTTTGGGAAAGGAATTGGTATTGGTGGAAAAAGATTTATATCGCGATGAATCTTTATCCGTCGACGAATAATCTTTCTTTTTTTTATCGATGAGAGGCTGTTTATCCTCTGATGTCTGCTTGCTAAATGGCGGACCCATGATGTGTGCTCTGTGAAGGTTGCAGTCCTTCTGCTCTCGCGCCGATGCTACTATTAGTTTGTATGTAAGGCCAAGTGATTGATGGTGGATGGGAATAGAGCGGAAGAGTAGGGGCTATGAAATAATGAAGAAGGCAATTCAATTAAAATTTGTATTTATTGATTAATTATTAACAGCCTCGTATACATCTTTTTCTAGTGTCGGTAAATAAAGACATTTTATTTCTACAAATAGTCTATCCACATTCGAATTACCAAAGTTTGAATAAATCATCCGGTTTTTTACATTAGATATTAATTCGTCTTTGTGGTCGTTGAAAAGTTTAAGAAATGTGGACCCGTCGAAACATTTATCAAGTTCGCGACTGTTCTCGTGCATTTTCAAACTGTCTATCATTACGTCATACATGACATTAACATACGTGGACATATCCTCTAACTCGCGAAGACGAAACTCTATACACTCGCGCATGCTTTTTAATATTAGAAAAGTACGTCGCATGATCACAACACTTGGAAGACTCTCAACTTTTCTCTTCTTTCGCGCCGGTGCACTCTCGTCGTCATCGTCGTTGTCATCTGCGTCGACGGCCGTGATGATTGACTCTGTATCGATGCGCAATCCGTCGTTGGTATCCCAATCTTGCGCCTCATGCTGATACCGGCGCCGGCTCCGTAATGACACAGGCTCCACTGTTTTCTTTTTCTGATTGATTCCCAGTACTCTCGAGTTATAATCGGTAGTCAAATTAATCTCGTGCTCAGTTAGGTCGATTTTTGTAAACTCCTGCTTGTGCCCGTACAGATGATACATTACTGCAGGAAAATGCGTGGTGAATTCCTCCCACGCGGTGATTCCCATTGTTACGTATTTGCGTGGCGAAGTATCGCCACCGAATTGAATCACTGTACGGAAATGCCCACCGTAATATTGCAATCCAAGGTATGCAAATTTCGAGTGAGACTTATTGAGCGCGTAACTTGTGTTAAAAAGCAAGTTTTGCGGAAGATCGTCTTGATTCATTTTAAAATAGCTGTCACAAACTTGTTTTAAAAAAGAAATACTAATGCTCGTGGCTGAAGCAATGTCGTTGTACGAGTGCACTTTGTGCGTGTGTGTGTGTGTAAAGAAATACTGAGGCGTGCTTTCTACAGCTGATTTGACTACTGGTGCTGCTGGTGCTGCGTGTTCTACTAGACTGACGTAACGTTGTCGGTTGCGCTATTCGTTTGGGTGTGCGCCTCGAGAGGTGGTAGGGGACGCCGACAGTGGGGGATGGCGGCGCAGCCAATGGAGCACGTGTATGACGCAACGCACCCGGTGGTGGGGAAAGGTGGCGAGAAAAATATTATGTTTATGGTTGTACCCAATGGCTGTGGAAAGCGTTTCCAATAATTGTCGTTATGAATGCGTCCATTGTTTAGCATTTTCAATCACGTACTCTCGACAAATATTTTCGTGAGAAGGAAATGCGTGCTGTGGCACGTACCCGATAACAGCGTTAAGTGGTTCTAAGCACAGTTCACCCTGGCCATGAATGCGTCAATTGTTCAACGAATTTAACGGACAGTTTCAAGAGTGTGCTCTCGATTTTACGATATGTGTGTCTGTGTGTTTAACTGATTACGAGTCAAAGCATGATAAATTTTTCACATGAATGCATTCTTTGTTTTGTGAGAAGGAAATGTGTGCCGCGACATGTAACTATTTATGGCTGTACCCGATAACTGCGTTAAGTGGTTCTAAGAACACTTCACCCCCGCCATAAATGCGTTCTTTGTTCAACGGTTTTTAAGTTACGCGTGAAGAAAATGTGTATATGATGATAAAATTTTTCACGTGTAAGTATTTCGTAATAAAAGAAAACGTTTTGAATACTCTCTCGCGGGAGGAAAATGAATTTAACTGATTTTTTTTTTTTTTTTCAGGAGTGGGAAAATGAAAGGTCTGTAAATGAAAACATGATTTATATATTTTTTTGTTTATTCGATCAAACTTACAAACTATGAATACATAAACTTACATACTATGAATACATAAACTTACAAACTATGAATATATAAATTTTGAAAAGAGACAAAAACTTACAAACTACGAATACATATGGTTTAACCGAGACAGACACAAGCGATGCTTAAAATTAACTACGAATACATAAAATCGCATTTGAACCAGGGCTGATTCATTTCAGTATTAAGATATTACAAGTAATGAACAATCACGTATACATATATTAGCTTACAAATCTAGGCCCAACAATGCAAAATATATCTTAAAGTTAGAGAGATTAATAATGAGTCATTGGCCTACATGCCTAAGTGCACGAGCCGCACCCTTGTGAAGTAGCACGCGGGAAATTGTACGCACTTCTTTTTTTAATTTTTTGTTCTTTATAATGTTATAAAATTTAGCTATTTTGCCGTTGACGCGAGCATCAGTCGTAAAGATGTTAGAAAATTTTCGTAAAGTAAACCCACTACACATAAAATGCAAAAACATGACGCAATATTCACCGCACACTTTAGAATCGAAACTTTGCAACTTCTTCTTGTTCCACCTGAACCACCTGCAATTTCTTCTGAGTCGATCGAGATGATGTCGCGACGATGGTGGTAGTCCATAGCTATCGAAATAGGTACCTCTTGCATGACTGTCTATGTAGAAAGCTACCCAATGAGAGCCGGGCTTGTCCGCTGCGTCGAGATTTGCAATGACCGCCGATGGACGGCTCAACCGGCTTGGTATGTGATTGGCTGCATAAACTCCGAGCGAATTAGCAGAGAGGCCGCAGATAGCTCGCGTTATTTCATTCGTGTTCATTTTTTTTTTCAGTCAGAGGATGTGTCGCCTCGATGGCTGAGTAGTATATGTCATTATTATCGCTGCTGTCACTATTTGTATCTCTTTGCTCATAAACTGCTGCAAGGAACATTTCACTTTCCACTTTTTCTTTAGGAAGCGCTTTCCATTTCGCAGGAAGTATCGAGCGCATCCACCTTTTTAGCTAATGAACTTTGTAAAGAGCACAAAACTCTTTTTTGGCCAAAAAGATTTTGGTTGAATGCGTGGCGCACAGTGTATTGTCTGGGAACATTTTGTTGAGCTTTTTAAACGATGGTGAATTAAATTTTTCCAAGTTGATGACGCTGCGTCCGAAAAGCGCTTCGATGTATCGGGCCTTCTCCTCGCCGCGCACAAAAATTGTTCGCGATACTCTGGCAATGTTGTAAAAATGCTGATGTAGTTGACGAAGCGTTACGTCGCCGTCAAACCAATTAACACCGTGAATTTCGACGGCTAGAAAGGTGTTTGTCTCTTTGACATCGTCCGGCAAGTTGGCAAAACTATGCGGCGCTTGCACTATCCAATGATCACTAATTTTCTTTTGCAGGCACGTTATAGCTACTTCCTTGGGCAGAAACTTTTTTTCCGAATCACGAAAACCTTGAATATCGATTACGTAGTCCATTTTGTGTAGAGATACGTGTTCGTGTGTAAGAGAAAAAGCGAAGTGACGCGCGAGAGAGCGTCGAATGTGAGCGCCACGCTTTCCCCTCCACTTTTTATGACTGTGGCAATGTGACACGTGGCGCCTCTGCAGGCCCGTCGTCTTCTGCTCTTGCGCTTAGGCGCTGAAATCCGTTAAAATTTGTTGAGTGGAGTCGATTTCGAGAACGTTATCGTACTCTGCGTAGACAATGTAGTTTATTGTAACAGTCGGCGCCGTCGCGAAGCCCACTTCGATACGCACACTGCCCGAACGTACAAGGTTCCAATGAGAGTGGCAGTGCGCTGATAAATCGGGTGTGAGATCGAATGCCGTAAGAAAATATCCCATTGAACAGTTGTAACCGTTTATGCCTAGGCCCTCATTGAGAAAATGTATCTCTGTGCCTGAGTAGAGTGTTTGGAATGCCTCGATAAACGTTGCGCTGTTGCCTGTAAAGTTGTAACGGTTTGCTTGGTATTTGAACTGCGTCGATATATAGCGAGAGATAATTTATGTCAAAGTGTTGAAAGTTGAATGGGTTTAGCGCTCGATTTCCATTGAACGCTTTGTTATCGACGAAACCGATGATTATACGTTTCGGCAGTTGACCAAGAATCGCATTATCAATGCTATCGCCTAGTATACCAGTGTGAAGCGTAAATGTTTTCACCTCGACACGCGTAATGGGGTATTTGGCTGTTGCTTTGGCCAGTGTATTGGCGTGTGCGATCAAAATACCGGGATTTATCTTGACACGCCGAACAATGAGGGTAGCTTCTTTTATTTTTATTCCGAATCGGCCGTCGTTTGTGGAATCCATCAGGCAAAATGCATCCTTATTACGCACCAGACGCACTCTTATTTCGATGCCATTGATGAGCATTTTATCCTGATTAAACAAGTCGCAGTGCAGATGTCCAATCATATCGAATGCACGACCCTCTTTCGTAAAATATTGCCTCTGAACGAGGCCTTTGTTCGAACTGATTGCTTGATTTTCCGGCGCGCCCTCCATACAGCCGGGTGTATCATTGTACCAGAGGCTCGCGGTGAGATGAGATTCTTTGGCAGCGGGGGAATAGCTCAGCAGTGACTCTATGTAAGCTCTGTACGCGTACATGCTGTTGGGCGGTGAGGCCAGCTTTTGATTGAGAAAATTATCGATTTGATTGAACATTGAATGAAGAAGATTGTTTACAGGGCCAACTTTTAGATTTGTGTCGACATCGTCGTTGGGGAGTATTTGTGCCTTGACAAAGAGCATGGTGTGTACGAGATCGATGTAATGCTCGCTGGCACTAGGTACGACGAATTCGATGGGCGCATCGCTCTCGTCACTGATCGAAGAGACGGGCTTATAGTTAAAAAAACTGCTGCCCTCGATGGAGGTTTGAGTAGATGGAAGGGAGAAAAGATCGAGTTCGCTCGACATGCGTAAATTTTTTTCTTCTCCTTCTTGGCATTTACGCGAAGAAGGTTTCGTGCACCCGCGTAACCCGCCTCATGCTCGAGATGGTAGTATTGTTTTCCGTATGGCATCTTATCGCTTATATATCAAAGTGCATCCATTTTTTCTTGGTCTGCTTTTTACTGCGAGTTAGCACGGGCGAAGGTGCATTATTTTCTCCGGCCTCTATAGTCTGTTGTCGCGGCAAACGTCGTTTGGCCGTATTCGCTGTTGCAGTCAAAATCCGCCCAATTTTAAAAACTTTGGGATTTTCGATGAGATTAACGGGCGTCTCGCTAGTTTTGAGAAATTTTGCAAACTCAAAGCGCCCGACAGACGGTTCTTCCTCCTCCACATGCGGGCTCTTTTGCAGTGTGTCGAGAAGTAACTCGATTATGCTCGAGCGCGCCACTTGTCGGCCATCAATGCTCACAATGCCTGCATTGTCCCACTTTAGACGCTCGGGAACCGTTGTCCTCCAGTGCCGAAGCAAGAGTCGCGCTTTTGGCGCGAGTACTTTGGGTATACCTCGGAGAATGGTCTCCTCGCTGAGCGGCGCGAGACTCTCTTCGATTTCGGCTACCTCGTGATTCGTCTCGCGCCGCTCGGCGATACGCTCGTTGTCGCGGAAAAAAAGATAGCGACGTAAAATCTGCAAATAATTCAGACATTTTTCGTAATCATCGCGCACTGCCTTCGAGCGTAAAACGTCGTACATTTCGGTGTCCAAGCGAGAAAAATTATCGCCATGCGTTTGTAAACTTTTTTCCTCGACAACCGCGGTCGGGCTCGCGGCCATCGAACCTTCTGGTACGAGAATTATTTTACGCGCGTGTTCCATCTTATTGCGTGTCACGCGAGCCAAATATTTTCGAAATGAGAGTACTCACGATTGGAGTTAATAAGATAGGCAGGAATGATCCCCCGTTCTGAATAATCGCTCGTTTCTTTGTGCGCCAATCGGTGTTACCACTCGGGTGCGATAACTTGCGCAACGTGTGTTTATGCTTACTCCATCGTCTCTTCTCGCTATCCGATAAGTTTACGACCTCGTGTAAAACGTTCAACACGCACTCGCATATGCACTTGACAAGGGGTTTGTCAGCCGCTCGGTCTATGGTTGTGCGATGTTTCTTATCGCCGTGGCAGAGCACGCCGAGTAGCGCGAGATTTTTCTTGGAAAAATGTTTACCGCGCGGTAACGTGCCGCGACAAAAGGTAGTTCGTCCATACGGGGTCATAGTTATTTCCCAACTGACGTTCGGCGGGCAAATCAGCGTGATTTAAAGTATTTGGGCACGTATGCGTAATGCGCACTGTCACCGGGGTATATGTTTGCGTGAAATCTAAACTCATCGAGACAGTCTTGCGAGAGATCTATAAAGAGATAAGCGTGTGGCGCTCGCGTAGCGTCTATGTAGGCTTCGTGGAGAAAACCCTAGTCTTCGGGATGGATTTGGCGAGCGAGATGCTGTATTTGTGCCTTGTCGCGCGGATTTTTGAACAGCACTAGGTACTTTGTATTTAAACTTATGTCACCCTGCGCCTTTCCCTTGTGGGAAACATTTTGCGTTATGAATATCACGCTGATATTTTTGTGATGACTACCTTTCGTAAACAAGTCTAAAATAACGTCGCTCGAGGATTCTCGCATAAGATCATCGAGAATGAGTAATTTTTTCTTCTCGTTGTCCGAGGAATAGTCGCCTACCTGCGGGAGTCCCTCCGAAACTAAATGATAGGTCCATTGGACTTAAAAGCTGTTCTGTAAGCCTCTTGCCATTCAGCGTAATAAAACAGTAAACGGTCGAAGCGTGTGGTACACATGGCCGGTAAATGGGCGAGAAAGCGCTGAACAAAGCGTGTTTTTCCACAGCCTGTGGGTCCACACACACAGCAGGTAAACGGATGTTTCAAGCATGTATCCATTTTTTTACGACCTCTAGCCACCGAATGAGACTGTCCCACGCTTTCCCAATCATTTTATACCGTTTTTTCCATTCGCGCGAAACATTATCGTCTGCATGACGCGCGGACGGGGCGGCACACACTGGGGCCGAAAGGTTCAAAACCATCTAGAGGTCATAATTCTCAACCGAATTTGAAAATTCAAAAACAGGAACTTTTGTGACAAAATACCAAAGACCGCTACGAAGCCTAATTTTGAAAATATGAACCTATAAACCTAATTTATAACCTATAACCCCAAAATTTACACTTGTGATTCCCAAAAATGCTATAAAACTTCAATTTATAAGTCGTTGACACATGCTCTCTTAACCTTGATTCATAAAATTGGTCTACAGATTAAGTCTTGGGCCATTCTGTCGGAAATAGTGTATATTTTTAGGATATACATTGTATGTGGTTTAAATAACATTTTTCTCTTTTTTATAGCTGATTTTGGCCTCAGAAGCCACTAGGTGTAAGACCCCCTTAAGACTTATGAGGTTAGGGCTTATAGGTTTAGAGTTTATGAGTGCATGGCTTACTGGATCAAAGGTCAAGAGTTCACGAGTAAAGGGCTTAAAAATTAAAGGTTTATCGTATTTTTGGGATTTGCAGGTCAAAAATTGAATTGATTGGTTGATGTGATAGGATTATATGACTCCTTAGATTTATAGGTTAATTTTTTGGAAAATCAGGCTTCGTAGGGCTCTTCGATATTTGATAACGAATGTTCCTAAGCAAAAATTTTGAGATTCCGTTGAGAATTGCGACCTCTAGGTGGTTTTGAACTAAAAAATCCGTATGGCCCCAGTGTGCGACGGCGGCGGCGCACAGTGGGCTAAAACCCAATTTTTTTTTTCAAAATAAAATAACTCCACACAGAAGCCACCGATTTGGAGGATTTTTGCTTCTACTTATAGCAAATTAAATGTAGATTAGAGAAAAAATAAAGAAAATTGTTAAATAAATTTTTATAACCTCCAAATTCAACAAGAAACATAGGTATTTTTCTAAATTTTGTAGAAAACCGTATTTAAGTTTTAGAAAAGTGATTCTTTTTGGGATAAATGTTGCCTCCTCTGTACATCCATGCATAATATATAATCTCTATACCTGTGAACCATAACCTAACAACTTGAAGATGAACACTTCGCATGGGTCTGAAGTTTGCATCGTTGGAGTGCAACGAAATAATTTTTTACAATTAATTAAAGTTATTAAACAATGGAAATTTTATCTAAATCTTTGTTATAAAGTCATTTGATACTATAAAACAATAAATCTACACGCAAAATCAATATTATTTATTCTAAACTTGAGGTAAAATCAAATATTTTTTTATTTCGTTGCACTACAACGTTGCAAACTTCAGACTCATCACTTCGCCGCAAAGTCAGGTTAATACGATAATCTGTAATGCACTATAACTTTGTAAAGTATTTATGACAAAATAAGTGATCTGTAACATTACAAACTTTTAATGACCATAACCTAAACCTTCTTAGAGATTAGCTTATTATTTTGATTTAGAAAAAAAGTAATTCCACACAGAAACCACCGATTCGGATGATTTTTGTTTGTACTTATAGCTAATTAAATGTAGATTAGGGGAAAAGTGAAGAGTATTGTCAAATCAATTATTATAACCTCCAAACTCTACAAGAAACATAGGTATTTTTCAAAATTTTGTAGGAAACCGTATTTAAGTTTCAGAAAAATGATTCTTTTTTGAAAAAATGTTGCCCCCTGAGTTCCTCCATGTATAATATATAACCCCTATACCTTTGAACCATAACCTAACAACTACGTTGAATACTTCGCCGCAAAGACATATTAATATGATAATCTATAATGCACTATGACTTTGTAAGTTAGTTATGAAAAATTAAGTGATCTGTAATATTAAAAACTTTTAATGATCATATCCCAATACTTTTTACCGATTAGCTTATTAATTCGATTTAGAAAAAAGTTATTCCAGACAGGAACCACCGATTCGGATGATTTTTGTTTTTACTTACAGCTAATTGAATTTAGATTAGGGGAAAAATAAAGAGTATTGTCAAATCAATTATTATAACCTCCAAACTCTACAAGAAACATACGTATTTATCAAAATTTTGTAGGAAATCGTATTTAAGTTTTAGAAAAATGATTCATTTTGGGAATAATGTTGCCTCCTGCGTTCATCTATGTATAATATATAACCTCTACACCTAAGAAACATAACCTAACAGCTCTACGTGGAATACTTCGCCGCAAAGACATGTTAATATGATAATCTGTCATGCACTGTGACTTTGTGAGGTAGTTATGAAAAATTAAGTGATCTGTAATATTAAAAACTTTTAATGATCATATCCTACTAATTTTTACCGATTAGCTTATTATTTCGATTTAGAAAAAAGTTATTCCAGACAGGAACCACTGATTCGGATGATTTTTGTTTGTACTTACAGCTAATTGAATGTGGATTAGGGGAAAAATAAAGAGTATTGTCAAATTAATTATTATAACCTCCAAACTCTGCAAGAAACATACGTATTTATTAAAATTTGGTAGGAAACCGTATTTAAGTTTTAGAAAAATGATTCTTTTTAGGAATAATGTTGCCTCCTGCGTTCATCTATGTATAATATATAATCTCTACACCTATGAAACATAGCCTAATAACTTGAAGATGAATACTTTGCCGCAAAGTGAGGTTAATACGATAATCTGTAATGCACTATAACTTTCAATGTATATGTAGTGCGGGTCGTTCCTTCAGGCTTCTTCTATACTTGCCTTCGGAGCGCGCCCGCGCTCCTTGATGTTCACAGGTCTAATGGTAATATATTATATATGGACGAACTCAGAAGTAAACATTTTTACCACTAAGAATTATTTTTCTAAAACATAAATACAGTTTTCAACCAAATTTAGAAAAATTTAGAAAAAATGTTTCTCGTACAGTTTGGAGGTTATAAAAATTGATTTGACAATACTCTTCATTTTTCCCCTAATCTACATTCAATTAAATGTAAGTACAAACAAAAATCATCCGAATCGGTGGTTTCTGTCTGGAGTAACTTTTTTTCTAAATCCAAATAATAAGCTAATCCGTAAAAAGTTTTAGGTTATGGTCATTAAAAGTTTTTAATGTTACAGATCACTTACTTTGTCATAAATACCTTACAAAGTTATAGTGCATTACAGATTATCGTATTAACCTGCCTTTGCGGCGAAGTATTCCACGTAGAGTTGTTAGGTTATGTTTCTTAGGTATAGAGGTTATATATTATACATAGATGAACGCAGGAGGCAACATTATTCCCAAAATGAATCATTTTTCTAAGACTTAAATACGGTTTCCTACAAAATTTTGATAAATACGTATGTTTCTTGTAGAGTTTGGAGGTTATAATAATTGATTTGACAATACTCTTTATTTTTCCCCTAATCTACATTCAATTAGCTGTAAGTAAAAACAAAAATCATCCGAATCGGTGGTTCCTGTCTGGAATAACTTTTTTCTAAATCGAATTAATAAGCTAATCGGTAAAAAGTCTTAGGTTATGGTAATTAAAAGTTATTAATGTTACAGATCACTTAATTTTTCATAACTACCTCACAAAGTCATAGTGCATGACACATTATCATATTAACATGTCTTTGCGGCGAAGTATTCCACGTAGAGCTGTTAGGTTGTGTTTCTTAGGTGTAGAGGTTATATATTATACATAGATGAACGCAGGAGGCGACATTATTCCCAAAATGAATCATTTTTCTAAAACTTAAATACGGTTTTCTACAAAATTTTGATAAATACGTATGTTTCTTGTAGAGTTTGGAGGTTATAATAATTGATTTGACAATACTCTTTATTTTTCCCCTAATTTACATTCAATTAGCTGTAAGTAAAAACAAAAATCATCCGAATCGGTGGTTCCTGTCTGGAATAATTTTTTTCTAAATCGAATTAATAAGCTAATCGGTAAAAAGTATTGCGATATGATCATTAAAAGTTTTTAATATTACAGATCACTTAATTTTTCATAACTAACTTACAAAGTCATAGTGCATTATAGATTATCATATTAACATGTCTTTGCGGCGAAGTATTCAACGTAGTTGTTAGGTTATGGTACAAAGATGTAGGGGTTATATATTATACATGGAGGAACTCAGGGGGCAACATTTTTTCAAAAAAGAATCATTTTTCTAAAACTTAAATACGGTTTCCTATAAAATTTTGAAAAATACCTATGTTTCTTGTAGAGTTTGGAGGTTATAATAATTGATTTGACAATACTCTTTATTTTTCCCCTAATCTACATTCAATTAGCTATAAGTACAAACAAAAATCATCCGAATCGGTGGTTTCTGTGTGGGATTACTTTTTTTCTATATAAAAATAATAAGCTAATTTGTAAAATGGTTTAGGTTATGGTCATTATAAGTTTTTAATGTTACAGATCACTTATTTTGTCATAAATACCTTACAAAGTCATAGTTCATTACAGATTATCGTATTAACCTGACTTTGCGGCGAAGTATTCATCTGCAAGGTGTTTAGGTTATGGTTCACAGGTGTAGGGGTTATATATTATACATGGATGAACTCAGGAGGCAACATATTTCCCAAAAAGAAACATTTTTCTGAAACTTAAATACGGTTTCCTACAAAATTTTGAAAAATACCTATGTTTCTTGTTGAATTTGGAGGTTATAAAAATTTATTTAACAATTTTCTTTATTTTTCCTCTAATCTACATTTAATTTGCTATAAGTAGAAACAAAAATCATCCAAATTGGTGGCTTCTGTGTGGAGTTATTTTATTTTGAAAAAAAAAATCGGGTTTTAGCCCACTGTGCGGCGGCGCGCGCGCGGGGACTAGCATCTTTACCGCGGTGATGAGCTGGCGTGGCGACAAGCTGGTCGTGCGGGGGGATGGGCTGATTCGCGGTGACTAGCTGATTCACGCGCGCTCGCGCGCGTTGACTAGGCTGTCCCCCGCCGCGAGAATGAGCAGGACTACCGCGACGACTAGCATGCACAAGCCGGCGATAGTTAACTATGAAACATGACGCGACTTTGTAACTACAATACCTTCTTAGTATATTTAACATGAAAACGCTATAAAACATTCTGTATATTACTTTGTTAAGAAAATATAACGGCCTATAATCACAGCATCCTTTTTTTTTCAGCGTGCGTGCGAGTGCGCCTGATCGGTTTATATTTCAAAACGATGGGTTCTCTTTCGTTTTCAAAATACGCTGCGATCAAACGCGCGATGCTCTCGAAATTTATTATACACGAATTGGCGCTATTGAGACTAATCCCTGTTGAAAATATCCATGTGGATTTTACACTGCTTTCCACATGGAATCCATATGGAATCCATATGGAACCTATACGGATTCCATATGGATTCCATGTCGATTCCATGTGGAAATCGGTCCCAAATCGTCCTGTGGATTTTCACATCGAATTCCATATAGATTTCTATATGAAATTTTCTACAAACATTTGTAAAAAAAAATCCGTATGGATTTCCATGTAGATTTCCACGGGGAAATCCAGGTAAAAATGACATGATCCATATGGATTTCCATATGGTAATTTCAATGTTTATAAAAATGTTTATTTATAAAATTGTTATATTTTTTTTACTAGGATACATATTTTTGACAACAAGTACTGTAGAATCTTTTCGAAGAATTACATAAGAGGAAATTTTTTTTATAATTTTTTATGCTTTACTGATATGGTAAAAAACGTATCCCTAGTAAAAAAACTTAAAAATTTTATAAATAAACATTTTTATAAACATTTAAATTACCACATGGAAATCCATATGGAAATCTATATGGATCATGTCGTATTTACCTGGATTTCTCCATGGAAATCTGCATGGAAATCCATACGGATTTTGTTTTACAAATGTTTGTAGAAAAATTCATATAGAAATCTATATGGAATTCCATGTGGAAATCCACAGGACAATTTGGGACTGATTTCCACATGGAATCCACGTGGAATCCATATGGAATCCGTATAGATTCCATATGGATTCTATATGGATTCCATGTGGAAATCAGTGTAAAATCTACATGGATATTTTCAACAGGGATACCCTTAATCTTACAGCACTCGACAGTTTCCCCGGTAGAGAGTACGACAGTTTGGAAGCCATAAAATTTTGGACCCGCTGAGAGAAACTTTGTAATTTAGGTACCCTCGCCGTAGGCCTTTAGCTTGTTTGTCATGTTGCCGAGTAAAGCACCCAGAGACGGAGTATACTCAGTAGGGTCGTTTTTCTTACATGTGAAAATTCACAAGTCTGTGTCCATGTATAGAACACGCGCTGCAGTGAGTTTTTGAATATAAGAATACAACTCGAGACGCGCCTGCGCGGTTATATACGCAGCTATTGCCACATTTGTATTACCCGAAACATCGACGGCATCTTCGCGAAAGCGCCAATTTGTGTATAGAAGGTTCTCGTTGACCATAAGAACATCGAATACTTCTTTTTCCGCCGCTGTAAGAAGTTTTAATAGTCCCTCACGCGTGTTTATAA
Organism: Torymus aiolomorphi; assembly: GCA_036365515.1. Classification (NCBI taxonomy): domain Eukaryota; kingdom Metazoa; phylum Arthropoda; class Insecta; order Hymenoptera; family Torymidae; genus Torymus; species Torymus aiolomorphi. The sequence continues at coordinate 225,290,720 of CM070874.1, read as the reverse complement.
TAGTCGTTTGTTTCATATTTGAGCGTTTCATATTTGTTTCCCACAGCGAATTCAACACAATTTCGCGACAGAACGCAGCCCCGGATTTTTTTCTATTTTTTCTGAGTCTAACCTTATCCCCTCGTCACGCTCGTACTCGTCGAGATACCGTTTTCTACTCTCTTCGTCTGTACACCAAGCAGGCCAACCGCTTGCCTGCTGCTTCAATCGGAGAAAGGTATTGACATACGGGGCAAACAGCCCACCCGCACCCGTAACAGGATCGAACTGCGTGGTCTCATACTGCCAAATAACAAATATTTCTGTGACGCAGTAGCCAAGTTCGATCGCCTTCTGTAACTCGCAGACAACCCATGTGCCTGTAAATTCGCGTTCGGCTTGGTCGTGATTACAGTCGCCCTCTCGCAATTCCTCGCAGTACGAGCGACAGAGTCCGAAAATCAGCCGAGAGTGCATTTTTATGGGTAACACAGGCAGCATCAAACTACGAGGTGGTAAAACCTTGCACTTTATCAGCCTTTCCACGCGCGAGAGATCATTGTTTCGTCCGCCAGTCAACTCCGTGCATTCTCCGCTGATGTAAATGCGCGGGTGCCCAATGGGATAACGTCCCCTCTTGCAGATATATGGGTAAAGAGAGCAAATATCGGTATATTTGATCTCTTCGTCCGGCGCGGTACTGCAAGAAGTGACGATATTTTCCGTGCGGCCACCGATAAAAGCGTCACACGGGTTTAAGGATATTTTGCTCATGGCCGGATGAGTCGCTAAATATTGCTTAATTTCCGGTGGCTGACTTTTCACGCGCGCGAAATCGCATTCCCACATCTCACGCACGTCGTATCCGAACCGCCTCATTGCTGCGACTTTTGCCACCGTGCCCTCGTACGCCTGTGCGTATGTTTGGCCATATTTATTTTTTCTCACAGTACGATTATCGCTGAAACAGCGCGGACAGCCATGCACGTAACAGCCTTGGTATTCAAAAACAATTCCTTTGGCTGTTGAGGCAGGCTCTCGTCCTCCGATTGGCGGTAGATACCCGTCTACGAGAAACCCCTCGCGTAAACGAAACTCGCGTGATCGCCTCGCGTGTATAATTTCACGCCCGAACTCGCGCTCGCAGTATAGCAGCCACTCTATAGATTACTGCGAGTGCTTATCCCCGCGCCTATATCCGTTTGGCGGGATCAGGCCAATAGTTTTTGGCTGCAAAAAATTTTTTTTAAAAACATACATACATGTGGACGCAATTGTACACGCGGAGACGAACGGGTCTGTTTGAGCGACTTCTATGAAAATTTCGCGAAACCGTATGCACGCGCGTCTCAATATTTCCACGTCCATTTTACAGTATTCGACAATCTCTTTTTGAAAGTCGAATACGTAGTTTGGGGCTGTATTCTCATACCACACGAGAAAAGCGGCACGTTCAGCCACAGACATAGTACCTTGGCAATAAAACTCGGGTGCGGGTAGAGGGCCCCTGTAGTGCTCATTCTCACTGGTATTGAAAAGTGGGGGAAATAACCTTTCTTAGCGCTCTCGGACAGTCCAAATGTCGCAGGCAAAGCACTCAGTTTCATAATTTTGTATCTTGAGTCTAATGGCCAATTGTCTACCAGGAAAGGTTTAAATAAATGGACACCATTTATTTTTAACCGACGTTTCGGACACTTTTTTCGTGTCCCTCTTCAGGTGCTCTATATTTAACAAAACCATTTACATAATAAATATATACAGTATGTTGAACTTACAAATTTTACACAACAAAACGTAGTTTTTACAATTCCAATTCAAAATAATTACATATTTATTAAACACTAATCACTTAAAAATTAATAAATCACAATTCGCAACTCTAAACAAATTATGTATAAAAAGTACACTTTCATTACGTCAAGATGTAATAATAACGGGATACTGTCCGTTTCGTCAATGCTTAAATTTTCGGCAAACGGTCTATATATACTAATCTACTGTAATTGTGTGTGTATATTTTGTGTGTATAAAAGTATATAAAACAATGTGAGACAAGTGGAGATAGCGTTGAACGATTCGGAGCCGAGGCGAGGTATCAGGGGAGCACGTCATAGTGTAAGTCATCCTAATGACACGGTACTCAAAACATACACGAATATTGTGGTGGATATTATATTCTCATCCAACGTGCTCTCCTAATATACCCGTTCGGCTTTACAAAGTTTTAATACATAGTAAGAGTTATATTAAGCTAAATTTCGCAGTTATTAATTAATATATTATATTCTTTCGCTAGTTTATTGATTTCAAATTGTTTGTTTATATAATCTTTTTGTTGATGAATGAAGAATGCTTCTGAAAAAAGTCTTTTTCCGTTATTAATTTCTGTATCTAAGATTTTAATATTGTCAAAATCTATTGTATGATTGTTATTTTCAGTGTGCGCAAATAAGGAAGATTTATCATCTTTATCAAGATATTTTTTTCTATGCTCTTTTATTCGTACATTTAATCGTCTACCTGTTTGTCCCACATACGTTGCTTCGCAATTTTTACAATTGATTTTATACACCACATTGTTTGTATTGTATTTTTCTTCTTTATATTTTCCTAATACTATTACATTATTTAGTTTATTTATGGTACTAAACACAACATTAATATTAAGTTTTTTAAAAAAATTTTTCGTAAAACATTCTAACTCATTAACGAACGGTAAACATATAATCCCATCGTAGGTTGGATGAGAATATAATATCCACCACAATATTCGTGTATGTTTTGAGTATCGTGTCATTGGGATGACTTACACTATGACGTGCTCCCCTGATACCTCGCCTCGGCTCCGAATCGTTCAACGCTATTCCCACTTGTCTCACATCGTTTTATATACTTTTATACACACAAAATATACACACACAATTACAGTAGATTAGTATATATAGACCGTTTGCCGAAAATTTAAGCATTGACGAAACGGACAGTATCCCGTTATTATTACATCTTGACGTAATGTAAGTGTACTTTGTTATACATAATTTGTTTAGAGTTGTGAATTGTGATTTATTAATTTTTAAGTGATTAGTGTTTAATAAATATGTAATTATTCTGAATTGGAATTGTAAAAACTACGTTTTGTTGTGTAAAATTTGTAAGTTCAACATACTGTATATATTTATTATGTAAATGATTTTTGTTAAATATAGAGTACCTGAAGAGGGACACGAAAAAAGTGTCCGAAACGTCGGTTAGAAATAAATGGTGTCCATTTATTTAAACCTTTCCTGGTAGACAATTGGCCATTAGACTCAAGATACAAAATTATGATTCACACTCTACCATAAGCGCCTTTACCAACCAAACACTCAGTTTCAATTGAAAGTAATTGATACTATCGATAAACTTTGTGCTCCCGTACTTTAGCTGCGTAATATTGTGGCCATTTAATATTACGCGCGGCGTGCCACACTTGGAACTTTCCGCCAACTCTTTCAATATAAATTGAGAGTCGAATGCCCGAGCATTGTGCGCTATACACAAAATTTCGGCAAAATCTGTCTTTTCTCGCACACATAGCTCCAAGAGTTGTTTAACGGGATCGCGAGTGAAAATGAATTCGCGCACCCCGCAAGTGGGGCATTCTATTTTTATGTCGTCCACGCCGATGCAATCCGAGCATACTTGGTGCACAACGCACAAATTAGGTACGTGAACGCGCGCATTTTCACCACACGGAGTGTCTTGTGTTGTCTCGAAATCATAAAAAATATAAAGATATTTCTTTTTTTTACCCGGGACGACAACGCTGATTGGCTGCTTGAAGGACAAGTCGTTAAAGGCATGCTGCTTTTGACAGTGCCTACAAAAACTGATACCACACTCGTGTTTCCGCTGATACACGTTTACAATGCGCATGCAATTCTCACACAACCGCATAACGTCGCACACTTTTTTATTATTTTTTTTGTAAGAGCCTGCACGCTTGTGATTCACGAAACACTCGTGACCGAAAAATTGTCGCCCACAATCCACGCACTCTATCATTTCGACTTGATCGCTTCTGCATGGCGGTGAAACGTAACAGCACGCGCATGTTCGCGTACATTTGTGTTGATTTACGCAGCGGAATGCCTTATTACAATAAGAACAGAAAAAACGCGATTCCGCCGCTCCGAATAAATTAGTAATTAAATTAAAATGTCGTGCACGCTCTTCAAACATCAAATAAATAATACCGGCTAGTGGGGCATTCAATTCCCGGAGAGTGTTTCGTCCATCAAGGAGCGGGGGTTCGCCGCTTCCAAAATTGTTTCTCGAAAACAACGAGTGCTACGCCACTTGCGAGAAAAAAATTTTGAAAGATCACGAGCTCTTCAAAACCACAGCCATCACCCGGAATATTTACCCCAGCGGCGTCCACGAGACTTTCCGCGCGCTCTTTTTGCAATTTTCGACGCCCGTCGCGAATCTCATGCCATTCTGCGCGCACCTCATCGCAAGGCTGCGACTTGAGAGCCATGTATACCCTTCCGACCGCAAGCGCACGCGGTAAACATAAATTATCGGCATTGTTAATAACAACGATTGAGCGCTTTCGCAAATCGCTCAACTTTAAGCCACCACCCGCACCTACGGGCATTACTTCATAGCACACCTGTAACTCGAGTCCCTCTCCGATACCCAAAATTTCGTTACTCTGACTTATGGAACTTATTAAATTCCATAAATCAGCGTAATTAAAGTTCGCAACAGGCCTGAACGACAGCCCGCCCGTACCACGTGAAAACCGCTCATTATAAATTGTAATCCCGATTAATGTATGTCCTGGAACGCGTGTCGTTACATAATCGTGCATGTCCCTAATCGCGGCCTCTACCCATAATACGGGATTTATATCTGCGCGTGGCTCTATAATTGAAAATCTTACTCTATGGCCCTGCACTCCGAAGCGTCGCAGGTACTGTTGTCCCTCAACCACAGCAGTGAAGCGCACGCCGGGGGGCTGTATGCTGTCGTAGTCTTCGGCATCATAAACGTCCTCACTGCCACCACCGCCTACCTGCACGGGTGAGCGAACCTCAGCTGTAACAAAACAAATGATGCCTTTTATTAAAATATATTAAAATAGATTAATGGTTTTACGGTGAGGGATTTACTTTAAGGTTCTGCGATACCCGCGAAGCTTTCTAATACTTTATTCACCAAATCCCGCAGATTGCTTTCTGTATATAAAGGCGAGGATTCGTCTTCGGCTTGGTCGCGAAACCATCGCTGGAGCCGTGCTTGGCGATTGTCTGATACCCGCTCGTATACCTCCCGCAAACGAGCAAGCTCGGGAACCGATGCCACAATCTGCGTTAAAGATCGATCGCGACTTCGCACAACTACGCACGGAAAAATATTTTTAAAAAGGGCACATATTTTAAAATATAAGAATAAATATTTACTTACATTCGTTGACCACACGGTCGAGGCCCTCGCGTGTGTTGTACCCTGGGGCCGATTGGCTGGCGGTGGCACACAGCACACCCAGTATGTGCCGTCTTCCTCTGCGCGCACTCTCAGCAGTGGTGGAATGGTCGTCAGCCTCTACACCAGGTGGTTGACTTTCCAGAAGCCGAAAGTCCTCATCGATAAGAGGTAGACGATCGTACGCAGCAAGATACTCGCCTATGGCTTCTTCTTGAAGCTCAATCTCGTTCGCTAGTTCTCGCACTTCTCTTACAGCCTCCTCCTCCTCCTCCTCCTCCTCCAACTCCTCCTCCTCCATGCGATTAGGGATATCCCCTACAATTAGTGCAGGGCTTTCTACCTCTCGTGGAGGTTCTTCACTCTCCTCGGCGCCAGCATGCACATCGGCTATGATAACAGCAGGCTCAGCGTCTTCATCATCATCATCATCACTGGTATCATAACTCAGAGTGCGTGCGACTGGATTAAACGTCCCCGCGGCGCGCCGCAAGTATGTAGGCGTGCTGTCTTCCGCGCCGGAAAAATATGTAGCATCGCTCGAATCATTGTCATTTAGTAGACTCTCCAGAGCTGAAAAATAGCATGTCAATGATTATAAATTTTATAAATATTTTGAAATATTTTGAAATATTTTGAAATATTTTAAACTTACCAAGCCGCTCTGACCTTCCTTCGATTATGTCACTAAAAACTGGCAGACCACTTAATCCATGATTAAAAACAAACTCTTCGATTATCCGTAAAATCTCGCCGGAACGTCTAGAGCCTTGATATAAGCGCGCGATTGCGCGATACCCCGTCGTCCTAAGGGTCCTCTGTAATTGACAGATCAACTCGTCGCGAGTCATCCCGCGTAAGCGTTGCAATCACGCACTATCTCTACTATACCTCTCTCTACCAAAGAGCCGCAGCATGGCTTTTCGCAGCGAAATTTTTACGAACGTATCCATCTCGAAGTTTCGAACAGACTGATGCCGCTGCAGCTCTTATATAAGCGCAGTCAAAAGCATGAGCGATAAAAAAAATCAGCATCTCGTCACGTGACGTTCGTCAAATTTATTTTTCCTCGGAGCGTCCAGTCGCATTTTCCTAGGACCCGAGATGCCCGTAGTATAAAAATGCCTCTCTGCGCGCACGAAAAACAATAACGGTGCCCGTGACGACTGTTTGATAAAAAATCGTCATGTGGCGCGAACATTGTTTATTTATTGGGTATGTGTTTGTAACCTTTCTAAATTGTCTTTTCGCCTTTCTAGTTCTGTTTGTGTGTGTGTGTGCCGTGTGACCTTTCTTCCTCTTCTTCTGTTCCCTATGTTCCCCATCCTCAGTCTCCTCCCTTTCCCTTCTTTCCTGTCTATTCTTACTCCTCCTTTTCCTTCGCCCAGTCCCTTCTACTTTCATCATATCTTCCTCCCTGCTCCCTTTCCTTCCATCCGTCCTCCTTTATCTCTATTCTTGCGTCCTTAAATCCTGCCTTTCTTGCAATTTCCTTCATGCTGTCATACCATACTTTTGTATTATAGTGTTTTTCTCTATCTCGACTGTCAAACATGCATAAATAGCATGGGTACTTGGTAAAACCTGATTGTTGACCTAGTATCATGGACAATATTTTCAGGTCTCCGCAAATTAACCAAGAATTCGTCAAAAGTATGAATGATACCGAGAAGGCAGCCTGGTTGAGCTTCAAAGATGTTGCAACAAAATTTCTTGGTAACAATAAAGATGGGAACTCTACGAGCATTGTAGAAACTATGGTACAAAACTTCAAAAAATTAGGTTGCTTAATGAATTTAAAACTCCACTTTTTCGATTCGCACATTGATGAATTTCCACCAGACCTAGGTGACTACAGTGAAGAGCATGGTGAAAGATTTCATCAGGATATGAAGGAATTTGAACTTAGGTGGCAAGGAAAATATGGCGTGAACATGATGGGAGACTATTGCTGGATGCTAAAAAGGGATGTATAATCTAATAACAACTAGGGGGGCTGCGCCCCCAGCGTGCCTGCGGCACGCCATACCTCCCGCCCCCACACATAGCTGCTCCTCGCTTCGCTCGTCGCCCCCCTCTCCCTATGTAAACTTCGTTTTTACATAATAGGCACGACCGCAGTGCTCAGAAGAACCTTATACTTCTATTATTGCAAAAATTGTAATACTTTATTTATCGTTTTCATCATTAAAATAAACATAAATACATCTACAGTAAAGTTTAAATAAAAATTGTCCATTTACTTTTACACATTTATTTCTTCTATTTTATAGAAGGTTTGCGTTTTAATTCTACATGTATAAGTATATTTAGGTAAATTTTTAAATATAGTCTATGACGTATATCAATTTAATATGTACTAATTGATATGATTAAAGTGTAAATAGAAATATTGAATATAAGTATCAGGATTGCAGGTATATTTAAAATTAAAAACATAGTTATCATAATTTTTATAGAAATCGTTTTTATGATTTATTATTTTTATTTATGAAAACGTTAAATAGAAAAAAAAAGTTTTGTTTCAATATTATCCACAACTTTTGTATTTGAAATTTTTGTAAATAGTCAAGTTCTGTTGAATTATATGAGAAAAACTATTGTTTCATTACTCTCGATTAATAAAAAAACATAGAGTTAAATTTTATTCAGTTCTAACGAAAGGTGGGGACTATAGCTGCTCACGAGTGTTCCTAACTACATATACTTATATATACAATCTCAATTACGAAAATATACTCGCGGCACATTGTCACATACATTAATACCGCGAAGCGAAAAGGTGAAAACTGCAGAATTAGGGCCGTTAGGTCCGTTACACGCAAAAAGTAATAGAGAACAGATGTTCGGGATTATATAGCAAGTGTCCGCTAGATGACAAGCGCCAAATCGCTACCCGCAATGAAAAGCATCACCCCGAGTGTATAAGTATACACTTGGGGGAGACATTAAAACATACAGTCTCCTCTACTTACTACTTTTACTTGCTTTGCTTACTTTGCTAATAATACGAGAAGCTCTCGTATTATTTGCCGTTACCCCTTGCCTACTTGCTCGAACGCATTGCGTTCATCTTCTATCTATAGTTCAACTTCGCCTTTCGAGGAGAGTTGACTGCATAGACTTTTGGAATCTTAATTCCAAGTGTCTATCTTTTGTATCGAACTTATTCTTTGCGAGAAAAGTTGGATACATTGACTCTAGGAGTCAACCGACCCATTATTACATACAGCGTTTGCCTTACATACTTTACTGCTTTACTTATAATACGAGAAGCTCTCGTATTAGTTACTGTTTCCATTCGCTTACTTTACGCGAACATACATTATTACACGTTAGCCTGCATTAAATGCCTACACTTTATCTTTCCACTATATTTGCTTGCCTATAACTACTTCGTCTTATTTGCGAATAATACGAATTCTTACTTTTTCTGCTTTCAACTTATTCTTTGCGAGAAAAGTTGGAAGCATAGATTCTTGGAGTCTAAATTGCTATTTTAAGCTTAGCTGATAATACGTGAGGCTCTCGTATTATTAGTTTGCCTATTGCATATACCTTGCGTATTGCTTGCCTATTTTACTCGAACGCGCGTGGCGTTCAAATCCCTTTTGCTTCAATTTTACTTTCGAGTGGGTTGGAGCAAAGACTTTCAGAGTCAATACAATTTATTATTTTCTCTCGGCGATAAACCCTAACAATATAAACTCCGTATACGTTCATTCGTACACAACAGATATAGAAATAACATGGATTGCTATATCTATATATGCGAGAAACAGCGAGAAATAAGCGCTGTTCCTCGTATATATAGATATACTAATCCATGTTATTTACTGTATTCGTCCCCTGCTCCTTTTTGCGTGGAACGGGCCTTAGGAAAAAAACTCAACACTGATGCATTCGGCAAGACGGCAACGGCAATCTATAGTGTAGCGCTGCGTGCACATCAGTACTATTGCAGGATTGCACTGCCGTAACGGCTACCTCGACTATATGTGCTACATGCGTTTGCACACACACACAGCGGAAAAACGCATGCCGGCATGGGATTTGCTAGATGCGACCCGCGTGACCGTGAGCGCTCCCTGTGTCTACCTCAGTATATCTATATATATATGGTCGCGCGCGCTTTCTGCTTCATGCTATAATAAGCCCTAAAGTATTATACTGTGACTGCGAGGCGCGCGCACGTGTGTCCATGGTGTGTGATGTCAAGCATTGCCTGGCTCCCGGCGTCCCCAACGATGACAGCGGCTGCTGTAGTACGCCGCCCTGGTGAAATGTCGTCCCTTTAAGTTCGTTCGCCGGTTGCTCATAAGTAATTCGTCGGAAACAGGAAAGCAGTGTGTCAACAGCGGGAGCAGATTCGGTAAGCCCTTTCTCGTTCCTAACCTCTATGATGGGTGAGCTGAAGGTACTTTTTCTTGTTGCAGGCATCTGTGGCAACAGGAGGAGTGTAAACGACGAACGCTGCTGCAGACTGTTTCTTGGGTGTAGAATTATTATCTGGGTTGTTTATTTATTAGTTATATGTGGTTTTAGGTGCTCAACTTTCCTTGTTTGGCTCTTATATTAATGGCTATGTGTACATACAGTGTTATCACTCTCAGCGACTCTCAGGCTGGGGCTTTTTCCAGCAGTAAAACGACTCAAGGCTTCCACTAATTCTTGCCTTCTAGTTGTTAGCCAGAAGTATCTGGTGCAGCGAGTGAACTACAACCATTGTTGCAGACTTTTCTTTTGTATGGTAATGTTTTTATTAGTGTCATCTAATTATAAGTCATATGTAGTTTTTAAGTGCTCTACTTTTCTCACTTGTCTCCCAGACTCAAGGCTGATCTGCTATTAATGTGCTTTGTTTATCCTTAGGCCGAGGCAGTCCATGACATTCAAACACAATTGACGGTCTCTGTTAGTACCTTCCTCTCACATGGTGGAGTTACTGACGTAGTGGATGGCTGTTAGATGATTCTCAGTTGACTGGCATCCATGGAGTAGTGCCAGCTTAGATCATCCAACCCTATTTTGCTGCTTCTGTATCTCTATCAGTGATCTTTAAGTGTTAGTGCTTTAGAGTGTGAGGGGATACGTAATTAGGAACTAAGGTATATCATAAAAGTGCTGTGTATGTGTGTGTGTGGTTAAGTTTGATACAGGTAGGTACTTGTTTTTGGTGATATTATCTCGTCTGGTTAATTATTAAGTTTGGTCAGGGTATAAGAACTCACCTCTGGGTATCTGTTGTATTAAAATACATGATTATGTATTTCGCAGATTTTTACCCAGTGAGACTTGCCTATTTAATAGTTTTCTACACACTGTAAGACTGACAGAATCAACTAGAACGTTGTTCTTTATGCACTGAAATTTACCATATTACAAAATTTATAGCTTATACATTACACAAAAGTTTTTTTTAAATATGATATTACTTTAACATGTGATTATATAATATTACACAATTTTGATTCTTTAGTTTAATCGCTTAGGTCCTAGGAACATAGTTAACGGATTAATATTGTTAATTGTAGCTAGTGGCCAAAAGTACTACCAAAGTTTGTCGTGAGAAAGTGGCAAATAACAACAATAGTTTTTTTACGACGTTTCGGACATCCTTTATTGATTATGTCCCTCTTCAGGCAGAAAGTCCGTATTTTTTCCTGAGTATTACGGATAGTTCTCCGTATCTTGTCAAGTTATAGCCGAAAATCGTCCATTTTATGTATATTTTGGCGTTTAAAATCGTTTTTATAAGTGTAACTTATCAGGAATTCATTTTACACAAAAGTGATAAATAGGAAAAAGTTTTGTTTAAATATTATCTCTAATTTTTGTATTTAACATTTTTGTGTAAAATCAAATTCTGTCAAGTTATAACCGAAAAACTTCCATTTTTGACCTTTTTTGCCGTTTTTCGCAGTTATCTTGGCAAATATTGCTCGTAGAAAAAAGTGTCCAACAGGAAAAAGGTGTATTTTAATTAGTTTTAGCAGATAGACCTGTAGATATAAGCTTAAAATTAATTTTTCTAGTCCTTAAGCTTAAAAAACGATATTTTGAAATATTTCTTTGTGCTCGCATTTTTTGAATTTTTCATCGATCTATCTCAATTGAGAACCAGCACTTAGGTATAATTAGAGGAGTATTTTCCCGCGATCCTGATGGAATCGGTTGAAAATTCATTGAGATAATCGAGGAACTTGCGTACATACGGGCGTATAGACATACGATACATACATCACAGAAAACGCTTAAAACGCACTCATTTTGACTGGAAAAGACTTTTCTTGTATCAAATTATTAGTTTTTGAAGTCAGACAATTTTCGCTCTGGTGAAATTCTAAGGCTCTCCCGAGCATCGATAGTGTCTAAAAAGCGGCGTAGAAATCCTTTCCATAGGTCGTTCGATGACAAGCGTATACGCAAGCGTAAGCCAATTTCGGCCCAAAACTCGGCTGTCAAACCTCTTTTTCCATAACAAATTTGGATTCAACAAGCCAAAATACATAAAAATAAAGTGTTTTTGATGTGATGGAAACAATGTTTTTTTTTTCTTCTCAAGTTTTTCAACAGAAACACGGCTTTTCGACAGTTTTTTGAGGTTATGTTCAAAATATGCGGCCAACCCCCTACTTTTAACGCCGGATTCGGATTCAGCGGGAAAAAATACAAAAGAAAAGTATAGTCTCCATCCCAGAACCGACAGATGTTTTTTTTTCTGTGGGCCTGTGTAATCTATCGAGTCAATCGATATAAAGTTGAAAAAGGAAAAGGGTGAAAAAAGGCGATCCTAGGGAAAAAAGATTTAATCGAAAGAAGTTTTGTTTTAAAAAGATCTACAACTTTTATATTTAATATTTTTGTGTAGAATCAAAGCTGGTCGAGTTAGACGCAAAAATCGTTGTTTTGAAGCAAATTTGAGCGTTTTTGACGCATATCTTTCTAAATTGCTTTTCTAAGAAAAAAAGAAATGAAAAGATGTGTTTTAAAAAGATCTACGTCTTTGGTAGTTAGACGCAAATATCATTGTTTTGAAGCAAATTTGAGCGTCTTTGACGTATTACTTTTGCTTCCTCATAGAGGAAGCTTTGTAACGGTGAAAGAGTTTCAAAGACAAAAAATGTTCAAAATGATGTTTTAAGGCGATAAATGTCGATATTTGTTGATTTTGAGAAAATATGTTTCTCGTGGATGTATGTGTGTGTGTGTGTGTGTAAACTCTTTATATCTCGGAAACGAATCGACCGACTTTCGTCGAACAAAGACTAAATTCTCTTCGTCTCGCGAAAAAAACTCGGCACCCTGATGGATTTGAGTTTTTATTATTTCTCTTTTTTTTATAACCAGAAAACGATTTTGAATTTTTAGTTTTTTTTATTTTCTTATATCTTACAACCATTATTACATAATATAATGAACTATTCTTGAAAGGTATTTAAATTACCTATATTTTCTTTTTTTAATCTTGAAATTATCTTCAATCGGTCATTTGCTATTAAGAAAATTGTTTTTATATTATTTTTATTTTTGTAAATATTTAATGAAGACGCCAATGGTAGTAGTGATAAGTAAATGTTGATTGCATCTAATGGCCAAGGTTACTACCAATATTTGTTATATGAGATGGTAAAAAATAAATAAAACAACAAATTTATTTCACACTAACAACGTTTCGGACATCTTTTATTTGTGAATGTCCCTCTTCAGGTAACTAAAAATAGATACAATTTTTATTTTTTACAACACGTATGAATAAATAAATTAAGCAACACGTAAGAACAATTAACAAATGACACTTACAACGTCTATTTTTGATATAGTGCGGAGAGCTGTCCGTTTGTCACAGTGAAAATTAAATCCGAAAATCTCGTATATGAGGCGTTTCACGTCAGCTCTCCAGGCGTGGCGCGCGAGCGCGAAATCATGCTGTTTTCAGCTTGTGTTTGAAGGGCTAAATGTATCTAAAAAAAATAATCCCCAAGTAATTTCGACGTATTTTTTCCTCAGCTTTCTGATGGTGCTATTAGTTTCTCAAAATTTTTCAATTCTAACCTCAAAAAAACATAAAACGTGTTATATCTCAAAAACTATGTTTTTAATATTTTTGTTGACCTGCTAGATCGAAAGAGGAGGAAATTTTACATGGATATAGCCTTTTTCTACATAGGGGTTTTTTGATTTTTTCGAGATATTATTCAAGAAATACTTAGAATTAATAGCACCATCGGAAAGCTGAGGAAAAAATACATCAAAATCACTTGGGGATTATTTTTTTAGATACATCTTAGCCCTTCAAACACAAGCTGAAAACAGCATGATTTCGCGCTCGCGCGCCGCGCCTGGAGAGCTGACGTGAAACGCCTCATATATACTAATAATTGAGAGTGTGTGTACAATATATATATATATATATATATACGTGTAACAATGTATATGTGGCTCAATGACATAGGAAAATGGTTTAGGTGGGGCGCAACCCACTCCGACGAGTTCGAAGGCAAAGGAGAGGTACCAAGAAAACATAACAATATAGAGGTATACATTACAAACGCGTTGCTCTTAAATGGCTATAAGACATGGCTATATATAACTACGGTATATGTTCTCCTGATATCCGCTCAACCAAATTCTGCCGTTTTCATACTAGGAAGGAGATAAAAATTCAAAGTTACTTATCATCACACTATATTCTTTAGGAAGTTTATTTATTTCAAATTGTTTATTCATAAAGTTCTTTGGTTTGTGTATATATAATGCTTCGGAAAATAGTCTTTTATCTTTATTAATTTCTTGGTCTAATATATTAACGTTATCAATGTTTATAGTATGGTTTTTCTCTATCCTGTATATGTGTAAAGATGAATTTTTATCTTTTTCGATGTTTTTTTTATGGTGTTCCTTGATTCCTACGCCGAGACGTCTACAAGTTTGACCAACGTAAGACGAATTACAATTGTTACAATTTATTTTGTAAACCACGTTAGATTTCTCTAATTTTACATTTTTGTCTTTGCCTAATACTATCCATCTTATTCTGTGTGCTGAATATTACATTTGTATTTAATCTTTTAAAGAAATTTTTTGCAAAGCCTTCAATTTCTTTCACATATGGTAAACAAATAAAGTTCTTATTTTCGTTATTTGAGTTTTGTTGTGTATTTGTGTAATTTCTAATTTTTTTTCAGTCGTTTTTTATATAAAATTCAATAAAATCTATTGGATAGTCATTTTTTGTTAAGACATTTTTGATAAATTTAATATTCTTTTAATGAAAGGAAGAATGTGCAAGTTTAATGGCTCGATCTATAAGAGAATAAATGATGGCTATTTTATTACTCATCGGATGGTGTGAATTAAAATTTAAATATCTACCGGAAAAAGTGGGTTTTCTATACCAATCGGTAATAATTTTATTTCGTTCGTTAATAATGATCTTAACATCCAAAAAGCTAATACTGTTATTTTGTAGTTTTTCAACTGTGAATTGTAGATTTTTATCATAATTATTAAACGTGTTTAATGTTTCTTCTATGTGATCTTTGTGTATACACAACAATACGTCGTCAACATATCGAAAATAAAATAGAGGCTTTTTACTTAACTGATTTATACAACATGTCTCCAGATCTTCCATAACAATATCAGATAAGACAGGACTTATCGGGTTGCCCATGGCAGACCCAAAAGTTTGTCGGTAAAATTTATTGTTAAACTGGAAGTAATTGTTATTTAGAATGAACTTGATCACTTTACAAAATTCTGAGAGATTCAAATTAGTTTTATTATGCAATTGGTGCCATCTTTTTTCAATAGCTTGTAATACTAGATATTCTGGGACATTAGTGAATAGGCTTACAACGTCAAAGCTAACAACTTCGTGATTATAAGGGATTTCTAATTTATCAATTTTTTCTTTTAGTTTAAAGCTGTTGTCGATATGTGGTGGAGGTATTTTTATGTTCTTTTGTAAAAACTTTGCAAAAAATTTTAATAATTCATATGTAGGAGAATTAATAGTTGATATGATAGGTCGTACCGGAAAACCAACTTTATGAATTTTCACTAATACATACGCCTTTGAGATATTAAATTTATTCAAAATTGGTTCAAATTTTTTTCTTGTAGCTGTGACGTCTATTTTGTTAAGTCACTTGATTATCTCATTTGTTTCTCTTTCTAATTTTGGTAAAGGCTTATATTTTATTTTTTCGTAATAATTAGTATCATCAAATAAGCTCTCAAGTTTTTGAATATAATCAACTTTTTTTATAATAACTGTGGTATTTCCTTTATCGACTCTAGTAATTAAAATATCCGAATTAGATTTAATAAATTGCTTAGTTTTTTGTAAGTCAACTTTGAATCTATTGTCAAATTGTGTATGTGTAGATAACTCCTTCATGTATATTCTTTTTATATTGTTTAAAAATGTTCCTCGTATTTTTGGAATTTCAGCCGGTGTCCGGATATTTTTCTACAAAAACTTCAAAATTTTTAACATAAGTTGTTGCTAGTTTATCGTCAAATTGATTATTGAAATTAAACTTTTCGCCAAGTTTTAAAGTATCGTTTACATATTTTGGGAGTTCAACACCACTGAGGTTAACGCACCATTTATCATTTTCATTACTGGAATCGTAAGGGTCGATAACCTGTGTGTTATTGTCCCGGGTGTTGAACTCTCTATATGTAAGGGTATTTTCAGTGTGTCGGACTTTTTCTAAATCTTGCTTATATTTTCTAAAGTAAATAGTGTAGAGCTTATTTTCTAATTTTTTCTTAAATTTTATAGTACTAAATTGTAGTTTTATATTGTAATAATTCATAAATAAATGTACTATATCGTTTCGAACTACGTTTTGTAAGTGTAAGAAAGCATTTTTTATTTCTTTTTTCTGGTACGTAATTTTTGTGTGTAAGTCAATAATTTCTAAGTTCAATAAGCGAGACAAGGTATAATTTAAAATCTTTTGTTGTTTTAGCTTACCGTTATTAGAAAACATCTGATTATTTTGTATGTTTCTTGTAATGAAGTTTAAATGCTTTGGAATTAAACGGTAAAACCGGCATTTAGTCAGGAATTTAACTTGTTCTTTTAAATAAATGTTATTAAACATCAATTTCGTTACACGGTAGAATTTCTTTTTAGTCTCAAAGCCGACAATTTGAAATAAAAGATGTATGATAACGTTTAGTTTCAAGTCTTTTCGGTTTTTTAAGAAATAAAATAATAGTTGCATTTTGTTTTTTGTTGTCCTAACATACGTGTTGTAGTTTGTTGTATCACTATCTCATCCGAGTTGGAGCGATGAGTAGTAAGGGGGCCGGTGTAGCGAGACGGTCCCCCGCTCTGCGGTGTGTAGGGGCCACGTGGCACCCCGCTGTGCGGTGTGTATGGGTCCTCAAGTGTGATAAGGTCATTAACTCAAGTGTTTACGGTAGCAAGTGTGAACACAATCTAATTAGTGTAAGCAATGGGAGGGGTGATTTATTACCCATAAATAATGGCCCACTTATCGCGCCCTCCATGACGCCATGCCGCCATACATGCCCCACGTGTGTTGGCGTATATGCCTTGACTCGAGGTGGTGGGGGCAAGCGCTTTGGCTGTACGCGCTACACCATAAAGACCCGTATGGTGCGAGGCCTCTCGCTGTATAGACCGTGTGCTGTGTGTATGGGCCCCAAGTGTGAACACACGTTAATTAGGGTAAATAATTGGGTGAATTATTACCCCATAAATAATGACCCACTTATCGCCCCCGCCATGACGCTATGCCGCTATACCTGCCCGGCGCGTACCGTCATATATTCCCCAACTCGGGGTGGTGAGGGGAGAGACCTTTGGCTGTACGCGCTACGCCATAAAGACCTCTCGCTGTATAGACCGTGTGCTGTGTGTATGGGTCCCAAGTGTGACAAGGTCATTAGTAGGTGTGAACACAAGCTAATAAGGATAAACAATGGGTTGGATTATTACCCATAAATAATGGCCCACTTACCGCGCCCGCCATGACGCCATGCCGCTATACCTACCCGGCGCGTGCCGCCGTTTATGCCCCGACTCGACGTGGTGGTGGTGGTGGGAGAGACCTTTGGCTATAGAGCCTATGCTTTACGCGATAAAGTCCCATAGAGTGCTAGAGCGAGGCCTCTCGCTGTATAGACTGTGTGTGTCTGTGTGTGTGTGTGCGTGTGTGTGTGTGCGTGTGTGTATGTGTGTGTGTGTGTTTGTGTGTGTGTGTATGTATGTGTGTGTGTGTTCGCAATGAGAAGTTGGGGATGGGAATAGGGAGATGGTGTAAAGGAGAGGTCTGCAAATAAAAAAGCTGTTGATGAAAAAAATAAATTTTTATTTATTTAATCGTAGAAGAAAGTTAGTCTTACGTTAACATAACTACCGACATCACGAACGCACAATTTTATTTTAACTTATACACGAATTACTATTTTACAGTTGGTCTTACGGTAATATAAATATCGACATCACTAACGCACAATTTTTATTTTAACTTATAATACGAATTACTATTTTACAAGCATACCATACGCATTCAGTCAATTGCAAACATTTTATTTCGGTTTCACTTTTTAATCATTGTTTTTAAGTGCGAAATATAATATTTGTATTAATAATAACGATCCTGACACTTAGCACTACTTAGCACACACACCGCATTGATACTGCTTGCTCCCTGTTACTTTCGAGG
Organism: Torymus aiolomorphi; assembly: GCA_036365515.1. Classification (NCBI taxonomy): domain Eukaryota; kingdom Metazoa; phylum Arthropoda; class Insecta; order Hymenoptera; family Torymidae; genus Torymus; species Torymus aiolomorphi. Next base: position 225,272,556 of record CM070874.1, on the reverse strand, counting down.
CATGCAAACGCACTGTCGATGGCGACACGTGCTGCACGGTGCGTATCGTACCTCGCAAATAGAGCACGGACGCATCGGTTTTTTGAGTACTTCTGCCGTATGTTGACACCATCGCCATCCTGAAGGTAACTTTTCGGTATACACCATGGCATGCCTGTGCGCCTTATCAAATTTTTCTAAGGCGATATTCACCGTGGTATTTAACTTGCACAGCACATCCGTCATCTCCTCCAGGAGCTCGCTGTAGTACGCGCGGGTATGCGGCGATGTTGCCGCGGCAAACCGACAACTAATTTCGCCTACAAATTCTGCCATAAAGGCTGAATCCCGCTACACATCGTTAAACGCGCTAAAATTAACTTTGATATATTGTTGTATTTTGGCGCGTTTGTACGACAGCTTGTCGTAGTACGCGATTCGGTGCGCACTGATCGCCTTCATTGCGCTGGAATACTATACCCACTACATACTACACCCACTAATCACTGAGCCGCTTTATGGGGAGCGTGGGCTGTCCAGATCGCTCAAGCACGGACAGCTCGCACTGCTACTGCACTGAGGGCACCGAAGAATATCGCACCTCCAACAGCGCGCCCAATTCAGTGCTGTACGTTCATACAGCCCGCAGTCAAAACACCACTCCTGGATGGTTGGTGCTGTAGGTGGTGATGGTTGTGCTGGTGGTGGTGGTGGTGGTGTTGATGTTGCTGCTCTCGCCTGGTGTTCCAACAGGTTGCGCCGCCATAGCCGGAGATGTCTTTCGCGCAAGCATTTTAGCACTTTCACGTGCCTTATCCGTTCCGTGTATACGGCCTCCTTCGAAGTTGAAATCGTCAATGCTTGTCGATTTCTGAGTGAGATTCTTCGCCACTTGGCGAGGCGCGCTTCGAATCTGGCTAGTTGCTGCTGGAGACTGGCCATAACTGACTGACTGACTGACTCGATGTTCGCTAACAGTGTTGGAGGTTCACGGAGATGCTGGTACGGGGATGGTGGGGGTTAAACTGCTGTTAGTGAGGGCAGATAGAGTGGGAATGAGTAAAAACGTAAAAAAGCAATGTGTCGTCGGTACATCTTTCTTTCGGGGATGCCACGACAGACTGTATTTCGACGCTTTTCGAAAATGAAATTTACGACATGACGAGGTTTCCAAACGCTCTGATGAAAGCGCATATGTTTTGCCGCGGAGAACCTCGGCGAAATTTTTCCCGAATGAAAATTTTTTATTACTCTTTCATGGTTTAAGCACAGCGACCTCGCAGAAGTTTCGGGCTCTACGAGCGCGCGCGCGCGCGGCTCGAGTAGTTACGTACCTGTACGTGAGAAAAACAGAAACGCGCGTAGGCGTAGAAAACAGCCCTTGGAAGGACACTTTGGATTTTTACAGGAAGACATTTTTTAACATCTGTAGAGTTTCTTTTCTTATCGAAAAGCTGAACGACCGCCATAGTAATTATACTCCGCTTCGCGAGAATTCTCAATTTTTCTTTAAACCCGTCGGCACGCGTGACGAAAACCTTTCGAGCTAAACTATCGGCACGTGACAGGACTATGCAATAATTCCAAGGGGTTATCCTAGAAACTTTCATTCGCTGCGAAGAAAGTAAGACCCGTTGTTTTTTCGAAACAATATATCACGGTACCAGCCCCGCAACAGGATGTTTCGCGTGTAAAGCTTACGCACCGGGGTTTCTGTCGCGCGATCACGCATAGCACTACTCGAGGTTATTTTTCACCCAGCTACACATTTTTAACGGAAAAAAGTTACCTCTTGCGCTTTGGTGAGATTTTCCAGAGACGGCTCGAATACATAACGTAAACAGATGCTCAAAAACCCCAAGGGAAAGGTATTTTCTGATACCACGTGTATACTGTATTCAGAACACTCGACGCCGTCAAAAAGTTGCGCTATAAAAGAGGTGAGGGCCACTTGTGGTCCTACCAGTCTTTCTTTCGAACGAGAAGCGTCACCATGGAGAATTTTGTCGCTTGTAAAAGTTTACGGGAAGCCGTATTGCGTCTCGCAGCGCAATCACGCTATAGTAGAGGCGACGCATGGCGTACACGTCTGAGGACGTTGTCTTCCACGGAACTTGTCAATCAGTTACGACGCTTGTTACGGCTGACTGGCTATCGGTCGATAGCAAGATTATTCCGTACGTTCAGGGATTCGCGAGATGTACAGCGTACCATCGGGGAATTTGTGGTCGAGTAGAACTTGGACAGATTGCCTGTTTTTAGAAAGCTCATTAGCGAGTACGAGGGGCTATTGGGTAAGTGAAAAAATTTTTAATATTTTTCCTAAACTTTTTTTAAAAATTTAGTTCTCTAAAAACATTTTTCTCCAGCTTTAGAAGATTTATTGCGCGACAGCGATTCTGATAGCGAAAATATCGAAGCTGATGACGAGGAGAGCAGCGACACCATTCACTTTGAGTGGAATGCAGATGATACACCGTATCAACCAGGACCGTCTGGGGTGGCAAGCGGTTCGGCTCGCACTGATGGACGACAAAATCCTGTAGCTCGCAGGCTATCGTTTGACACTGATATCGACGAGGCTGATGACGGTAGCGCGCAGCAGCAAATCTGGGTTGCCGACGTACGCAACGCACCTCTTTCCGCCGATAATCCGCCTACAGAAGCGGTGTCTGACAGCGAAGAGGAGCTCCCCGTAAGCCGGAACTTTATTAATGTGGAGGACCATGAAAGGGCGAATCTAGAAATGGAGGCGGTAGAAAATGAGCGCGAGTATATACTGGAGGCGTTATCACCATACGTGGAGCCGGGGGAAGCCATTCACCGGGCGTTTTTAAGCGATCCTCCTCAGACGTCAGCAGATGTAGGAATCGCGAATACCGCGGAAAATCGCTACAACATCTTGAGCCATTTTTACCTTGCAGATCCCGGAGCATACGATAATAACTTTAACCCGTGGGACGAAGTTTATCTGCGTATAAATGAGCGTAAGTTAAATTAATTTTTCTTTTTTGTAATGTAAAAAAAAGAGCATGTTGTTGAAAAAAAATATTTTTCTTTTTTAGTCATAAGATAGCGGAATAGTATATCGTACCACTATCCCTATGACATTCCCGATATACCTGGGGTTTATGAGCGGTTTTTGAATATACTCCATGCACCACGCGCACAGATGTTGCGTTTGTTCCATGACCAGGCGGAAAATATATTTTCGCCGTTGTATACGGAAATAGATCTCGCGGATCTATTAGTTCTGTAAGCGATAGTTTTCGCGGGCCACCGGAAGAATAGAAAATGACTAAAAAGGAGAAATGTTTAAATAATATTACAAGCTGACGACAATTCATTTTATTCATTTATAAGCCCGTCAATCCCCTCTTCAGGTAGGCGCTGGTGAAGGTCGTAGCAGAAGCAACAGCAGCCGGGCGCGCTCGTAGTAGCGAGAGCACACTTAGCTCTTAAAACATCCGAATGCGCGGAGACGCGCGACGAATGGCGCGTAATCCGCGACGGCCGGCGAAAATTACAGAAAGAGCGTGCAGAGAATCTCGTGCACGATGCAGGAGTAATTTTACCGTTAGAGGGGTGTGGATTCCACGAGTTGACGGCGTTTCAAGATTTTTTTGCTGCGGAGGGTATTGCTATGGTTATATTTGAAAAGTGTAACTTGGGTAGCGGCGAACCTCCGTTATTTGGCAACACAAGTGTAAACGAACTTGTGAATCTTGCTTTCTTACACCTCCATGTAGGAGTGACGGTGTAGAAATGATAGAGTGCACAGAGTGTGGACTTAAATTTTTCGGGCATGGTTGTTTCGCTAATCACAAGCGCGCGGGTTCGTACAAAAAAAATAATCGCAAAGTGTGCGACGTCGTGCGGCTATGCGAAAATTGTTTAAAAATAGTAAATACACAGCACAGGCAACACGAGTGTGGTATTAGTTATTGCAAACAATATTCGAAGCGGCAGCCGTTCAATCATGCATGTTTCATGCAACCAATTGATGGTGGTGGTGGTGGTGGTGGTGGGAACTTGAAAGCGGAAAAAATATTTTTGTACATTTTTTACGATTTTGAGACCCGTCAGGATACGCCGTATGGAGAAAACGCCCGAATTCACGTACCGAATCTCTGTGTCGCGCATCAGGTTTGCACAGATTGCATAGACGTGGACGACCTTAAAATCATTTATAGGAAATGTGGCGTGCGCGAGTTCATTTTCACGGACGATCCGGTAAAACAGCTCTTGAGCTTGTGCATTCGCGAAAGCACTGAATTTTCCGAAATTGTATGCATCGTGCACAATGCCAAGGCCTTTGATGCTCAATTTATTTTAAAAGAATTGGCCGAAAACTCTGAGCGCACAGCCCCCAGCGTCACTTTGAACGGTCAAAATATTACAATGTTGAAGTACGGACGAACCAAGTTTATCGACAGCATCAACTATTTTCAAATGAAATTGAGTGCTCTACCTGCTACCTTCGGTTTACCCGAAAGTAGTAAGAAGTGCTATTTTCCACATCTGTTTAACACCCTCGAGAACCAGTGGTACGTTGGGCCTCTACCAGCGCTAGAGTTTTATTGCCCTGACACTATGTCGCCAGCTGAGCGTGCCGTTTTTCTCGACTGGCATGAAAATACAAGCCCTGGCTATATATTCGACTTTCAAAAAGAGATAGTCGAATATTGCCAGATGGACGTGGAATTACTGAGGCGCAAGTGTATACAATTTCGAAAAATTTTTCTCGAGGTAGGCGAAATCGACCCATTTGTATCAGCGTGTACAATCGCGTCGACGTGTTCGTACGTTTTTCGTAAAAATTTTTTAGTTCCGAATACTATAGGAATAATTCCACCGAACGGTTATAGGCGTGCTGACAAACACTCGCAAAAAGCAATAGAGTGGTTGCTGTATTGCGAAGCGAGATGGGTCGGGAGATCGTACATGCAGGGAGGACGCATGAGTTTCGCTTGCCCGAGGGATTTTTAGTGGACGGTTACCTACCTGCTTTTCCTCTCGGAGAGGGGGAAGCAGCTAAGGGAATCGTTTTTGATTTTCAAGGTTGTTACCTCCACGGTTGCCCGTGTTGTGTTACGAACAACCGAGAATCGGTAAAAAATAAGTTTAATCAAACGTATGCACAAGCGTACAAAAGTGTACAGGTAAAAGTAGGCCGAATGAGGAGTCTCGGCTACGAAGTGCGCGAGATGTGGGAGTGTGAATTCGATGGGATAAAAAGGCAACAGCCTGAGTTCGTACGGTATCTGGATACTCACCCCATAATGATTAGAATAACGCTCAATCCGCGGGATGCGTTTTTCGGTGGGAGAACTGAAAATATAGTCACTTCATGCACTGTAGAGCCAGATGAAGAGATCAAATATACTGATATTTGCTCTCTTTACCCGTGTATATCTAAGCGAGGCCGTTTTCCTATCGGTCACCCGCGCATTTACATAGGCTCGGAATGCGCCTTGTTAACGGATGGCCAGAATAACAATCTCGCGCGCGTTGAAGGGCTCGTCAAATCCAAAATTTTGCCACCGCGAAATTTATTATTGCCCGTATTACCGGTTAAAATGCACGGGCGCCTTATTTTTGGTCTCTGTCGTTCCTGCTGTGAGGAAATGCGTCAGGACGACTGCAACCACGAACAAGTCGCCGAGTGTGAGTTTAGCGGGATATGGGTAGTGCACGAATTACAGAAAGCAAACGAATTGGGCTACAGCGTGACTGAGATATTTGTCATATGGTAATATAAGAGCACACAGTATGACCAGTGCAGCGGTGAGGATAGTTTGTTTGCCGCGTACCTAAATACCTTCCTTCGGTTGAAACAGCAAGCGAGCGGGTGGCCGTCTTGGTGTACGGACGATACTACCAAGGAGCGTTATATTGAGGAGTACGAGCGCGAAGAAGGAATAAGGTTAGACCGGGAAGAGATTGAAAAATATTCGGGTTTACGTTCGGTCGCAAAACTCTGCTTAAATTCATTTTGGGGAAAGTTTGGGCAACGGCCGAATTTAAAACAAACGGAAGTGGTCAAAACGCGCGAGGAGCTGCTGAAACTGCTCACGACACCTGAAAAGGAAGTTTTCGACGTGCTCCCGGTTAGCGAGGATCTTTTGTACGTAAATTGGCGCTATAAAGAGGACGCTGTAGAGTCGGCGCCGAACACAAATGTGGTACTAGCAGCCTACACCACCGAGCAGGCGCGTCTCGAGATTTACTCGTATATAGAAAAGCTTTCGGCCAACCGCGTTCTCTACCTGGATACCGATTCGTGTAAAAGATCCTTCAGAGTATAGACCTCCTTTAGGCACTCTTCTCGGCAGCATGACGGACGAGCTCAAGGACTACGAAGAGGGAGCTTATATTACCAGCTTTCTCTCCGGCGGTCCGAAATTTTATGCCTTTCGTGCGCTCGTCCCATCGACCGGCATCACTCACGAGTGCTGTAAAGTAAAGGGAATTTCTCTTAATAGCGCCAATACGAGCAAGATCAATTTCGCTAGTATCCAGCGCTTGATCGCAGAGTATTTCGACAAAGACGAGAGCTCGCCTATCGTTTTGAAATACAATGCTATCAGACGCACTCGCACGCACGAGGTCATTACGCGCAGCGAAAAAAAATCCTGTTCCATAGTTCTGAGAAAGCGAAGATATTTCCAACACGACGTTTCGCTTCCTTTCGGCTATAAGCGCAATTGAATAATTGTATATTTTAATGCGTTGAATGTTGTAACTTTTGTATATTTTTCATAATAATAAAAAATGTATTGTAGATATTTAAATTTTTTTTTACGTGTTAATTATTTGCCCCCATATCCCCTCATCCCATGTACCTATTCATAGAGGTGGTCAGCTAACACGCGCGCGCACCGCGGAGATCAACGGAACAATGCATTAAACACGCGGCGATTGTTGCTTATATTTGCGGAAGTCACCTGATCAATGCGGTAAATATACTTATCCGCACGAGGGCCGGAGTATGCTAATGACCGCGGAAGGCACCACCGTGGAAGTCACCACCGCGGAAGTCACCACCGCGGTGATATGGTGATCTCCGCGCGCGCGCCCGCCGCCCCGCCGCTCGCCGCAGCCGCGGGGATCGTAAATATCGTAGCATTGCTATATGCGGTGATGTTTTTCACGTACTTCATCGTCAGCTGAGCGCGTGAGCGAGTTAAGGGTTTAAAAAAGGCTGCACGCGTGTAATTTTCTTTATTCGAGTCGTAAACATGGACACGCGATGGAAGCATCCTTTTACTTGCTGCGTGTGCGGCCCCACAGGCTGCGGTAAAACTTTATTCGTTAAAAGCTCTCTCGCCTACCTGCTAGAGGTATGCGACGCACGTTTCGACCACGTCTTATTTTATTACGCCGAATGGCAAGACGCCTGCAGACGAGATTTTAAACCCAACGGGCCATCGAGTTTCGAGAGGGCCTTCCAGAGATGGCGGATTACTCGAGTGACAATGAGAAAAAAAAGTTACTCATTCTCGACGAACTCATGCGTGAATCGTCGAGCGATGTTATTTTAGATTTATTTACAAAGGGTAGTCATCACAAAAATATTAGTGTAATATTCGTTACGCAAAACGTATTTCACAAAGGTAAGGCACAGCGCGACATTAGTTTGAATACCAAGTATCTGGTATTGTTAAAAAATTCTCTCGACGGAGCACAAATACAGCACCTAGCGCGACAAATTTTTCCAGAAGATTCGGCTTTTTTGCGTGAGGTCTATCTAGATGCCACGTGTGAACCTCACTCTTATCTTTTTATTGATCTCTCTCAAGCCTGCTTAGACGAGTTTAGATTTCGAGCAAACATATTTTCCAATGCCGGGACGTACGTTGCCTACGTGCCCAAGTACTTTAAATCGCGGTGAATGAGGCGTGCGTTAATCAGTCGGTAAAAAACTATGGCGCCGATAGGTCGTAAAGCGACAGCCAGCGGTAAACATTTCTCGAAAAGAAACCTTGCTCTCTTGAATGCTCTTTGTCATGGGAACAAAAGACACCGTGTTGCTATAGCTCGCACAGCTGATAAACCTCTCGTCAGATGCACATGCGAGTGTGTGTTGAACGTTTTGCAGGTCGTCGTAAAACTAAGCGATTCTGAAAAGGGCCGATTGCGTAAACATAAGCAAACGCTGCGTAAGCTGATCCGTACTGGTGATAGAGGCAGCGATACTTGGAAATCGAAGAAACGGGTCATTATAAAACGGCGGGTCGTTTTTACCACTCTTACTCGCTCCGATCGGACGAGCGCTTATCTCAAAAATATTTGGCTCGAAACATGGAGCGAGCTCGTAAGATGATCCTTGTGCCGGAGCCGCCACGGAGACATCGCAATCTAAAGTCATGAAGGAGGAGGAGGGGGCGAGGAATACGAATGAAAAAACTCTGCAAACACCAGGTGATCATTTTTCTCGTCTGGATGGTGAAATGTACGATATTTTACGCTCAAAAGCAGCTAGAGACGATTACTAGAAGTGCGTAAAATATCTACAGATTTTACGTCGCTATCTTTTCTTCCGTGATAACGAGCGTAGCGCTGTGCGTGAGGTGCACCCTGAAATAGACGAGGTCGAAGAGGCGCTTGCACCGCTGTCCGAGGACGACATACTCGTGGGCGTAGCGAAAGTACACGAGCGCAAAGCGCGTCTCTTGCTTCGCCATTGGAAAGTCACTGTACCCGAGCGTCTCAAGTGGGATAATTCAGGCACCATTACTATAGATGGTCGTGTAATTGCTCGGTCCAATATAACAGTTTTAATCATCGACGCATTGAAAAAGAACAGTAAGGATGAGGAGGCGCCCGTTGGCCGCATTGAATTTGCAAAATTTCTCAAAACTTCCGAAACACCGGGAAATTTAATTAATAATCCAACAGTTTTAAAAATTGGCCAAATATTGACGGATCCTCAGCGCTCGGCCAAACGTCGCCTATCCACACCTATACAGCGCGAATCACCCCAGCCGTCTATATAGACTCCCAGTAAAAAACAAGCTAAAAAAAGTGGCTCACGCTTGGTTTGTAAAATAAAGAATGACGTACGAAATGAACGTACGCTGGGGCGCGCAATCTTGTGCGCTTGAACGCTAAAATGGAAAAGAAAAAATTTACTCGTGGCGGAGCAATCAAGATGCCTACACGCTCCACCACCCGACACGAAGGCGATTTCCACGATTACGCTACAACGTGACGAACATTGACGATGTTTGGGAGGCCGATTTGCTACAAGATTACAACGACGGTTACAACTACATTCTAGTGGTGATTGACGTACTCGATAAGTACGCAAGGGTGGAACAGATACAAGATAAGACCGCGCGCAACGTTGCCGACGCCTTCGTACGGATTATCGACCGAGCACACCCCCGGCTGCCTGTATGCGTGCAATCCGATCGAGGCAAAGAGTTTACCGGTTCAGCATTTCAGGCGCTCCTCCGCCGAAAAGAGATAACATTCAGAGTCGCTCGCAACCCCGACATTAAAGCAGCTGTCGTCTAAAGACTCAACAGAACGTTACGCGAGCGAATCTGGCGATACTTTTCTCATAGGAACACAAAGAGATACATCGATGTCGTGCAAAAGATTCTACACGCTTACAATCGCACGCTACACAGTGGTACGCGCATGAGACTTATCGATGTCATATTGTACAACGCGCCGACAGCGATCGAAAATTTAGCTAAACGCGCGAGCTCCAATTATCGAAGGCGAGCACCGGCGCTGCCTAAATTCAAGGTGGGCAACCTCGTGCGCATCAGTCGAACCAAGAGCACCTTTGCGAGAGGATACGAAAAAAATTTTAGCGAAGAAGTGTTCAAGATCTGCGTTTCGACGCGTCAAAATCTCTATACATACGTGCTCGTAGATTTGAACGAAGAAATTATCGACGGTTTCTTTTATCCCGCGGAGCTCGTGTTAGTCGGTCACGAACGCCTCGCGCCCGATAAGTGTTTCAAAGTCGAACGCGTCATACGCACAGAAGGACGGGGCGCTAAAAAGAGAGCACTCGTTAAGTGGCACGGTTACCCTGCTAAATTTAACTCGTGGGTAAAAGCAAGCAAGCTTGAAAACATCTGAAAAAAAAAATGGAAACGTGCGACGATTTTTATATGGTACTGCCTAGTAACAGCAGCATGACGTATTTTCCCGAAAACACAACATGCTGTTTTACGACCCAACTGCAACGCGAAATCAAATTACACGGCGAGTGGTACGTGGGCCTCGTTGAAATTCACATACCACACAGTATCGTACATTTTCAAGATGACGAAGCGAGTTACACCTTTTACACGGCTGAGGACAATGGGAGTCTCATCGACCAAAAACTGTGTCGTATACCCGTAGGTATTTACGATTCCCTCGAAAAACTAGTAGACGCTATAAACGCGGCGAATGACACTTATAGGCATCAAATGCTCGAGCCACTTAAAACTCGTAAGGGGTCTTACATCATAAGACGCAAGTGTGACTGCCCACAAATACACATTACGGATTTCAGTGAAAAAATCAGCCGTGTATTCGGCTTCGACGAAGCAGGTCAAAAAGGTTCGTTTACAAGGCTTAATCAGGGTTACCGGGACATTGCAGCCAACAGACCTGCCTCGCTTTCTCGAGCCTTGCCCGACCAGATATACGTCTATACCGATATATGTGAACCTTATACAGTAGGTGACACCCAAGCTGCTCTACTGCGCATAGTTTCTATAGACAACTCCAGCTTTAAGTACGGATGCAGTACTGTACAGCGTTTTGCACCCGTTCACTATATACCCCTTCTCTATCACAATTTTCGTAGCATCGTTATCGATATAAGAGATCAACGTGGGCGACGTATACCATTCGAGTACGGCACGTTGACGGTCACGCTACAATAGTATGTTTATAGATGCATTTCAAACCCTCTACTCTGGCACAGGTATACATTTCCTCAACGAGGGCCTTGGCATAAACCGTTTCAACTATTCACTGGGCTACTTTCTCACGGCTTTCGATCTCACACCCAATTTATCGGCTCACTGCGCCTCGCATTGGAATCTCGTTCGCTCGGGTAGCTTACGCATAGAGGTGGGATTTGAGACGGCTCCAACGAGCACAATAAATTGCGTTGTTTATGCCGAGTACGATAACGTTCTCGAAATAGACTCCACCCGCCAAATTTTATCCGATTTTAGTGCCTAGTCGTTAAAAAGATGGGGGGATGAGGACTCGAGAGGAAGCGGGGGGCGCCCTCAAGCTTCACTTTTCTCTCGACGCTCGCTACGCACACACGTATAATGGATTACGTCGTAGAAGTTTTTACCAAAGGAAGTGGTGATCATTTGCCTACAGAAACCCATTGTCGACCACTGGATTGTACAAGCACCGTGCAATTTCATCGTGCTGCCCGAAGACGTAGAAAATACAAATTCCGACTGCGCTGTCGATATTCACGGCATTAACTGATTCGAGGGCCAAGTATCACTCAGACAGCTATGTTGTTATCGCCTCAATATCGCAAGAGCAGCAACACGGATTTACGTTCGCGGCGAGGAGAAGGCCTGGTACCTGAAATCTTTACTCGGCCGAAACATATGTAATTTAGAAAAATATGACTCGCCGACGTTCAGAAAACTCAACAACATGTTTTCTGACGTGCTGGTATGTTCTACGCACGCGTCTGAAAGGTTTAAAAATAAACAAGATTTTTGCGCGCTCTACAAGGCGCATCAAATAAAAAAGTGGATGCGCTCTATACTACCCGAAGAGTGGAAGACGATCAACAAAGACCAAGTACAAAGTCAAATGTTCTACACTGCACTTCATCAGTATCAGCAGAAGTAGCGCAAAAAATTACTCCGTTTTCACCCGGGGACCGAGCAGTCCACTGAGGAGGAGGAGGAGGAGGAGGAGGTGCAGAACGACGACGGCCGCGACGAGACGGATGTGGTCCCAGAAATAGCAAGTGACAACGACAGCAGCACATATTTCACATTTAGCGAAAACACAAAATGAATACGAAACAAATCACTAGGGCCATTAGTGGCCTCAGAGTAAACTCGATAGGTGTATACGCAGCCGATCACATCCCCAGAAGCTTGAGTCTTCCAGCCGCTGTTGTAACCAATGTCGATACCTCAGATAAGCCTAGATCCCACTGGGTGGCATTCTACATAGACAAAAATGCAAAAGGAACATATTTCGATAGCTATGGAGTCGCCCCTGTGTCACGACATCATATCGATCGACTTCGAAGAAATTGCGCAAGCTTCAGGTGGAACGAGAAGAAACTGCAGAGTATTAATTCTAAAGTTTGCGGCGATTATTGTATTATGTTTCTTTGCTATATGTGTAGCGGTCGCACTTTACGCGTGTTTTGTAACGTCTTTTCACGTGATTCACATGTAAACGACGCACTGGCCGCAAAATTTTATGAAAATGTAAAAAGAAAAAATCACCGAAAAAGACTCCGTCGTGCGAACAATTTCCCCAGCGTTATTTCCAAGGGCGCTGGCTCGTTCGTTCAAACATGTAAAGCATTTATATAAAATGTGTGTGTGTGTGTGTGTGTGTGTGTGTGCGCGCGCGCGCATGTGTGTGTGTGTGCGCGTGCGTGTGCGTGTGTGTGTGTGTGTGTGTGTGTGTGTGTGGGTGCGTCACTTAATTTCTATTATAATATTTCTATTTAATCTTGCGTCACATTCAATTTTTTAGTTTGTAATATTTCTTTTTTATCCAGAAACACATTCAATTTTTAGTTTATATTTACACTTTATGTACATTGTAAGTTTTAGAATTGTAAAAGCTGATGTGTGCGTGTATCCGTCTTTCTTAGTTTATAAGGTTTTGTATACTACGTTTGTCTTGGCCTTTTTAGCTTGTAATTTTTTATTCATATATTTGTAAGTTTAAAATGTATTTTTTTTAATTTGATCGAACAATAAAAAAAAGTTAAAGAAACATCGTATTCTTTAACGACCTTGTCCGCTGTATTTAATTCCTTACCTTTTTTATCTTGAAACGAATATGAACTATTCCATGAAAAAACCGAAAAGCATATGCGTAACGGTTTTTTCAAATGGTGAAAAACACAGGAGGTGCTTTCTTCTTTGAGGCTTTGAAACATAATCAGCTCGAGTCACCGAAAAGCATATGCGTAACGCTTTTTTCAAGTGGTGAAAAACACTTTAGCTATTTCCTTTTTTCAAGTGGTGAAAAACACAGGAGGCGCTTTCTTCTTTGAGGCTTTGAAACATAAGCAGCTCGAGTCACCGAAAAGCGTATGCGTAACGGTTTCTCAAGCGGTGAAAAACACATTAGACGTTTTCTTTTTTCAAGTGGTGAAAAACACATGAGCCGTTTTCTTCTTTGAGGCTCAAAACCCTTAACGGGGAAAATTTATGGTTCTGTTTCTCAAGGGCTCCGCGAGTTTCCCAGCGCTTCTCCCCACTCTCCGATACATACGCGTAAACGTTCATGATTGGGCGCTCGGATTTTTCGTAACAATCGAGCAGCCAACCGTAGCTCGTCGTAGAAAGGAGGGGATTCGCGCTGGAGAGAGAATAAGTACGGGCCTAGCCGCACCACCCTCAGTCAGTCGCTCTACCTCGAAGAAATCGTGGCATTTTTACCAACGTTAAGTCAGTATTTTTTAAAAATGTCTCAAACAAAGCTAGTGCCGAATTTACTGTACAATTCGACTTACGCTCTCAACAATTCGTACTCCAAGTTCGTTTACGTCGGCTTGGATTATGCTGTTGGCTATTTCCGACCCGTCATCAGGTTCGGTGGGCATACATCACCGCATAAATATATAACTCTGGATATAGACAGTTGGGAACAATTAAAAAACCATTTCCAGACCTTCGGAGAGTATCTATGGGCATCAGGTGATTTTGTTAAGCAAGGTAAATATGCAAAAATATATTTACCGCACCACGACGTCGAATTGGCCACAGCCTACGGTAATAGAACCGTATCAATCACCGATAAGCCCCAAGTAACACCGCCATCGTTCACCCTACAGTACGAACACGAGGCTCAACAGTTCGACTTTGAAGACGATAACGCCAATCAGGAGGCAGCCGCCGCCACTACCAGTGAGGAACCTGCTACAAAAAAGAAGAAGTCTGAAAAACCACCGAAGATTATGATGCAGTATACAACTTTCAGCGGATTGAAACAGTTCCAACAGTGTATAGACTATAAATTAAAAAAGTTAGAAGAAATGTCGGGTTTTGTGAACAAGGTTTTCGGTATAATGATCGATGTTATTAAAACGGAAGCAATTAGCAAAAACGACGTGCATTTACTAGACCATACATTCATCGGCGTTGTATTTAATGAACTAGAGGACAAAATGAAAGAACTCGCGCTAAATCAATTAATGTTTGCAAATTTTAGCGAGAGTTCTCTCGAAATAATGTTTTTGGAAGTATATGCCGAGTATTTAACAAAACTAGAAAAAAATGTTGCTAGTGCGTTAAAAGTTTTAAAATGTACAAAAATAATTTTTTTTTATTTTATATAATAAAATGTATTTTACTTAATCACACTTTTTTTATCTAAGGACCCCTCCTTTATACCTACTCCTATTCACACCCCCAACTTCTCATTGCGCTAGCACGCATATATTTATATATGCAGCGTTATACATAAGTCATTCGTCGAAAGACCACCGACAAGGCAACATCATGGGGCCCCCGTTCAGCAAGCACTAGGCCAAACCAGACGACAAAGAACCTCTCATCAACAAGGCAGACAAGAAAGACTCTTGGGCAAAGAAAAAATATTCTCCACCACACCATTCCTTTTCCACCAATTCCTTCTCCTTCCCAAAGAAAGATGGTTATTCAAAATATAACAAATAACAAACGGTTCCTTTAAGGAGAACATTTATGTTAATGAGAAAAAACTGTTCATAACAGTAGGTGGTTTCACCCCGTTTAAATAAATAAAAATTTATTTTGCATCACCATGCTTTTTTTATTTGTAGATAAATAAAAAAATAATACACAGGATAGAGAAAAACCATACTATAAACTTTGATAACGTTAATATATTAGACCAAGAAATTAATAAAGATAAAAGATTATTTTCCGAAGCATTATATACACGCACACAAAAGAACTTTATGAATAAACAATTTGAAATAAATAAACTTCCTAAAGAATATAGTGTGATGATAAGTAATTTTGAATTTTTATCTCCTTCCCAGTATGAAAACGGCAGAATTTGGTTGAGCGGATATCAGGAGAACATATACCGTAGTTATATATAGCCATGTCTTATAGCCATTTAAGAGCAACGCGTTTCTAAGCTATACCTCTATATTGTTATGTTTTCTTGATACCTCTCCTTTGCGTTCGAACTCGTCAGAGTGGGTTGCGCCCCACCTAAACCATTTTCCTATGTCATTGAGCCACATATACACTGTTCGGGGTGCTTGATTATAGTGAGTCCCCTCGCCTCTTACTAATGTAAATAAATTTTTATTTAACCTCAAAGCAAGTGTTCGAAATGACGACCATTTGCTTCAAGGCACATAGTCAAACGCCTTTGAAAATGGCGAACTGTGTTCTGCAAAGTTTGTCTCGGAATGGCAGCGCATGCTCGACGAATCCTATCTTGCATATCTGCTCTTGTAGTGGGTTGTTGCTCAAAAACAGCATTTTTTAAATACCCCCATAAATAGAAATCTGGTGATGTAAGATCGGGTGAGCAAGCAGGCCAGTTAGCCGGACCTCATCGACCAATCCATCTGTTACCATAGTGCTCATTCAAAAAAGCCCTTACAATTCGAGCGAAATGTGGTGCTGCGCCGTCCTGCTGGAGCCACATTCTTCATCGCGTTTCTAAATCAACATCTTCCATCAATCCAGGTAGTTCATCTCTTATTAGCGTCAAATAGTTATGTTGATTTACATTTGCTTTAAAAAAATAAGAGCCAATCAAATATCCATTGATAATCCCGCACCATACCATAATATTCCAACGTCTTTGACAGTTTACAGTTCTGACCCAATGAGTATTCACATCAGACCAATAATGGCAATTATGCCTATTCAGTTCCATTCAAAGTTAAAAAAGTCTGGATCATTCTCTATCATTTGTAAAGCCCATTGGCAAAACACAATACGCTGTTGGAAATGCTGAAACTGTAGCTCTTGAACCAAAGTAATATGATACGCGTGATGTTGAAGCACCTTCATAATTCTTAAAAAAGTATTTTTTGGAATACCAATTTCCCTTTCGACTCGACGAGCGATAATGTGTGGGTCAAGATGAATTATTGCAAGGATAGTTACAACTCGATTATCATTTTTATCATACTCATGGCGCCTACGTTGGCGAACCATGTGTCCACCACGAGCTCTTTGAGTTAAACGTCTGATAGCTCTATCGTCAGGATGTCGCCTGTCAGGATAGCGTTCAGCATAAAGTCTTGCCGCACCACGATCATTATTTTGGCTTGTTCCTAAAACCAAAATCATATCAACGATCTCGTTGGCTATTAATTACTATTAAATTTAAATAGTAAAATGGTATCAAAAATATTAATAATTATAAGGCTCGCCCGTATACGGTCGCGCCTAAAAAGGAAAAACGTTGGAAAATTACGGTAACTTTAATAAGCTAACTGTAATTGCTATAAATACTTCGTTTGTCACACTTTTTTAATTTTAAATTTTAAAATAAAATATTCGTTAAAACATTAAAGGTATTCAATTCAATAAAGCATTATTTCTTATTTTAATTGCAAATAAAACTAAAACTTCCTTTTATTTTTTTGTTTTATGTAAATAATGTGAATTAGTAGCGTTCGAATTTCAGAAATACTAATTTTGATAATGTAATCATTAAAAACACATCTACGAAGAAAATAGGTTCCGTCAATGGTTCTTTTAAATTTATTTTTCAGGTGCTAGCAGGATAGTGGAGCACCACATTTCACGCTCATAATAACAGCATTTTTTAATAAACACTTTAGTATTAGATGGATTGGTTGAGGATGTCCGGTGAAATGGCTTGCTTCTTCATCCCATACTTCACCATCAGACTTTTGTTTATGGGGGTATTTGAAAAATGCTATTTTTGAGCAACAACCCACTACAAGAGCAGATATGCAGGATAGGATTCGTCGAGTATGCGCTGCCATTCCGAGACAAACTTTGCAGAACACAGTTCGCCATTTTCAAAGGCGTTTGACTGTGTGCCTTGAAGCAAATGGTCGTAATTTCGAACACTTGCTTCGAGGTTAAATAAAAATTTATTTACATTAGTGAGAGGCGAGGGGACTCACTATAAGCAAGCACCCCGAACAGTGAGAGGCAAGGGGACTCACTATAATCAAGCACCCCGAACAGTGAGAGGCAAGGGGACTCACTTTAATTAAGCACCCCATAGGAAACAATCCTTACTACGTCCACGTCGTTGTTTCTGGGTAGCGCAAAAAGTAAGGTTAATACATTTATAACAGAAGCTTCAACGATCTTAAAGTTTCCGTTAAAAAATCATTTTGCCCTTGAGAAAAATTTTTCAGGGTTCAGGATGTGTGGGTTTGGGGTGTATGGGATTAACGTGCGTGGGGTAGGGATGTGTGGGACTGGGGGGTGTGTGGTATGGTTGTGGGACTGGGGTGTAACAGTTCAACATGTGAGGGCATGAAGTGTATGGGGTTAGGATGAGCGAGTTTGAGTTTTGTTTACTAGGATGTGTAAGTTTTGGATGTGTGGGTTCCTCTATTAAGCCTACGATCAATTTGAACCAGCTTAGCCTGTGGTTCATGGCAAAAAACGATTTTAAACGGACTTTTCTGAGTTTGACCTAGATTTGACCTTGAAATGACCTTGGAAAAAATTTCTCAATATGGTTTTGAACGTAAAATTTCCCGCTCTTTCCGAATTCGGGGTCAAAACTAGGTGTTTCCATATGAAAAAACCACTTTGACCTTGAAATAACCTCAAAGGTCAAGTTCAAAGACGTTAGCGCCATTATGTGGCCCCATTTATCCCCTATAACTTTCGTCTGAACCATTTTTCTCTATCTGGCTTAGGTTCCGAGAAATCCGGGTGCGGCGATTAAAATGGGTCACCGTGTTTATATATTGTACACACACTCTCAATTATTAGTATATATACGAGATTTTCGGATTTAATTTTCACTGTGACAAACGGACAGCTCTCCGCACTATATCAAAAGTAGACGTTGTAAGTGTCATTTGTTAATTGTTCTTACGCGTTGCTTAATTTATTTATTCATACGTGTTTTAAAAAATAAAAATTGTATCTATTTTTAGTTACGTGAAGAGGGACATTCACAAATAAAAGATGTCCGAAACGTTGTTAATGTGAAATAAATTTGTTGTTTTATTTATTTTTTACCATCTCATACAACAAATATTGGTAGTAACCTTGGCCATTAAATGCAATCAACATTTACGTTTTTATATTACATAAATTAATTTCTCAAAAAATATTTTATTTATCTACTTGAAATTTTAACAACTTATTGAAATCATGGAAGACTATATTTCGTTAAAATTTCAAGAGATTATCATCATTTGTCTTTTAGAAAAAAAAATATTTTAGAAAAATTTACGTTTTGGTTGTCGCATGATAACAAGAGTAAAAATTATCCAATTGTCCTGAAATTTGGCACAGAAGTAGCTTTTATATATCTTCAGATCGAGTTCGTTGCCCAAAAAAATCGGTCCATTACGAAATAAGATATTTGAGGTTAAAAATTTTTTTTTTAATTTTCGAATCGCGTTTTTTCAGAGAATACTTGATTTATCTACTTAAAATTTTAACCACTTATTACACTCATTGAAGACTATATATGGTTAAAATTTCAAAAGATTATCTTCACATGTTTTTTAGAAAAAGATTATTTTCGAAAAAATTTACGTTTTCGTTGTCGGACGATAACAAGAGTAAAACTTGTCCAATCACCTTAAAAGGCTATAGTGGGATAAGAGGGTCAAAATGGCACTCACCTGGATTTTTATTTGGGATTAACCATTCAAAAGTACATTATTAAAAACCTCTTTAACCCAATTTTCAGCTCCCTAAGTGATGATTTAAGTCTCCTAACCTAAAAAACGGGGGTTTTCGAAAAATTTTTTTCCGCTCGACCCTTTCTTTAAAAAAATCTGAAAAAATTCACGGACGTGTGTTTTTGAGTAAAAAAATAGCCTGATTTTTTCAGATTTTTTAAATAAAAATTGAGCTCATGAAAAATTTTTTAATTTTTCAATGATTTTTTAGGTTATGTAGGTAATTTTTGGCTAACTTGTAAATAATGATTTTTTGTGTACTTTTCCCCTTTCTTTCAAATGGTGGTATCCGAATTTGCGTTTTCGAGCCGGAACATACTCAAAATTCGAGAAAACCGATTTTTTAAGCATTTTTCCCATGTTTTTGGCACATAACCTCAAAACCAATAGCTAAATAAGTGTTTATAAACAATTTTTTTTTCAATTTCTTGCTATATCTTTATATCCTACTGTCAGAACAACCATTTTGCATCAGATAATGCTCTAAAATTAAATTATAAACATTTTTTTCATGTTTTTACCATGTTTTTGGAACATAACCTCAAAGAAGATTGTTCAATACGTGTTAGAACATACAAAAATATTCTAAAAATTTTTTTTAATAATAAAATTTTTTAGAATCGAGTATTATTTCGTCGGTAGTGAAACATATGTATGTATTTGTAACTATGCAGCAATATTAATTATTGCTTCCTCATAGAGGATGCTTTGTGATAGTAAAAAAAAAAGTTTATGAGATAATGTGTTAGAAATGTTATTTAGCAAATTTGGAATCGAAGTACACTATTTTTAGAAAATGTACGTGTGGATGTGTGTGTGTGTGTGTGTGTGTGTGTGTGTGTGTGTGTGTGTGTGTGTGTGTGTGTGTGTGTGTGTGTCCGTATACGCTGATATCTCATGATCTACTCTACCGATTTTAACGGGAGAGTGATCATTTTTTTAGATTTTGCTTCCACAATTGGGGTCAATATTCTATTTTTGTAAAATTTAATTTTTTTTTTTATAGCCATTTTTTAATTTTCAAAATTGTTCTTCTCGATTTTTTTAATATTTAGAAGAAATATTGTTGATATATTATGAATTCTCTGTATGTAGGATAAAATTATCTACAATTAAAAAAAAAAAAAGTCGGTAGCTATATTTCGTCATAAGTTATTGATGAAAACGTAATTTTTTGTAAATAGGTTATATTTCGAAATTAAAAAAGATATTAACATGAATATTTTTTTGGTTATAAAGGATATTCAGTACTATAACTTACTAAATTTTTGGGTTTTTTTATTCATTATTTTTTGAGAAAAAAAATAATTTATAAAAAAGGTGATTTTTTTTGTCGTTCAATAACTATAGTAAAATTGACTTAATCACTTTGAAATTCTTTGTAGGGGTAGATTTTGTATACCAATCGAGTGAGTTCTTTGGGTAAAAGGATTGATCCATAAATTTCGAAGATATTTGAGGTTAAAATTTTTTCCAATTTTTTTTTAAATCGTAATTTCTCGAGAACGGCTCTATGTATCTAAATGGGGTGGATGGTATTCGAAAGAGTGTTAAATTACCTATATTTTCTAAGAAAAATTAATTCTCTAGCTATCACGGTTCTTTTGTTATTAACAAAAACGTAAAAATTGAAAAATGAAAAAAAATGAGTTTTATATGTTCAACTATTACAAGAGTAAAATTGTCTTATTCGCTTCAAAATTCATTGTAGAGGTATCTTATTGATAATTCTCGGATGAGTTCTTTTGGCAAAGTGATTGGTTCATAAATTTCAGAGATATTTGAGGTTAAAATTTTTCTAGACATTTTTAAAATCTATTTCTTGAGGATGGCTCTGTGTATCTGAATGGGATGGGTAGCATTTGAAAGAGAATTAAAATATTTATATTTTCTAAAAAGAACAATTTTTTAGTTATCGTGGTTTTTTATTATTAACAAAAATGTAAAACTTGAAAAATTGAAAAATGAAAACAAAAATCTGTCTTTATCAAATTTTTTAAAATACATCCCCTCACATTATAACAGCCTTTCCACATAACGCATTCAATATAACACGTTCAATGTTCAACGTAACACGAAAATAAATTTGTTGTCCGACATCTACCAATTTCATACTCAGTTGTAGTGGTGCAGAATTCTGTCTTTCTGAAGTATTAAAATTTCATTCTCAGTGATAGTGGTGCAGATTTCTGTCTTTCTGAAGTATTAAATTTTAAATATTGGAATTAAAAATTAATTAAAGGAATCAGTAAATTAAGTTTGAGGAAGCTACGTGTTATGAGTTGATATGCTGATAGTCAAGTGCCACATAGAAGTATATATTCATCTGTACTTCAACTACCTATATGCATAATTATAATGATAAAAATATGCTTTAAAGTAACAAAAGATTGGAATAGTTCAGTAATTAAATATCAACATGTGGGGTACGTTTTTTTTATTGGTTGTTTCGCTAGTGAACCGACTATTCCGGTCGATTCTGCTGTCTAGTTATAAAAAAAAAGAGTTGAAATAAACAAATTGTGTTAAAATATAATAAAATAAAATTAAAAAATGTTACTTTTCTTCATTCTATTTAACTCAAATTGTCTATTTTAACTCATTTATTTTATTAATGAGACAGGAGGAACGACCGTAATGGTCTGATCACTAGTGAAACGACCTATTAAAAACGTACCCATAGTACAGCGCTATTTCGCTTAAAGCGCTAGACTGCCCAAGCGGAAATCATTTTAGCATATAACTAATAAAAAAAAATAATAACAAATAATAACTGTTACAAAGTTTTATACATATTCCCAAATCTAGACTTTATTATTTTTTATTATTTGTTATTATTTTTTATTATTTTTTTTTAATTTTTTCACTCATCGCTAGAAAGAAAATATATGAGTCTTCAAAAAGAATAATAACAAATAATAAAAAATAATAAAAAATAATAAGTGTTATACATTATTATTATATAGTATGATTCTATACTATTTTTTATTATTTTTTTTCTATTTTTTCAGTTATCGCCATAAAGAAGATATACGAATCTTCAAAAAAATAATAAAAAATAATAAAAAATAATAAGTGTTATACATTATTATTATATAGTATGATTTTTTATTATTTTTTTCAATTTTTTCAGTTAATGCCATGAAGAAGGTATATGAATCTTCAAAAAAATAATAAAAAATAATAATTGTTACACATTATTATTATATAGTATGATTTTATTATTTTTTTTTATTTTTTCAGTTATCAACATAAAGAAAATATATGAACCTTCAAAAAAATAATAAGAAATAGTAATCTTTATTAATTATTGCTATAAATTATCTTTTTATATCATTTTTTCTAGCACTTATACTATTGATAAATGAATGATTAAATAAAAACACATTTTTTTTAAATAATTTATTATTATCAAAATACGTAATGCATTTATTGGCATTACAATTTCAGTCAAATCTATAAATATCAATAAGAAATTAAAAGTAAGAAATACTTTGAAAAAACTTAAAGAAGCTTATGCTTCCTACATTGCGAACTTTCTTACAATCTAACATATTATATTATCATTATTTATTTTAATTAAATGTATATAAAAATACTTTTGACAAAATTGAAACTTGGAGAAGTATGAAAATAAAGTTTCAACCTAATTCAAAGGCTTATGTTTCGTACAATAAACTTGTATGTAACGCATTATAATAAATGTTTCAACTTTTAGAAAACATAAATTGCTGAAAAACGAATTAAATCAATTAAAAAATTTCTATAAAAAAACAAACTTTCTTATAGTGTAACATATAAAGTTATCAACATTATATCTTCAATGAAATTTATAAATATAAAAAAATGAAAAGTATGAAATACTTTGGAAGAGCTTAAAGAAGCTTATGCTTCCTATAATGACTTCACTTATATGTAACGCACTGCAATAAATATTTTAAGTTATAGAAAACATAAATGGCTGAAAAATTAATTAATCAACTAAAATTTTTTTATAAGAAAATGAACTTTCGTACAATATAACATATTATATTATCATTATTGCTGCTCCATTGAAATTTATATAAAAATACTTTTGACAAAAGTAAAACTTGGGCAAGTATGAAAATGAAGTTGCAACCTAATTATATTATTATTTTTCATGTACATAGAAAAAATACAAAATATTAAAAAATACAACTCTTTTCTTGTTAATATTTGCAAGCACTTATTATTACAAAAATATTAATTTAAACCGTTTGTATTTGATTTCACTACTTCTTATACTATTGGTTAAAGTTGGTTAAATGTAGCCAATCTATAACTACTTCTTATACTGTTCAATTAAAAAAATATCAAAAAATTATTCTAATTAGCTATATTTTCATACTTGACCAAGTTTTTCTTTTTTTAAAAGTGTTTTTTATATACGTCATACTTTATGTTTCTGGTAGTTCTTGATTAATCTCTGCTTCTATTCGTTTTTGTTTTTCAATGAACTCTACACGAACTATTGCATTATTAATTACTTTTCGATGTTCAGTATTTAAATTATCTAAAAAATCGTCCACTTGAGAAATGGTTTTGTCCTTGATCCTCATGAAAGCGTAAACTTTTTTTTCAATGACCATACGTTTTATAGGAGACAGCAACTGTAGGTGTTTTGTATTCTTCTGTTTACGCACACATCTTTTAGACAATTCACTTAGTCCATACACACCTTCACTCAGTAAAGCTAAGCATTTGGAAGGATTTTTTGTTTTAAAACTGTCGTTGAAAGCTATTGGATTACAATATACATCAGACCCAAGGTGTACATTTCCATCATTGTCATATGTCAATTCTTCCTCTTGCTGTTCCTTGTTATAACCATATATCTTATCATGAACCTTGAAAGGGTCAGTATTATTACAGAACGCTAAAAGTAAAAAAATATTAATTTTACTGAGTGTTACATATATATAAATGTATGTGCGTACATATATATATGTGTTATACATACCTGTATTGCATACTCTATTGTTGTCACAATTTTGATCATGTGTTTTTTTCAATCCTAATACTTCTGCACGGGCGTCTCTCAAATTCTTTTGTAATTCGTTAATTACAATGTTTTCATTATTATCTGTATTATCTTCATGCCTCAGCTGTAATAATAAACAGAATATATAACTTGGTGATATTATGTTTGCAAAATGATAATAATAAGATAAATAAATTTATTGAAATGAATGAAACAAAAGTTCTACAAAATATGTAGGTGCAAAAAGATGTTATAAAACTTAAGTTATACTTAATTATTAATAATATAAATTTATACTTACACGATCACTGTGCCGTAAAGGTGTAGATGCATCAAAGGACCTAGAAGTATCTTCTTCTTGAGACGAATTCAAATATTGGTTAATGATTTTATCATAATTTGTATTAGTATTTTTTGTTTTAGCTTTGGAAATTACTTTCTGGCCTTTTTTGGATGCTTTTAATATATTTCTCCTATTTTCCTGTTCTTTATCATTGACCATTTTGTCAAAATTTTCTAGAGCATCTTCCTCGACTTCCGCAGTTTCTGTACGGCTACTGTCATTTACACTTTCAGAAAAATTGTAATTAGGTATTGAAAATCTTTTTTGTTCAGCAGCCTTCATAACTTTAGAATAACTGTCTTCAAAACAAGTAGTAAACTAATTACAAATTGAATAAATGTAAATATGTTAAATCAAATATATTCAAATATAATAAATATATAACTTACTTCCTGCATATAAAATAAAGCCCTTCTCCTTTCCACGCTCTGGATGCAATCTAATAGTGAACTTTTTGTTTTTATAAACATTAATGTCTTCTTTATAAGCATTGGAATTAAACTTTTTTATGGCTGACGATGGGATATCTCGTTTCTACTTTTTCCTAAATTTGATGGCATTATGTGAACATAAAGATAATACTGACTCTCATTCTGCTCCTCATCATCATTACCTGATGCCATTTGTATCTTTTATTACATGTAATAACTTTCAAATATAAAAAATTACAACAATTAAGATATCCAGATTTACTGTTATCATGTATAGGTTAAGTTAGTATGGTATAATAAAGAATGGTTTAAACCATGACGATGATTATACTAAAACATGTATCTTACTTCATTAAATAAATTATTCTATTTTTTAATTAAATATTATTATTTAGACATTATACGATGACGCTTATGATTTTATTGAAAGCACTCATAAATAAATCGCGATCACATAGTTCCACCCATGTAATACGACAAGCTATAAGTACTACGAAATGTAAAAACAAAAGAAGGACTTATGTTTTTTATGTTTTTGTTGGTAGACTCAATTTAGAAGCAAGTCATAAGGTAAAGCTGTGTCTCCAATCGGTTAGGCTCCCGGCACATAAGAGCGTTCGATCGCGTGCGGACGCGTATGCCTGCGTTTGTTCCCCGACGAGCATAAGCGCTCGCTTCTCTCATTGGTCGGATCGTAACTCCCAACCAATGAGAGAAGCGAGCCCTTATGCTCGTCGGCGCACAAACGTAGGCATACGCGTCCGCACGCCATCGAACGCTCTTATGTGCCGGGAGCCTTATAACAATAAGACGTGCACGCTTGTTATAACCAATTGGAGACACTAAGGGGTTTTTACATAAATAACATTGTTTTATTAGGTATCGTTATTATGACACGCTTATATTACTTAAAATATTTTAAGTACTAATTTATTTATAGTGATAATAATTTTCTGTCGTCTATCAACAACAGTTTACAGTTATACTATTCGCGATCGCACATTTTAATACGCCATCTGTAAAATACCGTGCGGTGGCTTTAAGAACTGAGCGAGAGGGAATAGTAATAGTAGTAATAGTAATAGTCATTTATTGCAAATATCTGGTCAATTTACAAACGGTATGTATACTCGTGTATAAAATACATAAAAAACAGCCAAATATAAAAGACAATAATATAAATATAAATACAATAATCTTTCTTTTTTTTAAATACAATCTAAATAAGTTCTTATGGGCCGAACGCACGCTATTTACAGATGGCGCACTAACGTGCGATCGCGAATACTACTATATATAGTTTATCGTTTCAGATGGTGGAACCATGATTTATAAAATCGGGACAATGAATAACGGACTAAACGGACCGATCAACTGAACCACAACATCCACAACATAAAAATCAGTTAGATATCGAATTTAGGTTAATCACAGTAAACCCAAAAAAATAATAAATTCATTTGAATTATAATAGTATGAGCAAACGTAGTATGTAATTATGATTGATAAATTCTTGGATGAAAGTAAGGTTTATTTTCCATACGTATAATTTAGCACGTATAATAATAATTATACTCATCACGTGCAAGAAAATTGGCGCCATTATAATTAACAACATCATAAAAGTTTAAACAAACATTAAAATTAGTGTGAAAATATTGTAAAATTAAATTAGAATTGAAGTGTTTTATGCGTATTAAAGATTACTTAGTAAGTATAATAAAAAATTACTACTTTAATGAAAAATCTGATTTCACCTTATATAAAATTTCTGTTCAGTAAAATTAAAAGTTTAAACAACAATGTACCAATTATTACTTAAACTTACTTTATTCTTTTATATTCTATTACTATATGTTAATTAATTATATGAAACAGTTGAATTATGAGAGTGTTTATATTTCTTAATACCTTTTGTAGCATCATAGCTAATTTAGCCAATATAACTTTTAATCTCAAAAATGATTAAGAAATATTTTTTATTTATTTACAACCCATTATGTTGCAGCTGGATTATTTTAACATAACATTATGTCTCGTAGAGGTCCGTACAAGCAATATTATAGTAGTAATGAACACAAAGTTCCTCGTTCAACATTTTATAGAAAAAAAGGTGAAATTAAAAATTCTGAAGATGAATATGATCAAGAAGGAAATGAACAAGTGTTTCAAAACCAGGAATCAAATGAAAAAGTAAGCGATTCATTATAGCTAGGATTTGAGTATACATAGTTATATATAGTTATTATTATAATAGTTTTTACTTGAAAGCAATTTCTTATAAAATTTATTGATTTTAGTTGCAAAGGTCTGAGTCTTCTACTCATTTTGTTTATAGCAAAGATCACAGTCTTGATTCATTGAATCATGTTCAGAGTGAATATCATTTAATGAATACTACTTTGGCGGAATTTGATTTTGGTGGCAATACTACTTTGGCGGAATCCGATTTTGGTGACAATACAGGAGAAACATATCACGTACATAAGAAATTTTCTACAGTGCTCTTATTTGAATATAAAATATCGACATCAACAAATGTGCATAAATACAACTTTTCATGTTTTTTTTTTTATATATTTATGTTTTAATAAATATTTTTAGGTACATGACAAATCTGCAGATGCAAAACGTTTTAATTCATTAAGTACAAAAACTTGTAATTGCAGTGGGATAAATGTTGGAGAGGTGTTATTAATATTCATGAACATTATGAAAAAACATTCACTGACTTGGACTGCTGTGTTGGACATATTTATAGCGCTCAATTTTATTTTCAATAAAAGTATTTTTCCAGTCACAAAGTACATGATTAAAAAGTTAATGAAAGTAAGAACTGATACGTTATCTTATCATGTTATATGTGATAAATGTAATAAATATCTAGGTAAATATTCTAAACTAAAAGGAGATATACCATGTGAATGTGGTAATGTAGTATCACCTTCTGCAATGGGTTCATTTTTTGTCGATATAGATATAATCGACCAGTTGACAAAGTTATTTTCTGACCCACTTATAGCAAATAGTCTTGAAAAAAGATTTAATCGACAGAAAAAATGTCCTAATAATTTAGAAGACATTTATGATGGTGCTCATTATAAACTACATGAAAATAACTTTCAAAGCAGCTGGAATTTCTCATACACCTTTAATACAGATGGTTGCCAACCTGCAGATAAAGCAAAAATTACTGCTTGGCCTATTTTTGTAATGTTTCATGAGTTTCCGGACTATTTAAGAAAAAAATTTATGTTACTAACAGGCTTATGGGTTTCTAAAGTTGATCCAAACATGAATATTTTCTACAACCTTTCATAAATCAAGCTAATTATCTGTCTTCGAAAGGATTTGAATGGTTTAAAGATGGCGTAAAAATAAGAAGTAAATTATTTCCTTTAGGGTGTTGTGTAGATTCGGTGGCAAGGTGTGCCATGTTGAATATGAAGAGATTCAATGGAACTTTCGGTTGTACATTTTGTGAACATCCAACAATTAATATAAATGGAGTTAGGAAGTACCCAATGTTGAAAGATGTTCCCAAACAAAGGACAGACCGTAGTATAAAATGTCAGATGTTAAAGGCTGCTAGAAATAAGAAAGATACTTGTGGAGTATGGGGACCTTCTTGCTTAATGAATTTGGAATATTTTGATGTTTCAAAGGGCATGGTAGTTGATTTCATGCATTCATGTTTATTAGGCGTCATGGAATTATATACTGAAATCATAATGACAAGTGCTGGTGCTAAGTTCTATGTTGGATCTCCTGCTGCTACCCGTATAATTAACCAACGCTTATTATCCATGAGACCTCCAACATGTGTAGCAAATTTTCCAAAAAGTATTGATGAACGAAAAAATTGGAAGGCTTCACATTGGCTATTTTGGATTTTGTTTGGTTCTTTACCATGCCTAGAAGGTTTGTTACTTAGAAAATACCTAAACCATTTAGCATTATTTGTAACAGCTATGAATATTCTCCTACAAGACAGTATATCGCCAAATGAAATACAAATTTCTAAAATTTTATTAATAAAATTTGTTATTCAGTTCAATGAATTTTTTGGAGATCAATATATGCACTACAACGTTCATCTACTTTTACATTTATCTGACACAGTTAAAAATTGGGGTCCATTATGGGCAATAAATACGTTTCCATTTGAAAATCAAAATAAATATTTATTGCAAATGAAGAAAAGCAAATTGCAAAACAAATTGCAATCAGATTATTGACGTATCAGCAGATTCCCATGTTGGAAATAGAAAGTTTTATCTCCAAAACAACAAAAGATTTTTGTAATAAATTAAATAATAATCTATTAAAAAAAGTGCTTAGAATTGAAGATTGCACATTAGTAGGCAGTGGAAAATATCACATGCTGGATGAAAAAGAAATTACGTGCCTTCATTCATATATTAATGTTGCAAAAATAACTGATTGTAAAAAATATGAAAAAATAATATATCAAAGTTGTAGATACACCTCTTGTAATTATTCGAAAGGTAAAAAGACAAATGACTCGGTTTTCGAAACAAAAGATGGTAAATTTGGGATTATTACTTCTTTATCTTTGATAAAATATGATAATAAAAGTGATGTATTTGTGTTCTTTAAACTTTTAAAACTTGTACCTACTACAATTGTAACTGATTGTGATATTAGAAACATAATTAATATTAAAAAATATGTACTTGATTCTAAAGATACTCACTGTATTAAATATTGTTTGCTGCATAGACCTTGTATTATATTTAAATGTAAAGGTAATTATTGTTTAAGTTCAATTGTCAAAGGCGCGATTGGTGGCTGTATTAATTAAAAAGTTAATTAAAATGTATTATAAATGTAGATAAGTGTATTCAGTAATTTACTGTATAAATAAATTCATTATAAAATGTATTTACTATTTTTGTGGATTTCTTATGTGGATTTCTTATGTGGATTTCTTGAATAAAAATAATAATAAAAATAATAAAAATACTAAAAAAATAATAAAAAATAATAAAAAATAATAAAAAATAATAAAAAATAATAAAAAATAATAAAAAATAATAAAAAATAATAAAAAATAATAAAAAATAATAAGAAATAATAAGAAATAATAACTATTATTAACACTTACCTTATCCGAATTGGTTTCATAAATGAAAAAAATAATAAAAAATAATAACTATTACTAACACTTACCTTATCCGAATTGGTTCCTCAATGAAAAAAATAATAAAAAATAATAACTAATACTAATGATTGAAAACAGTAAATAAATAATAATAACAAATAATAAAAATTAATGACAGTCCCAAATCTGGACATTTATAACTGTTATTATTTTTTATTATTTTTTTCTAACAATTATATTTTTTTCTGAATAGTTAATAATTATTATGTGCAGAAAAAATTTCCGCCTGGGAAGCAGTAATTTTTGCTTTATCTGCAGGTTGGCAACCATCTGTATTAAACGTGTATGAGAAATTCCAGCTGCTTTGAAAGTTATTTTCATGTAGTTTATAATGAGCACCATCATAAATGTCTTCTAAATTATTAGGACATTTTTTCTGTCGATAAATCTTTTTTCAAGACTATTTGCTATAAGTGGGTCAGAAAATAACTTTGTCAACTGGTCGATTATATCTATATCGACAAAAAATGAACCCATTGCAGAAGGCGATACTACATTACCACATTCACATGGTATATCTCCTTTTAGTTTAGAATATTTACCTAGATATTTATTACATTTATCACATATAACATGATAAGATAACGTATCAGTTCTTACTTTCATTAACTTTTTAATCATGTACTTTGTGACTGGAAAAATACTTTTATTGAAAATAAAATTGAGCGCTATAAATATGTCCAACATAGCAGTCCAAGTCAGTGAATGTTTTTTCATAATGTTCATGAATATTAATAACACCTCTCCAACATTTATCCCACTGCAATTACAAGTTTTTGTACTTAATGAATTAAAACGTTTTGCATCTGCAGATTTGTCATGTACCTAAAAATATTTATTAAAACATAAATATATAAAAAAAAAAAACATGAAAAGTTGTATTTGTGCACATTTGTTGATGTCGATATTTTATATTCAAATAAGAGCACTGTAGAAAATTTCTTATGTACGTGATATGTTTCTCCTGTATTGTCACCAAAATCGGATTCCGCCAAAGTAGTATTGCCACCAAAATCAAATTCCGCCAAAGTAGTATTCATTAAATGATATTCACTCTGAACATGATTCAATGAATCAAGACTGTGATCTTTGCTATAAACAAAATGAGTAGAAGACTCAGACCTTTGCAACTAAAATCAATAAATTTTATAAGAAATTGCTTTCAAGTAAAAACTATTATAATAATAACTATATATAACTATGTATACTCAAATCCTAGCTGTAATGAATCGCTTACTTTTTCATTTGATTCCTGGTTTTGAAACACTTGTTCATTTCCTTCTTGATCATATTCATCTTCAGAATTTTTAATTTCACCTTTTTTTCTATAAAATGTTGAACGAGGAACTTTGTGTTCATTACTATTATAATATTGCTTGTACGGACCTCTACGAGACATAATGTTATGTTAAAATAATCCAGCTGCAACATAATGGGTTGTAAATAAATAAAAAATATTTCTTAATCATTTTTGAGATTAAAAGTTATATTGGCTAAATTAGCTATGATGCTACAAAAGGTATTAAGAAATATAAACACTCTCATAATTCAACTGTTTCATATAATTAATTAACATATAGTAACAGAATATAAAAGAATAAAGTAAGTTTAAGTAATAATTGGTACATTGTTGTTTAAACTTTTAATTTTACTGAACAGAAATTTTATATAAGGTGAAATCAGATTTTTCATAAAAGTAGTAATTTTTTATTATACTTACTAAGTAATCTTTAATACGTATAAAACACTTCAATTCTAATTTAATTTTACAATATTTTCACACTAATTTTAATGTTTGTTTAAACTTTTATGATGTTGTTAATTATAATGGCGCCAATTTTCTTGCACGTGATGAGTATAATTATTATTATACGTGCTAAATTATACGTATGGAAAATAAACCTTACTTTCATCCAAGAATTTATCAATCATAATTACATACTACGTTTGCTCATACTATTATAATTCAAATGAATTTATTATTTTTTTGGGTTTACTGTGATTAACCTAAATTCGATATCTAACTGATTTTTATGTTGTGGATGTTGTGGTTCAGTTGATCGGTCCGTTTAGTCCGTTATTCATTGTCCCGATTTTATAAATCATGGTTCCACCATCTGAAACGATAAACTATATATAGTAGTATTCGCGATCGCACGTTAGTGCGCCATCTGTAAATAGCGTGCGTTCGGCCCATAAGAACTTATTTAGATTGTATTTAAAAAAAGAAATGTTATTGTATTTATATTTATATTATTGTCTTTTATATTTGGCTGTTTTTTATGTATTTTATACACGAGTATACATACCGTTTGTAAATTGACCAGATATTTGCAATAAATGACTATTACTATTACTACTATTACTATTCCCTCTCGCTCAGTTCTTAAAGCCACCGCACGGTATTTTACAGATGGCGTATTAAAATGTGCGATCGCGAATAGTATAACTGTAAACTGTTGTTGATAGACGACAGAAAATTATTATCACTATAAATAAATTAGTACTTAAAATATTTTAAGTAATATAAGCGTGTCATAATAACGATACCTAATAAAACAATGTTATTTATGTAAAAACCCCTTAGTGTCTCCAATTGGTTATAACAAGCGTGCACGTCTTATTGTTATAAGGCTCCCGGCACATAAGAGCGTTCGATGGCGTGCGGACGCGTATGCCTACGTTTGTGCGCCGACGAGCATAAAGGGCTCGCTTCTCTCATTGGTTGGGAGTTACGATCCGACCAATGAGAGAAGCGAGCGCTTATGCTCGTCGGGGAACAAACGCAGGCATACGCGTCCGCACGCGATCGAACGCTCTTATGTGCCGGGAGCCTAACCGATTGGAGACACAGCTTTACCTTATGACTTGCTTCTAAATTGAGTCTACCAACAAAAACATAAAAAACATAAGTCCTTCTTTTGTTTTTACATTTCGTAGTACTTATAGCTTGTCGTATTACATGGGTGGAACTATGTGATCGCGATTTATTTATGAGTGCTTTCAATAAAATCATAAGCGTCATCGTATAATGTCTAAATAATAATATTTAATTAAAAAATAGAATAATTTATTTAATGAAGTAAGATACATGTTTTAGTATAATCATCGTCATGGTTTAAACCATTCTTTATTATACCATACTAACTTAACCTATACATGATAACAGTAAATCTGGATATCTTAATTGTTGTAATTTTTTATATTTGAAAGTTATTACATGTAATAAAAGATACAAATGGCATCAGGTAATGATGATGAGGAGCAGAATGAGAGTCAGTATTATCTTTATGTCCACATAATGCCATCAAATTTAGGAAAAAGTAGAAACGAGATATCCCATCGTCAGCCATAAAAAAGTTTAATTCCAATGCTTATAAAGAAGACATTAATGTTTATAAAAACAAAAAGTTCACTATTAGATTGCATCCAGAGCGTGGAAAGGAGAAGGGCTTTATTTTATATGCAGGAAGTAAGTTATATATTTATTATATTTGAATATATTTGATTTAACATATTTACATTTATTCAATTTGTAATTAGTTTACTACTTGTTTTGAAGACAGTTATTCTAAAGTTATGAAGGCTGCTGAACAAAAAAGATTTTCAATACCTAATTACAATTTTTCTGAAAGTGTAAATGACAGTAGCCGTACAGAAACTGCGGAAGTCGAGGAAGATGCTCTAGAAAATTTTGACAAAATGGTCAATGATAAAGAACAGGAAAATAGGAGAAATATATTAAAAGCATCCAAAAAAGGCCAGAAAGTAATTTCCAAAGCTAAAACAAAAAATACTAATACAAATTATGATAAAATCATTAACCAATATTTGAATTCGTCTCAAGAAGAAGATACTTCTAGGTCCTTTGATGCATCTACACCTTTACGGCACAGTGATCGTGTAAGTATAAATTTATATTATTAATAATTAAGTATAACTTAAGTTTTATAACATCTTTTTGCACCTACATATTTTGTAGAACTTTTGTTTCATTCATTTCAATAAATTTATTTATCTTATTATTATCATTTTGCAAACATAATATCACCAAGTTATATATTCTGTTTATTATTACAGCTGAGGCATGAAGATAATACAGATAATAATGAAAACATTGTAATTAACGAATTACAAAAGAATTTGAGAGACGCCCGTGCAGAAGTATTAGGATTGAAAAAAACACATGATCAAAATTGTGACAACAATAGAGTATGCAATACAGGTATGTATAACACATATATATATGTACGCACATACATTTATATATATGTAACACTCAGTAAAATTAATATTTTTTTACTTTTAGCGTTCTGTAATAATACTGACCCTTTCAAGGTTCATGATAAGATATATGGTTATAACAAGGAACAGCAAGAGGAAGAATTGACATATGACAATGATGGAAATGTACACCTTGGGTCTGATGTATATTGTAATCCAATAGCTTTCAACGACAGTTTTAAAACAAAAATCCTTCCAAATGCTTAGCTTTACTGAGTGAAGGTGTGTATGGACTAAGTGAATTGTCTAAAAGATGTGTGCGTAAACAGAAGAATACAAAACACCTACAGTTGCTGTCTCCTATAAAACGTATGGTCATTGAAAAAAAAGTTTACGCTTTCATGAGGATCAAGGACAAAACCATTTCTCAAGTGGACGATTTTTTAGATAATTTAAATACTGAACATCGAAAAGTAATTAATAATGCAATAGTTCGTGTAGAGTTCATTGAAAAACAAAAACGAATAGAAGCAGAGATTAATCAAGAACTACCAGAAACATAAAGTATGACGTATATAAAAAACACTTTTAAAAAAAGAAAAACTTGGTCAAGTATGAAAATATAGCTAATTAGAATAATTTTTTGATATTTTTTAATTGAACAGTATAAGAAGTAGTTATAGATTGGCTACATTTAACCAACTTTAACCAATAGTATAAGAAGTAGTGAAATCAAATACAAACGGTTTAAATTAATATTTTTGTAATAATAAGTGCTTGCAAATATTAACAAGAAAAGAGTTGTATTTTTTAATATTTTGTATTTTTTCTATGTACATGAAAAATAATAATATAATTAGGTTGCAACTTCATTTTCATACTTGCCCAAGTTTTACTTTTGTCAAAAGTATTTTTATATAAATTTCAATGGAGCAGCAATAATGATAATATAATATGTTATATTGTACGAAAGTTCATTTTCTTATAAAAAAATTTTAGTTGATTAATTAATTTTTCAGCCATTTATGTTTTCTATAACTTAAAATATTTATTGCAGTGCGTTACATATAAGTGAAGTCATTATAGGAAGCATAAGCTTCTTTAAGCTCTTCCAAAGTATTTCATACTTTTCATTTTTTATATTTATAAATTTCATTGAAGATATAATGTTGATAACTTTATATGTTACACTATAAGAAAGTTTGTTTTTTTATAGAAATTTTTTAATTGATTTAATTCGTTTTTCAGCAATTTATGTTTTCTAAAAGTTGAAACATTTATTATAATGCGTTACATACAAGTTTATTGTACGAAACATAAGCCTTTGAATTAGGTTGAAACTTTATTTTCATACTTCTCCAAGTTTCAATTTTGTCAAAAGTATTTTTATATACATTTAATTAAAATAAATAATGATAATATAATATGTTAGATTGTAAGAAAGTTCGCAATGTAGGAAGCATAAGCTTCTTTAAGTTTTTTCAAAGTATTTCTTACTTTTAATTTCTTATTGATATTTATAGATTTGACTGAAATTGTAATGCCAATAAATGCATTACGTATTTTGATAATAATAAATTATTTAAAAAAAATGTGTTTTTATTTAATCATTCATTTATCAATAGTATAAGTGCTAGAAAAAATGATATAAAAAGATAATTTATAGCAATAATTAATAAAGATTACTATTTCTTATTATTTTTTTGAAGGTTCATATATTTTCTTTATGTTGATAACTGAAAAAATAAAAAAAAATAATAAAATCATACTATATAATAATAATGTGTAACAATTATTATTTTTTATTATTTTTTTGAAGATTCATATACCTTCTTCATGGCATTAACTGAAAAAATTGAAAAAAATAATAAAAAATCATACTATATAATAATAATGTATAACACTTATTATTTTTTATTATTTTTTATTATTTTTTTGAAGATTCGTATATCTTCTTTATGGCGATAACTGAAAAAATAGAAAAAAAATAATAAAAAATAGTATAGAATCATACTATATAATAATAATGTATAACACTTATTATTTTTTATTATTTTTTATTATTTGTTATTATTCTTTTTGAAGACTCATATATTTTCTTTCTAGCGATGAGTGAAAAAATTAAAAAAAAATAATAAAAAATAATAACAAATAATAAAAAATAATAAAGTCTAGATTTGGGAATATGTATAAAACTTTGTAACAGTTATTATTTGTTATTATTTTTTTTTATTAGTTATATGCTAAAATGATTTCCGCTTGGGTTGGCCTATTTTTGTAATGTTTCATGAGTTTCCGGACTATTTAAGAAAAAAATTTATGTTACTAACAGGCTTATGGGTTTCTAAAGTTGATCCAAACATGAATATTTTTCTACAACCTTTCATAAATCAAGCTAATTATCTGTCTTCGAAAGGATTTGAATGGTTTAAAGATGGCGTAAAAATAAGAAGTAAATTATTTCCTTTAGGGTGTTGTGTAGATTCGGTGGCAAGGTGTGCCATGTTGAATATGAAGAGATTCAATGGAACTTTCGGTTGTACATTTTGTGAACATCCAACAATTAATATAAATGGAGTTAGGAAGTACCCAATGTTGAAAGATGTTCCCAAACAAAGGACAGACCGTAGTATAAAATGTCAGATGTTAAAGGCTGCTAGAAATAAGAAAGATACTTGTGGAGTATGGGGACCTTCTTGCTTAATGAATTTGGAATATTTTGATGTTTCAAAGGGCATGGTAGTTGATTTCATGCATTCATGTTTATTAGGCGTCATGGAATTATATACTGAAATCATAATGACAAGTGCTGGTGCTAAGTTCTATGTTGGATCTCCTGCTGCTACCCGTATAATTAACCAACGCTTATTATCCATGAGACCTCCAACATGTGTAGCAAATTTTCCAAAAAGTATTGATGAACGAAAAAATTGGAAGGCTTCACATTGGCTATTTTGGATTTTGTTTGGTTCTTTACCATGCCTAGAAGGTTTGTTACTTAGAAAATACCTAAACCATTTAGCATTATTTGTAACAGCTATGAATATTCTCCTACAAGACAGTATATCGCCAAATGAAATACAAATTTCTAAAATTTTATTAATAAAATTTGTTATTCAGTTCAATGAATTTTTTGGAGATCAATATATGCACTACAACGTTCATCTACTTTTACATTTATCTGACACAGTTAAAAATTGGGGTCCATTATGGGCAATAAATACGTTTCCATTTGAAAATCAAAATAAATATTTATTGCAAATGAAGAAAAGCAACTACCACATTGCAA
Organism: Torymus aiolomorphi; assembly: GCA_036365515.1. NCBI lineage: Eukaryota > Metazoa > Arthropoda > Insecta > Hymenoptera > Torymidae > Torymus > Torymus aiolomorphi. The sequence goes on along the minus strand of CM070874.1, from coordinate 225,235,046 downwards.
AACAAATTGCAATCAGATTATTGACGTATCAGCAGATTCCCATGTTGGAAATAGAAAGTTTTATCTCCAAAACAACAAAAGATTTTTGTAATAAATTAAATAATAATCTATTAAAAAAAGTGCTTAGAATTGAAGATTGCACATTAGTAGGCAGTGGAAAATATCACATGCTGGATGAAAAAGAAATTACGTGCCTTCATTCATATTAATGTTGCAAAAATAACTGATTGTAAAAAATATGAAAAAATAATATATCAAAGTTGTAGATACACCTCTTGTAATTATTCGAAAGGTAAAAAGACAAATGACTCGGTTTTCGAAACAAAAGATGGTAAATTTGGGATTATTACTTCTTTATCTTTGATAAAATATGATAATAAAAGTGATGTATTTGTGTTCTTTAAACTTTTAAAACTTGTACCTACTACAATTGTAACTGATTGTGATATTAGAAACATAATTAATATTAAAAAATGTGTACTTGATTCTGAAGATACTCACTGTATTAAATATTGTTTGCTGCATAGACCTTGTATTATATTTAAATGTAAAGGTAATTATTGTTTAAGTTCAATTGTCAAAGGCGCGATTGGTGGCTGTATTAATTAAAAAGTTAATTAAAATGTATTATAAATGTAGATAAGTGTATTCAGTAATTTACTGTATAAATAAATTCATTATAAAATGTATTTACTATTTTTGTGGATTTCTTATGTGGATTTCTTATGTGGATTTCTTGAATAAAAATAATAATAAAAATAATAAAAATACTAAAAAAATAATAAAAAATAATAAAAAATAATAAAAAATAATAAGAAATAATAACTATTATTAACACTTACCTTATCCGAATTGGTTTCATAAATGAAAAAAATAATAAAAATAATAACTATTACTAACACTTACCTTATCCGAATTGGTTCCTCAATGAAAAAAATAATAAAAAATAATAACTAATACTAATGATTGAAAACAGTAAATAAATAATAATAACAAATAATAAAAATTAATGACAGTCCCAAATCTGGACATTTATAACTGTTATTATTTTTTATTATTTTTTTCTAACAATTATATTTTTTTCTGAATAGTTAATAATTATTATGTGCAGAAAAAATTTCCGCTTGGATGTGTATGCGGCCTTAACTGCATTCCGTGTGAACGTGTAAAACTGCATATTACAGAATTATTCGTGAAAGATATGAACATATGTATGTATTTGTAACTATGCATCAATATTAATTATTATGAGTTGATATGCAGATAGTCAAGTGCTGCATAAAAGTATATATTCAGCCTTAAACAACATAAAGCTTAGTATATGTAACAGTATGGCCCGTTAGGCCCGTTACATTAAAAACAATATAAGGAACAGATGCAGAAATAACATGGGTTAGTATATCTATATATACGAGGAAGCGCTGTTTCTCACATATAGATATACTAACCCATGGTATTTCTGCATCTGTTCCTTATATTTTTTTGAGTGTAACGGGCCTATTGAAACGAGTTTGAGTGAGTATATTGTTTATCTAAAATGAAGAACGATACTTTCTTAAATACTTGCTACTAAAAAAGTACCTCACAATTTCTTGCTAGTTGCAAGTCTATTTATAATCGAAAACTTATTAATTTTTTCTCAAATATTTAAGTACAACTTTTGTTGCAAAGCCAGCTAGTTTTTGCCTTTGTTTTATATGGTGTAAGTTTTTTCCAGATATATGTATTGTAACGCGTGCGCGAGTTAGGTAATTCGGGATTCGAATTATCCACGCCGAGCAGGAATGCGCACTGGAGGCGCGAGCGCGCGAGCATCCCGACCGTATTAAAACGGTCTCGCAACGCGTAATATACTCGTCGCGTACCCGCGAAGCTGCTACGGCTTTATGCGAGTCACGGCAGCCATCTTCGTGTGTGCTATCTAGCAAGCCACATCGTGTCACCTCTCTCTTAAGTTGGATCGCGCCCGCGCCGTGAATATATATCTATATACTAGGGGGGTACACCCCTACTCGCTCCGCTCGTTAACTCCCATTTTAAGTAACAACCCATTTGTTCTATTTTTTCCACATAACGCAAGAGGTAAATAAATGAATGGTTTTTTTTAGTGGTATCCCGAGTAGGCCTAATCCACATTTAAATAAATATCATATATAATTTTTATTTTGATATTGAATAAGATATTTTATAATATCATTTAAATACTTCTATTATATATATTTTTTATTATGTAATTTTTTTTAATATATGAGAGTATTATTCACGATAAAAATTTTGATTAGATCCATACTTAAATAAATTTTATATACAATTTTCATTTAGTCGTTGATTAAGATCTTATAACATCATTTGAACAATTTCTACTTTATTTTATACTGCTACTGCGTATATTTTATATTGGGAAATTTGTTTTTTGAATATATAAGAGTATATTTACGTTATCAAGTTTGATTTAAAAATCTTTTGTTCTGTTTTATTTTTATTATTTTATGTATTGAATTGACACTTAAATAAATTTCGTATACCGATTACATTTAGCTATTGATTTAGATCTCTTATAACATCGTTTAAACAATTTCAGATTTATTTTATACTATTATTGCGTATATTTTACATTGTGAAATTTGTTTTTTGAATAAATAAGCGCATATTCACGTTAAAAATTTTGATTTAAAAATTGTTTCTTTGATTTTATTTGTATTTTTATATGGATCAAATCGAAACTTAATTAAATTTTATATACAATTTTCATTTAGCTAATTATTAAAATCTCTTAACATCATTTAAATAATTTCTCCTTTATTTTATACAGTTCTTGCGTATATTTTATATTGAGAAATTTGGTTTTTGAATATATATGAACATATTTAATAAATATATGCAATGTATACACATATATTTACTTATATAACACATACATATATTTACTTATATAACTAAATTTTTTTATAATTATCAAGAATTTCTTCCCAAACTATATTTTCAATTTCTAATGAATTTTCTAAATTATTTTGTATATGTATGTTATCTGGATTTCTACACCTTGATAAAGCAATGTATAATTGACCGTGTGAGAATAATTTCCTTTTGATGTATAACCCTACATAATCAAAACTTTGTCCCTGAGATTTATTAATGGTAATGCAAAATACTAATGTTAACGGAAACTGTTTTCTCTAAAGAATAAAAGGTAATGAAGAAGATTCTCCTGTATTTAATGTAATTCTAGGAATAAAAACTCTATTACCTACTTTTTCTCCTGCTAATATTTCCGCTTCAATATTATATTTAAATAATTTGGTTATTTTAAATTTAGTACCGTTACACAAACCTTTGTGTATACTCAAATTTCTAATTAACATAACAATAGCATTAATTTTTAAATCTAATTTATGAGGTGGCAAACCTTGATAAATATTGTTTAATGTTTCTATTGGAAAAAGTATATGAATGCTGTTATCACTTTGATCAACACCTTTATGAGTCGCATAATCTGTGCTATAATAAGTCTTTTTATCACCATTTAATAACATTAAAATTTTTTCATTCAAAAATTTAATGTCTTCATTATGAGGTGCTAAAATAACACGATCATAATCATTTATTTTATTAATATTTTTATAAATTTGTAAGTAAACATCGTTAGTTCTCCAATTATTAGGTATTATAAAAGGATTTATATTACCGTCTCCAATTTATTATAATAATTTCGGGAATCCATTATTCTGATAAAGAATATTGTGTTTTAATTTGAAAATTTTAAATAAAGGCCAAAGTTCAGAATATTTAATAGTGTCTTCAATTATAGCGCTTCTAAATCCGTGTTTCATTACTGGGAGTATTTGTGAAAATTACCTCCTAAAATTATTAATTTTCCCCCAAAAGGTAAATCGTTTGAACATAAATCGCTTGAAGATCTGTCAATAATTTCTAAAACATTTTTGGGTATCATAGATGCTTCATCGCAGATTATGACTTCCGTTTCTCTTAATTTCTTTTTATCTGATTCTAATTAAAAGAAAAGTATTTTCCATACTATTTAAATCTAATGGCAATCTAAAGGTTCTATGAGTTGTCATTCCTTTGGGTCAGAGAATAGTCGTTATACCAGTCCAAGCCATTGATATAATATCTTTTTCTTGTGATGGAAAATAATAAATTAAAGTTTTATATAAAAATGTTTTACCCAAACCTCCAGGACCATCTATAAAATTGATTTTATTTATATTTTTTATAAGTTGTTTGAAAATAAATTTTTGATCTCTATTTAATTTTGTAAACATATCTTCGAATATTTCCTTACTAATTAGGTTATGTCAAGAGGATACTGTACTGCTAACAGTCCACACGAACATATAACGAATTTAATATTGTTTATGCCTAGGGCAAAGCGTTCCTGTAGATGGCAACGCGCCGTCGATTTGATGTTTCTGGAACTCCTGCTACTTTTTTGAACGTCTGCTGCTCCTTCGCAGTGCCCTCGCAGAATATAGCGCGAGTTTACATTTAAATGTTGCAAGTGAAAATGTTCACTATTTAAGGAGGTTCGATATCAAAATGAATAATATAAGATCATTCCAAAAATTTAATATGTTGATCTTTGATTGATTTTCTATAAGTGTGGGGATTTGTATATCGTTTGTCAACTCGGTTATGAAATTATTGAAATTAAAAGATCAACTCTTATACACGGGTTCTTATGGAAGTACCTTTACTAAAACACAAAACACTTAGGATGCGATCTTTACAAAATATAAGAATGATCCAAAAAACTATTCGCAATATAGCAAATATACAGGAGAATGTTTGTACGAAGTGGATTCGTACGTTTATAGACCTCGATACTGAGTACTGCGGCAAAACATAAACAAGGGATCGAGTTCGTTGACTGCGAGAGGGGGTGCTCGGTAAGCGGAGCGGCGCGCGCGGTGCGAGGAGAAACCTTCCTCCTTCCCCACACGCAAAGAGGTATCTATCTTCCATAAGCAAAAATAAAAGAAAAATTAATCAAAAGATACAGAGTTTTTATTCGCCCGTTATAACGAAGACTTCTTAAAAAAAATCCCCCTTCTAATAATATGAAAAAATACAATGCTTTTTTTCGTACTTAGTCAATCAAGTTTTATTTAAGGTGGTTCTCCGGAGGTCAGAGTTGATTCAACACATACTTGGAATTACATACGTAGGTCAATAAAGACATAACGAATGTCATATCCAAATTTCAGAGCATTTTATCGTTTGGCTTCTGAGTAATTGCTGTGCAAACTTACACGGATTACATGGGAGATATATCTTTGTGGGATATTTCAGGTGAAGTCAGCAGGTCAAAATTTTAAAATCGCTCAAAACTCGTTTTCTTTTAGTTTCTTATGAAAAAAAAATTTTCCTCGAATTTTAGGTCGATATTTGCAAAAATAAAAAAGCTATGCAAGATTGAAAATTTAATTTTTTTGCAATTTTTGGTTAAAATCCAAGTTTATTCATTTTTTAACTCAAAATCTTGAAATTTTTTGTATAGAACATTGATTGGCAAAAAGTTTGCGTTTTTTCTGTAGAATATGCCAGCATTTATTTTATAACCATTCTTGAAAGTCTATAATTGGCTGCTTCTTAGTATACCTTCATCGAAGGATATTGAGGCTGCGGCCAAATATTTTTTATTCGATAAAATTTTTTTGTATTCTTCTTCGAAAACTCTTCAAAATGCTTTTTTGATCAATACTGGCCGAGAAAAGGGAAAAAAGTTACAATTTTTTGAAATATCAAGAAAAATCCATAATTTCAATTTTTGATAACATGATTAATGAAACTTAATATTATTCATACATCTTATGGCATGGATCGTACCACTGAATTTTGTTAGAGCATCAAATACAACATTATATATATCTATTTTCAATAATATTAGGCTTACACAATAATCGACACCTAATTATGAATTAATAATAAATTAAGCTATAGAGGTTAATTACTATAAAGGCGTCAAAATGAAATCAGGCTACAGACTCATAATTTCATTCATAATTAGGTATCGCTTATTTTGTAAACTTAATATTATTGAAAATCGATATTTATAATGTTCTATTTGATGCTCTAACAAAATTCAGTGGTACGATCCATGTCGTAAGATGTATGAATAATATTCAGTTTCATTAGTCATGTTATCAAAAATTGAAATGACTGATTTTGCTTGATATTTAAAAAAATTGTAAATTTAAAAAAAATAAAATTATAAATAAAATTATAAATAAAATTTATAATAGAGTAGTATTTGTGTCTTTTATTGGAATATACACTGCATAATTGTATTGCCTGATTTTATTTTGACAACTTTATAGTAATTAACCTCTATAGCTTAATTAATTATTAATTCATAATTAGGTATCGCTTATTGTGTAAGCCTAATATTATTGAAAATAGATATATATAATGTTCTATTTGGTGCTCTAACAAAATTCAGTGTTACGGTCCATGCCATAAGATGTATGAATAATATTCAGTTTCATTAATCATGTAATCAAAAATTGAAATTATGGATTTTTCTTGATATTTCAAAAAATTGTAACTTTTTTCCTGTTGCTCGGCCAGTATTGATCAAAAAAGCATTTTGAAGGGTTTTCGAAGAACAATACAAAAAAATGTTGTGGAATAAAAAATATTTGGCCGCAGCCTCAATATCCTTCGATGACGGTATACTAATTGTAAGAAGCAGCCAATTAGAGACTTTCAAAAAGGGTCATAAAATAAATGCCGGCATATTCTACAGAAAAAATGCAAACTTTTTGCCAATCAATGTTCTATACAAAAAGTTTCAAGATTTTGAGTTAAAAAATGAATAAACTTGGATTTTAACCAAAAATTGCAAAACAATTGAATTTTCAATCTTGCACAGCTTTTTTATTTTTGCAAATATCGACCTAAAATTTGAGGAACATTTTTTTTTCATAAAAAACTAAAAGAAAACGCGTTTTGAGCGATTTTAAAATTTTGAGCTGCTGACTTCACCTGAAATATCCCATATATTGAAACTGTCGCGTTATGTAACTGTTTACAACAACATCTAAGCAACGAGATTCAAGTCAGACTTGGAATTTTATGTGCACATAGAATATGTAGTAAGGAATGTTATCGTGCAAGAATGAAGAAGATTCATCATTTCATTATTAAAATAGAGCGTCTTAAAATATCGCTTTCACAGACTTGATATGTTCCGAGAGTTATGTACGCTCAGCGCGCCAGCGTGCACTCTCTATCTCTCTCGCTCAAAGTTGGCTATCTCTCTCTTACCCAGGGAATATCCTTAAGTCACAGGGACGCGAAAGGACATGGAGGAACGTGGGGGATAGTTTTCATTTTGCAGAGGGACAACGCAGGGGGACGATGCTGAGGGATGCAGAGGATCGCGGGGGGATAGTTTTCATTTTGCAGTTTTCAATGCGGAGGGACAATGCGGAGGGATGTGGAGGGACGCGGAGGGACAGAACTCTTTATGCGGAGGGACGCGAAGGGACGCGGAGGGACGCGGAGAGACAATGCGGAGGGATAAGGCAGACCCCAAATAACGTAAAAAAACAGTGAATTTTACGTTATCTTGTGGAGGAATTTTCTGACATACAAATGTCGTATATGCGAATTTTGACAACGTTGCTTTTTAATGCAAGCGGCATCACGCCGCTAACTACTAACAAACTATATAACAAATTATAATTGCAATAGTAAGTGACAAAATAAGGTTACATATTAAAATCAAAAATATATTACGTGAAAAATAAGAAATACAAATACGGTCTTACGCCAAGGAGAAAAATTGAAAAAAAAATCAATAACAAAAGGATTTAAGGGAAAAATAACTAAACAAAAGAAAAGTATACAGACAAGAATATAAACATTACATACAAAAAGAAATACAACAAAATAAGAAAATAACAAAGAAATAATTTGACTAACAAAGAAAGACTTTGCGGAGGGACGCGTAGGGATTCGGAGGTATGCGGAGGGATGCGGAGGGACGCGGAGGGTTAGCATCTTAATTGAGCTTACAACTATATAGTATAGTAAGATATATATATCGTGTGGGGAAAGTGGAGGCGCCGACCCGTGTGCATATGAGAGAGAGAGAGAGAGAGAGAGAGAGAGAGAGAGAGAGAGAGAGAGAGAGAGAGAGAGAGAGAGAGCACAACTACTGTGCTAGCGATAGAGAGCGAGAGAGTCGAGTGCACCGGCTGCTCCTTTTAAACGTAAGTTTTCTGTTCTCATCTCTCTCGTTTAATGTAAAGGCTTGGACGGAAATCACCCCGTGCAAGTTTTCTGTTCCGTGTACGTGTGGGTGTGTCAGCCCGCCGTACTTAGTGCGCGCGTATTTTGTAGCAGTGTCGCCGCGCGCCGTAACGTACGCGCGTTTAAACGATAACCGTTGCGCGCGAACTAAGTAAGTGTTTTAATCAGCACGTGCGTCGTGTGTGTAGCAAGTTGTGCTTTGAATATACTGTGATATGTAGTTACTCATCGAGTTGTTCATTATAGCCTGTTTTTCTCCCGAATACCGCCACCTCCGCGGGAAAATGACTTCGCATTGATCAGGTTAATAATGAAAATACATGCCAACGCTTAAGGAGGTTGGCTACAACAACTCGCGCGAGGCAGAGGGAAGGAGTCCCCTCGCACCGCGCACCCCCTCTCGCAGCGTACGAACTCGATCGTTTGTTTACGTTTTGCCGCAGTACTCAGAATCGGTGTTGTACGTCGTTTTCAGATATCGTATATACATTCTCCTGTATATTTTCTATATTGCCAGTAGTTTTTTGGTTCGTTCTTACCTTTTTTAAAGAATCGCATCCTAAGTGTCTTGTGTTTTTAGTAAGGTTATGGTTTTACTTCCATAGGAACCCGTGTATAAGAGTTAAACTTTGAAGTTGAATTATTCCATAACCGAGTTGTCAAACGATCTGATAGGAAATGAATCGAAGAACAACAATATCATGTTTTTGGAATGATGTCATGTAATTTTCATTTCAGTAGCCAACCTCCTTAACATATAAGTAAAATCATTTTTCTTCATGTGCTGTATGATCTCAGTTGCCGCTTCCAATAAATATACTTACATGTGACACTCAGAGCGATAGCCATACGGCTTACACTCCCTTCCTTTGAGGGTTGCTTTCTTAGAAATCTTTATGATTACAAATATAATATAAAATAAAAATAAAAATTGAATTATGTGACTTATACATAAAAAAATACACACAAATTTGAATTTAAAAAAAATAAACACTAAGATTTTAAAAATAAAGAATAAGTATTCTTAAAAAAATAAGTTGTTTTTTTAAATACTTTATAACGGTAAGTTATAACTATCAATTTAGTGGGAATCTTTTCCTGTTCAGATATTTATATAACATAATTTTACCAAATATGTTATGTTCGACATTGTAGTATCCGAATGAGCCGCTAGATGACAAGCACCGAAGAGCAACCTTCTACGAAAAATACACCTAAGATTATACATATAGAGGCCTGCGGCTCCCACTCGCCGGGTGTTTTGGGTGATTTGGGAGGTGCTTTATGCACATGCTTCATACACATTACTTTGCCTACACCTTGCCTATCATATTTGCCTATACGTTGCTTACATTTATTGACTACACTTTACGTTGCCTATAACTACTTCATCTTATTTGCGAATAAGACAATTTTTTACTTTTTCTGCTTTCCAATTTATTATTTCGTGAAAAGTTGGAAGCTTAGATCTTGGAGTCTAAATTCTCAATTCATCTCTTCTCAGTGACGAACCCTGTCAATATAAAACCCTCGTATACGTTCATTCGTATAAATGTTATTGTTACTGTTATTTATTTATTTATTTTATTTATTGTTATTATTTAAAAACGTTTCAGAAATAAAAAATTCAAAATATATATCACAGCATTTGCACTCTCGATGATACAAAGGTGTTCTATAGACTTCACATTTTATGATAATTACTAATTTCCATCAATGCATATTAAAAAAAAAGATTTTGTATTTCATTTTGATAAATATGTTCGAGATTCGATCATCTCTTTTTTTTAGTGATTATATGGGATTGTAATCACTAGATATTTCCCTACTGAAAAAAATCGCGAGAGTAATCGCGCAAGCAATCCCGTAGGTACTCGCGCAAGTAATTGCGTCATGTTATCGATCAAATCATGACGCGATAAATCGCGTGATTACTTGCGCGATTAATCGCGCGATTAGTCGGAAAATTTTTATAAAAAAAATATACACCAAAAATATGCATAAAAATTATTTTTAATGATAAGAACGAATTACCTTCAAAAATTATAGTTTGTACTGAAAAAGTCCAGCTGATTTCAGCTGAACATCATACCAGAATGTCCCCTGATTATCACGTGATTGGCACCTAAAAATCATGTTGATATTATCTCTTTAAAAATATGGTTTTTACATTTTGCTATGAAAATTTGAGTTTTTCTCACATTTAAAGTTATTAATTACAAATTTATATAATGTAACGCGTGTCTAGCCGCGATTCTAATCTACCGCGCGAAGGTAGTGAGCGCGCGCGCGCAACTCCTGCGCAGCCGAATCGAGGCGCGCCGCGCGTAGCGAATCGGTCTCGCGACGCGTAAAATGCCCGTCATCCGTCGCGAAGCTGCTAACTGGTTCCCGCGAGAAAAGGGAGCCATCTTCGTGTCTGCCGTCGCGCAAGTAGGATCTCCTCCGTTCTTCGTGAGTTTACTTGTCCACGCCGTTCGATCGTTTTGTGAGACCCCGCGAGTGTAGTGGAGGCGCCGCAAATAGTGGAGGCGCGCACAAGAGAGACAGAGAGAGCGATACCGCGTAGCGTGTGCCACGAGCAGAACGAGCCTGCGAGCGAGGAGCCGGCAGCCAGCCCGCCTGCCGTCCCAATACAGCGAAAGAGAGAGAGAGAGAGAGAGCGCAACTGCTATGCGAACGACAGGGAGCGAGAGAGAGAGTCGAGTGCACCGGCTGCTCCTTCCTAACGTAAGTTTTCTACTCTCCTCTCGCGGGTTCATTGTAAAGGCTCGCACGGAAATCGCCCCGTGCAAGCCTTCTGTGCCGTGTACGTGGGGATGTGTGTCAGCCCGCCGTACTTTAACACCGCGCGCGAAATTAGCAGCTTCGCCGCGCGCCGTGTAGTTCGCGCGTTTGAATGTTAACGGTCGCGCGCGAAATAACTCTTTGTTATAATCAGCACAGGCGTTGTGCTTGTAGAGATTAGTAATAGTAAATATATTGTGATATCTAGTTACTCGTCGCGTTGTTCTTTACAACCTGTCCTTCTCCCGGATACCGCCGCCTCCGCGGGAAAACGACTCCGCCGGTCGTTTTCATATCTGAGCATAGCGGCCGCGCGCTTTACTCTTCGAGCGCGCGCTTTTCACTCAGCGATCCAATTAGTTGGAAAGCGAAGGTCGTGTGCGATCTTCGCGTTGTTTTCGGGTTTCCAGGAGCAGATCCCCGGGCAAGTCATTTTAGTCTGACACCCGCGGCACCGTGTTCTAGGGCATCGCTGGCCTGTGGCTTGTTGGGATTTTCCCCCACTAGCCATCCCGTTACAATAAGTTAATTATTAATTATAATAAATTATTTAGCAATGCAACAGTGTTTATAAAAATAATAGTTTAATGAAACATTTGTAGAGAAAACATTATTTATACTGGTATTGTATTTACATATAGGTACGGTACTTACAATTTTTTCGAAGACAAAAAACGGCAGAAAAGAGAAAGATGAGACGATGTTTAGCGAGTCTCGGGCTCGCGCTACTCGACGCCGACCCGCGATATCAAAAACAAGCGAGGCCAACATCAAGCGCTCCTTCGAGTACTCAATAGTAACTAAGTTGATATGCATCGGCGATGACTGTGGAATAGGGTTTGCGTACCCCAGGTTCCCACCACGTACATACACAATACATTAGTACGTTGACATGGGCGACGACTGAGAATCTTATCCAAACTGTCCTTTACAGTTTCGTTATGTATTATGGTTTGCAACTGATATGAACAAGCGCTACTTAATTATTATCACATACCTTTGAATTAAGAAAAAATCCATGTAATAAGTATTATATTATTTTAAATTTACTGCTAAATGAGTTTCCTCTTTCACTGTAAGTTATATAACCATAAGTTGTACTTTTATGTATAAAGTACTGCAAATCATAAATATTAAATTTAAAATAAATCAGAATGACTTGTTACAATCCAAGACACAAACATGTAAATATTCTCTAATATATGTGAAGTTATTTTATAAATATATGTGAATTGGCAATAATTATAAATGCTTTATATTGTCTTGTACCAAATCAACTAAGATTCAATCCTTTTTTTGGTGATATAATGTACCTTAGAATAATAAACCAAAATGCAATTAATCGTTTAATAAGAGAATAGCAAGTATCATTAAACGTAGCTTAGTCTTATATACTTATGATACAGGTGGTAATATATACTTATGATACAGGTGGTAATATGAAATTGGCATTTCGTATAGCTTTACAACTGATACTGATGCTACTGCATCTTTATTATACTGACAGTTCTAGTAAAAATTGATTAGTACACGCTTACAAATAATGAGTTAGGAAATTGAACAAATTGGACATCCAACGAACTCTATTGGATACGCTAGTTTATTCTGCAGCCTAACACCAGGCAATATAGTTCGTTTAATGTCCAATTTTACAATTTCCTTAACCGTACTTCGATGAACCATTCAAAACACACCGTACAAATTATGAAAAATTTTATAAGCTCTTATTAAATTTTCTTATTATAACTAAACATTTTTCCATCAATCATTCCTAATTAAAATATCTTAAGTTGAAATTCACCTCAATAAGATACTCGGCCAAGTAAGAAAATTTTGATAGTACTGGTTTACGTGTTGTTTGTTAAACATAAGTCTGGCATTGAAGTGACATCAGTAATAGTATTGGATCTAAAGTTATATGAAATGTCAGTATTCTTTCATACTGCTACCCAAGACATAACAATAACAAAATTTAATATCAGTTGTGCGTGCCTTGGACTGTAAATAGTCATTCTATTTTTTTTTTTTTCAAGTTATAGTCATGCTTTGCTAATATTCCATTTTTAATATTACTAGTTATTGTTAGCAGTATGCAAGGACACTAACATTTTATACGACTTTAGATCTATACAACACTATCGCTACTGTCTTTTCAATACCATACTTATCTTTAACGAATACCATGTAAACCGATACTATCAAAATTTTCTACTTGGTCGAGTATTTTGAATGAAAAAATGTTTAGTTATAATAAGAACATTTAATTAGTTTATAAAATTTTTCATAATTTATACGGTGAGTTTTGAATGGTTCGTAGAAGTATGATTAAGGAAATTGAAAAAATTGAATATTAGACGAACTATATTGCCTGGTGTTAGGCTGGAATAAACTAGCGTATTCAATAATAGAGTTAATTGGAAGTCCAACTTGTTCAATTTCCTAATTCATTATTTGTAAGCGTATACTAATTAATTCTTACTAGGACTGTCAGTATACTGACAGTCCTAGTAAAAATTTTGTATAGCTTTACAACAGATACTGATGCTACTACATCTTTATTATAATAAAGATGTAGTAGCATCAGTATCTGTTGTAAAGCTATACAAAATGCCAATGCTCTTTCATATTACCACGTGTGCCATAAGTATATAAGACTAAGCTACATTTAATGGTGCATGCCATTCTTTTATTAAACAATTAATTGCATTTTGGCTTATTATTCTAAGGTACATTATTCTCAACAAAAAAAGATTGAATATCAGTTGATTCGGTAAAAGACAATATAAAGCATTTATAATTATTGCCAATTCACATATATTTATAAAATAACTTCAGATGTATTAAAGAGTATTGACATGTGCAGGTCTTTCTGATTATTTTTTTTTTATTTATTATTTAATATTTATGATTTGCAAATCTTCTAAATATAAAAGTAAAAGTTATTGTTATATAACTTACAGTGAAAGAGGAAACTTAGCATGAATCATACAATACTTTCTATGCCAATAGCGTTATCCTTGGAAATGCACATACAGATAAGTCGACCAAGCCATCTCCAATGACGGAAGCCACCCAGTCAACCATATGGAGAATAAACAGTGGTTGAAGTAACAATGGCAAACAATTGAATATTGGAATGCGATTGACCAATTGAGAAGATAGCATCAAACTGGCATCAAGTGCATTATAGCAGAGATCCAGAAAGAAGACGTAACCACGACTGGCAGAGAAGGAAGAAATAGCTTTTCCCAGCGAACACAGCTCCTTCGTAGCACAACTAAGAAAATGAAGAAGCATGAGACAGAAGCAAAAATACATGAAAGTGTAAGTGCACTGGTCTCACCTAGATGTAGTAAACATAAACACGAAGATGACAGCTACACTCTGCAGACAACGGCGATAAATACGGCGACCATAGCGTTCAAGGATGACTGCTACGGATGCTGCGAAGCCTCTCTACAGTATAGATTCAGTTCAGCTATTCAGTTGCATTAAATACATTGTGAATATAATATCTATACACATAAGCATATATATAGATATATTCACAATGTATTCAACGGAGCTGAACAGTATTGAACTGAACCTATTGTAGAAAGGCTTCTGCGCGCACATGTGTAGAGAGAGAGAGAGAGATCAGGGTGAATCCATACTGTACCACATACTCCTACCCTTACCTCGTTTCCGTACCCTCTCCGATTTTCTTGTAGGGTATACCCAGAGACTTATATGGGCCATACACGAAAAAAGGAACAGGATATAATGAACAAGAAGAGCATGGGTTAGTATATCTATATATACCTCTTGTTCCTTCTGTATTTCGTTGTTCCTCGTATATATAGATATAGAAACCCATGTACTTCTTGTTCTTTTTATCTGTTCCTTTTTAAGTGTCCGAGCCCTTATAGACATATGGGCCGTACACGAAAAAAAGAATAACTGATATTAACTGATAACCGAATCAACTGATATTCAAACTTTTTTGTTGAAAAATGTTACAGACAGTTACAAACGATTAATAACGTCCAAAATCCTACATTTTGTAACATTTTTAAACAGTTTATAACTCTTTCTAACAGTTTTTAACATTTTTTAACAAAAATATTTCCGCTAGGGATTAAACTATTATTTTTATAAACACTGTTGCATTGCTAAATAATTTATTCTAATTAATAATTAACTTATATAAATTTGTAATTGAGGGGCTATTCGGAATAAGGGGCTAACTCAAAAACGTACATTTTGAGATAATCAATAAAAACAATAAAAATTTGTATTGGCTTAACCAATATGAATAAAACTTTTATCAAATGAAAGCTAACAATCAATGAAACATTTTATGATAAAATTTTGATATATTATATAACCATAAAAAAAATTATAAGAATTAAAAAATGAGTTAGACCCTTTTTCCGAATATTATCCAAATTTAATAAAGTAAGTCAAGGATTAATCAGTCAAAAATGCAAATATAATTTTATTTCACAAATTAAATGTCAAAACAAAAATAATAACATTAATATAAACATTTTTCTAAAAACATAATAATAAATTTTTGGCGTGTAATATTTTGCATGGTGATAGGTAATGATCTGTAGGTCTCATTTAACCGATGGGCGGAAAAAGGGTCTAAGTCGACTTAGCCCCTTATTCCACGCGTCCCTTCAATTAATAACTTGAAATGTGAGAAAAACTCAAATTTTCATAGCAAAGTGTAAAAACCACATTTTTTAAGAGATGATATCATCATGATTTTTAGGTGCTAATCACGTGATAATCAGGGGACGTTCTGGTATGATGTTCAGCTGAAATCAGCTTGACTTTTTCAGTATAAACTATAATCTTTGAAGGTAATTCGTTCTTATCATTAAAAATAATTTTTATGCATATTTTTGGTGCATATTTTTTTTATAAAAATTTTCCGACTAATCGCGCAAGTAATCACGCGATTTATCGCGTCATGATTTGATCGATAACATGACGCAATTACTTGCGCGAGTATCTACGCGATTGCTCGCGCGATTAGTCGCGCGATTACTAGCGCGATTTTTTTCAGTATGGTGCTTAGCTTTCCGCAAGCAAATTGCCAAAAAAGTATTTATATATAGATAATCCCATTCTTACAAAGGTGTGCGTTAAAAGGAGTGTATTAAAAGCTTTCTCTTTGTAAAGGTTTCGTTTTGCTTAAATTATCTATGTCTATACTTGTACTTTCGAGTCAATTAGAATAGATCGTCACCTCAATTTCGAACAATACGTAACAAAAAACAGAATACAGTCCATATTTCAAGAAATATTTAATTTTTTACCATTCATTAATTATTATCAAAATAGTTTTAAGTGCATTATATTTCTTGGTGAAAAAAGTCATTTTAATATGAAATAATAATCAAATTTATTAATTTTGTGATATTTACATAATGGCTTAATGACTTTAAAAAAGATTGATTATTACGCAAGTAACTGTTTAAAAATCACCGATATTTTTTGTAATTAAATCCATGATCCCATAGTATATCTTAAATATTTTCCATTTTAGTTTTTACATCAAACATGGATGAATTTCATGCAACTGACCAATATTGCAACTACTTCAAGCGAAATGTCAGTAAAATATCAGCTCAGATTAAGATCATTAATTTAGCTAGTGAAGTCAAAGCCGTTTGTGAGCAGTTAAATGTAGATAATGTTGACATTGGGTTTAAACTTTGCGATAGATGTAGAAGACTTGTTTTTTTTGGCACACGAAAAGTAGAACCTTCAACCAGTGATCAAAGTCAGCCAATGAGTTCTCAGTCAAGCTCGGAAATACCCAGCTCTCAGAGTTCAGGGAGCGCTTTTGAGGTAGTATTAAAACCACCTGTATGAAAACCCCTTCCACCGAGTTGCCCCTCAAAAGAACTATGATTTCTCATACAGGATGTTGCGTTTGTAGAAACAAAAATAACTTGATACGTGTACCATTGACTACAAGACTGCAATGTTTCAAAGAAATGCAAATCTTTATTCCAAATGGCTATCGAGTTTGTACGGAGCATTTAATAGAAGAACGATTTTTTTATGAGGATTTGGAACTAATACAGATATACAGTAACACGAGTTTTTTAACTGCAGATGAAATATGTTTATTTTTAAAAAAATTTCAGATTTAGCCTCGGAAACATTTTTAGTTAAAATAAAATCATGAGAGCTTAGCGAAAAACAATTATTCTCTTTTACTGGTCTTTCGACTGATCAATTGCAAGAGCTGAGAAAATTATTAGTTTTCATGAGATCATCGGATTCTAGAGACGTTACACAAGCTCTGGTTATATGCTTATTTAAATTACGAACTGGATCGTCAAATAATTTTATTTCGTCTATTTTCGAAATAGAAAACGAAATAAGAGTTTCACATTTTTGTCAATCAGTAATTAATTCATTTGGAAAAGATGTCCTACCGAAATATTTTGGAGTAAAAAGTATTAAAAGGGAGGATCTCAAACATGATCCATTTCTATTTATGCAAAAAAACTGTTTAAATTAGCGAATGAGCTTGTTTTGGTTTTTGATGGAACTTTCTTACGCCACCAAAAAAGTAAAAATAATGAATATCAACGAAAGTCATATTCAGGTCAGAAGAAATATCGTTTAGTCAAGCCATTCACTATTTGCACCACAGACGGATTCATTGTTGATATTCCTGATCCGTTTTTAGCCACAGAAAAGCATCATGAAGAAAGTAATGGATGATCCAGATGGTATAAGAACTATCATGAGAGAAGGTGATGTTTGCGTTGTAGATAGAGATTTTAGGGATGTGACACCTTATTTAAAAAGTCTTGGCTTTAAGATTCGCATGCCTGTCTTAAAGGGAAATAGACCCAACTTGAGTACGACTGAATCGAATGAATCTCGTAATGTTACGAAATTGAGATGGGTTGTAGAGGCTGTTCATGGTATTCTTGGTAAAAAGTATAAGCTTCTTCTCCAGCAATTAGATAATAAACTTTTACCAAAAGCTGCTGTATATTGTAGAATTGCATGTCTTCTCAACAACCTTTTTGTAAACGTTTAAATAGCGATAAAGATGACGGTGGCTTACAAGGTATAATCATCGAAAGAATGTTAAGGCGGTCTTACACCTAGTGGCTTCTGAGGCCAAAATCAACTATAAAAAAGAGAAAAATGTTGTTTAAACAATATAAAGTATATATCCTATAAATATACTCTATTTCTGACAAAATGGCCCAAGACTTAATCTGTAGACCAATTTTACTCAGAGATACAGCATTTTCAATTTTTTTCATTTGGCGTCATTTTTTAAAAAAGCTAGTTCATGGATTTGCATAAGGGAGGGCCTGAATTACTTGAAATTTATCAAACTATAGCAAGAAGAGTTGGAAATATTGAAAAATAATTTTTCAATCATCTTAAAATGCTAAAAATCATAAAAAATCACAAAAATTCTTACAATTCAGTAATTAAAAGTGGTTTTTAACATTTTGAGATTATTTAAAATTTTTTTTTAATATTTCCAGCTCTTCTTGCCATAGTTCAATGCATTTCAAGTAATTTAGGCCTTCTCCCATGCAAATCCATGAACTAGCATTTTTAAAAAATAACGCCAAACTTTAGAAAATGACATTTTGAGAAATAAGCCTGCAAAGAAAAATACCATAAAACTCCAAAAATAATCAGCCATTTGATCCCCATTCTTTTCCTTCTTGAAACTCACTTTTCTGTATATCTGTTATCTGTTCTCCTATATAAAATGGTTACAACAGAAGCTCTGGCACCTTGCGTGGATACTGCTAAGTCAGCAGCATTCGTTCCATTAGAAACTACTGCTCAATTTGCCCTTCTTTTGTACTTTTGATTCATCCACTGTTGAATCACTTTTTAACACATTGTACTGAGTTAGATTATTATTTATAATACTAAGATAAATATAGAATATGCGCCAGGTCTTATGAAATATGAAATCCCAACCATCCAAATCGAAACTTAAGAAGCCATCACTGTCATAGACAAACGTACGTAAGTACATAAAAGCCGATAAGCCCATTTTTTCAATAATCACTTGATTACACATATTAAATATTAAAAATATCTTGAATTTAAGCCTGTATTCTTGTGAGCAGGCTTGTCACTTTTATGTGTATAGATCCATCTTGACACTTATTGCAATTCATAAATCTTCTGAATTGAATTAGATATCCTATAGTGAGTTAGACTTAATATGTCACTTTCATCTTTCTTAGAAAAAAGATGTATTTATTTTTATGCGATAAAAATTTTTACTATCTCTTCTTTAAAATACTTAATTCAATCTTGCCAATGCACATGTTTTTCAGTATTAATTTTCATACAGCATTGAACTGAAACTGTACGCTGAAACTGAAACGGTCACTGTACGCTGGTATTATAATTACACTTACACTTTTCAGACAGATATCTTCACATACACAATACATTACATTTTTAGTCCTAAATTCACTTATGAATTAAAATAACCAAGCACTATCAAAAAAATCTTTCTTCGTCAGAAAGCAAAACTCTGCAAAACAAACTGTTGAAATCACATGGTTATGTATCTTGGCTTATTTGAGATTTTGAGTGGTCAGCTGTGCAACTCTGTTGACACTATAGTATTATAGTTTTATTCCATGGTATAGAAAAGTGAGTATTAATAATATAGTAACTTACTGTCAAATTTCGGTAACGGAATGGTCACTTTACTAGAACAGAAGTGCAAAATTGTCACAACTCAAAAGATGATTCCACTGTCTTTTAAATTCCAGAATATGATTGATATTATTTTTATAATAAACCCTGTATGTAAATTTAATTATTCTTTTTATAATTCTTATACTAATAAGTCTTAAATAAAGTTTTTTGATATTTTAAAACACATACAAGTAAACGTGTTCCTATATTATATATATCTCAGAAACCTATAGAAGAGGCCAAAAAAAGGAAAATTAATGTTTTTGTTATTTTAAAGATAGTAATATCTTTTAACAATATCATTTTGAATTTTTAAAATTTTTTATTCAAACCAGATTTTTTAGATTTAGAATAACATATATAATTAAAAAATTCAATAAAAAAAATTTGATTTTTTCAAAATTTTTAGGTGTAAGACCGCCTTAAATTCTAATCAAAGTGAAAATATTTTCGCATTAGAAGCTGAGACAGCCAGATGGTCTAGACGGCCCCCTACTACGATCAAGCTAACATCCCAAGAAATCATTGACTTTCTGGAGATGACTGAAAGAGATGTCAAAATATTTTTTTCAGGTACCTATCAATTAGGTCAAGCCGTATGTTATTTGGCTGAGTTAGTGGATGATAGTAACAATATTAATTTGGAATATATTAAGATCAAGCCTAATATTATTAAAGTATTAATAAGGTCCAGGTATATTAACAGTAAGACTTACAAATGCTACATCGAATACAAACCTAACTCAATTGGATACAGCGGTATCCTACGCCATGCGTGTGACTGTTCCACTGGATTACGAACCGTAGGATCCTGTTCTCACATTGCTGCAGTCATATATTATCTCAGTAATGCAAGATATAAGTAAAAAATTATTAGACCAGCGAAAGTTCTTTCGGAATTATTTACTACTTCAGATATTGATCCTGTAATAGACGAAGATAGTGACGAGGATTAAAAATATTATTATAATTCAATATTAAAAATTATTACTCATGTAACTTTGTCAAATAGTACTTCTAAAAACAATTCTCGCAAGAATTAAGGTCAAATATGAAATGGTACATAATTATTTTATTGTTTTAATAAAAGCACAAAAATATTCATAACATTTTTATAATAATTAATTTCTATTAGAAATATTTACTCATTTTTATTTATCTGCAATTGAATTTGAATAAAAATAGTTAATTTAAGAATTTTTAATGATATAAAGCTTTCCTGCGTCTGAAAAAGCTATATCAGGCCCTTTGTGGCTACCGACGAAATAATACTCGATTCTAAAAATTTTTTTTCATTAAAAAAAATTTTTAGAATATTTTTGTATGTCCTAACACGTATTGAACAATATTCTTTGAGGTTATGTTCCAAAAACATGGTAAAAACACGAACAAAATGTTTATAATTTAATTTTAGAGCATTATCTGATACAAAAATGGTAGTTCTGACAGTGGGATATAAAGGTATAGAAAGAAATTAAAAAAAAAATTGTTTATAAACACTTATTTAGCTATTGGTTTTGAGATTATGCGCCAAAAACATGGGAAAAATGCTTAAAAAATCGGTTTTTTCGAATTTTGAGTATGTTCCGGCTCGAAAACACAAATTCGGACACCGCCATTTGAAAGAACGAGAAAAAATACACAAAAAATCATTATTTACAAGTTAGCCAAAAATTACATAACCTAAAAAATCATTGAAAAATTAAAAAATTTTTCCTGAGCTCAATTTTTATTTAAAAAATCTGAAAAAATCAGACTGTTACTCAAAAACACACGTCCGTGAATTATTTCAGATTTTTTGAAAGAAAGGGTCGAGCGAAAAAAAAATTTTCGAAAAAACTCGTTTTTTAGGTTAGAAGACTTGAATCATCACCTAGGGAGCTGAAAATTGAGCTCAAGAGGTTTTTAATAATGTACTTTCGAATGGTCAATTCCAAATAAAAATCCAGGTGAGTGCCATTTTGACCCTCTTATCCCACTATAGCCTTTCGAACAGATGTAGGTTTTATATATCGTCCAATCGAGTTCGTTGCCCGTTAACTCAGAGTCCGGCTGAATAAGGCGTTATCTGCGAGTCCGGCTGAAGAAGGTGTGATCTGATATTCCTGTCGAAGAAGGCGTTATCTGGGGTTCCGGCCGAAAAAAGCGGTATCTCGGAGTCCGGCCGAAGAAGGCGTTATGTCGATGAAAATAGACAATATATAGGCGGTGCCGCCAAGTTAAAACTGTTGCGAAAAAAATTGCGTGCAAGATAACGCCTTCTTCAGCCGGACTCTGAGATAACGTCTTTTTCGGACGAACTGCGAGATAACGCCTTCTTCGAACGGATTCCGAAATAACGCCTTCTTCGGCCGGACTCCCAGATAACGCCTTCTTCGGCAGGACAGAGATAACGCCTTTCTATTCGGGAGCGACGATTTCTAGATGAATAAATATTTTATTAATTTGAAAGTCTGAGCACTAGTTTCATAACTTACCTGTTCTTGTTAAGGTTGTTCCTTAGCGAAAGGAAAAGTGTATAGAACTGAATGAAAATTTATTTACAGGCTGTTTACAGGTTTTTTACAGGTTTTTTTACAGATGTTTTACAGCCTTTTTACAGGTTTTTTACAGGTTTTTACAGGCTTTTTTACAGGCTTTTTACAGGCTTTTAAAAAGCTTTTCAAAGGCTTTTTACGGGCTTTTTACAGGTTTTTACAGGATTTTTACTGGTTTTTTACAGGCTTTATACAGGCTATTTACAGGTTTTTGACCGGCTATTACAGGTTTTTTAAATGTTTTTTACAGCTTTTTTACAGGCTTTTTACACGCTTTTACGTGTTTTTACAGGTAATTCACAGGTTTTTTAAAGGCTTTTTACAGGCTTTTTACAAGCTTTTTACAGGTTTTTTGCATTCTTTTAACAGGCTTTTTACAGTTATTTACAGCTGTTTGCAGATTTTTTACAGGCATTTTACACGGTTTTTACAGGATTTTTACGGTTTTATACAGGTTTTTACATGCTTTTTACAGGTTTTTTACATGCTTTTTACAGGCTTTTTATAGGATTTTTAAAGCCTGTAAAGACAATCTGTTTACAGATTTTTTACGGTTCTTCACAGGCTTTTTACAGGCTTTCTACAGGTTTTTTACAGGCTTTCTACCGGTTTTTTACAGACTTTTTACAGGGTTTTTACAGGTGTTTTACAGGTTTTTCACAGGTTATTTACAGGTTTTTTACAGCTCTTTTATAGGTTTTTTCAGGGCTTTTACTGAATTTTACTGGTTTTTTACAGGTTTTTTAAAGGTTTTTTAAATGTTTTTATAGCTTGTTTACAGCTTTTTACAGAAACGATTTCCGCTAGGGAAGGCATCGTATATGACAAACTTATAATAACCCTAGCGGAAATAAACATGTCAATAACTATAAATAACTATAAAAAACTTTAAAAAACTGTTAATAACTGTAAATAACTGTAAATAACTGTTTCATTTGAGACAGTAATAACTGTTATTTACAGTTATTTATAGATATTTAGAGTTATTTACAGTTATTTACAGATATTTAGAGTTATTTACAGTTATTTACTGATATTTACATTATTTTTTGTACCGCAAACACGATTTGCGCGTTTTTTGAACGTATTAATAGAGCCGAAAGCGATCGCTTGTCGACCAGCGGGCGGTAAAATCGAAAAGCGCCGGGTGCTCGCAGTAGCGGGCGGGAAAAACTAAAAAACGCCCGCTGCTCGCCGTAGCGGGCGGTAAAAATCGAAAAACGCCCGCTATCGCTTTTGAATGGAGTTTTCAAGATTGTTTAAGAAAATCATCGATATTTTGAAAACATAGCACATATTAAAGCTAAAAATATTTAATAAAATCTTGTTTCTTGAGTTAAAAGCAATTCACGTTAGCCACACTTTAGTAAATTGAAAAAAACGCAAATATCTATATTTGCGGTACAGAAAATATGGTGTGTACCAAGGGCTAAGTGGGTTTTAGACCTCGTGTGGTGCTAGTACTCGCCTTCGGTTAGCAAACGCACTCGCCTTCGGCTCGTGCTAGCACGCCTTCGACTCGTACTGCAACGCCACACTCGGGTAAAAAACACCCACTTTACGCCCTTGGCAAACAATACACTATTAAGGTTATTTCCAGTTATTTACAGTTTTGTTGTTAAAACATAACGTAGTAATCTGTAAATAACTGTAAATAGCTGTAAAAAATTGTTAGTAACTGTTAATAACTGTTAATAACTGTAAAAAACTGTAAATAACTGTAATTAACTGTAAATATCTGCAAATAAGTGTAAATAATTGTTACTACTGTCTCAATTCAAACTGTTATTTACAGGTTTTTTACAGGCTTTTTAAAGGCTTTCTACAGGCTTTGTACAGGCTTTTTACAGGCTTTGTTCAGGCTTATTCCTCCTTATTGACCAGGCTAATTACTCCAACAATTGCTCGGCCTTAACAAGCAATGTTCCTCGCTATTATTACGTGCAGGCCGGATAATTTCCCTTCAAGCAGGGTTAAAAGCCACCACTTGGCTTCCCTTGCACACCCAATACAAGTTTAAAATAATTAACTATTCGCAATGCGGGTCTCGGCCTGTTAAATTTGCGAATTATTACTCGAACCTATGCTTTCCAATACGTTAAGGGCGCCAGTTATAACGGGGTGCAACTATGAGAGGGTAGGGATCCCTTTCTGGGGTGCGCGGGCTAATATACCGGCGTACTATACGCCCGGGGAAACTTGCCGTTGTAGAATCCCCTGTTGGCCAGTAAGAATCGCAGTGGCACAGGTCACGGAGAGAGGCACCCGGATTCTATTGTAGAAAGCCTAAGCCGCTTTCTACCAGAGCCGGCGCTGCGCGTGTTGCTGTTTCCAACTGCTGCCCGCGAAATATCGGCTGCTAGCTAGACCTAGCCTTATCTGCTCAGCCGGTTTCTCACCGACAACGCTGCTAGGTTAAACCTAGGCGGTTTCGATGATACTTACCTCCGCTACCGATGCACCTCCAGGAGGCAATGCCTGTGACTATCTGCAGCTGCTGAAATGGGTAGAGGGCGGTAATCGGAAATCATGTATAGGTTAGGCGCGCAAGAATGAAGAAGCATAACTCGACAAGTAAAAGATAAAATAACAGAGGTTTATTCAGCCAAAGAGAAAATTGCGGTAGAGGCGCGAAACCCTAACAGAATAAAAAACAAACACGCGCAGATCGAGACTTGACGATACGGTAGTCGGTGCCGCCGACCTAACCTTCGCGCGAGGTTAGGGTGTACGTACGCACGCAGCCGCGGTACGAACGGCGTTACAAAGTGCGCTCAGTCGCGATTTTAATAAGACGCATACTTACGCGGGGCTGGCCAGCCATACCACCACTACAGGTCTTTCGCCCTCTCTCTCTCTCTCTCTCTCTCCGACGTGAGGTGGTCGCTGCCTCTCTCTCACGCACACGCGGCAATGGGTGGGGAAGGTGCACTCGCTCTCGTCGTTGGCGGCGGTGCGGCGACTCTGGGGGTTGCAGCGGGGGAGGCGCGGCATACATACACTCACTCACACTCTCACGTTTTCCACGGAGATTCCCGATTGCGTCTCTTGTTTGTCACGGCCGTCGGCACCATGGCTGTGGCATCGCTCTCGCAGCGGCGCACAGTGGGCACAAATGAACATGTCTGGACAAAATAAAATATCTTCTTTTGGAACTGACCGATTGGGATGGGGATTCTCTTAAAATGAAGGTTATAATAAGTACTTTAAGAGAAAATTGTACAGAAATGGTTGAAAAAATGTTCAAGGTCAGTCCAAGATCAATATATAAAAATTTACTTTTTTTTAATGATCAGAAGAAGCTGGGCTATTACCCAAACAAGCTGAAAAGATTTATATAATGTTTTCGGATCGCTGATAACAAATCAGCTGACAGAATTTCAAAATTCATTTGTTTAAACAATAATTTTCAAATTTTTCTTCTATGAAATGTTAAATTAAAATAATAACAAGTTAAAACATGAATCATATATAAAAATAAAAAAAAAATTATTTTGATTCAGATTAATCTAAATAATTTTTTGTTATTGTAATATTCTTTTAATAACTATAAGAAAGCGTACAACTTTATGGAAAAATTAGTACAGAGTATAAAAAAAAAGATTTGTACATTACATACAAGTGGTATCCATTTTATATTAGTGAAAATAATTATATTCGAATAATAACACCGGTACACAAAAAAAAGTGGTTTGTACTTTTGACCAGACCCACTTATCTTCATGTATTTTTTCGCGCTAAATCTGAATCTGGAGTCCGTTTAAGCCCTACACCTCGAGATTTTGAGTACGTTGTAAAAAGAAGCTAAAAATTGCGGAAAATCGCGAAAAGTGGCGAAAAATCACTTTACTGAGTACGAGAAAATACTGAAAAATTTTTTTTCACTCGGATTAAGGGTGTTTCTTGTGTATTTTTCGAACTGAGTCCGAATCTGGGTCCGTTTAAGCCCTACACCTCGAGATTTTGAGCAAAATCATTTTTGAAGTTTTTTAAATTCTATTACTTACCGATATTGCCAAAACTGTAAAAAATAGCTAAAAAAAGCGAAAAATCGAGAAAATTTGAAAAATTCAGGAAACAAAAAACTAGAAATCATGAATAACACAAAATCTGGAACTAATTTTGCTCTTATACTTTTTTCTCTGGTAGCGAACTCTTTTCTCTTCAAATGACCTATGCAACGGGTTTCTTTTTCTCATTTTAGTATTCTGATCCGTTTCTCTCTTGAGCGTACAACAGAAATCTGCCATCATGTTAACATCCCCTCTTCCTTGGTATCATTTTTCCATTTCACTTATGTCTTGATGAAATCGTCTCCTTGTTCTTCGCTGAAGTCTCCGAGGTTTTCAGGAAAGTAGTCAAGATGAGAATGCAGAAAGTGCAGTTTGAGATTCATCAAGCAGCCTAACTCTTTAAAATTTTTCAACAAGTCTTCCACCAAATTCTGGTAGTTATCACTCTTCTCATTTCCTCAGAATTTCCGAGAGACGTTTTTGATACTTTGTCATGCCACTTTTTCGGTGTCATTCATGTGGTTTGTGAAATTGTTGTCTTGAAAAAGAGTATGATTTGCGGGCCATCGAAAATACCTTCAATATTGCATCACTTATCGCTGGAAACTTTTCTCCTAAATATTCGCAACAATCACCATCTTTGTTTAGAGCTTTGACAAATTGCTTCATAAGACCAAGCTTGGTATGAAGAGATGGTAGCAGAATATTTGAAGGATCAACCAACGGGCTGTGATGATTTTTGTGTCTCCCACAGCCATAAGAAGCAGGGATTTTTTGATTGCTGGCCTAGAACCAGGGTTGAAACTTTTATATCACCGTAAACTTT
This sequence comes from Torymus aiolomorphi, assembly GCA_036365515.1. Lineage (NCBI taxonomy): Eukaryota > Metazoa > Arthropoda > Insecta > Hymenoptera > Torymidae > Torymus > Torymus aiolomorphi. Next base: position 225,207,897 of record CM070874.1, on the reverse strand, counting down.
CCATTGATGTTTCCAGGAGTTTATTTTCTCCAAAACTGTCTGCAAATTGTCGTAAGTCTCATTGAGTTTCGTTGAGTAAGCTATCGGAATAGGCGCATTTGTGTTCCCATTATGAAGCAGCACAGACTTCGTTTCGAAGAATTAATAAAAAGTCTCCACTCTTCGTCCTTATAAGTGTTCGGTTTTAATTCATCAACCAACCCTTTTATATCCGAACAAAAAACTAATGAATTCTCCTCATCTTTCCTGAAAAATTTGCGAAACTCCTTTTCTCTATTACGATAAATGTAAGCTTTGGTTCCTTTTGACAGCAAATTTGTCTTCTTTAATGCATCTACTAGATATTTAGCTCCATCTTTGGATAGTCCCAAATCTTTTGTAGCCGATGATATGGTCTGCACCATCATGCCGAAAGAAGTGCTATTTTTGTATTTCAAATGTGTAAGGTTTTACCACGACTATCAAAGCTATTATTTCTTACGCCAACGTATCTTCAGTCGTGAAACCAGAAAAAGTAGTAGTTGATGATGATGTGATCACTTCTAAACCTATGGATGTAGATCATTCTTGGGAAGAAGAAATGCAGGGTGAGTTCTCCAAGGAAGAAATAAAAAATAAAAGCGAGGATGACGCGGCAGTGAAGGGAAAAGCTCCTCAAACTTTCAACCTGCAGGAGTTGAACGATCTCATACGAGATTTGGGACTACCCAAAGATGAAGCTGAATATCTAGCAGCTGTACTAAAGAAGAAAAATTTGTTGTCAAAAGAAATCAAAGCTTAGATTTATCGTGATAGAGAACAGGAGTTACGTAAGATTTTCAGGAATGATGAGGAGAATTCATTAGTTTTTTGTTCGGATGTAAAAGGATTGGTTGATGAATTAAAACCGAACACTTATAAGGACGAAGAGTGGAGACTTTTTATTGATTCTTCAAAACAAAGTCCCAAAGCTGTGCTGCTTCATAATGGGAACACATATGCACCTATTCCGATAGCTCACTCAACGAAACTCAATGAGAATGACGATAATTTGCAGACAGTTTTGGAGAAAATAAACTACTGGGAACACCAATTGAATGTTTACAGTTATCTAAATGTTTTAACCCTGATTCTAGGACAGCAATCAGGTTATACAAAAAATCCCTGCTTCTTATGTCTGTGGGATAGCAGAGACACAAAACTTACTATGAACAGAAAGAGAAACATCATCCACAGCCCGTTGGTTGATCCTTCAAATATTCTGCTACCATCTCTTCATATCAAGCTTAGTCTTATGAAGCAATTTGTCAAAGCTCTAAACAAAGATGGTGATTGTTTCGAATATTTAGGAGAAAAGTTTCCAGCGATAAATGATGCAAAATTGAAGGAAGGTATTTTCGATGGCCCGCAAATTCGCACTCTTTTTCAAGACAAAAATTTCACGAATCACATGAATGACACCGAAAAAGCGGCATGGAAAAGTTTCAAAAACGTCTGTCAGAAGTTCTTAGGAAATGAGAAGAGTGATGTCTACCAGAATTTGGTTGAAGACTTGTTGAAACATTTTAAAGAGTTAGGCAGCTTGATGAATCATGAACTGCACTTTCTACACTCTCATCTTGACTACTTTCCTGAAAACCTAGAAGGCTTTAGCGAAGAACAAGGAAAACGATTTCATCACAACATAAGTGAAATGGAAAAACGATACCAAGAAAGATGGGATGTTACCATCATGGCAGATTTCTGTTGGACGCTCAAGAGAAAAACGTATCAGAATACACAAAAGAGAAAAAGAAACTCGTTGCATAGGTCATTTGAAAAGAAAAGAGTTCGCTACCAGAGAAAAAAGTATAAGAGAAAAATTAGTTCCAGATTTTGTGCTATTCATGATTTCTAGTTTTTGGTTTCCCGAATTTTTCAAATTTTCTCGATTTTTCGCTTTTTTTAGCCATTTTTCACGGTTTTAGCAATATCGGTAAGTAATCGAATTTAAAAAACTTCAGAAATGAGTTCAGCGCATCAAAATACATAAGAAGTCTAGGGCTTAAAAGGACTCCAGATTCAGATTTAGCGCGAAAAAATACATGAAGATAGGTGGATCTGGTCAAAAGTACAGACAACTTTTTTTGTGTGTGCCGGTGTTATTATTCGAATATAATTGTTTTCACTAATATAAAGTGGATACTACTTGTATGTAATGTACAAGTTGTATTCTGTACTAATTTTTCGATAAAGTTGTACGCTTTCTTATAGTTATTAAAAGAATATTACAATAACAAAAAATTATTTAGATTAATTTGAATCAAAATAATTTTTTTTTATTTTTATATATGATTTGTGTTTTAACTTGTTATTATTTTAATTTAACATTTCATAGAAGAAAAATTTGAAAATTATTGTTTAAACAAATGAATTTTGAAATTCTGTCAGCTGATTTGTTATCAGCGATCCGAAAACCACATATAAATCTTTTCAGCTTGTTTGGGTAATAGCCCAGCTTCTTCTGATCATTAAAAAAAGTAAATTTTTATATATTGATCTTGGACTGACCTTGAACATTTTTCAACCGTTTATCTACAATTTTCCCTTAAAGTACTTATTATAACCTTCATTTTAAGAGAATCTCCATCCCAATCGGTCAGTTCCAAAAGAAGATATTTTATTTTGTCCAGACATGTTCATTTGTCCCCACTGTGCGGCGCCGTGGCTTCGTCTTTTTCTCCATCTGCCTCGTTCGCGGGCCGCGTGGGGATTCAAATCTCGGGACGCTGTATCCGCGATTATTCGTTGCTTATATCGGCGTCCGTTACAATATTATAAATCTTTTAAACATTTTCTTATAAATATTCAATTTTTTTTTAAAATGCACACTTTATCCAGTAAGTGGCTTGCGCCAAGAAGCAAATATGTTTCTACAAAAAAGAAAAAACAAATGCAAATGATAATAATAAACGAAAAATTGATAGTGGTAGAAGCCCTGAAAAGACACCAGTGAAAAAAGAAACTAAACAACCCTGTTGATATAAGTGAAAGTGATGAATTCATATTGGTTTTCACAAGTTTCTTTGTAATTTTTTAAAAGAATTTGTAGTACTGTTTTTTTTGTAATGTGTTAGTGCTTCAATAACTGAGAGATATGGATTGTGTGTAAAACTAGTGTTATACTGTAAACATCGTGAAACTGTTATAGGAGAAGATTTTACAAGTCCACGAATGGAATCTGCAAATAATAGATTAGTAGCGTTTGTGGTGAACGGAAAAGCTATAGAATCTACCAATGATATCGGATTGGGCTATACTGCATTGGAGAAGTTTTGTATACACCTCAATATTCTACCACTATCCTCAAGAACTTTTCGGGATGATTTGAATGTAATATCTGATGAAGCCAAAAAAATTGGGAACCAATGTTTTAGAAGAAGCATGGTTAGCAGTAAGATAAGTATATGTTGAAGAGGCCCCAAGCTTAGTTAACAAGAGTGTTATTAATACTAAAAATACTTATGATGGAACTTGGCACCGACGTGGTCTTGTTTCAAAGTATGGAGTTGGAATTGTCATTGATATGCTGAAAAACTTGGTAGTCGACTTTGAAATACTGTCACATGTGTACAGCACTAGTTACTACTACAGCAGCAGAACTAGGTCTTGACTCTTCAGAATATAACTTTTGGTTTGAAGTTCACAAGAGTAGTCAAGAGCGTAATGCCAATTATGGGGGTGCTTCTGGTAGTATGGAAATTCAGGCTGCTGTAAACTTTGGAGTTGCTCGGTTCGAAAGAATGGTATGAGGTATGTAATACTTCTATCCGATGGAGATGTTAAAACTTGGATTCAGCTTAACGAAGTGGGACATTATGGTAAATCTGTTTTAATAGAAAAAGAAGAATCCATCAACCATGTGTAACAGCGAATGGATAAAGGCCTCAGAGAACTTGCTACTAAAGAAAAGCTTGGTGGAAAGTCAGATGGAGCGCTTACAGTTACCAAAATTAATCAGTTGTAGAAATATTATAGAAGAGCAATTGTCAATAATATGATGTCATGATTTGAAGAGTATGCAAGATGCCATCCAAGCTACTTTATACCACTGTTCGTCAACAGACAAAAAACCTGACCACAGGAGATGTCCAAGGGGTTCTTCATCGTGGTGCTTTTTTAATAAAGCTAAAGCTCTGAAGCAGCAGCCTAAAAGCCATAGCTCAATGGCAGTTCGCTTGAACGCTAAGGTTTTTCGAAAAATAAAGCCACTGTATGATAGGCTCAGTAATGCTGAATTGTTAAGGCGATACTTGAGAGGAGCTACACAAAATGTAAATGAAGGTTTGCATACCCGGATCTGACGCAAATGCCCAAAAGAAGTTTTCGTCTCCAAGAAAAGGATTCACCTAGCAGTGATAAATGCTGTAATAGTGCACAATTTTGGTGTACTGGAAGGTAGAAGGATGAGGGCCTCGAGCAGAAATGAAAGACTAAGTGATGTAAGTCAAGAAATGTATTCGAGAATGGACCAAGTCAGATCAAAGAGGAAGGCTGATCAAGGGTAGTATCGTCATTCTAAAATATCGGAGAAACTTCACTGTGAAAAGATACCGAAACAAGCCAAGTGTAAAGACTATGGAGCTGGTGAACATTAACCGGTAAATAATTGTTTGGCACATAATTTATATAATTTTTTATTAAAATATGTTCGCTTATGTGTAAAGTCATTTTTAAGTATGATTAGTTTTTGTAATTGTTTGTGTTGTTTTACGCAACCAGTTTTCATATACGGGTTTTTTAGGTTCATTTTCTAGAATATATTTACTGCAAAATTACATTGAGACTTTTAGGTTACACCTTAATTTTCAATTCCTGTTACACCATAAAATCATTAAAAATACAAGTTTTTGAATAAATATATAGTAACTTATGACTTATTAGCAGTAGAAGAAATAAAATCAGCTTTTAAATAATATTGCAATGAAAATTTATATATTTGGGTACTAAAAACATGTATCTATAAACTAATACAAATTGATCGAAAGCCATTGCGCAGAATGCTAACTGAATATATACCATTCTTACAGGTGTTTTGGCCAGTGCAGCTTATAAAATCTCTAAAATTGGACCAAGAGATGTTTTTGTGGACTACTTTTTATATATTTTTTTATACATTTAAATAAATAAAAACTCCCTGAATAATACAAAAAAATTGGCCTCTCCTGTACCTTCTTCCCTTAAGCAACTTTGGGCGTGGATACTACTTGGACAGGTGTGTTGAAAATAGTATACATCTATATTGTACGCATGAATATATACAGTAGGTATGTGTGAGCGCGCGACTGTATCGAGAGCGCGCAATGTCGTATCAGTCCGAACGTAAACATGTACCTCTCCCCTTCCTTATAGTGTGTGCGTGAGCAAGCATCTATGTCGAGGACACTGAACGATACGCTGCTCTCTCTCTCTCTACTTTTGTACGCCGAACGAGAAGCACCTCGCGCGTGGCGCAAGGTAGCGCCGTGAACTAAGTCTCAATAAACTCTTTATTATATCACTACACTCAACATGGTAGCAGGAGCCGTGGTTGGTTTGCCACGAGGTGAGTGGTAAGTGTTTTTCCATTAACTTCTATATCGACTCTCGAGTCGTATAGAGATAATTAAAGTGCCGCGTATGTGAACACCGTGTGAAACGTATATGGCCAAAGAATCGAAATTGAAAGTCAAGCAAGAAGAAAAGTCCGAACACGAAGGAACGTTCGAGACATCTATTGAAGAAGAAATGACCTTGGAAGTCAAGTACGAAGAAAATTCCGAACACGAAGAAACGTTCAAGAACGAAGAAGACGAAATGGAGAAAAAGGAAATCACGATACCGGTGTTTGATGGAGAAGACTACAGTATGTGGAAGAAAAGGATTACGATGTACCTAAAGTTGAAAGAATGTAACGTAGTGATAATCAGAGCAAGAGTTGCTGCAGACAAAGAAGACTGGGAAGAAAAGGATTTAAAGGCCATAAATTTGATTTACAGTGCCATTTCCAACAAACAATTGGAGTTTGTGTGTCAAGAAGATACGGCTTATAATATAATAAAGAAATTGGATGATATGTATTTAAAAGAGTCTACAGCACTACAAATTGTGTGTAGAAATAAATTGGAAAAATTGAGACTAGAAAAGTATAGTGATACAGCAACATTTTTCAGTGAATTTGAGAAATCAGTGAATGAATTGAAAAGCGCAGGTGCAAAAATAAGTGAAAAAGAAAAACTAAATTATATGTTGAACACGTTGCCGAACCAGTACAGTTATATTGGTGATTTAATAGACACATTAAAAGAAGAGGACCAAACAGTATCGTGTGTGAAAAATAAAATCCAAATCGCTGAAATGAATAATAATAGCGAGTACAGCGAACAAAGGTCAAATGTATTCGCTGCAAAGAAGGATCAGAAAGGAAGCTGTTTCAAATGTGGAAAAAACGGGCATTTCGCACGAGAATGCCAAAATGGAGGACAAGCAGGACAAAGCGGCACATCATGGCGAGGCTCAACACGTGGCCGCAGTCGAGGAAGAGGAGGAAGAGGCAACATCGGCAGGGGGCGCGGAAACTTCCGTCAGCAAGGAGCCAGCACGAGCGAGCAGAGCGGCCAAGGTGCGAGCACATGGATAGCTACAGCGTATGCGGCGGATGTACCGATCACATAATAAATTGCGTCGACTATTTTGATAAATGTATTGATCTTAAAGAACCGGTAAATATATATTTAGGGGATAATAGATATATAAAAGCAATGAAAATTGGAAATGTAGTTAGCTATTTTGACGCGTTTGGTAAAAAGAATGAAGTTAATATGAGTAATGTTATTTATGCCGAAAAAATGAATACAAACTTAATAAGTTTTGGGAAATTAATAGATAACAATACAATTATGAGTTTGAAAGAGAAATGGCATAGAATGTTAGGACACGTAAAGGGTATCTCCCATTATACTGGTCAAAATGCCCTTGCTCGGTTTTTGAAAAATAAGCTGCATATATTTGTTTGGGCACTAAAAAAAGTGAGTTTCGCCCCGCCACTTTCTTCTGAACCCCTTCTCGTACTGACCTAACCTCAAAAAAGTCGTGTATTTATATAATAATTTTTATTTCTGAAATAGAATGTACAATAGAAAAAATCTAAAAAAATTCTGAGTAATACTTGAAGTAATAGTGAATACACAAGAATTTTTGTGGACACTTTGAAAGTCATCTTGAAGGTCAAAAAAATTCTAAAACAATTAAAATCATTATTATTTAAAAATAAAGATACATACATCTGATTTTTTGTTTTAAGTTACTTATTCCACTTTTTTCTAAACACTCCAATAGTTTTTTGAACGATTTTAATGGTGCGCCATCTTGAAAAACGCGAAAAATCCTATTTTTTAGGTTATTTTCGCATTTTTTCATGTATAACTCGAGAAAGATGTTCTTAAAATTCATGAAAAAATTGCAGTATATAGAAGACTCATATATACATGTCCTCGAATTTTTTCAGACTTTTTAAAGGTCATCTTCAGTGCTAAAAAAATTTCTAAATTGTTATTACAACCGAAAAATTATGCATTTACCGCTTAAAATCATGTTTTTGAGGTTATTTTGATCCGTATCTCAAGTAAAATGCTCTAACACTTTCTAAAAAATATTAGATAAATAAAAGACATGTAAGTTTATGCACTCAAATTTTTTCACATTTTTCTGGATCACGATTTACGGCTAAAAAAATTTCAAAGTACTTGAACGATCAGGGAAGTTCATATTAAGAATAAGAATAGGACATATATATGGGTCGTTCTCGGGGGAATCGAGAGTTCAAAATTTTTTTCTTCCGTAAACACCTAAATGGCTTCGTAACCATCCTATAACTTACCCTGAATTTTTTCAGATTTTTTTCATTCATAGTTTTTTAGTGACAAAGGGTCAAACTTGATCATTTTAGCTTTTTTTGCAATTTTTGCCTTTTTTTCAATGCTTTATAGCTCCTTATTTATGTTTGCATTTTAATATCGGCACAACCATGGTTTGGTAAAGATCTTGATTATTTTTAAGTATAAAAGAAGTTTATTGTATCTCATTGTAATGAAAAACATTTTCTGCGCATCAAGATACATATTTCCTTACCAAACCATTTTATCAGAAAAGATGGATTTTTCTTATTGGAGGAAGCGAAAGGGTGAATAATAAAATGGTATGCCTACGATAAAATGCAAACATTAATTCGTATTCAATGAATTCAAAAATGTGCACTCGCGTAAATTTGACGGAGAACCTGCTGAAAGAAAAAAGGCTTTGTACATTGTGTTTTTAAAAATAAAGAAGCCTTTGTACCAAGTTCTATGATAATTAGCCATCCGGACACTTTTGTCCCCCCTTTACCAAGTAAGGTAAGATCTTATCCATTTAATTAAGTAATTATTATATATCCATTAAATTAACAGACTATAAACAATATTATTAGAGTAAATTTTGGTAGAGACGACTGACAGTGAAGTTGTTGATGAGTATAATTTATTGATATTACTGGTCGCACTGTCCATTAATTTTTGAGGAAAGGGGTGAAATAAACAACACTCAAGTGTGTAATTTTTTCGCTGACGTTTCGATCACTTCACTATGATTCTCATTAGAGCTAAAGTTTATTAAATAAATTAAGTACAAATTTTTAACAAAATACATACAAGAGATTTTTTTAAACAAGATAAACACTTACGCAATAAAGAGTTCAACAAAAACCATTTTCAAGAGTTTCAAATACGTTGTATAGGCCGCACGACTTGCTGCCAGTCAAGTGGTGGAAATTGTAAGCTGTTTATATATTATATAGTGGAAAATTGGAAAAGTATTAGTGAGAGTTACAAGCGTCAGTATCGTGTATATGTATATGAACAGAGTATAGTTTTGTGGAAAGGGGGAGAAACTGGTAGCAGAGTGCGTTGCTAGGGCGAACGGTGTTACTGTGAGCTCCTTCGCACATCTTTTGGATAAAATCGAGGATGTACTATTGTTGTATAAGGAAGTTTTCATTAAATATAAAAGATCTGTATTCACTTTTTAAGTTGATTGTGTTAGTCTTGACGTTCATACTGTTTTTTTGTGCTGTGATATGTAACATTTCAGATAATAATCTTTTACTTAAATTACTTTCATTGTCTAAAATTTTTACTTTGTCGAAGTTTATTGAATGGTTACTGTTACTGATATGGTTGAAAATCACTGATTTGTTTCTTTTATGCTGGCAGCCGGCTTCGTGTTCTTTTACTCTTGTATTTAAGGGGGTTTATCCAAGTTGGAACGTATTAAGAATCAACGTCACCCCGCACCGCGTGCACAGGTTTGCTCGAATGGTGCCTCCACTCTTGTAGTCAGAGCGCGTGTTTATACGGCACTGACATACACACATAGCTTCGTACCGTCTGTGAGCGTGCACACAGAGCGGCGCTCGTCTGCTTGTTCCCCCACCGCTCCAGCGTCGTCTGCACGCGCGGCCGTACACCTAAAATTCCATACTTTCAACTACAATATCTTAAAAACGGTGAAGCTAAGATCTCTGAATTTGTAATATGATATTCTAATTATTAATCTTAATAACATATTAGTTTTTCAGACAAACGCTAAATGTATCTTCGAAGTTATAGACTGAATCGACCTTTCACGCGTGCGCGTCCCATAAGACGCGTGTTAAAATGTTCAACTTTGCCGTTTAATATCTCAATAACGGTGAAGTTAGGCTCTTTTTTCTGAGGATATGATATAGATGATGATGTCACGTACATGTGACGAAAGTTTCAAAGACTTCCCAAATAAACTCAAAATCGGATGAACCCCCTTAAACTACGTGAAGTTTGGCCAACGTACGTGGCATCGCATGTTTTACAATCGATTTTATAAATTACATTGGATTTCTCAGTATGTTTACATTTACTTTTACCTAATCTTATTAAACAATTAAACTTATTAATGGTTTTGTAAACTGGTGTAATGTATAATTTACGTAAAGCTTTGTGCAGTTCGTTATCTATTTGTTTCGTAAAAGGTAAAATGATACGTTTTAATCTATTGGTGTTACGTCTAAGAGTATTTTTATTGTTGTTATTATATAAATGTTTTTTAATGTGTTTTTCTATGAAATCTGGAGGGTATTGGTTACTAATAAGAAATTGATTAATAAGTTTTATGTTTTGTTGGTGAAATTTTTCATCAGCTAGTTTCATTTATCTATCAACAAGATTACAAATTACGCCTATTTTTGTGGCTATTGGATGATGTGAATTGTAGTTTAGAAATCTATTTGAAAAAGTAGTTTTTCTGTACCAGTCTAAGCTAATTGTATTATCATTATTTTTATTTATTGACAATTCTAGGAAACTAATTCTATTATTAGTTGATTTTTCTATAGTAAATTGTAAGTAGTTACTGTAGTTATTAAATATTTTTTGTGTATAATCTATTTTGCTTCCTCATAGAGGAAGCTTTGTGATACTAAAAAAAAACCGCTGCCAATTCTTTGGCACTTAGCTTCCTCAAAACAATTTATCGATTCCTTTCATTAAATTGAAATTATAATAATAAATTTTTCACAAAAAAAAATAAAAAATTTTCTAAATTAAATTATCTCAAATTTATGACTTTTAAAAAATACATTTTCATATTAATAGAATATTTTTGTAAGATTATATTAATATAATTTTTTAATTTTATCTTATTGAAGAAGAAACTATTTGTTATTAATAATTGATGATTTCCAAATTGACTTTTTTACAATTGCCCAGCACTTAGTTTATCTGAATATAGTGTACAGCATTTATGATTAATACTATTTTACGCAAATTTTACGTGCAAAAATAATGTTATTACAGTTACAATAAATTAAGCTCAAGTTATTTTGATCTAATTTTATTCTAATATTAATACATTTATATATAATAGAATTGATTTAAATAAAATGTAATAAAACTTTAAGTTAATTTCTTTTAAATATCGATAGAGTAATTGAATACACGTCAATCGAACGTAATGTTTTCATCTGACATGATCGTTATATGTTCATCTTCTATAGTTGCTAGGATACCTTATTTTTAATAAACAACAGATAAACAGCTGATGTTTTTATTAGTTCTGATCATAACATTGACTAGTGAACACGTACGTAAATAATATATCTGACCTTCTCATTCAAACTTAATTGAAGAAGTGATAAGAATAAGAGAAAGATACCCAGAGATTTATTTATCGCTTATTGACGCCCTTGGGTTTAACCCCGTCTATCCGTCAAAGAGAGAGAGAGAGAGAGGAAAGAGGAGGGGAGAGAGAGAGAAGATGAGAAAAGGAGAAAGAGAGTGGAGAGAGGAGAGGAGAGAGGAGAAAGAGTGGAGAGAGGAGAGGAGAGAGGAAAAAGAGAGAGAGATAGAGTGAGAGAGAGGGAGAGAGATATATAAGGTAAGGTCTAAGCTGATTACAGTGATTATATTATAATAATAATTCTAGAAAGTTGACCTTAGATAATGTTATGTAAATTTGAGAGATAATTTGTGACGTTATCTTGTAAATTTTCCTATTATATATTGTCTTTATTCAAGTTTTTAATATCTATTGTTTTTATTCAAGTTATGGGTCTGAATTTTTCAACTTTTGAGTGTAATGAAATAAAAAATCATTTACTTTAATTCACGTTTATACTGAATAATATTGATTCTGCATGTATATCTATTTATTTATATTATAAAATGACTTTAAAACAATGGTTTAGATAAAATTTCATTTGTGTAATAATTTTAATCAATCGTTAAAAATTTTTTCGTTGTATTCAAACAATGCAAACGTAAGACCCATTTCAAGTATATATTTTTATTATATATATATATAATTATTACAAAATATAACTTTCTTTATAACAATTAACTTCCTAAGAAAACCCTTTACTAAACCGTAGCCCGGATTTCCCCCATGCAGTAAGTAGCTGGGTTGATTCATTGTAGCATGAATCGACAAAACTACTGAAGATTGGGGTGTACGATCCGTCAATATTTAGGACTAGCACACGCAAAGTGGCCCATAATAGCCTCAGATGCACCAGGAAGACAAGATTAAAAACGATTACAATATAGTCTTCAATGAGGGGGTTATAAGTGATTAAAATTTTAGGTCGATTCTCTGAAAAAACGCAATTCGGAAATTAAAAAAATTTTTAGCCTCAAATATCTTTAATCATAATTGATCGATTTTTTTTGGCAACAAACTCGGTTCGAAGATATAAAAAAGCTATCTCTGTGCCAAATTTCAAGACGATTGGTTGATTTTTACTCCTGTTATCGCGTCCGAAAGAAAATTCCCTTGTTTTCAAAAATATTTTTTTTCTCTGAAACAAATGAAGATAATCACTTGAAATTTTAACCAAATATAGTCTTCAATGAGTGTTATAAGTGGTTAAAATTTTAGGTCGATAAATCAACAATCCTCTGAAAAAACGCAATTCGAAAATTAAAAAGAAAAATTTTTAACCTCAAATATCTTTAATCGTAATTGACCGATTTTTTTGGGCAACGAACTCGGTTCGAAGATATAAAAAAGCTATCTCTGTGCCAAATTTCAAGACGATTGGTTGATTTTTACTCCTGTTATCGCGTCCGAAAAAAATGCAATTTTTTTCAAAAATATTTTTTTTCTAGAAAAGAAATGAAGATAATCACTTGAAATTTTAACCAAATATAGTCTTCAATGATTGTTATAAGTGGTTAAAATTTCAAGTCGATAAATAAAATATTTTTTGAGAAATTAATTTATGAAATATAAAAATGTTTTCCTTAATAACAAATAACAGAGTAAAGATAATTCAACTTAAAAAAAAAGAAATTGTAGGTAATTTGAAGACCTTTCAAAAAGAGTTTACTATATTATGTAATAATGGCTGTATGATATGAAAAAATCAAAAAAACTGAAAATTCAAAATCATTTTTTGGTTATAAAACAAAAGAAAAACGATAAAATGAAAAAATAGGTTAAGCTATCTCTATTCTATGTCCAAACGAAGAAGCCCTCATAGATGAAAATCGGTCAATTCGTTCAAAAGTTATAGCCGGTACACACACACACACACACACACACACACACACACACACACACACACACACACACACACACACACACACACACACACACACACACACACACACACACACACACACATACAGACACGAACATTTTTGTTCTCAAAAACATCGGATATTGGTGCCAAAAGTCTTAAAAAATGTTTTTAAACATTTTTTGTTCCAAAAATTTTTTTCACCATTACAAAGCTTCCTCTTTGAGGAAGCAAAAAGTTTATGAGATAATGTGTTAGAAATGTTATTTAGCAAATTTGGAATCGAAATACACTATTTTTAGAAAATGTCCGTATGGATGTGTGTGTGTGTGTGTGTGTGTGTGTGTGTGTGTGTGTGTGTGTGTGTGTGTGTGTGTGTGTGTGTGTGTGTGTGTGTGTGTGTGTGTGTGTGTGTGTGTACGCTGATATCTCATGATCTATTCGACCGATTTTAACGGGAGAGTGATCATTTTTTCAGATTTGGCTTCCACAATTGGGGTCAATATTCTATTTTTGTAAAATTTAATTTTTTTTTTATAGCCATTTTTTAACTTTCAAAATTTTTTTTTCGATTTTTTTAATATTTAGAACAAATATTGTTTATATATCATGAATTCTCTGTATGTAGGATAAAATTATCTACAATAAAAAAAAAAAAAAAGTCGGTAGCTGTATTTCGTCATAAGTTATTGATGAAAACGTAATTTTTTGTAAATAGGTTATATTTCGAAATTAAAAAAAGATATTAACATGAATATTTTTTTGGTTATAAAGGATATTAAGTACTATAACTTACTAAATTTTTAGGTTTTTTTATTCATTATTTTTTAAGAAAAAAAAATAATTTGTAAAAAAAAGTGATTTATTTTGTCGTTCAATAACTATAGTAAAATTGGCTTAATCACTTTGAAATTCTTTGTAGGGGTAGATTTTGTATACTAATCGAGTGAGTTCTTTGGGTAAAAGGATTGATCCATAAATTTCGAAGATATTTGAGGTTAAAATTTTTTTCAATTTTTTTTTTAAATCGTAATTTCTCGAGAACGGCTCTATGTATCTAAATGGGGTGGGTGGTATTACAAAGAGAATTAAATTACCTATATTTTCTAACAAAAATTAATTCTCTAGCTATCACGGTTCTTTTGTTATTAACAAAAACGTAAAAATTGAAAAATGAAAAAAAAATGAGTTTTATATGTTCAACTATTAAAGAGTAAAATTGTCTTATTCGCTTCAAAATTCATTGTAGAGGTATATTATTGATAATTCTCGGATGAGTTCTTTTGGCAAAGTGATTGGTTCATAAATTTCAGAGATATTTGAGGTTAAAATTTTTCTAGACATTTTTAAAATCTATTTCTTGAGGATTTTTTTAAATTTTTAAATTTTTACATTTCTGTTAATAACAAAAGAATCGTGATAGCTAGAAAATTAATTTTTTTTTAGAAAATATAGGTAATTTAATTATGTTTCGAATGCTATAAATTACATTCAAATACATAGAGCTCTAAATATCAATTGCAAATTTATAGGTAATTGTGATATATATTTTATGTATGTGAAATTTTGTGGAAATGTATAATCTATAAAAATTTGAATAAATTATGTTGGAGTTTTGTTATTTCTGTCTTTTTGAAGTATTAAATTTTAAATATTGGAATTAAAAATTAATTAAAGGAATCAGTAAATTAAGTTTGAGGATGCTACGTGCCAATGAATTTGCAGCGGTTTTTTGTTTTGGTACGCATAATAAAATGCCATCGACATATCTAAAATAAAAAGGAACCTGGAATTCAAATTTATGTAGAGTGTCATTTTCTAAATCTTGGATGACTATATCAACTAGGATAGGGCTGATGGGATTTCCCATAGCTCATCCAAAAATTCGTTTATAATATCTATTGTTGAATTGGAAAAAATTATTATTAAGTATAAAGTTTATGGCGTTTATGAATTCATAACAAGTTAAATTAATTTTGTTAAACAATTGTGGCCACCGTTTTTCAATGGTATTTTCAATGTATTTTCAATGTATTTTGTTAAAAATTTTTACTTAATTTATTTAATAAACTTCAGCTTTGATGAGAATCATAGTGAAGTGATCGAGACGTCGGTGAAAAAAATTACACACTTGAGTGTTGTTTATTTCACCACTTTCCGCAAAAATTAATGGACAGTGCGACCAGGAATATCAATAAATTAATATTAATAAAGCATTCTTCCGCTAAATCTTCCGTATGCCTATTTAAATTTATTATTTTAAGTAAGTGATTGATGTAGATATTTTTTTTTCTTATGTAGTTTAATAGTAATTGCTAATCTAGAAGCTTTATAGTTACTTTAAATTAGTAAAAGATATTACCATGAATTTTCTTATGATGGTCCGACTAAGGATATATTTTATTACACGAGCCAAATGTGCATTTTAATCAGTTATTTAGCCATATATCATGGTTGCTTGATTTTTTTCTCTTTATAGGGCTTTTGGCCTGTTCTGGGATAGTGGCAGGTACTTTTGTTATAAAAAAGGTACTCTCATGAATTTTTTGGTTATCGATCGAACTCTTATTTTTGCATATTTCAAGTTTTAAAATAGCTCTAGCATAATTCAAATTGGATCCAATGGGTTTGAGAATAGTTTATTTGAAAAGTTTTGAACATTTTCTAAAAAATGGTGTATATTGTCCCTATATGAAAAATGTACCCCAGAGGAGCTATAAAGCATTGATGAAAGGCAAAAATTGCAAAAAAAGCTAAAATGACCAAGTTTGACCCTTTGCCACTCAAAAACTATGAATGAAAAAATCTGAAAAAATTCAGGGTAACTTATGAGATGGTTACGAAGTTATTTAGGTGGTTACGGAAGAAAAAAAAAATTTGATCTCTCGATTGCCCCGAGAACGATCCATACGTATGTCCTATTCTTATTCTTAATATGAAATTTCCTGATCGTTCGAGTACTTTGAAATTTTTTTAGCCGTAAATCGTGATCCAGAAAAATGTGAAAAAATTTGAGTGCATAAACTTATATGTCTTTTATTTATCGAATATTTTTTAGAAAGTGTTAGAGCATTTTACTTGAGATACGGATCAAAATAACCTCAAAAACATTATTTTAAGCGGTAAATGTATGATTTTTCGGTTGTAATAACAATTTAGAAATTTTTTTAACACTGAAAATAACGTTAAAAAAATCTGAAAAAATTCAGGTGCATGTACATATGAATCTTCAATATACCGAAATTTTTTCATGAATTTTAAGAACATTTTTCTTGAGTTATACATGAAAAAATGCGAAAATAACCTAAAAAATAGGGTTTCTCGCGTTTTTCAAGATGGCGCACCATTAAAATCGTTCAAAAAACTATTGCAGTGTTTAGAAAAAAGTGGAATAAGTAACTTAAAACAACAAAATCAGATGTATGTATCTTTGTTTTTAAATAATAACGACTTTAATTTTTTTAGAATTATTTTGACCTTCAAGATGACCTTCAAAGTGTCCACAAAAAGTCGTGTGTATTTACTATTACTTCAGGTATTACTCAGAATTTTTTCAGATTTTTTTCTATTGAACATTTCAGAAATAAAAATTATTATGTAAAAACACGACTTTTTTGAGGTTAGGTCAGTACGGGAAGGGGTTCGGAAGAAAGTGGCGGGGCGAAACTCACTTTTCTTAGTGTCCAAAGAAATATATGCAGCTTATTTTTCAAAAGCCGAGCAAGGGCATTTTGACCATTATAATGGGAGATACCCTTTCGGGTATCTAAATACACTATGTAGACAAGAGTTATTAACGGGTATTCCGAATAAACTTGAATCGGAATTTATGAAGTGTAAAACGTGTATAGAGAATAAAATTCACAATTTGCCATTTAGTAACGATATAATAAAAGCTAAAGATATTTTAGAAATAGTTCATACAGATGTATGTGGTCCATTTAAAACTACAGGATTTAATGGAGAAAATTATTTTGTCTCATTGATGATTATAGCAAAATCGCGGAGGTTTATTGTATCAAAACTAAAGACGATGTTTTTGATTGGCTAGTTGTATTTATTACTGAATGTGGAAATTTAACTGAAAAGAAAGTAAAAGTTTTGAGATGCGATAATGGGAAAGAATACTTAAATAATCGGTTTTATAAATTCGTAAGGGAAAAAGGTATTATTTTGAATAATTGCCCAGTATATGTACACGAGTTAAACGGAACCGCGGAACGATTCAATAGAACTATAATGGATATGGCGCGTTGTTTACTAACAGAGGCACAAGTACACAAACGATATTGGCCTGAAATAGTATGTGCAGCGACGTATTTGAAAAATCGAACCTTGATTAATACGATAGAGAGAAAAACTCCGTACGAAATATTTTTTAAGAAACGGCCGGATGTCAAACATTTACGTCTGTACGGGAGTAGAGTTTTTGTTAGAAACCCGGAACAAAAAATAAATTCTAAATGGGATAAAAAGGCAGATATCGGAATCCTATTAGGATATAGTGATGTAGGATATAGAGTCCTAGTAAATAATAAAATGGTAGTTGCTAGACATGTAGATATAGTAGAGAAAATATACATCTCCTTCTACTTCGACTCTCGAGTCATTTAGAGGAGAACACAATGATTGTGATGATGATTTAAGCGATAATAATGGTTTTCAAAGCGCGGATGAGAATAATGAACAGGAACCAAAAGTAGCAAATAAGAAAAATGTAGAACTATTAAAAGTTCCACGTAGATCTACACGTGATAGAAAAAGTCCAATAAGATATCCAGAAAATATTTCGAATAATATTTATGTAAATTACTGTAGGGTAGATACTCCATATACATTTGAGGATGCGATGAGTAGTAATGATAGTGAGAGCTGGATAAAAGCTATGGATAAAGAAATAGAAAGTTTAAAAGATAATAAAACGTGGGAATTATTTGAAAAGATACCAAATGAAAAGGTAATAGATGTAAAATGGGTTTATAGTAGGAAATCTGATGATACATATAAAGCGAGATTAGTTGTAAGAGGATTTCAACAGACAAATGTGATTGACGACATATACGCTCCAGTTGCGAAAATGCAAACTTTAAAAATTTTGTGTTCCTTTTGTTGTCAGTTTGGTCTAATTATAGAACAAATGGATGTAGTTACTGCTTTTTTAAATGGTGGAGTAAGCTCTTAGGTATATGTCGGTCAACCGAAAGGTTATAGCGATGGAACAAACAGGGTTTGTAAATTACGTAAAGCATTGTACGGACTACGAGAAAGTCCAAGGGCATGGTATGAATGTTTGGATGAATATTTGACAAAGATAACATTTAAGAGGAGTAACGTAGATTATTGTTTATATACTCAAGGTGCGGGTGTAGATCAAATTTACTTATTAATATATGTCGATGATTTGTTAATTTGTAGTAAGAGTATAAAGAAATTCAAAATTTAAAAAAGAGTCTTGTCAGAAAAATTTAAGATGAAAGACCTAGGTATTAATATAGAGTATGATTGCCGTAATTGTGATATGAAATTAAGTCAAACTAAATATATAGAGTCATTAATGAATAAATATCAATTGCAGGATAGTAGATTATATAGTACTCCTATGGAAACAAATCTAAAAATTGAAAAGGCTGAAATATGCGAGTCAGATATTAAATATAGAAATTTGATAGGTGCATTATTATATATAAGTTCAAGTACAAGGCCCGATATAAGTTATAGTGTAAATTATCTGAGTAGATATCAAAATAATTATAATGAGACTCATTGGAAATATGCTTTGCGAATCTTGAAATACCTGTATTTAACTAAAGATTTAAAGATGAATTCTAAAAGGAATATAAATTTCGAAATTATAGATTGTTGTGTACACGCAGATTGAGCTGGTGATAATGTTGACAGAAAATCCACATCTGGATATGTTATTAAAGTATTTGGGAATGTAATTGATTGGAAATCGCGAAAACAAAAAACTGTAACAAAAGCTTCAACTTATGCAGAATATGTAGCCTTATCTGAGGCAGTTAGTAAAGTAAAGTTTATAATAGAGGTAATGAAAAACTTTAATGTAGAATTGGGCGCGATAAATATAGTGAATTATGGAAACCTTACTAAGAATTCGAAGCACATAGAAATACATTATCAATATGTTCATGAAAGCGTGAAAGAAAAAGAAATTGTAATAATTAAAATTGACTCGAATGATAATGTTGCGCATATCTTTACAAAAGCGTTGTGTAAAGATAAATTTGAAAAGTTCAGAAAATTATTGAATATCATGTAATAAATTAAAAGTGTACAATATGCAAGGAGGCGTGTTGAAAATAGTATACATCTATATTGTACGCCTGAATATATACAGTAGATATTTGTGAGTGCGCGACTGTATCGAGAGCGGGCAATGTCGTATGAGTCCAAACGTAAACATGTACCTCTCCCTTTCCTTATAGTGTGTGTGTGAGCAAGCATCTAAGTCGAGGAGCAGCGAATGAGTCTCTACTTTTATACACCGAACGAGAAGCACCTCGCGCGGGGCGCAAGGTAGCGCCGTGAACTAAGTCTCAATAAACTCTTTATTATATCACTACATTAAATAAGTCTCTCCTTAATTAACCACACCTCAACAGGGTGAAAGCGTATTTTCTGCGACTTCCTCGTGTGATCGGTTAGGTGTTGAATTGCCTTCTGATAAATTGACCGGGAGGTGTGAACAAATACAGTTTCGGTGTCAGAGCCTACGGATTGTGACCTTGACATCCAAACTGAATTATTCCAATACAACAACCATTCCAGGGCGGGTTTTTTTAATTAGGATTTATCACACGTGGTTTGCCTATAGGTTTTTCCCGCCTCACAGGCATAACCCTGAGCGAATGCGGAATGGATGAGGTAGAAAGAAAGAAAGGTGTATGGGCAAATCCATAATACTGTGAACTATCCAGTGCCTATTTTTTGAAAGCCATTCATTGCTACTATTAGACTGCGGTACTAAGCATAGAAACCAGGCTGGATCTAAAAGCTTCAACGAAAACTAGAAAACAAGCCCTGTAATCCATATTATTCTGCAGCGTATGGCGCAATGCGAGGATGTATAAAACTGTCAAAAAAGGTTCCATTTTTAAAAGGGTACCTTTTATGACAGTTTTATGCACCCCAGAATTGCACCTTGCGTTGCACACTAATATGGATTACAGGGCTTGTTTTCTAATTTTTCTTAAAGATTTTAGATCCAGTCTGGTGTATGTGCTTACCACAGTAGGCTAATAGCAGGAGTAAATTACTTTAAAAATAGTAACACAATAGTTAAAAAGTATTATGGATTATATATGGATAAAGGTGTTATGGATTTTCTCATATAGGTAGGTATATACTCCTCAGGAGAAGTGTATAGGTTATGTATGAAAAATAGAACATTGAAAAATAAAGGTGTGGAAGGATACGCGCTAGGCTAGTAGGCTGCGTGGAAACCACCAACTTTTTTTTTTTAATAAAAAATTTTCATAATTTTAGGTCTACTATACTAGACCGCTGAAGGCAGCTTAAATAATTAATCTAAGACCGGTAAATTCCCATAAACAGGATTATTTAATTATTGAAAATCATTGCTTAAATTATTGAACTGAAAAATCTTAATCCTAAAAATTAATAGTATATATGTTAAAACAATCCAATCACCAACTCCAAAACCAAAAAGAGTTATTATGCATTAAAAAGAAATATTTTTGCATTCACACTGAGAATTATAAAATAGCTTATCCAAGGAAAAGCAATTCATCGTTAAAAATAATCGTTCTACATGCTTTAGGAAGGCATCAATGTTTTTTCCAGATATATCAGTAAGCGGTTTGCGGGAGTTACGCAGACGTGCGACAGTAAGCGAGCCCATTAATACCCCCACATACTTGAACAATCTTTTTATTTATTGTTGCTTTCTCTCTTTAATACTTAATTTTAATTATTTCAATGATGAAAGAGAAAGAAGTTATCTGAATTTGTTTCAAAGTTGAGGCCCCCACGAACTTGGGGCCCTAGGCCTGGGCCTTTCGGGCCTTTGCATAAGGAGGGGACAGCTTCAACTGTGAAAGTTATATCACAATATTTAAGTCCTAGTTTTCCATTTTGATTACTTATTAAATGCTGACCATTTACAACTTTAATTTTGATTTCATAATCGAAACGAATAATATTTGTCAGAATTTTTTAAAGTTATTTTGCACTAAATGTTCTGATGCCTATGAGTCTATTACAAAAGAGTCTATTACAAAATAATATGTGCCTCTGTATTTTGATTAACATCTGATTCATAATTTGCTGCTAGTACTATCTCAGAATTATACCCATGTGTTACATCAGCAGTCGTTTCTGTTCCCGTTGATTTTAGTGTGTTGTTACTTCCTTTTCCAGATCCTTGGCCACCTCTGGAAGATTGACCTCTGCTTCGCCTATTGTTTGGCGTATCTCTTCCTCAAGTACTAAAATTGTTGTTTTGCTATTTACTTTGTGATTTCTCTTCCTATTCAAACGATTTATGACCTTTCTTCCACCTGTGTAACAAACAATTGGTGCAAATACATTTTCAATTGTCTGGTTATGTGCTTTATTTTTAATTTTTATTTCAACATCTAATAGTCTAGCCTTTGCAAAATCTAACTTTAAATTTGCAGTTTCCATAGTTTCTATTGCTGTTATCACTGGTTCGTACTCTTCTGGCAATGATTATAAGAAGTAACAAACTTTATCTATTTCACTTACACTTCTCCTGTTGATTCTAAATCGTTGACAATATTATCAAACGTGAGGAAATGATCTTGATAATCTGTCTTACATTTTAAGGTTATAAGCTTACGCGTTTTTAAATGCAGTTTATTCATAGTACTTTTTTTTTGGAAAATATCTTCGAGTGACTTCATCATCTCTTTTGCTGTTGTAGCTTTTCTAATAATATCGATGTATTTATCTGTGAGACATTGCACGATAACTGATTTTACTCGTGCATGATGAATTGGATTAACTTCTTTTCCTGTGATTGCATCAAGAACTTTTTTTTCTTCTAGTATCAATTTTATCTGTTGTTTGGACTGGAGAAGTGTGCTAGTGTGCGACACTCTCGTCGACGTCGTCGTCATTTTTCTTTATTTCTTGATCATCTTATATCTCTTCAATCCTTTACTTTTGACCACAGTCATTTACCAAATCGAGCGAGTACTCACTCCTTTTTGCCTTTTTCTATATATTAACACGTATTCTGGGCCCATAACCTTTGTTGGGCAATTAATTTATATGAGAAATAATTAACACGTTTTTAAAGTTGAAGCCATATTGGAAGTCTAGTTTTATTCATGTGCTCGTGTACAAGAAAAATACATATACATACATGTACAAACTCTCAATAGAGTGCTCTAAATCTCAATAGAGTTTTCACTAAAAATTGCAAAAAATAACAATTTTTCATGTAGAATAACTTTTGTAATTATTAAAATATTGGTAAAAAAATCTAGGATCATGTTTTTTCATCAAAAACTGCAAACTCGTCAAGCCTAAGCGATTTTAAAATTTTGAGCTGCTCACTTCGCGTGAAATATCGCATATATACGTCAGGCCAGCGAACTTCGGACCAGGTCCGCGCACTCATAACACCGATTTGGTCGCCGAGTTTTTTTATGAAAGAACTTTATAGAAAAGGCCTCTAGCTAAATTTTGAGCCCTCTAGGTTATCTGTGAGTCATTTTAGAATTTTATGAATTTTCAAAAATGGCTAAAATAAAGGTATTATCAAAAAATTCAACGGAGCTCCCGTTTTGACCAATTTCACTGAACAAGAACGAAAATAGTTTTATATTTGTATGAGGTTTAAGAAAAAAAAATTACTGGGACTCAATGGCAAGTAAAAGTTATACCTATATATAACTATGAATATAAGGAAAATTTGATATTTTTTAGGTTATCTTTGATTGCTTGCCATTTCATGAATTTTCGACCATATTTTTCTTCCACATATTAAGTTTTTCGTCTCAAAATCGCTTTTAATTCTGTTTTTAGTCGTCTCAGTTGCTCGATTAAAACCGAAAATATATTCGTTTTAAAGTAATTTTTCAAAAAGTGTCAAGTTGGCACCCCTGCTGTAAAAACCTATTTCATTCAGATGGGCTGAAAGTTGGCGAAAATAACTCTTTGAATGTTCTCCTATAAAGAATAAAGCTAGTCAGTTTGCTTTTTGACTATTTAAGATGTTAAAAACGTCATTTTAGTCATGTGTTTTCGCCTCATTTTACCATAAAAATTTCATGATTTTGCGTATTTTTAAATGAATAAAATTTCATAAGATTATTTTTTTCTTTTTGCGTTTACCCTATCGTAAATTATAAATGTTAATAGCAGTTAATAATTGTTAAAAAGTATTTAAAACTGTTTAGAACTATTCAAAACTGTTTATAAATGTTACGAAATGTATTCGTGGACACATCTTTTCTAATTATAATAGTTTCCCTAGCGCAAATCTTTTTCATAAGAAACGGAAAATAACTCTTAAATACTGTAAATATCTGTTATAAATTGTTTGTTTTGAGACGTTAATAGCAGATATTAACAGTTATTTGCAGTTATTTGCAGATATTTATAGTTATTTACAGTTATTTATAGTTATTTACAGTTTCTCACAGTTACTTATTATTATTTGCAGTTATTAACATTTATTATTTCCACTAGGACTGTAAGAGTTCCAAACAGTTTCTAGTAGTTTTTAACTGTTTGAAACAGTTCAAATAATTTTGAATTTGTGATGTTGTAAATATTTCCCCTAAAAATACCAAATTATACCCGAGAAAATATTCCGCGTGAAACGGGGGCGAGATAAAGTTTACGCGTGAGATTGTGGGGAAAGAATCGCAGGACACCACGGCCCCCAAGATCGACATGCAGATAAGTATATTTTCTGCATTCTAATTAAATGAATAGTTTTGTTACATGTACGAGCCACGGAACACACGACAGTTGGTAAGTAGCTACCGCATGAACGCGTACATGGGAAAATCTACCAAACTTTTAATATTCGATATTGAAGAAATAAAATAAATTTTTTGTAAAGCACACTCACAAGACACAGCCTACTTTATTCAAAATGTTTCGAAATGGTAAAAAAATAGTATTACTTGTTTTATCGAAAAAGACCTTTAAATAATTAAAAAAAATAAAAATTGACAATAAATTGAATTCACGAATGGTATGAATAGGGAACTTGGAAGGAATGGGATCATATTGGACATTTTTCAAAACACAAAACTTAATACGACATTCATTTGCAATAAGGTCGCTGTGTCCTTTGTCTCTTATAAATCGTTAGAGTAAAAGAGATAGCGAGTTTATTGAAATATAGTATTATTTGACTATGACCTTATTTTATAGTTCTGTTTACATTTAAGATTATGGTCAAGATAGCTAGAAATATGTTATTGGGTACTATATTATATAGTAAAATTTGAAATATCAAAGGAATTCGAATGAAAATATTATATTATACTAAATAAATATAGTAAACTTTACAACAATTTAGTTACATATACAATAATTAAGTTACTATAACTGTTTAGTCCTTTGAATTATATGAACATATTTATTATTAACATATTATAGTCCACTTTACAAAAAAACATAGTTAAGGCAATAATATTGAGTTTTACTATGTAATATAATTAACAGTACCAACAACTTTATTCTCAGTGTAACTTCATTTTTCGTATGTTTGTATCGTTATATGAAAAAATATTATCTCGCGTATTCATTAATCACTTTTAATTTCTCAAGATACATATATAAAATTAATTGTGGAAATAAAACAATCAAATGCAGGCAGTAAAAGATTTGAAACAGTTTTGTAGAAAATTTTTAAAATTGTTTTTTGCAATGTCAAGTGCGTTGGAAGTTTCCATTGAAATTTGAAAAATAAACGATTTGACTTGACTGATACGTGATAAATTAGAATGCTCATATCTTCGCGAATTTTTATCAAGTACGTTAGGCTCGCGTGTTTGCAGTATAGTACAGCGAGAGCGGCCATTTTCGGCGCGAGGCGTGCGCACATGAGAGAGCGAGTATTATACTGGTACAAAAAACCTTAGCGTGCGCGTCGTAATCGGGGGCCTGATTCTAAATTTGTCTCGACGTCGAGACACACCAAATCCGGAGCTGTAGACCAATCAGGGAGCTCCTTTAAAAGGAAAAGCAGTTGTCTCGAGGCCGAGACACATTTAGAATCAGGCTCCGGGTTTTCTGCAGCAGTTTGCCATCACGAGAATCGCATTGAGAGGTACCGTATTTTTGATGAGAGAGTGTTGTGGAGTATTTTGCGTGCAGATTGATAGAGCGACGCGTATCTTAGGTAGAGTTTTGCATGTGTGTTATCTGGGGAGAAGGAAGAGTTCGAGCGGCAGCTGGGAAGCGTAAGGTTGAGCGGCGGCCAGGGATAACGAGGAGGCAGGAAGCAGCCAAGGGCGGCTTTCATCAGCGTGTGCGATAGAGAAATCGCAAGGTAAGAACGTACCTAAGCGTGAATTGCGCGGTTAATAGCTGGTCGAGCGACGATCGAGATGCCTCGAGAGGGGATTTCGCGGAATTGTGATAGTCGTGAAACTGCAAAGGTCAAGCTGTGCGAGTATTCTAGTGCATGCTTGAGTAGTTAATTCACGGAAGTGCGTCAGTTTCGCGCATATAGTTTCGCGTTTTCTCGGCGAAGAGCTGTGCGTGAGCTAGTGCGCAGGTTTGTGAACGCGACGGGCGTGAAGACGCGCGGCAACAAAATCGCGAGATAAGCACGATCGCCTTTTGTTTGGGGATGCAGCCCAAGCTAGAGAAAATTGATGATCGCGTGGATAGTCGAGTGCGTGGATATTCATCCATTAATTTTAGATCGCGCGATTTGCGTTCGCGCATATATAGTCCGCGTAATGAAGGGCGTAAAGATAGAGTTCGCGGATAGGGTCACGGAAAGGGGTGCAAATGCGAAGTTGGTGTTGTGCTCGCATAAGCAGCGCGCGGGAAGATAGAGGAAATGCGGTGAGAAAGTGGTTGCGCGGGCAGAGGCGAACGAAAGTCTTGGCTTCCGTACGACCGCGTACGTCGATTTGCGGAATCGACGTCGTGCATAGAGTCTCGAGCCCCTGTGTTTCGTGTATTTATGTGAGTAAGACAGTGAGAGCGAGAGAGAGTGTACAGTTCGAATTGAACTTACGCGTGTGTGTGAGGATCGCGAAAGCATTAATAGCAAGTGTAATTGCGATTGAGTTTATTTCTCTTAGTTAACCTAGCATGTATTTTTATAGAAAATAAAGGGGATAATTATTTAAATAATATTTCTGTTTGAGAGTTGCATGGTTATTGTATTTTACCTCGCCCTACAATTTACACATTTTTATAAGTATTCTTTGCCCGAGGAAGACCTTCACAACGGACTCCCTTTCAGTAAGTGAGGAGAGTAGAGAAACGTGTATTTGCCGGATACCGGACTTAACAATTATTTTATGTGCAATTAGATAATTATTGTTTAAAAGTATCACGTCGCAAATTTGATATTTAAGTAAGAGATAATAATTAATAAATTATTATTATTATTAATTATTATAATTGAGGAACCAGAAAGAGAAAGGGGACATAACGTGTTCACTGAATGGGTTATGTATCCTTTCTCTTTTCAGCCTTCAATTAATAATTATTGATTAGCCATATTATTATATTAATAATAATCAATAATTGAATAATTATATCAAGTGATAGTTTTTTATTTTTCATTTAATTATTTATGTCTTCCAGAGTCCAATTCTACGGTAAAAGTAGCAATAATTCAATTTGTGCACGCACGAGGGCTTCTCAATAATTAAGTTAATAAAACAGAACAAAAATGAATTTAATCTGAGCGAGACGTGCTCGTGACGTGCTATCGAACAGAATCGGCTTAAGCGGTCGGGCATTGAGGAAACAATAACTCGTAATTAAACTCTAAAATATACTTGGTACTTTATTGACCAAGATCTAACACTGTGTGTGACTATAATAAGGTTGAGTATGTGGAAAAGAGTTGAAGACCGCGTGTACAAAGTTATAACTTGCATGTAGATAGGTAGCTGTTCCAGACAGGCGCCGCGTGCAGAACGGAAAGAGAGCGAGGAGAGCGTGTGAGGGGGTTTTATTACCTAGGGCGGTCTTGCGTCCCCGCGATACCCTAGCGAACCCCTACGGAGTTAATTCTCCGAATTGAGTCAGCGTGGGGACGGACGTCTTGGCGCGAGATTTGAACTCGCGCCGCAACGCAGTTTTTTTTTGTTATTGAGTCTTGCTTTTCATACTGACTCGTTAGATTGTTAATCATTACAGTGAAATGCTTTTTCTTTAAAAGTAGATCTTTTAAATTGATATCACTGTTTGTTAATTTCATATGAAATCCACTTTCAACACATTTTTTACATTTTCATATGCAGTATTTAGTGTTTGTATGACTTTTTTTTTTATCGTTCATGACTTAATTTTCTTACTTGTTTTATAACATTGTTCAAAAATGTTATAAGATGTGGGATTTTGGAAGTTATTGATTGTTTATAACTGTTCGTAACATTTTTTAAAAGTTTTCGACAGTTTGTAACAGTTAAAAATAGTTATTAAATCATTTAATAACTATTAAATATTTATTAATTATTATTCTTAATATAATAACAATTAGTTATTAGTAATTAACAATTAACTAAAAAATAAAAAACTATTAATTAATATAATTAATCATTAATTGATTATTATTAATATAATAATAGAGCTATTAAATAATTATTAATTATTAGATTTTATTTAAATATAAAATTTTAAATTATTGGAGACTGTTTCCAACAGTTTAAAACTACTAGAAACTGTTTGAAACTGTTACAAACTATTATAATTAGAAAAAAATGTGTCCAGAATTCTATATTTTGTGACATTTATAAACAGTTTTAAATAGTTCTAAACAGTTTTAAATAATTATTAGCAATTGTTAACAGTTATTAACATTTATAATTTACGGCAGGGTAAGCGCAAAAAGAAAAAATAATCATATGAAATTATGATTATTTGAAAATACGCAAAATCATGAGATTTTTATGTTAAAATAAGGTGAAAACACATGGTTAAACTGGTGTTTTTAATATACCTTAAATGGTCAAAAAGCAAACTGACTATAGACTAGGAGCTGGTGACAGATTTCGAGACATGACTCATTACCGTCTGACGGTTGAATACTTGAGTATATATACTCGTACAATGATGAATTTGGCCAATAATAGGCTTCCAATCAGGGTACAACGTCTGTTATTATTAATATCAATTTGTTGAAAAATATGCCATTTGGAAAAATTAACTACCATCTGACGGTTGTTTAAGCTGAAAGATAACAAAAAAATCCAGTGTACGCGTATCGTCGTAGGTTTCCGCGTGTGCAAATATATTATGCATTTTTTCAAAATTGCAAAAAAAAAACGTATAACTAAGATCGATCGACTACCGTCTGACGTTACCAGAACCTCTTAGTTTATTAATATTTTGACGGAAAAAAACAAACGTCAGACGATTTGCGAGGGTGGCAGTCTCGATATACTAAAATTAGAGTTGCAGAATTTTTCCGCATTATGTCATGATTCCCTACCGAATAAACTTTTTAAAGCTGTTTTAATTCTAACGTAATATTTCAATATTGTCGGATGGTTTAGACGTGTACAAGACTTTATTAAGTAATAAAATTATTGCACAAAAATCAGAGTAACTTTGACTGATTAACTATCGTCTGACAATACTTTTATTATTAAAATTACATTGCAAAAAGGTCATTTAATTATTGTCAGACGATTTGGCCTTGTGCAAGAATTTATAAACAAAAAAAACGTAAAAAAATGCAAGTAATTCGGAATGATTATTCACTACCATTTGACAACGTTTTTGTTAATAACATTACAATTGAAAAATATTAATTTTATTATTGTCAGACGATTAGGACGTGTGTAAACTTTATAAAAAAAAACCTAATAAAAAAACTTTAAATAAATTGGAATGATTTGCTAACGTCTCATAACACTTTGTTATTAATAGTTTATTTAAATTGTTCTGACAAATCGTTGTAATAAGTACTTTTAAAAACAAGTAATTTTTGGCTTTTTCAATAATTTTGTATCACCATTTAAATTTTAACGCAATTTTATAACAGATTGCTAGTTTAAACTTATTTTACCCGTTATTATTCCCAGGCAGAAAATAGTTCTATTTTTTCTGTTTTTTTCTGTTTATTCTTATTTGTTTCGATTTATTTTAATTTTTTTCTGTTTTATTCTGTCTTCTTCTGCACGAATTGGAACATTAGATATAGAAAATAAACAGAAAAAAAACAAAAAAAAAAATAAAAATGAACAGAAAAAACAATAATATATAAAGAAAAACAAAAACAAATACATAAAGACAATGACAAAATTACCAAACTCTATTTTATTAAATAATTAAATTAAACAGTAAAAAAACAGAAAAAAACAATAACATATAAAGAAAAACCAAAATAAATACATAAAGACAATGGGGAAATTTTTTTTAAAATCATATGTTTTAAGATATTAAATAGTGGCATATTTTGAATTTTATTCGTTTCTTATTTTCTTTAAGGAGTGTCTACATAATGTGCCTTGCGCCAAGGCACACGATTCAGTAGTTCGGTTTGTGAAATTCCTACTGAACAGGAACATAATATTGTCTGTCACTTTATGATTTATTAGTAGTTGCGCCACACAAGACCGTATACTCTTTCCATATCTATACAAATTGCTATAGAAGAGATTGGTTGGTTTCGAAAGCATTGCATATGTTTGTTTAAGTGTTCTTTCGGAGCTCGCGCTGCTTTCTTTCCGCCGCGCATGGACGTTAGCGCCGCGTATCTGTGCGGCCGTGTGGAGTACTAACGCCGTAGTATCAACGCTCGGAGTTTCCGTGCCTGCGCGCCGTATACGTAAACACATGTGTCGTCCGATTCCCGGCGTTGACTGCGTTGTATGCCCTTCTCGGCGATGACAGCTTCGATTGAAGTAAATACGCTATTCCGGCAGGTGTATTTCTTCTCCTCGTGTCCGCTGGCTAGTGGCGATTCGGTGGGGACAGCACGGCAGCGGGGTCAATGACGAGAGCAGACCTGGTAAGCACCTTTGACGTTCCTAACCTCTGATAGATATGCTGATGCTACTGATGTTTTCTTGCAGGTTGCTGGGGCAGCGAGAGGGGCGAACACCACCACAGCTGTCAGCTTTACTCTCCAGTTGGCAATGTTGTTAGTGTCGATTATTTATTACCTATATGTGGTTTTTAGGTGCTCTACTCTCTCTGCGTGGCTCCCAGATGATCAGCTGCTCTGCGGTTTGGGCTATGTCAACTTCCCTGCTGTGGCTGTCCCAGACAATGATGTGACTTGAAGATCTTTGTCCATCTTTTCTCCTAGTTGATGTAGCTGATCGCTTAACGGAGGGCTGCTAGCTGATTGATCATCGTAGTGAGCAGGCTGGTGCCCATGAGGTAGAGCCAGCCTAGACCATCCAACCCCACTGGGCTACTTCTGCAGCTTCCTCAATGATCTTCGAGTGTCAGTGCTTTAGAATGTGAGGGGGTAGGTAGAGAAAGCAGGGGGAAACTTAAAAGGTGTAGGGTGTGTGTTTAGAGGTGATGCGGATAGGTAGATTCAACCCATCGCTTAGTTCGTTTTAGTAATTTCTAGTTTTCACCAGGGTATGGGAACTCGCCTCAGGGGATCTGTTGAATAATAATACATTATTGTGTATTCCGCAGACTTTCCAGCGAGACTTGCCTAGCTAAGGTTTTTCTGCCACGCTGTAAGTCTGACAAAGTCAGCTGGCATTTATTTTCTTTGGGACATGGCCATTTGCCATGTTATAAACCTTTGATTGATTTGATACCAATCTATAGTAATTGGTAACTTCATCAATTTGCAATCGAATGCTGTAGTTGTAAATTTGCTTGATTTTATTTAATACTGTATTGGCATAATTTTATTTAATACTGTACTTGCATGAGTTTATTTAATATTGATAATTACTTTATCAATTTGCTATCGTAGATTGTATTCATAATTTTGCATGACATTATTTAATCTGCAGCAATTGATGAATTCTTTACTGATCTGTAATATAATATTATTTATGTATTATATCGCATTATTTATATAAGTATTTTTGTATTTATCGACTTGCAATCAAATGCCATTATTATAATTTTGCATGCTATTATTTATCACCATAGTAATATGGATTCCTTTATGAATCTGCAATGGAAATAATGTTTTTATGATTTTGCATGTTTTAAAAAGTTGCAGTATATGTATACTGCAGCATTACTATCAGTATGTGTATTGCATTACATTATAGAATGTTTCTATACAGTTTGAAATGTAAAGTTTTGTTCGTAACCAAATTTCCAGTTTTGGGAATTGTAAACAATATTAATTTTATAAAAAAACAATTATTTTGTATATACTCATTATTCAAAAGAGACTGAGTAGATTTTTCTGCAAGATTCCTGTCTCTGAATAAGTTAGTAATCTCCTAATAAATCTAATTTCGATTCAATGTTCTCCGCTAACATGATCAATTGCTTACCACTATTAGCAAAGCATGATATTAAAGATTAATAATGTTTGATTTATAGGAAATAACAAAATAAATAGTGCATGATTTATAGGAAATAAGAAAATTAATAGTGCATGATTTATAAGAAATAAGAAAATTCAGAATGCATGATATTAGAAATAAGAAAATTCAGAATGCATGATATATTATAAATAAGAAAATTCATAATGCATGTTGTAAAACAGTTGTGTCTAATAATACTAGTGCATGTATTGTTGCCTTTTTTAGTACTATTATGTATCAAAGAATGACTATTAGTATGCAATTGTAGTACATGATAGAATGTTTCTATACAGTTTGAAATGTATAATGTTGTTTGTAAACAAATTTCCAGTTTGAAAATGGATTTTAAAAATATCAAGTTTACAAGAAAAGAATCTTATACAAAAAACTAAATTGCAACTTCTCTTATATTAAGCATGCCCTCTGTGACTATTTTTTGGAACTAAAAGTTCCATCTACTGTTCCATATACAATAGTTGGCTCCACCTACATTGTCGACTAAACCCAACATGATGTTTGTGGAGTATCACATGGCCTTAAATACCATTTATTAATGTATTTAAACGTATTCAACTAACTTTAATAGTTCAAGAATAATTTAATAATTTTAAAAAATTACTATGATTGATTAAATACTACTGATTAATGTATTTAAACATATTAAACGACTTTGTAAATGTTATTATGAAAACGTTATAAGAATAAAATACTTAGTTTATTTAAAAAATGATTTATTTATTTCTAAAAAATCCTTAAATATAAAAATATAATTTATTTATTCGAAGTAAAATTAACTAACAAAAATTTGTTTCATAAATTATGTGTTATATTTTCCTGTTAGTTTCTATTTTTTACTATTAATTCTCGTTTATTTCTATATATTAAAATTTTTTTCTATATATTCAAATTTTTTTCTGTGTATTTTAATTTTTTTCTGTTTATTTTCGTTTTTTTTTTTATTCCTATTATTCCAATTCGTACTAAAAGAAGCAAAAAAAAAACACAATTTGGAATAAAAATAAATATAGAAGAAGAACGGTAAACAGAAAAAAGCAGAAAAAAGCAGAAAAAACAGAAAAAATAAAAAAAAAATTATAAAAAATAGAAAAAAACAAAGAAAAGCAGAACTATTTTCCGCCAGTGTTTTCTCCTCGGAGAAATATTAAACTGAAAACTCCCATGGTACTTCTGACCTTATCTAATATAGTGAACTCGAATCTCGGCATCTCCCACTCTGCTTGCTACCAGCAATTCGTAGCTCAGCCGGTAGCAACTGTCAAACGGACTGTCGTGTATTACATTATCGCGGTCACTGTCTGAAGCGCGGTATTATCTGTTATAACAAATGGATGAACTTCTTTGTTTCTTGTGCAGATTAAGCGATGATGATGTAATAAGATTTAAAAAAGAAAGTTTAGATAAGTGTAAGAAAGCGCTGAATATTAGAATCAAAAATAAGTTACAATATTCTGAAATTTTACTACCAGAAACTACAGATGCTAATATTGGGTACCATTCGCGTCTGTGTTATAGCAATTTTACTTCTTATGGAAATAAATATAAAACGAAAAACACTGAAACGTATTTTTTATATACTATATACTTTACATACTTTTTTTTAATTCCTATTTTTTGTTACATAATTAACACAATAATTATGTATATGGGACATTCTTTGTCAAAAAGGCCACCCCTTCTGTCCAAAAATTGAAGCAACCTAGAAAATTTTTCCGCCGGTCGTTTTGAAGCTACACATATGTAGTTTTTATTAAGCTGTGGCCTTTTCGGAAAAACCAAGATGGCGGACCGCGAAAAGGAGACAATACGCAATAATACAGGGATACGAAACACAAAATACTGGTCTTTAGTCAATAAAACTATTCCAATTCAATTTAAATGTTGTCAGGATCCTCGTGAGGGCCAATTCCCAGAAATAAATTTGAAAACAATCTTGAATACTAGATTGCAACGTTTCGTCAGGAAGTTCCCTGACCTCTTCAGGCTTTATTAAAAATATATAGAGTTAAAACACATACAAAAATAAAAATAAAAAACTAGTCAAATAAATTAAACACAATCTATGCAAAAACCTTTACCTATAAATAGCTACGTCGATACTGGTAAGATACCAGTAGAGTCGAGATGGTATGCAGAACATAATGCACGCTTCGCTGGGGTTTATATATAATCACGCTTGTTTACCTTTTTAAATGTAACGTTCTTAACAGCTTTTTGTATATATTATTCAAATTTTGTGTATCTTCTATTCTATTGATAGTGTTATGATTTAAATTAATATGTAACATTTCGGAAATAATTCGTTTCGTGTAATTGTTTTCCCTATCTAAAATTTGGATGTTTTTCCAGTCAACGATGTGTTTCATAGTTCTTTGGTGTGTTGCTATCACTGATTTGTTATTCTTATCTCTTTCATGTTCTTTAATCCTATTTTTTAACATTCGCTTAGTTTCGCCAATATAAGTCGATGTACAAGACATACAATTTATCTTATAGACTACGCCACATGTTTCTGATTTTTCTATTTTATCCTTTCCTAATTTAATTATATTGTTCAATTTTTTGTTGATCAAAGGTACTGTGCGGATGTTATATTTGTTTAAAATATACGAACATGTTTTATAAAAGGTATTATTATATGGAATGGAGATTGTAGTTAGTGGACGGTTCTCATTATTAGTCTTTTTTTCGAGATGAAAGATAAAATCAGTAAAATTATAATACCCAGTACATATGTACTTCTATCTTTGGACGTTTGCTCTCTGTTTACAAATATACCGTGCGATTTAGTATTAGAAAGCATAGACAGACGTTACACACATATTCACAATAAATGCAAAATTCCTTTTCATGAGATTCGGAATATAGTCTGTTTTTATTTGACAACACATATTTCAATTTCAACAATAGAACTTATAAACAAATATTTGGCACACCTATGGGTTCTCCTATCTCACCATTATTCGCTGACATGGTTATGGAAGATTTAGAAACAGACTGCTTGCGCGAATTAAAAATTACACACGATTGTATTCCGCTCTTTTACTTTAGATATGTAGACGACACAATTTTATGTATAAAAAGCGATCAAGTTGATACAGTTCTACAAGTGTTTAACAAGTATAATACTCATCTTAAATTTACATTCGAATCTGAAATAGACAATAGTATAAAATTTTTTAGATCTCAGTCTTACGAGAAAAAACAATCAAATTTTGACTAACTGGTATCAAAAAACAACAGCATCATCGAGACTGTTAAATTATAATTCTAACCACACCATACAACAAAAAATAAACATCGTTGCGAACCTGGTGGATAGAGCAATTCTTTTATCCGATACTTGTTTTCATGACGCGAATATACACAAAATTACAGAACTTCTCTTATGTAACGATTATCCTTCCGAATTTATAAACATACACATACGAAATAGACTTCGAAAACTCAAATGTCACAATAAAAAGACTAATAATGAGAACCGTCCACTAACTACAATCTCCATTCCATATAATAATACCTTTTATAAAAAATGTTCGTATATTTTAAACAAATATAACATCCGCACAGTACCTTTGATCAACAAAAAATTGAACAATATAATTAAATTAGGAAAGGATAAAATAGAAAAATCAGAAACATGTGGCGTAGTCTATAAGATAAATTGTATGTCTTGTACATCGACTTATATTGGCGAAACTAAGCGAATGTTAAAAAATAGGATTAAAGAACATGAAAGAGATAAGAATAACAAATCAGTGATAGCAACACACCAAAGAACTATGAAACACATCGTTGACTGGAAAAACATCCAAATTTTAGATAGGGAAAACAATTACACGAAACGAATTATTTCCGAAATGTTACATATTAATTTAAATCATAACACTATCAATAGAATAGAAGATACACAAAATTTGAATAATATATACAAAAAGCTGTTAAGAACGTTACATTTAAAAAGGTAAACAAGCGTGATTATATATAAACCCCAGCGAAGCGTGCATTATGTTCTGCATACCATCTCGACTCTACTGGTATCTTACCAGTATTGACGTAGCTATTTATAGGTAAAGGTTTTTGCATAGATTGTGTTTAATTTATTTGACTAGTTTTTTATTTTTATTTTTGTATGTGTTTTAACTCTATATATTTTTAATAAAGCCTGAAGAGGTCAGGGAACTTCCTGACGAAACGTTGCAATCTAGTATTCAAGATTGTTTTCAAATTTATTTCTGGGAATTGGCCCTCACGAGGATCCTCACAACATTTAAATTATTAACCTTTAGAGGACGGGATGGCCCCTATACGGGCTATGCCCATGATCGACCCTTTACATGTGTTAGTTTTGAGATGTGAGACATCACAAAAACTCGATTTCTATAGAAAAGTGAG
This sequence comes from Torymus aiolomorphi, assembly GCA_036365515.1. Lineage (NCBI taxonomy): Eukaryota > Metazoa > Arthropoda > Insecta > Hymenoptera > Torymidae > Torymus > Torymus aiolomorphi. The sequence continues at coordinate 225,171,720 of CM070874.1, read as the reverse complement.
AGAAAACAGTAAACCCAAATCCCCGTCCTCTAAAGGTTAAACATGGAGGGTGCCACTCAACATAATATTCCAATTCAAACAAATGTAAGTATTTTGTGTTTTTTATCCCTGTACCATTGCGTATTGGCTCCATTTTGCGGTCCGCCATCTTGGTTTTCCGAAAAGGCCACAGCTTAGTAAAAACTACATACGTGTAGCTTCAAAGTGACGGGCGGAAAAGTTTTCTAGGTTGCTTCAATTTTGAGGTGGTTTTTTTGACAAAGAACGTCCCACATATATGATCTATTTAATTATAATACCTATTTGTATAATTTAGAACTAATACACAAATCGGACGTTGCTCACTTTTGTGTACGTTGCCTGATTTTAATAATTAAATTATCTTTTTTTTTAATAATTCACCCTGTAAAGGGATATGGGTTATATATGTATATTATTGATCTACCCTAGCGGAAATATTTTTGTTCAAAAATGTTAAAAACTGTTAGGAAGAGTTATAAACTGTTTAAAAATGTTACAAAATGTAGGATTTTGGACGTTATCAATCGTTTGTAACTGTTTGTAACATTTTTCAACAGTTTTTAACAGTTTGTAAGAGTTATTAAATTATTTAATAACTTTTAAATATTTATTAATTATTATTATTAACATAATGATAATTAATTATTAGTATAATTAAACATTCATTAGGCTTCTTGTGCATTGTTTGACTGTTTCTTGCCTTTGGAGTGCTCACGATTATAATAATGAGGCTATTAAATAATTATTAATTAATATTAATAATAATAATAATAATTTATTAATTCTTAATTTTTCCTGAAATATATCATATTTAAAATTATTTGAAACTGTTACAAAGTATTATAATTAGTAAAAAGTGTCCAAAATCATACATTTTGTAACATTTATAAACAGTTTTAAACAGTTCTAAATAGTTTTAAATAATTTTTAACAGTTATTAAATTGCATGAGTTTTTTACTAATTCATATATGTTTTTATAGAATATATTGATAACCAGATACAGAAGATGAATATCACATACATGTGAGTTTTCGTTGCTTTTCGAAGACACGCGCGTCAAAGATCATACGCAATATAACTATACATATGTATATATCTACAATACAGAAATAACAACACCGAATAAGGCAATCAACACCTGTAACATAATCTTTCGATCGCGGATTGAGAGTCCTAAGTTCTATTTTGGTGATAATGCCCTCAAAATTAACAACGACAGCGCTTATGGTGAGGTCCCGTGGGTGTATATGGCCCGGGGAGTCTACATAAAATTAAAGCAGAATTCGCACGGCGCGTCTACCGTGTAGTGTGTCGGCGTAGGTACTTAGCTGCTGCGACGGCGGTCGGCAATGATCCAAACGTGGTCCTGGAGATTTGGAGTGATGCTAGCGTTAACGCTTCCAATAAGGTTGTAGTTGACGCCTTCGTCTTCTCTTCCCCAGTCGCAGTCCGATTGCGACGGATCAAAGTTGATTATGCCACCGAGATGGTGGATAAAGTATTTTGCACCCACTTAAATTTAAATACATAAGAAAAACTTACAGTGAGCCCTTCAGGCTGATTATATGCTCCGCCGCAGTAGCTTGTGTGAATGCCAGTATGAGAGTGAGAGCCACGTCTTATCGCTGGCCCCGCTCGCTGCCTAGTGTCCGTTCTAACACGATTTTGGAGCTTGCTCGTTCGTCCGGTTTCGCAAATCATTCATCGCCTATGTATAGGTGATGTTTACATTCTCGCGCTATACTGGTCTCACCGATAGCCGAATGTTATTCATTACAATCAGCTCCCTCGATGCCATGTACGAGGCCATTGAAAACGTTATATTGCAATTCCAATAATAAGTCTCCGCTATGAAACGCTCCTCGCCAAACCAAAAACATATACGCCACCCGTTACCGCTCTCATTCACATAACAATCGCATCTTGTACATGATTAGGCTAACTCGCTCGAGAACAAATAAAATCATTTTTCATCGTCAGATTTTTTTTTTCGTTCAAATGAATCTAAGCCTGTTGCATCGGGGCATAATACTTCCGCAAATTGTATCTATTATAAACACCTTTAGCCTTCGACTCGTCATCGGAAAATACTAAATGAAAAGCATTTTCTCCCACACGCTTTGAGATCAAATACGGGCCCTCGTAGATGTGAAAAAATTTACCAATTTTCCGCTGAGACGCGTCCGAGAGATGGGGCACGCGTAATAGTACAAGGTCGCCCACCTCCAATATTATTCGCGAGATAGTTTTTTGGGCTTTACAGTACGCCTTAAAAGCTTTTTGCAAATTCTCGTTGGCTAACCGTAATTGCACCTCACGCGATTATGACGCCTTGCGTAGCTTGGGAAAAAGCGTCAAAATTTTATCTTCCAGAGTGGAACCGTAATGTAAGTAGTGGGGAGTACAACCGTTACTCTGATGTGTGGTGAAGTTAAGGCAATCTTGCACAAATGTCACGCACTTAGCCCATTTTGTATGTTGCTCGGAGCAATAAGTGCGAAATATTCGTCCTATCTCTCTCATCGTCCGCTCCACAGGATTTGATTGGGGATGTCTAATCGAAGAGAAAAGCGCAGTCACCCCGAGACTCTCCAGCTTTGTTTTCCACTGTGGGGAAGTGTACTGAGTACCATGGTCAGATAAAACGCGACGTGGTTTTCCGACCTTTTCAAAATAATGAGATATCAATTTCGTTAGAACTGTATGTGTGGTCGCTCGTTTTATCGCGTAAAGGATTACCAGTTTAGTAAAAACATCTTGGAGCACGAATAAATATTACACTCCTCCTAGGGAACACGGCAGTGACCCGTAAAAATCGACCGATATTAATTCGTTTGGCTCTGTCGCTTGTAAAAATTGATACCCTCCTTCCATTTTCACGTTCAAATATTTTACCCGCTGGCAAGTGTCGCAGCTTTTAGTAAATGTTTTCACATCGCACCTCATTCTATGCCAATAGAAAAAACACGCTAAATAAGATAGCAATTTATAGGATCCCGCGTGACCAAGCTGTTCATGGGTACTTTGTAAAGTACTCAATACTAGCGTGGAAGGCAACCACAGTTTCCATGCATTGTCCCCCTTCGTGCGTATATAGATTATGTCATTTTCACTTAATAATTCAAAATTCTTTGGGGGTTTTAATTTGAAAGCATCTAAAACTGAATCCCCCTTTTGGTGTTGTTCTAACGCCTTTAGATCCTTGAATAACTTCAACTTCATTTTCAATTCGGCAATCCTAATGATATTTACGGACTTATCTAGGCTTTGATCTGACATGTTGTGTAATTGTTTAACACAACGCCACAGAACGTAGTTACCATCTCTCTCAACAGCTTCGTTCCGAAAATTATGGCTACGATATTCTCCATCCCTTGCAATGCATGATTCGGAAGGAATATTCTTGCAAACATAGTATCCACCGCATTAGCCTTGCTGAGTTAAATGGAGAAGTAAGTAAAAATGTTAAACTTTTATGATCAGTAATGATATGAAAAGTGGTTCCTATTAGGTAATAGCGGAATTTCAACACCGAATAAATTATGGCGAGTAACTCTTTTTCGGTCACCGTATAATTCCGTTCGTATTTTGTTAACACCCGCGATACTAACGCAATTATATACGGGTCACCGTTATCGTCTTCCTGGTATAATATCCCACTAATCCCAATATCCGATGCATCCGTTTGTAATTTAAAAGTGCAGTTCGGATCATAATACCACAAAGTTACGCAACTCAAAAAATTATTTTTCAGATAGATAAACGCTTTTGCGTGTTTCTCATTCCATTCCCAACTAGAACTACTGCCCAACAATTCACGAAAAGGCTGAGTAAACGTGGTATGCCTTAAACTAAATCGCCGGTAGTATCCCTATATCCCTAGAAAGGATTGGAGCTGTTGTTTGTTTTAGGTGTGACAAAGTCGTGTATTGCCTGCAGTCTGTCGGGGTCAGGAGAAATACCCTGCCGCGTCAAAACAAATCCTAAAAATGGGAACGTTATCGCGAAAAAAACGTGATTGTTCGAGGCTCAGAGTTAAACCGCATTTTATCAACTTGTCAAATAATCTATCAATATGGCCTACATCCTCTTCAAAACTCTTATTGTTAGACATAATTAATAAGTCATCGACATACGAGCTAACAAATTCCGTTATTTCCGATCTAAGCGCCTTGTATAATGCATGAATAAAGGCTGGGCCCGAGTCTTTAACCCCAATTGCAAGAACGGTATACTCGTACATACGCCCCTCATATAAAAATGTCGTCAATTTTCGTGATTGCTTAGCCAGCACAATCTGCCAATATCTCTTCACGTGATCGGTTGTTGAAATATATTTCACACGGTTCGCCTTCATCATTAGCTGTTCTAACAGTTGAGGAGATTCGTTATTCCCCAGTACTAATTTATTTAAATGACGTGCATCTAAACACACGCGCACGTCGCCATTTTTCTTATTTACGACTCACATCGGATTGCAGTATTCACTTTTAGAGCGCTTTATTATACCCATTTCCTCTATTTTCTGTATCTGTTTGTCCGTTTGAGATTTTAAATGCAATGGAATGGGGTAGGGCCTACGAACGAAAGGAGAATCGGCGGCAATTCGAATAACGTGCTCATATCCCCTCATCCGTCCTGGCTTATCAGAGAATACCTTTTTGTGTTTAATGAATAACTGCCCCACAACTTTCTTTTCTTCTCCCGTCAAATCGAATAGTTCACGTACGTAGTTTTCAATAAGTAACTCAACGTCATATTTTGCTTCCTCCTAGAGGAAGCTTTGTGATAGTAAATTTTTGAGTTGCTGTACAAACATGTTATAATTGTGTTCCGAGGTGTTAGGAATCAAAATACATGGTTTTTGAAAAATGTCTGTATGGATGTGTGTGTGGTTGTGTATGTGGGTGGGTGTGTGGGTGTACGTATGTGTGTGTGTGTGTGTGTGTGTGTGTGTGTGTCTGTGGGTGTGTGTGTGTGTGTGTGTGTGTGTGTGTGTGTGTGTGTGTGTGTGTGTGTGTGTGTGTGTGTGTGGGTGTGTGCGTGCGCGCGCGCGCGCGCGCGCGCCTGGATCTCAGCTTCTACTCGGTCGATTTTGACCGGACAGGTCTCATTTTTTTGTTTTTTTGCGTGATGGCGGGTCAAAAATCCGTTTTTTGATTGGGGCGATGCGTTTTTGTGTTTTTTTTTCAAATTTTCGAATTTCCAAAACTGTTTTTTGATTTTTTTTTAATGATAGGATCGAGTTATTCGAATCTGATGGGATAGGCCAATCAATAGAGGTTTTTTGCGTGCCATAAATCTTATTAGTAAGCCGTAAACGCTATTGTACGCAGAATAATCCACAGTATAAGTGGTGTATAAACTCGACTAGCAGCTCCGTTCTATATATATTGTTATTAACAATTTAATGCAAAAAAAGCGCTTTTTTATGGTTTTTTGCTTTTATAGCTGAAACTAGTGGACAGATCTTGATAGTCCAATGAGATAAATTGTATTAAATGAAATTACGAACAAAACTAGATGTTGATCGAATCGATCGGACGATTAGTTACGGAGAAAAACGTGAAAAACCGAAAAAATGAGGGTTTTTTGAAAAATTCATATATCCGCCATTTTTAAAGATGTGGCGGATATCTCTGGCGAATTGATAGGAATTCACATGTACTTTATGTGTGCGAAAACCAGGGACTGTGCGATTTAAGCTGTTTTTTTGTGAATGTATATGCAACATTTCGGAAAAAGTGCGTTTTTGGTAGTTAGTTTCTGTGTCTATTATTTGTGTTTTTTCGAAGTCTATTTTATGCCCTGTTCTTTTAACGTGATCTGAAAGGGCGGAGGTAGTGTTCATATATACGTTTGCTTAATTTCCTTTTTGAAGTGCCTACATAAGATGCATCACACTCTTTACAGTTAATTTTGTAGACAACAGATGCTGTTTCAAGCGGATCTAACTTATCTTTACCTAGTTTTATAAATCTTAGTTTATTAATGTTTCTATTGATCATTCGTAAGTTCTTAACGTCTTTCATAGTACTGCAAAGTTTTTTATTTAAGTCTTTAATGAAAGAGATTACTAAAATCCTGTTGCGGTGATCATGTTTATTGTAAGTTTGATTGTTGTTCAACAATGAGAGAAAAGCGATTGTTGTTCAACAATGAGAGAAAAGCGATTGCTGTTCAACAATGAGAGAAAAGCGATTGCTGTTCAACAATCAAACTTACAATAAACATGATCACCGCAACAGGATTTTAGTAATCCATTTCATTAAAGACTTAAATAAAAAACTTTGCAGTACTATGAAAGACGTTAAGAACTTACGAATGATCAATAGAAACATTAATAAACTAAGATTTATAAAACTAGGTAAAGATAAGTTAGATCCGCTTGAAACAGCATCTGTTGTCTACAAAATTAACTGTAAAGAGTGTGATGCATCTTATGTAGCCACTTCAAAAAGGAAATTAAGCAAACGTATATATGAACACAAGTACGCGGTCTTTAAATCGTTAACTACCTCCGCCCTTTCAGATCACGTTAAAATAATAGGGCATAAAATAGACTTCGAAAAAACACAAATAATAGACACAGAAACTAACTACCAAAAACGCACTTTTTCCGAAATGTTGCATATACATTCACAAAAAAACAGCTTAAATCGAATGGATGACACTAAGAATCTCAAATATATTTATAAAAAATCCGTTGACACAACCAACAAGCACTTTTATAATAACAATATTAATAATAAACGCGGGTAGTCGTACACTCAGAATCGGGCCGAGCCCGCCCCTCCAGTATGCTTCCAGCTAGCTCGCTCCCTCTCCCCCCCACTCTCGAATTACAAATTTGAATTTGCGTTATTAACGTCACCCCCGTGGGTATATAAACGCCGGGAAATTCGCTTTTCTCTCATTGTTGAAAAAATGGGACTCCAGAGTACAGGTTGTGTAAGAGATTTAGCTGTTTATTATTATTTTTATTTCATTTAAATAAATAAATTTTCAATTCAAATTCTCGTTAACTTAAAAATTTTTTTTCAAATTCAATTGTTCTAGTTGAATAAAAATCCGTGTCTTGACGATGCACTACGTGCTGTACCGAATCATGCTCGATGTCATCTGTCGTGATCTACGAATCATGGTGTAAACCCTTTTTTAATCATTAGATCAGTACACTGTCAAAAAACTTTATTGGTTCTTATAAAAAATCTGTATATATGTACTTATTATGTATTTTCTCTATTTAGCCCTGAAGAAGGTACTTACTTCAGTACCGAAACGTCGGCCTAATAAACTAAGTTTTATTATTGTTCCTCGTTGATCGACCTATTCACTCCATCCTAAATTAATATTCTGGAACGTACGAGCCACCGTCTCAAAAAAAAATAAATGTTGTTAATGTTCTCTGCCAGTTCTGAAAAAATAACTAGCAAGTCTATGTCTTCGCCCACAATCACCACAGTTGTTTTATAATCAGCGCGAGCATTATTTATCGCAGTCATTACTATTAACCGATCCGCGTCCTCCGGGGCTATTTTTGTTTGAAATCGTACATCATTTAGAGTTAAACAAAGCATATTTATTAATCTCGTTTTATTTTTTTCACTGCTCAAAAATTGCTTTTGATTAACAACAATTGTTGTATTGCTATCGAAAGCAATTTCACGACCTATATTCTTCAATTGCCTACGCGAACGCTCTACAGATTTTGTTGATGTTTTATTGTCGTCGGGATATCCATAAAAAATAATATAACTATTTTCGCTGTAATGTCTTGTCGCATACGAAACGTAGGTATTTATTATTTCTGCCATTTTCATGTTACTTTGCCACACGACTCTATGCAAAAATAATCCGCCGTCGACAACATGTGTTATCTTTGATGGTACGTTTATACTCGGTAATGAATCAAAATTGAGGTAGAATGCGGATTTAGATGTTTTCCGCATGCCATTTTCATCAAACAATGACAGCGGAATCGGTGATAGTTCATACGAACTACAATACTCTTTCATATCGTCTTGGTTTTGAATATTGAGCGAAATTTTTTGGAAAATTAGCAACGGTGAGATATACACATCCTCATTTGCACTATTTTCTATAGTGGAGTTCGCAGCTGTCAAATGGGTAACTTTAGCGCTTCTTTTATATTTTACGTCAGTAAACTTTTTATTTGACGCCTCATCCATCAAAATCTTTCCTAATTCAAAAGTTTTGTGGCAATTCACGAGCGATAAATCACCAATCACTCCGAAATATATACCAATTAATTTATCGCTTTCTGGGAATGGATCAAATGTATTAAAAAAGTCCTGCAGTTTTTTTAAGTCATCTGCGTCTCTGGAGATACGAGAAACTCGATTGTCGACATGCTGTTCAGATGTAGCAAATTTCATGTTGCAAAATAGCTCTATGGCATTGCTGACCTCTAATGCAGCTGCCCTTGACAACACCCATTTTCCAATGACATTTTCCGTGAGTCCACGGCCGTATGTCAAGCCTCCAGTGCATTTCATTGATCGCATCAAAACCTGCTCGATGGTCATATCAGACCATAATCCGTACCAAAAGCGATTTGAACGTCTTATCGTATAAAAGCCCTGCTTACAGAATTTATCATATTCCACTATATCCATGCTTTCTTTTAAATTAACCATCTGTTGGACGTACAAAAGACACGCCTTAGCGTATAAATGTTGGGCCATTATTTTCTAAATTCGTTATTACGGATGAAAATTTTATTTGTACGCTTTTCATTAAGAAAGTCATTAAATAATTTTCAAAATTTTCGGTTTCTACTTTTTGTAAATTATCATCTAAAAACGTTTTCTCTTCTTCTTTAAATTCTATTTTTTCTAAAATAATAGTAGCAAGCGCAGCTTGTACTAAAAGGTGACCTCGCACAGACCTCGAAAAAGCATGACCTGTTAAAGCCTTATCCGCTGATAATTCGGCGTATATCGTCGAAAAAGCTTCTTTCAGGACGCTATCTGCCATTATATTACCAATAGCGCCAAGAAAAGACATCGCAAGATGAAATCCTCCTAATCGTGGGATTACTGAGCGGATATTATGGGGATCGTTATCTGCCTCTATAGAAGCGACGATTTCGCTAGCTTTCATGTATAAAGGCAAATCAAACGTTACAAAGCAGTGCTTTTGATTATTTGCATTTGCTGTCCGTCGTGCATCGATTAAAGATGTTAAAATTGTTGTATGGTCGCTCGGTGGCGCTTTAATAAACGGCAAAGCAATAATTCTCGTCGTACAAAAATCATTATTCAATAAATGAAATTTATTCATAAATCCGTGCAAATTCGGGGTCTTCCGTGGTGCAGTATGCTTGCCGTAAAAATATAAAAAATCGATCGCTTTGATTTTAATTGTAAAGTCAGCACGATGTATTTCTTTCCAATTACGTATAGTTATATTATCTAATTTGAATGGCTTGTTATTCTTAAAATCGGTCAATGGAAGGAAACCGAACGTGCCATCAGTACTAGTAGATAATGTTCCTTTTAAAGGAGGCACACAATTATTAAAATTAACCGAACTTGATGGAGTCGCACACATAATACCGCCCATACAATGAAACGTATTTTTGCCATCAATGGTGACTGTATTATGGTCCGCATTATCATATACGAATTGCAAATAGGTATCTCCAATGAAATCGAAATGTTCAGGGTCATTAACGAGGGAGTTTTCGAATCGTACTGTTTCTGCGTAGGACTCACAGAGCCCAATATTGTAGAGCCAATCTATTAAACCTCGTGCTGCAAATTTCGTATGTATCATACATGAAAGTCCTAATAATATAGGCGATGAAAAGGATCGTGGTCGCATAGATGATATTAAAATATGGGCTGCGGTAACAATTCTGTTTTCCCACTTATCCCAAGATCCATTTTTTCGCTCATGTTTATGAGTTTTTATAAGAATTTCGAGCATTAGTTGTAACGTTTCCGGAATATCTTTAATGTTATTTAAGAAATCCGTTGGCGTATTATAATTCTCTAAGTCAACTTTCATAGCCCTAACATCTTGTAGAATAAAATGACTGGCTAATTCCACTATTCTCAACCTTTCTTCTTTTTCATTTACTTTGCGATTTGAATACCAGCTATCTTGTATACATTTACCTAACGTTTGTTTAAAACAAATAAAACGATCATTTGAGCTAGAATAAATTACTATTTCATCTTCGAAATGATTCTTTAAAAGTATTTCTATGCGACCAAGTCGGGGTAGATCAGTATCTCCGAACTTATTTACATATATTTGTAATATATCTTTTAAAGAAAATTGACACTGATCGCTATTCTCCAATAAATAGTTGATAATAAAAGATAATAAGTTACTCATATCTTCGGTTATTGGTCTACCCTTAACATTACAAGGACTATATGAGTAAAATACGCTTAAGCATTTCGAGTGATAATAAACGGTGTTTTCTATATAATAATTATCAGATTCTTTTTTCAAATTAGATAACCGCGACGCTAGAATTTTATTCTCTTCGCTTTTAGGGAGAGCTTGTAACTGCGCCAAAATATTATCGATAGTCTCCTGCTTTGAAACTCGGGTTAAATTTTGCTTACAACTGTGACATTGATTCGAACAAAAAAAACAATGAGTTGAGAAAGCGAACCCTCGTCCTTCTTTACAACGATTTCGGTCTTTTAACCATGTTAATGCCGATGCTGCTAATGCCCTTTTTATATTAGACTCCCTCGTATAGAGAGTTTGACAAGTTTTATGTACTGTGATTTCTTTTAATTTTTGTAACTTTAAATGCTTCTTATCTTTTCTTTTATGACTGGCTAGAATAAGATTATTAATGGCCCGTTCTTTGTATATGTGCGATTTAGATGGTTCATTAGGCTTGTCGCAAAGTAAACAAATTTCATCGTCGTCAAGCCACTCCTGTTCGTCTTCCATAGCTTGTGTATTTTCATCGTGCCTGAATAAAAAAAATATTAATGGAATAAGTAAAGTTAAAATTCATATATGTGCAAATCTCACGAAAGATGCGACAAAACCTGAAATCACGTTTTGAAAATTTTTTTTCGAGCACACCTTCGAAACCTGGTTTTTCCTATTGTTTGTAGTATATAAAATGAAGATCCGCAGTTGTACAGCGTCCATCAAGTTGCCTATTTTTTCTAGAACAATTTCTTACTTTTTAAGAAAATGGCAAAAAAAGCCCTTCTCTTCAAACCTCAGCTATTTAGCCCAGAAACGATCTACTCAAAGTTTTCAAACAGAAATTAAAACTAGCAAAAAAGAGCTTTAATCCCTTTTTTTAAAAATTAAAAAATGTTGATTCCTTCAAAAGTTACAAGGGTTTGAAGTTGAATGTCGAAAAGGCATAAAAATGCTCTCAAAGTCGGCGCGTCTGATTTCCTGCGATTTTTTGCATTTTTATGCTTTTTCGACGTTCAACTTCAAGTCCTTGTAACTTTTGAAGGAATCAACATTTTTTAACTTTTAAAAAAAGGAATTAAAACTCTTTTTTGCATGTTTTAATTTCTTTTTGTAAACTTTGAGTAGATCGCTTGTGGGCTAAATAACTGAGGTTTGAAGAGAAGGGCTTTTTTGCCATTTTCTTAAAAAGTAAGAAGTGGTTCTATAAAAAATAGGCAACTTGATGGACGATGCTCAACCACGAATTTCTCTTATACATACCATAAACAACGAGAAAAACCGGGTTTGGTAGGTGTGCTCCAAAAAAAATTTTCAAATCGTGATTTCGGGTTTTGTCGCATCTTTCGTGAGATTTGCACATATATACGTTCGTTGTGGAGAAAATTAGTATATGCACCAGGGGAGTAAGTAAAGAATCCATCAGATCGCATATAATTGTCGCCCGAGCCTTCGGCTTGAGCGACAATTATATGCGATCTGAGACATTCTTTACTTTTACTCCCTAGGTGCATAATCTACTATTAGTGTGAACACGATCGAGTAAATAATTTTTCATTTAATTTTAATAACACTGTTTAATTTGGGTGTTTTTGCAATAACATTTACCTAGCATTCGTAGATGTAGATGCTTCTGCCTCGTCGGTAAGCTCCATTACGATGTTTTGTATACTGATCTTGTATACTGATTATCTAGGAATTTTAATAAAATATAATTAATATTTACGACTCTTATATTAAATTTAACTAATGAGAATCAGTATTATATACCACTTGTATAACAACACACATCGAGTGTTTTAAATACTTTCAAAGTCTTATTAACAATCTAAATTATTATTAATTTTTAATTGTTATTTATAATGTAAATTTATAAAGTAATGTTTTTTAAACTCAAATAACAGGCACAAGTTAATAAAACAATTATTGGAAAGAAATTTTGAAATATATAAATATACATACAAATACGCCACACTTACACACTATATACACATAAATAAAAAAAAAAAATAAAAAAAGAATTAGAAAAAATGGAACCGTGATAGTATCGGGGATCGAACTCCGGCCGCTTGAGTGAGAATCAAGTGTCTCTGCAACTTGGCTATCCTTCACACTGCTATTTGGTCTTTCTACTCGAATGATTAAACAGAATGCCGGCAATACCGATTCCATTTATACTCAGACACTTTCAAACTTATTCTGTTCATGAAGCTATATTACTTATAATAAAATTTAAGTTGATTTAAACCTCAAGTTATATAAAAAAAACGCTACGAATTAGAAAAAAAAGTTTTTCAATTCAACAAAGATTTTTCAAAAACAAGAACCTAAAGTAACCGGATTTTAACATGCTACTGATAAACTAAAATATTTTACAAGAGACTACTTGATTAAAAATTATCCTGTTTTGATTTCTGATTGTTACAAAGACTTTCACCTATACTACATATGCTACAATAAAAATTATACATACTTTTGTATGCACCTCGTATAATGAATGTACAGTACGGTGTCGACTCCACTCCAAAAACTTGATATTACACAATAAAATCACTGAACTTATTATTAATTTAATACAATTAAAATTAAGAAAAATTAACAATTTTAATATTTTAAAATAATTAAAATATTAGTAATAATTAAGTAGCTATTTATAAAATAAACACATGTTTCAAAGATGCTTTGCAAAGGTATAGTAGCTAGAGTCTCGGTGGCAACTGTAGTATAAACAGCTGAAAAGACCGTTGGTAGCGTTGCTTTCTCCTTCTTTGACCGCTTCAGTCCACGATATACAATAGTATGGTATAGTGAAAGAAAGTGGGGACAGAACAGAGTGGAGCGAATAGCATTACTATACTGTACATACAAGCAGATGTTCCGAGCGTAAACGTCCTTGATTATATAATACATGCCCGAGTAGATACGTATATACCTGCTTCAAATCTCAAGCAAAATTAGCGTTTCTGTTCATTTTTCATCAAATAAAAGTGCAGAATCGGTTTAGTTGGGTTGAGTTACCCCGAAATAAAAAAAAATGATTAAAATAGCTCCTCTAGTTGCTGAGGAAATTAAAAGCAAAGATCTGAGCGTTGCGCGCAGCGCATTCTATTACTATATATATCGGCTCCCCTCAGCCGCCGCGCGCCACCCACCATTCCGCCACTTTCGTGCGCTCGGGCGTTTTTGGTCAACGTTGTCAGCTGTTTTCAGGTATAAAACAGTACTTAATCAAAAATCCAAGATAGACGTTTTATAGTTCAACATTTGAACTTTCAAAATCATTTTTGATAATTGAAATCGGATAACCCGTAGAGCATACAGCCTCGCTCAAAAATAGCCTACTCAAAAATTGAAATCGCGATTACGCAAAAACTAATAATCGCACAGTCTTTGGTTTTCACACACATACAGTACATGTGAATTACTATCATTTCGCCAGAGATATCCGGCACATCTTTAAAAATGGCGGATATATGAATTTTTCAAAAAACGCTCATTTTTTTGGTTTTTCGCGTTTTTCTCCGTAACTAATCGTTCGATCGATTCGATCAGCATCTAGTTTTGTTCGTAATTTCATTTGCTACAATTTATCTCATTGGGCCATCAAGATCGGTCCACTAGTTTCGGCTATAAAAGCAAAAAACCATAAAAAAGCGCTTTTTTTGCATTAAATTGTTAATAACAATATATATAGAACGGAGCTGCTAGTCGAGTTTATATACCACTTATACTGTGGATTATTCTGCGTACAATAGCGTTTACCGCTTACTAATAAGATTTATGGCACGAAAACGCTGATTTTTTTTGTCTATTGACTGGCCTAGGTAGCGTTCGAAAGAGAATTAAAATACCTATATTTTCTAAAAAAAAAAGTTTCTAGCTATCACGGTTCTTTTGTTATTAACAAAAACGTGTTTTTTTTAGAAGCTTATAACTTCTAAACGTAACGGTTAATTTTTTTGAGAAAAAACATAATAATACAGAATATAAATTATAATCTGTTAAAATTTGAATACATTCCGTAGTCTAGATTTTGAGTAAAAAATTGAAAAATGAAAAAAATCAGTTTTGTATGTCCAACCATTGCAAGAGTAACATTGATTTAACGGCTTCAAATTTCCTTTTAGAGTTAGATTTTTTATAGTTCTCGGTCGAGTTTCTTGGGAAAATGATTGGTCCATAAATTTCAGAGATATTTGAGATTAAAATTTTTTTTACATTTTTAAAAAATCGTAATTTCTCGAGAACGGCTCTATGTATCTGAATGGGGTGAGTGGCATTCGAAAGAGAATTAAAATACCTATATTTTCTAAAAGAAATTAATTTTCTATCTATCACGGTTCTTTAGTTATCGTCAAAAACAAAAAGGTGTTTTTTTTTTTTTTTAAACTCATAACTCCAATGATGTTATCATCAGTATATTAGAAAAGTATATAGTATTGGCGTCAAAATGTAATATGTTTGAATTTTTAAGATTGAATTCTTGAGTTTAAGTATTCAAAACTGATGAATAATTAAAATAGTATAATTTGGTTGGTAAAGGCGCTTATGGTAGGATGTGAATCGTATATGTGTCTTGAATCCGATGGGCAATTGTCTACCAGGGAAGGTTTAAATAAATGAACACCATTTATTCTTAACTTTCTTATGGTTAAGAATAAATGGTGCTCATTTATTTAAACCTTTCCTGGTAGACAATTGGCCATCGGATTCAAGACACATATAAAATAGTATAAGAGTAGGTGGCGCTCCGATCGGGGTAGCGTGTAGTGCAGTATGTATTCCCGCCGGGTCCAACAAGCTGTGGGTTAGTCACGAATCCCGCAGGTACTGCATACATGCATACATGGTGCGGTGCATCGTGCGTTGTGCGTACATATAAGGGATTTTCTAGTGCTTTGATAATTTGTCGCCATATTGGAAATTATAGGAAATTATATCATAGGAAATTATGGATTAGTTTGTCCCCATATTGGGAAATATAGCATTTATCTTTTCTTCATGACATCGATTATTATTATTGACATCGATAATTTATTTGTGAGTTATGAACATTTTTAAAAAAACACGTTTCTGTTAAGAACAAAAGAACAATGATAGCTATAAATTTTTTTTTCTTAAAAAATATGAGTTATGAAATATAAAAAAACACGTTTTTGTTAATAACAAAACAACCGTGATAGCTATTTGTTTTATTATAGAATATAGATATTTTACTTCTATTTAAAATGATAACTTTATTTATCAGCTCAAAATTTATATAAATTTGATATAAATAAATAATAAATAAATAAATAAATTTAAAAATTAACAATTTTTAATATTCATAAATATTCATAAATGAATTTAATTATAATTATGCAATAAATTTTTTAAAAAATTATAAATTTTGTTATTAAAAATTAATTAAAGGAAACAACAAATTACGGTTGAGGAAGCTACGGGCCAATGAATTTGCAGCGGTTTTTTATACCGTTTTGATTTTTCGCCCGTTTTTCAGATAGCGAAGTAGCCGCGGTATCCCCCGTCAGTTGGTGATTTTGCAACGCGGAGACCGTTGGTGCAGCCCCCAGACTCAACATATTTATATTATAGCGAGAATTAATCTGTGCGCTTGGTTTTAACCCGCACGAATTAACCGTCGCGCTTTGCTTTTCCATCAGACGTAAACGCAAACTATAACACGCGTCATCTCCATTATTTTGATTAGCATCGCTTAATTTATAGCAAACTAATTCGGACGGTATTTTTTCACCGCATAATTCAAATGTCTCGTTTTTGAAATCTATAATGCCTCCATATTTCTTAAAAAAATCAACACCAATTATAATGTCTGTCATCAAACCGGGAACTACTAAATACGCGTGTGTAATTCCGAATTTCCAAAATTTAACAGTAATTTGAACCTTTTTACGAATAGTAATAGTTTTTTTACCCTTAGCAACAAAAACAACTAAGTTTGAAACCGGAACTACCGGCATGTCTAAACAAGACTTCACAGATTCATAAAATTGCTCAGACACCTTATGTCGCTTCCGGAATCGATTAATGCTGAAATTTCCTTCGATCGTACGCTTAATTTCATTCGCGAACTTATAATCCAATCCTCTGTCACAGGATCACATTCTTCCTCGATACCTTCCACGTCCCAACATAAATCATTTACAAAATCAGAGGCCTGCAAAGCATTTATTGCGGGTCGGTTTCGCGAATCGGAATTTCGCCAGGAGCCAGGAGTGTTTACTGCGACGTTATCGTTACGCTCTCGCGGCTTGGGTGCCCCGTGTACGGCCGGCGGTGGTCACGACGTGTCGGGCAAAGTAAACATCGGATTAGGCCTCGGATTACTAATTGAATTTTCTTTTCGCTCACGCCAATTTTCATGTATTTGATATTCCGAATTTTCTTTTGATAAATTTGGATTGGGTGCAAAAGGTTTGCAGTTTTCCCCTCTCGTAATGTGATTAACAACTTGACCTTGATTTTGTGACCGCGCATTTCTCTCCCATGAAACCTCCCCATTTTCCTTGTGCGACGCATCAAGATGTGCCAATGCTTTCGCTACTCGACCCGTTTCGGCGTAATCTATCGTGGCTAAAACATCACGCGCGCGTCTCGGTAACTGCAATTATGGTGTAGTTGGCCTCGTATTTGTCGAGTCGAGGCGTAATGTACTTTGCCATGCGTGCCTGTTCATTATAGTACTCAAGCAATGACCGATCTTGGACTTTAAATTTTCGACTCGACCAATCCGATTTCAACTTCATTCGAGCCTCAACCGAATAGAATTCACTCAGAAATATGATTTTAAAATGTCCGAAACCAACAAATCGACTTAGGCGAGCCTCGTACCAAACGCGCGCACGACCTCGCAACGCGTCCTCAACAATTAGCAATCTTTGATCATCCTTTACATTTTTTTTTCTAAACTATTTCTCAATTTTCTCGATAAATTCCGCGGGATTGCCCAGTTCTCCATCAAATGTGGGCAACGCAATATTGACCTGTAGGGATTTAAAATGATCGAGAACTCCCTTAACGAAATCTGTATTGATGTTTGTATTACTACCTCGAATACCTCGAATCGCTGGGGTGACCGATAACGAGTCTTTTTCCACGCTGGATGTTCCCTGTCCATTTTCGCTTTCCCGCAAAAGTGTTTGTTGCTGCTTATTTTCTAAACTTGCCAATTTGGTATTTAGTGCGGAATTTTCTTTTTGAAACGTTTTTATTTGTTCTCTAAGCGTTCCATTTTCTTTAGTTGATGCACCGACGAGCGCGGTCAATCTTTTGACTTCTTCGCGTAAGTCGTCTAACCCCATGATACTCATTTTTTCACTATTGTGCCCTTTTCCGGTCCTAATCATTACCATCAGCCGAAAATGCGTGCTCGAAAATTCGTATAAATAAATTAAAATTATTAAATCAATATCAAACTCTTGCAACTTTTTCTGCCCGTATCGTTGAGCGCCAATTGTAAAGGGATATGGGTTATATATGTTTATTATTGATCTAGGTAAGTTGCCGAAGAAATTGCATGAATTTTTTATTAATTCATATATGTTTTTATCGAATATATTGATAACCAGATACAGAAGATGAATATCACATACACGCGAGTTCTCGTTGCTTTTCGAGCACACGCGCGTCAAAAATCATACGCAATATAACTATATATATATATATATATATATATATATATATATATATATATATATATATATAACTTAGTACACCGCTACCTTCCAGGACACCTACAGGTTTTCTACAATAGAAGTAGGTATAAAATGTTAAACAGTATATAAGTGACTAAAGAAATAATATCCCTCAGGGTGTTGACTAACACCACGACGCCTGCGGCGCCCCCTTTCAGTTCCGCAGTATTTTACGTTGATTTCGGAAAAATTTTACGGAAAAGAACGTTGTGAAAGAAACCCTAAATGTCCTGAATAATACAAAAATGTCCTGAAAGGTAGCGGTAAACATATTCCTAATTCAGTACAACCAATGAAAAGTCCTGAAACATAGCGGTGAACAGATATATATATATATATATATATATATATATATATATATATATATATATATATATATATATATATATATATATATATATCTACAATACAGGAATAAAAACACCGAATAAGGCAATCAACGCCTGTAAGATAATCTTTCGATCGCGGATCGAGAGCCCTAAGTTCTAGTTTGGTGATAATGCCCTCAAAATTAACAACGACATTGCCCGTAGTGAGGTCCCGCGGGTGTATATGGCCCGGGGAGTCCACGAAATACTCGCTACGCGAAATTAACCGTCACACCACTTTAGTTTCTTGCATTTTATACTATAAAGTATTTTGCACCCACTTAAATTGAAATACATAAAAAAAACTTACAGTGAGCCCTTCAGGCTGATTGTATGTTCCGCCGCAGTAGCTTGTGTGAATGCCAGTATCAGAGTGACAGCCACGTCTTATCGCTGGCCCTGCTCGCTGCCTAGTGTTCGTTCGAACACGATTTTGGAGCTCGCTCGCTCGTTCGGTTTCGCGAATCATTCATCGCCTATGTATAAGTGATGTTTACATTCTCGCTCTATACTGGTCTCACCGATAGCCGAATGGTATTCATTACAACCCATATGAGCCTAACAAGGTTTGAAATATGCAATATTTAAGTTAGCAAGCCATAAGTAAAGATAAACATTTTGATATATTAGGTGTACAAAAAGTTGTACCAGTTTGTAAGAGATCGTGCTGTCTTGAGTACAGATGCTTACTGGTTTCATATCTTTATGCTAGTGTATAATGCAGATCCTATTCTTCAAATAGACTGCGTATACAATTATTCATTGCTAATATAATTCTGTCTTTAACATAAATAAAAATAGATGTAGATACTGTGCATATCCGACATTGCTTACTTTACGAATTCCATCAAGGTAAAACGACCGCTGAATCTCATAAACCGATCGGTGCTACTTATGGAGAAAAATTTATTGATGAGAGTACATGTCGCAGATAGTTTCGAAAATTTAAAGACGGAGATTTTGCCTTGAGCAACAAACCACGCTGTGGTAGGCCTCAACATCAGCTCGCCCAAAAATTAGGCGTTAACAAACAAGCTATTTCTGAGAAGTTAAGTGCGTTGGAAAAACTCAAAAATGTGGAAAATGGGTACCTCATAAGTTGACCGAGAAGCAACGTGAAAGTCGAGTCGAGACGTGTCTCTCATTGCTTTCAAGACAAAAAAAGAAGAGCTTTCTGTGGAAATTAGTGGCTGGTCATGAAAAGTGGATCTATTACGGGAATCCTAAACGTCAAAAATATTGGGTACATCTAGGACAGCCCACAACATCCACACCAAAATGCAACGCCTTTGGAAAAAAGTTGCTGCTCTGTGCTTGGTGGGGGAATGGGGCATGCTATATTACGAGCTTCTCAAATCCGGAGAAACTGTTATTGGTGAACGATACTCTTCTGAATTAAACCGTTTAGCGGAAAAAATCGAAGAAAAGAGGCCGTACTCTGGGTATGGGCGAAGACCAGTAATTTTGCAGTATGATAACGCTAGGCTACACAGAAGTTCCACGGTCCATCAAATCATATAGAAGAATTACAATGGGAAATTTTACCGCATCCGGCGTATTCTTCTGATATTGCATCATGCGATTACTACCTTTTTCGCTCATTACAAAACAGCTTATTAGAGCAGCATTTTCAGAATGAAGATGAAGTACGAAAAATGGTTGATGATTTCATAAAGCCAAGAGATGAATGAAGCCTTTTTTCGCGGGTATAATATTATGAAACTTAGAGTAATGTTCTCTTGATTTTACATAATTTGCAAAAAAAAATAGATTATTACCTATTATCATATGGGTAATGTGTAACATCGCCTGCAATAGCGGTGACACTGTTGGCCTTGCCCGTGTGCGTGTACGCCCAAGCGCATGCTCTGCAGGCTGCAGCACAGCTGCGCGCGCGTCGTCGAGTTAGGTGCATCGCGTCGCAGACTGACGTACTTATATCCTAACCCCAAACGTAAATAACTGAGTGCATCAACACTCGATCGTCTCGCCGACGATCGTTCACGACGAAGACCCTCCTGGAACAGCAGCGCCGGTTGCACGAGGAGCGCGAGTTATGTTAGTGGGTAAATTGGGGTGTTTTCCGATTCTCGGTGAATGGAATAAATGAACACCACACACTCACTCATAGATTCAATCGAAAGTATTCTTTATTAAAACACGTCTACAAGGCTTGAGGACCCGACAGAGACTGATGAGAGTATGTAATATTAAGTGGCTGCAACCGACTTCTTTCTTCTTCTTATCTCCAGGTAGCCAGGAGCTGAGTAGGCAGCACGTGCACATTATGGAAGGTCCGCTCGAAGGGTGTCACATCACTCCTCCATGCTGAAGTTCAATGACATCCTCGTCATTGGCTTGGCGGATAGGTTGGTTTTGAATCACATTGCGATTATTTCTCCTCTTATATATCAAGTATATTACCAAACTTAAAATAATCAATATCCCGATAATGATGCTACATACTGACAGATGAAACTCAATTCTGGAAGGTTGCAACTTTGGTATAATTACTGTTGGAACTGTTAAAGTTTTCAATGACTCAAAATTTAATTGATCGTCTTTAATAATCATAGGCAAAATTAAATCTGGCTGCTTTATGTCTCCAAAATTTTTGTTGAGTATATGTTCTTCTATTTGTAGATCGTTTCCTTAGATCAAACGGGTTCCTCGATGCATAATTTTGGTATTATTATGCGTAATGGTTGTTTCATAATTACTGGATATCAACGTTAAAGTATCGGACAAAGGATATGCTAGAAGTAAAGGCGTATTTATTTGAAAAGAAGTGGTTTCAATTTCTCTCGTGACGATTTTCTGACACAAATAATTCTGCTTGTATATTTCTTGACATTTTTGAGCTGATAATTTGATTAAGGGTCCGAATAGCTTCCATGGCGTAGTGATGATTTCAGTTTGGTTATTATTATTAATTATAGAAAGTCTTTGGAATAAGAGAATTCGATGGGGTTTAGGATAGGAATTTTTAGCGTGTAAATAATGAGGTCATGGATACATACGATTGAACCTTGGGTGAAACGAAAATCCAACAGATTATAGTAATGCATTATTAATTCCTTTTTCGAGTAAATTCCTAATAGATGAGCAAGTATATCGACAATTTGTTCATAAATCAACATTTCTAAATCAAACGTTAGATCTGAGAAAATAAATGAACGCTTTATTTTACCGAGCAAACTTAAGAAATTTTGTTCCTGTATTATGAGAGTAACGTCGGCTTCAAAAACATTTAATTTTTCGTTTTGTTGATCGAGAGCTGTGGAAATATTCCATAAATTTCGGTTAATTATTTCAGTGTGGTTATTTATACTTTTACTAATTTTATTTATAATAGTGACTGATTTGTTGAGAACTATCATATCTTCCTGTTGTTGATTATCGAGTAGATTTAGATAATTGTTGATTCTGTTTAAATCATTGGCATCCGGGTTTCCAAAAATATACTTAATTGCTGTGCCAAGTCCGTTTATCAAACCTCTTTTTAATCTAGTGTTCGCTGGTGATATTTGCTGTAAATTTTTATATGATTCCTCGCAGAGTAATTCGGCCTGTTTTAGTAAATTTGATTCCAATCGGGATGATGATAAATCTGTGACTTGTAACTTCAATTCGGAAGACAGTGTGGTATAGCTATCAAGGATACGATTATAAGTATATTTTAACGTCGTGATATTGATGTGAAAGTGCACATGATGGAAATTTTGAATTATTCTCCCAATTCCATGGTGGTGGTCGTAATGAGTGCTATGCTCGTCTATCTCATTGCTCTTCACTAGTATGGTCAGAAGTATCATGATTAGTCCGGTCTTCATTTTCCTGCAAAAACGAAGAAACTTTTCTTATCCTCTTTGCATCCTTTATGTTATAACGACGCGGTTGCCCGTGTATGTAGCAATCTAAGGAGGGACCCTGTTGTTTTTCTACGAGAAGTTTCTGATATCGCGGCGCGGTCTTATCACGTTGTTGTTGGTGTGTTTTGATAAAAATTTCTTTATCTTCTAACGTTTTATCCGAATCAACTAGCAGATTTTGATTTTCGCGTTGTTTTCGATAGAGTTCCTCATAAAACGGTAAAATTTCATTCTTTCGAAGCTCGTTATAACTTTCGATAGTATCTGCATTCGGGTCAATGACATGTTTATGAAGATCTTCGTACGGCCCGTGTAACAGTGTAAATGGTGCATAATTTGTGGTCGAGTGTATACTTTGATTGTAGATCAAAATTGCGGTCGTCATGTGATTTTTTGTAGTCTCTCGTGGATTTTGATCGATTAGTATGCCTAATTTTTTCTTCAAGGTTGAATGTAGTCACTCGATTGGTCCGTTGGAGGTATGTCTATTGATGGTGGTCTGATGATAGTCGATTTTATGTAATCGATAAAATTCCTTAAATACCGTAGAGTTGAACTCGCTTCCGCTGTCTGTAGTAATTTTATCTGGGAAGTTGTGGTGAGAGCCAAAATGTCTTAATTTGCTTATTACTGTTATTGCATTGCCATCAGGCAAATGATAAGCCTGAGCGTATTTCGAGAATATGTCGATGATCGTCAGAAACTTCTCCTTGTTATAGTGGAATATGTCTAGATGTAAGTGTTGGAGGGGCCTATTCGCTATTATAGGTCCATACGTCTCCGTGATATATGGCCTTCTCTTGTATTTGTGTTCTAGGCAGGTTTCGCATTGGTTGATGTAGTTTTGGATCATCCTCTCCATATTGAGCGTGTATAATTTCTTTTTGAAATGCGCTACTGTTTCTCTGATTCCATTGTGGGTCTTATTGTGATATTTTTCCAATTCTTTTAAGAAATTATTTCGGTTGGTTACAGTAGTGTACGTATTCGTTTTGACTAATTTCAATTTTTCGTTAAAATTTTCTTTCAATATTCTATAACTGATAATTTCTAGATCTTCGCTCTCAAAATAAATTCCATACTGTTTATTTGGTTTTACATTTTCGTAGAAAAATTTAAGTAACTGCGCTTCTGCGTCATTTTTGTTTATTTTTATTAAATATTGAATTTTTAATTTATCTTTTGTTGTTTTGACTTGGTAATCATTCCCTTTTTTGATTATGATGCTGTAGTTAAATGCATGTATATTTTTATCAGACACAGATAGTGAGAATACTGGGTTTTCTTCGGCTGTATGAATCGTTGCGTCATCCTCGTCCTCGAACATTTGAGCTAGCTGTCGGTTGGTGAGAGAGGTGATATCGGACGCTTGTGGGAGCATAGAAAGGGAGTCGTCTTCGTCTTCTTCTTGATTGTTTATCTCGATTCTGCTTAAAGCGTCAGCAACTTTATTCTCACATCCTTTCTTGTACTTAATCTCATAATTATATTCTTCCAATTTCAGTCTCCAACGAATTAATCTGGTGTTAGGTGTTTTCAACGACCAGAGCCAAGTGAGTGGCTTATGGTCTGTTTCGATAATAAATTTTCATCCGTATATATAAGGTCGAAAATATCGACATGCTTCAGCAATTCCTAACAGTTCTTTTTCTATAGTAGAATAGTTTTGTTCTGCAGAATTTAGAGTCCTCGAAAAGTTGGATATTGGATGTTGTTCTTGGGATAAAACTGCCCCAATAGCGGTATTTGATGCATCAGAAGTTACGTGGAATACTTTATCGAAATCTGGATGTCTTAATACAGATGCATTAGTAATGAGTTCTTTAAGTTTGTTGAAAGCTTCAATAAATTTTTCATTTTTATAATCTACCTTGCCTTTTTTCTTGAGTGTGTCGGAGAGAGGTTTGGATATTTTAGCATAATTTTGTATGAATTTCCTATAAAAACCAGTAAGTCCTAAATATGTTCTTACTTCTGTTTGGGTTTTTGGTATGGGGTATTTTATTATAGCTTTAATTTTGTCTGAATTAGGCTTAATTCCTTCCGGGGTAATAATGTGCCCTAAGAACGGCACTTCTTTCCTCAAGAACTCGCTCTTATCTAATTGTATTTTTAATCCATGTTCTCTGAGTTCGTCAAAAATAAGTTTTATGTGTTGAAGATGTTCTTGGAGCGACTTAGAAAAGATAACGATGTCGTCCATGTACACAAAACAAAATTTGTGCAAGTATTTCATTAGAATTTTGTCCATCATTCGTTGGAATATGGCTGGTGCGTTTTTCAAGCCAAATGGCATCCTGGTATACTCATAGTGGCCATTTTCGACGGTAAAAGCGGTCTTTTCTATGGAATTTTTCTCTACCGGTATTTGGTGGAAGCCTTGAGCTAGATCTAGTGTCGAAAAATACGCACATTTTCCAAGATTTTCCAAAATTTCGTCCATACGAGGAAGCGGATACTTGTCCTCTATATTTTTGTCATTCAATTTTTTGTAGTCATTTACCATCCGCCATTTCTTTTTTCCACTAGCGTCTTGCTTTTTTGGCACTATCCAGATGGGTGATGAATAAGGAGACTCGCTCGGCCGAATTATTCCATCTTTTAATAATTTTTTTACTTGATTTTGAATTTCTTCTTTCAATGCGTATGGATAACGAAAATTTTTCACGTAGATGGGATCATCGTCTTTTGTTTTAATAACGTGAGAAACTGCTGTTGTAGCAGTAAGTTTTTCTTCTTCGTTGTAAAAGCAGTCACTGTACTTGCGGCATAGTAATGTAATGTTATCCTTCTCCTCGCTGTTCATATGGATGGTTCTTATCTGAGTAGCCGACTCTTGATGATGATTCACCTTCACGCTTTTGCTCTTGCTTGGGATATTTTTTAAGTAATTAATTTCGAATTTACTCGTACTGAATATTTCATTTTTACAATCGACGTTCGCCTCTAATTTTTGAAGATCTTTGTGGCCAATCAAGCAGTCATACGTTGAATGCCAGGGTGCGAGTAAAAATGTTATTGGCGTGTCGTCGCCTAACTCTTGTAAAACAGGAAAAGTTGTTCCCTTAGTGACTTTATGTATAGATGAAATTTCAAAATTGTGTGAAAATATGTAATTTGGAAACAGTTTATTTGCTATACTCGGATTCATAATCGAAGATGTTGCTCCGGAATCTATTAAAATTTTTAACGGCAGGTTGAGCGTGATTATATGCGGCAACTCTGGTGAATTTCCTATATTATTAAGATTTACTGCGTCTCTTCTGATACTATGGGGTCTATCTGAAAATTTTCAGTATCATCAATTTCAGCCGTCTCATTAACATGATTTTGAGGCTGTTCTTCTGGGTAATCGCTTTCTTGTGCGACACAATTTTGTTGATCTTCTTGGTGATGAAGTTCTTCTGCTACAAAATTTGGAGGTCCCGTACTTCTGAAGAAATTATTTGTTCTAGGCGCAGAGTTATTTGGCAAACTATTCGGTCTATTAGTTTGATTACCACCCGGTCGATTGGTATTTCTTGTACTTATCGACATGGGCGTCGGTTGATAATTTTGACGTATTGCTTGATTATTATTGTTATTATTTTGCCTAAAGCTGTTGCCAAAATTGTTGTTTCCAAAATTGTTATTTCCGAGATTGTTATTTTCGAGATTGTTATTTCCAAAATTGTTATTTCCGAGATTGTTGTTTCCGAAATTAGGTAATGCAGGTCTAAATGGGGTTTGCGCTATGGCGGGTCGCGGTTGATAAGAAATAGCAGCTTTCGAGGTTCTCGGCGCGTTAAATAAATTTGCTTTCGGTTTACTTTCGCGTTGCCTCATATACGAAAGAAAATTAGCTTGCTGTTCATGATTATCGTGTCTCCTACATTTATTTAGACAATCTTCAATATCGTTTAATTCGAAGTGTGTTAAGAATGAATGATAGGGTTCCTTTATTCCGTTAATAAAAGTGTTTTTAGCAACGTTTTCATAAAATGAAATTTTCATATTAACTAACTCTCTGTTTTCATTATTTAACTGAATGTGTTCTTTTAATCTATTTAATCGTAATTTTATTTCGTCAGCGTAATTTTCAAACGATTGATTCGCTTCTTGGTAACAAACACTGAGCTTATTAAATAATAGTTCTTCCGAACTCGCATCACTGTATCTGTTCACTAAAAATCTTTTTCATTCAGTCCAGTTTGCTGGATTATTTACTACTATTAAATCTAACGCTTCACCGCGTAATTTCGATTTTATAAGTGCATACAGAGATTCATTGACAAGTGGATCTGCTGTATATAACATTTGGACAAATTTGTCACATTGTTGAATAAAATGCGATAACAATCTAGTACCGCCTTCGTACGTAGGAATAGCTTCGCGCCAAATAGATAAACGCAGCTTAAATTGTTGTAGAGTAATCTGAGGTGCTTGATTTTCGTTCGCCATGATTTATTTTATTAATTCACGAAACGCTTCAAGGTCAATCGTATGAAGGGTTTAAGGGATAAAAGAAAATTCCAAAGACTTACAGACGAAATATCTTTGATGATTTCTTGGTGAGTCAGTGCCAAGTAGGTGGGTCTCGAAGCTGACGTGTAGATACTGCGACAGTGGGGAAAAATCACCGGCTGCCTCCTTGGTGAAGATTCTCGTCCTGAAGTTGGAGAGGAATCCGAAATTGGCAGTCTCGCAGTATCCTGTCCGCAGCGCCAGTTATGTTAGTGGGTAAATTGGGGTGTTTTCCGATTCTCGGTGAATGGAATAAATGAACACCACACACTCACTCACAGATTCAATCGAAAGTATTCTTTATTAAAACACGTCTACAAGGCTTGAGGACCCGACAGAGACTGACGAGAGTATGTAATATTAAGTGGCTGCAACCGACTTCTTTCTTCTTCTTATCTCCAGATAGCCAGGAGCTGAGTAGGCAGCACGTGCACATTATGGAAGGTCCGCTCGAAGGGTGTCACATCACTCACGCACGTCTCGCCGACGCGATGTTCAAGGAGAAGTTGTACAAAAAACCGAGCCATCGGGAAACCGTAAACTCGGAGCAGCGGCTGAAAATGCTGCTTGATCAGTTTATGGAGAGCAGCAGTATAGAAACCAGGACCTTTCCCGGTTCACCTAAAGAAACAGGCAGTGCTTTAATCAATGTTGGAGCTCACTTAGATTTGTGGGCTTTCTCATTTTGGGATAGATTGAAGACTGCTCTCATGGCTCTTGGTTTGAAATACGGTGATACTTTGGAAGAAAAACATCAAAGATTGTTTAGCACAAACGGAGAGGCTACACTTGATCCTATTTTATTGGCAAAGAAGAATCAAAGGAAACCAGCCAGGGGTAAGAATGTAGAACAGCAAAAGGAAGTAGCAAGATTGCTCAAATAGTATCTAATCAGAGAGTAGCCACAAAAGAAAATGTACAGAGGAAGCAAGCTAGAACTGAAGGCGAACGTAGAGATTCTGATTCTGCGGCAAGTACAAGTGAATCTAAGGAAAATGATTACAATGAGGTGCCCCGTAATCTTAAGAATTTGTCCCTTGGTTG
The DNA here is from genome assembly GCA_036365515.1 of Torymus aiolomorphi. NCBI lineage: Eukaryota > Metazoa > Arthropoda > Insecta > Hymenoptera > Torymidae > Torymus > Torymus aiolomorphi. The sequence continues at coordinate 225,143,768 of CM070874.1, read as the reverse complement.
GGATTCTTTAAAACTTACAAAACAAGAAGGACATGATCGCATTGGTAATTGGATTACAGAAGTAAAAATGACACAGGATCTTGATGATGGATTATATTACTATAAAGAAAACCTTTGAGGAGATTACAGAAAAGTAAGTCATTCAAAAATTAATTTATTTATTTATTTCAACCAGAGTCAGTACATATAGTTAAGTTCAAGACATACCTCATATGTCTGAACAAACTTATACCCTATAAAGGTAGATGTAACTGTAGATTTGATGATTATAAATTAAACTGAATCTTGAAATAAATATATTTCTATTCGTACAGAGTGCGCTTGACAATAGTGTCTCGTTGTCAAGCTAATTTGAAACTTCAACAAAACACTCATTGTACACTACTTGTATTAAACACTTTCACAAACTTATTAAATGAATGTACTTTATTAAATATGATATACTAAATCTTTACTTTCAAATCTACTTTAGAGTGCAAAAAGTAAAAAACCAATTGAGAAACGTCCTATAAAGAAATTAGAATTCATAGTATTTACTATTATGATGACAGCTGTGTTGCCATTGATGCTAGCAGTCAGTTATGTGTAGAGGTATTATAGTTTATGGTTATGGTACCAATCCATAGGTAACCGTGTAATAATTTATTCTAAGCAGAATGTTTTAAAACATATTATTATTAATCTAATTCTTTAGTTATTTCTTATTTAATATAATTATTTTTCATATTGAATCTAAAAAATTTCTATTATTGTTTTTCTTTCCCGGCAAAAGAGACTGTGTTCATAGAAAATTTTTGATTTTCCTTTTTCTTTTCTACACGAGTCAGGGTATTCAAATCTAAAATAATAAACATTATTTACTAAACCAAATTTTTTTTCCCAGTACAGTTCTTCAGTATCGATTGGAAGTTATAAGACTATCAATATGAGCATTAACATCACCATCATAAGGCAGGAGAATTATAAGAAAATAGCACCAAATTGGGAACTCCAATTTTGGCAAATTCAACAACGGCGTCACAGTGGGTAACCTTGAGTGAAGGGCTTCCTGATACGCACATCTTGACAGCTTCATCTTCTTCCAGATTGTCCATGGAATTTGATCTAGTCTGTATTTCTTTTAATACACTATGACCACTTTGTGGTCTTTTCTTTGAATAATTGTTATTTCAGTAATTTACTGCTTTCAACCATTGCTATAGCTTCATTTTTTTGTTTCAGGGATTTCATTTTCCTTTCAGGAAAAGCAGCAACTATACGAGACCACCTGTCAGATTTAATAGGTGTACTCATCATTAATGTTGATAGGTATATAAGTGTGTTTTCGAATTAATTTAAAAGCGTATAAGAATGATAGAAATCTGCTTCTATAATGCATTTCATGCATTACATGTATTTTTAAGCTGATTATGTATATTTTTAAGCCGATATATTTTTAAGCCAATATCTTTTTGTAAGTAGGTATAATTTCATAAAAAAAAATTAACTTATGCAATTTTTCAGATTTAGTTGAGGCACTGCTTGTGTATTTTTTATAGAACTGTCAAAATGAAAAAATACATATTTTCATTTTTTTATTAAATTATATCTACTTACAGAAAGATAAAGTCAACTCAAACATACATGATATGTTTGAGATGCATTACTGAAGCGGATATCTATCATTCTTATATTCTTTGGATTAAGTACGGACACATCATCTGAAAGTAAATATCGATAACATTGAATGGCCAATACAACTACTAAATCTGACAGGTGGCTTTCATATTGTAGGAGCTGGATGAATTTTCTCGTCAAGTTTTAAATTTTGCCCCTTTTCGTGTAGTGTAGTGTGAGTCTATCTGTAAGATCTATAGATCTATATGCTTGCTGAACAGCTATGTTTACAAAATACAAGGCATCAAATAGGTAATTTGAGGGCATGGTTGAGCATTAAATCTGTGTGCATGTAAAGATTGTGAAAAAGTTATTTTAACCTGTAAAATTCAGTTAAATTGTAGTAGTTAATGAATAATTAATAAACATTAATTGATTTTTATAGGTTATAGTCAACTTTTCATAATTCTGACAGGTACCTAGATTTATTATTCAATCATACTCTCTTAAAGAAAAAATTAAATACCATATTACAAGCAGGCCTATAAATCTATAGATCTGTCGAACAGACTCACACTACACGGAACCTCAGATTTCATAAGAGAAAACATTTAATTAAATAGGCTGAAATTCACAACTTGAAAATACGAATTAATCCCGCTCCTGTAATATAAAAGCCATCTGTCAGATTTAGCAGGTATACTCATCATTAAGTGTTGACGATGTTTACTTTGAGGTGATGTGTTTTAGTACTTAATCCAAAAGAATATAAGAATGATAGAAATCTGCTTCTATAATGTATTTCAGGTATCGCTTGTATTTCTTAGATGATTTTATCTTTCTGTAAGTAGGTATAATTTAATAAAAAAAAAATGAAATTATGCAATTTTCCAGATTTAGCTAAGACACTGCTTGTGTATTTCTTAGAACTGTTAATGAAAAATTACATACAACTCCAAAGAACATGAGATGTCTGAAATGCATTACTCAAGCGGATATCTATCATTCTTATATTCTTTGGATTAAGTACGAACACATCACCTGAAAGTAAATATCGATAACATTGAATGGCCAATCCAACTGCTAAATTTGACAGGTGGCTTTTATATTGTAGGAGCCAGATGAATTTTCTTGTCAAGTTTTGAATTTTGACCCTTTTCATGTAGTGTAGTGTGAGTCTGTCCGAAAGATCTATAGACCTATAGGTCTACTGTAACAGCTATGTTGACAAGATGCAAGGCTTATAATATTTAATTTAAGGGGATATGGTTGAGCCATAAATCTGAGAGCATGTAAAAATTATGAAAAATTTATATTAATCTGTAAAAGTCAGTTTGATTCATTGACTTTGAAGGGGGTGCCATGCTCAATTTTTACATCGATAAAAATAGAATCTGGCTTTACTCCAAAAATTTTAAATTTAAATTCTTAGTTTTTATCCACATATTTGTAACAAACAATTTTATTTCTGAAATACTGTTTTAATACTTTTATAATGATTGTAAAATTCTGTTTTTATTAATTTGTGAATTTGAACAAAGATGCGATATTTAATTAAATGTTATCAGTTTTTAATTTCTAATAACAAATAATTTCTTCTTTTTCAGTTAAAATCTAGAATATTGTCTAACAACATCAGTAAACTTCTGCAATAAACATGGCAAAATACTCAAGAGATTTGAAAAGACTAAACACACATAGGAAATTATAGATTTTTGTTTCCAGTGAGGAAACCAAGTTACTGCCTGCCAACACAATAGGATACCTACGCCTAGTTTCCAACTGACATAATGAATGCTGCGATAATAGTTTGCAAGTTAATCTTTTTTTAAATTTCCGAAAATCGCGTTTTTTCCGACTTCTAGAGTGGCGTTACCCCTTAGGCTGCCTTTTCATGCGCAAATCTAAAACGCTAAAACGCTGAAAAGTTCGTTGTGTTCAACTTTTGAGCGTTGACGCTCGAATTTGGCCATATACTTTTACATGGGGTTTTCAGCGCTGTAGCATTATAGCGATAGCATGAAAAGGCAACTTTAAGGTGGTTCTGCTCGACTCCCTAGTCAAAATAAGTGCTAAATGATGAAGTTACCTAAAATTAAAAAACCATAGTTGTAATGTGATTTATTTATTATAAAGTGTATTTAACATGACTAAGATAACTTTTTTCACAAAATGTCGATATTGTAGAAACTAGATGTTGTCACTACAAACAACTATTGATAAATCACCGGAATCTTTTTTGTTTCTTTACTGATTTTAGATTTAGAAATACTATTTATGATGGAAACCCTTCATGAGTCTCTATACATTACTCCAAAAATAATAAAAAATGTTTGTAGTGACGATATCTAGTTTCTAAAATATCGCCATTTTACAATAAGTTACTTTAGTCATGTTAAATACACTGTTTATAATACATTGACTATCTCTATCATTTTAAATAAATAAATCACATTACATGTAGTTGTTTGCAGCTAATGGCAGTCATGGTAGAATATACTAAGGAATAGGCCGCTAACGGTTCTACTGCCCAGGTTAAAGAATAAAGACAAAACTTATATGTCCAACGTTTCGAACGGTTTTATTCCGCCCCTTATCAAGGTCAAAACTCTATCGTATTAAAGTATACTGCAAGTAGACACTATAAGTGACTACTAGTCAATGTTACACATTTTAAATAAAATTGTTGGTGACAAACAAATTCACCGTTTTTTAGCCTGGAAACCACCAAATTTGAATTCTGCGCCTCAAATATGTAAAAAACGCTTGTTTACTGTGTCAACTCCGGTCGGAAACACGCCATAACGGAATGTGTGCGCGACACCACCTAACGACAAATTTTTGTACATTACCGCCATACTCCTATGGTAAAGTAGTTTTGTTCTTTAAAATCGAGTATGGCGCCCCCTTAAACTTTGTGTTTTATTTGAGTTCTTAAATAAAAAAAATGTTGCTGAAAACGGATAGAATTTATTTGTACCCCTAATATTTTTTGGAAATTCGCACATATTTTGATGCATTGTTTTTATAAAATATTTATTAGTAGGTTAAAATCAGGGGTTCTGGTCCACTTCCTGGAATTCCAGGTGGCCCAAAACCTCCACGGGGTTTCTGGAGTAGTAGGAGGCTTGTTAACCCATGTGCCCCAGAACCCCCATGAGGTTTTGGGGTAGGTGTAGAATTGCACGAGCTCAGCTAACCTATCGAGCAGCCTGCGGTGGCGCTGCGAGCGGCATGCGGTCGACGGTGGTGCTGCGAGCGGTCGGCTGTCAACGGCATGTGCTCGAGGACGCCATAGTAGCGTGCACGTCTGAACATGTTTGCGTGAGCAAACGCGTTTGCTTAATTTGTAAGAGAGAAGGGATGTAGGCCCTAACCATCGCCTACATTTGTGAGGTACTCCACTCAATTAAAACCTCTCCAAGGTCAACCGCTCTTACAATATCTACTGAAAACTAACAGTCTAGGAAACTTCTTCCCAATCCATGACAATTTCATGTGAATGTAAAACCTCAATTTCTTTAACATTATATAGATCACATGTAGCCTTATCTTTTCCATTGTGATTAGTGCATGTAGTAACATGTAGTCGTAAATTATGAGCTAGATAAACCCACTCTTCCAAACTAACAATCTGTTGAAAACTCCAATGCTTTTGCATCCATTGTCGTATTACTTGATTTCTCACAATAATTCTAGTAGCAGCTTTGAGAGTCTCATGAATAATGGTTCCGATGAGGGTATAGTCCAAATCACCTGATGACCATGGTATTCCATGAGAGTTATTCTCCAACCATTGATTCTCTTCTCTATACTTATCGGTAAGTCTTTTCCATGGAAACGGCTCTCTGAGGAGCCATATTTGTGGCTCACTAGTATCTGTAGGACATAGTATAGCCACAAGTTATTTTCCACCAACCCGAACTCTTAAGCCTATTTTTCTTAGGAATTATATGTTTTGCCGTGTTAGTGCTTTGATTGCACGTTCATGACTTATGCTTGAAGCTCATACTTCACTACTTATATAAACTTTGCGTGATATACTATTATACATAATACCCATTTTGTTACAACTGTTTGGTGTGTAATCTAACAGTGATAATTTTTATCGAAAATTAACCAAATGACCGTCTTGATCTACTGCTATACGTATTTTTAAATGATTTATACACTTTGCTGTAACTGGTAGGTAAAGAAAGTGAGGGAACCTCAGCAATCTTATATTCTGATGGTGCAATAGGAAAGAACTCATGAATTATATGTGCGCGGTGCCCATTTATATAGGTTCCATCGGTGATGTTGCACTTGATTCTCAAGGCATTGATTTGCTACCTGATAGTGTACGTGCTGTTTTCTGTGGTCCATCTAGTTGTGGTAAGACTAATAGTCTTCTAGCTCTCATCACACATTCCAATGGTGTAAGATTCGAGAATGTATATATCTATTCAAAATCTTAATATAATGTAGATCCAGAGCACGCTCTTCCCAATTCCATCATAGTTTTTGATGATATTGCTTCAACAAGTTGTTTTTATCTTTGTAAAACTTATGCTCATATACCTAAACATCTTGTAAGAGATAATGTTAATTTTTTAATTATATTTTCTCAAGATGATGTTAGCCTGAAACATATTTATGCTGACAATGTAGACACTGACATGACTTATATCCGATTCAAAGACTTATGATCCAAGTGTTAGAAAGATGATAGTAATGGATTTCTCAACATTGATAAAGATAGAAACATTGATAATGAGAGATATCGAAAGGCGTTTGACTGTTTTGCTATAAATATAGCTGCAATGTAAAATAAAATCATCAGTCCACTTAAAACATTAACACAATGATGGCCGATATCCAGAGAGAGAAAAATTTATTGAGGCAGCTCGTCCAAGCACGAAACGCCATCAAATATAAATATAGATTGTTAAATTTTTTTTTTTTTATTAGTTAATATACACAATCTGTTAACATAGACAATAAGTGCAGGTTATACATATTTAAAAGAATCATGATGCGAATATTCACTCAGCAGTAAATACTCATTATTTATTATATAACAACTCATACAGTTATTTCACATAGAAAAAAAACCAGGTTTTACATTTTCTCAGTTGAGAGTTTTATACTTCTTTCGTCTGTTTTGAGTGTTTCGTGTAGTATGTTTGTAGCTAGAATATTTGAATTATTTGTTAATCTATCTTTATATCTGTTATGAAAAGAGCTTATTTCTTCTTTAACCGAAGGAGTTTAGAGGTCCTTCCTAATTAATTCGTTAGAAACAAACCAAGAAGCATTAACTATACTTCTTAAAACTTTTGATTGGAATCGTTCGAGTATTTCTACATTGCTATTTGAAGTTGTGCCCCAAAGTTGTATACCATACACCCATACTGGTTTCAAAATACTTTTGTAAATTAGTAATTTATTGTCAAAAGTCAGTTTCGAGTTTTTTCCGAGTAACCAGTACATTTTCTTAATCTTCAAATTTAGCTGTTTTCGCTCGGTCCACATGTGTATTCTTTACGTTAATCTTCTATCCAAATGCATTCCAAGATTCTTAACGCTTTCGTTTTGTGGTATTACTTTTCCATTTAAGTAGACTGAAGGGCATGTTTCTTTGCGAAGCGTGAAGGTAGCATGTGTTGATTTGTCTTCATTTATTTTTATCCTCCATTTTTTATACCAATCATGTTCAACATTTAGATAAATCTGAAGTTTTTGAGAGGCAGTCTCTGCGCGTGAGTGATATGCCATTATAGCTGTATCATCTGCATACGTTGCTAAGGTTAAATTTGTTGAAGTAGCTAAATCGGATGTATAAATTAAGTAAAGGATAGGTCCTAGTACACTTCCTTGAGGGACCCCAGCTTTGATATTATAAAGTTCTAATATAGTGGTGTTTATTTTTATTTGAAAAGATCTGCTACTTAAGTATGATTTTAATAAATTGTAATACTGCTGGTAAGTGTTTTTTCAGTTTGAACAAAAGTCCTTTATGCCAAACTTTATCAAATGCTTGTGATACATCTAAGAATGTTGCTGAGCAATATTTCCTTCTCTCGAATGCATTTCTAATTTTATTTGTGATTCTGTTTACCTGTTCAATGGTGGCATGTTTGTTTCGAAAGCCAAATTGATGATTTGGAATAAGTTTTTTCTCCAATATGAGTTTATTAATTCTATTGGCTAGAAGTTTTTCAAAGATTTTTGAGATGATTGGTAATAGGCTGATGGGTCGGTAGGAAGATACAAGATTGTGATCTTTACCCGGTATGGGAATCAAAATTATTTGGGCAACTTTCCATTGGTCTGGAAAGTGTTCTAAACGGAGGCTGGAATTTATTAAAATGGTGATGAATCTGATTGCTTTTAGAGGTATATATATATATATATATATATATATATATATATATATATATATATATATATATATATATATATATATATATATATATATATAACGAGTAATCGCTGGCTTCTGATGAGGACAAACCTTCCAGATATTTTTGTATGCTGACATTTTTATCCAGTACCAATAGCTTTTTCAGTTCATTATTTGAACAGTTTAGTTTCTTTTTATCTTCTTTTCTTCTAGTTTTCTGTCATATTCGACGCAAGTATCTTTTTTCTTTGATTTTTTGTGCTATAAAGGGTGGAATATCTAACTGGTGCTTTTTTGTATGCGAACTGTTTGATGGAGTTGCTACGTCTACGGCCACATGTATAAGTTTGTAGAAGTTTTCAATAGCATCTTTCAGCTGATCATTATTTTTTAGTGGAACGTTACACTTAAGATGATCATTAATGTCTGTTTTAAACACATTTCAGTTTGTATTTCTATTATACAATTTAGTATTTGTTGGTGAAATTACCCTTTCAGCATTTACTTGAAGTAATATTGGTGAGTGATCAGATGATAGATCCAGGCAGGATTTTGCAGTAATATACCTTAGATTTATTCCGTACGTAACGGCAAAATCAGTAAAATCTGGAATTTTGTTTACGTCTGAAGGCCAGTATGTTGGTTCACCTGTTGATGTTACATTATAGTTTTTGTTTCGTATTACCTCATACAGATTTCTACATTTAGGATTTGGAGTTGATAACCTTGAGCCCCACCATAGATGTTTCGCATTATAGTCACCTCCGGCTATAAATCTATTTCCCAGATTCTCAAAAAATTTTACAAATGTTACGTTACTGATGCTATATTTCGGTGGGCAATATACTGCTGAAAGCGTTATTGGTCCTTTACCTTCGATTATTGTTATTGTAGTAGCTTGCAGAAATTCCTCACTAATTTTTCATTTTCAAAATGATTTAGGCATTTTTTTTATTATTAGAGCTGTACCACCGTGTGCTTTTCCATCAGAGTGTTTTGTATCATACACTTCGTAGTATGGAAGTTTAAAGTAATTTTTAATAGTAAAGTGCCTTTCAGAAATTAACATCACATCTATATTATGGATCTGTAAGAAGTTCTTTATTTCGAGCAACCTGTGGCTTAAGCCGTTAGCATTCCATATGGCTATATTTAACATTTTTCAATTCCCTAATTTATTTAATAACGTAGAGAGCAAATTTAGCATTGCATCCATACGGTTCATAAAGTGAATCATCATTGCCTCTATTTTATTTGTGTTTATATTTACATTTGTAACATCTGTTCTTATTTGTTTATCTTCTACTGTTTGTTTTGATGAGTCGGAAATATTCTTTCTCTCTTTAACTGCATGTGCAAAAGTAACGTTGAGCCTTACTGTATTTATATCACCGGTAAATTTTGTGTGCGATGAAATTTGATTTATTTCTTTCGGTCTTAGTGTTCGAAAGAATTTCTGATGCAATTGTTTCCTAACTTCACAGCCTTTGTAGCTAGATGGATGGTTACCCTCACAGTTGGCGCACTTTACCTCTTTAATTTTTTCTTTAATTGGACATTCGTTTGTAACGTGATTCTTTGCACACTTAGCACAGACTGGCTGTTTATAACAGTAATTTTTGGTATGGTTGTAGCCTTGACAATTTGTGCATTGAGGTATATCCCATTTTTTTCTCAACGGCTCAGAACTCACTACAGTGTTTAGTAGTCTCTTTACCTTGTATATAGTTTTACTTTGGTCGTTGGATTCCAGTTCTATGAAAAATAACGGTAGCCGAACTTTCATTGTGTTGTGTTTAATGTTCGTTATATTCCTTACTTTATGACCAAATGTTTGAATTTCCTCTTGGATTTCTGCTGTATCAGTCGAAGGGTGCATATTCCGCAAGACTACTTTAAAGCTTCTGTCTTGTTTTTTTTGAAAAGTATGAAACTCGGCGTTTTTTTTCTTCAAAGCCTCTACAATCGGTATGAATTTTTCCGAAGAGCTTGGCTGTATTTTAACTTCATTGTTCCGCAAAACTTTTATAGAATAATTATCCTTAGCTATTTCATTTAGTAAATCTATCAGAGGTTTTATAAAACTGACTTCGCTAACAAAAATGGGAGGTGATTTTTGTTGATGATTTTGAGCTGTTTGTTTTCAACCTCTCTGTCGTCCGAAATAGGGCTTGTAATAACTTTCACTGGAGTTAGAGCATCGAACTTGTTTTTTGTGGTAATTGGATTATTCAGCTAGTAATCTGTAATTTTAAATTGCTTAAATTCTCTGGCTTGGTTTTCTGGACTATTTCTTCCCCTTTTTTTTGGAGTTATTAACTTGCTGCCACTTTATATTTTTTACTGGGGTTTGGTGGTCTTTTGACCCCAGAGTTTCAAGCATTTTGGTGTTGATTATGAATCAACACCAATAGCGAACTTATCCGGTACAAGGAAAAAACTTTCCTACACTGTACACACGCGATTCAAATCAGTTAACTAGTCTATTCGGTAGCTAAACGTAAACACGTGTTTATTCTATGACTGCTCGCACGAGTCTGTGATTGTTAAAATTGGTAAAGAGAATGTAGGAAAGATTCTTCACGAAACTTTTAAACCAATAGTCGATCCCCTTGAAGAACTTGTAATCGAAACAAAGAAAAACCATCCAACAAATTTGGCTCCAGAACTTCCCGATATTAATGAACAAAGCAAAGTTTTCAATGATAATTCCAGCGAGGATAATGAAGGAGACTTTGAAACTGCTGCTAGCCAGGATGAAGATAAACATTACTCAATGAGGGTTTGAATACTAGTGAAGCGAGGATGGATATCTTCAATTATTTGAATCTAAATCAGAGGATTTAGATTGACTTTGTGGTGTACGTAAGAATAATGACAGTCATTCTATAGGGAATTCATTGCTTATTTTTGATAAAAACAATGTGCGAGTGGCTGAAGCAGCTTTTCCGAGAACTAAAGGTCTCATGGAGTTACTTATTATGAAGAATCCAAATTCAGTATATATAAAGAAAGCAGATATGAGCAAATATCGCAAAATTTTGGAAATATCGAGTGTACACAAAAAACGCAATCAATCAAATGAAGCTATTAAGGCTTACAATAGTAAATGTTCAATAAATACATTGGTCCAATTTTCAAACTCATACAAAATAAGTCTGGTGATTCGGTACCCCAATACAAAGTCACTATACGACGTATGAGTCGTATGGACTATGTTTACTGGGATGATCCAAATGAATCGGTTGATAGACTCCGCTTACTAATGGCTGAGAGGTCTACTGGAAATCATAGTCATACCAACGAGATTCATGTGATAATAGCAGAGCTACGTAAAGGAGGATACATATACTGACAAGGAAACGTCCCGAACTGTCAAATTCAAAAAATTATAAAAACTATACTTGGTAGTAGTCCTCTATGAGACATTCACAAATATATTTTTTTTATCGGCAACCAATGCCTTTTTGAGGATTAAATCCACGCCGAAAGTTCATTTTGAAAAATGATTTTTTCGATATATCTGTTTCAATTCAATTTTTTTTGATGAAACAAATTGGAAAATGTTTCTTATAAAAAGTACAAGTAATCTAGAATATATTGTAACGGGGTGAATTTAGAAGAGGGTGTTAATCCCTCTCTGGGATGCGCCAGGCGATAAACGGGCGTCTACTACGCCCAGAGCAGCGCGCCGTTGTAGACGGACCCGTCGGCCGGCCGGAGCGCGTTGGCGCCGGCTCAGAACAAGCGCGCCCGGCTTTCGCTGTAGAAAGCTTAGGCCGCCTTCTACTAGACCCGGCCCTGCGCTCTGCCGCTGCCGCTGACTTCGGCGCACAATTCACCGGCGGCTAGATATGTACTAGCCTGACCTACTCTCACCGGTGTTCCCGTACAACGTCGCTCAGGTTAACCTGAGCGACTTTCACTTACAATTTCCCCGTTGACGTTGCTCCTCTAGGAGGTGAAGCCTCCGACTAGCTGCAGCTGCTGAAAAGGTAGAGGGCGGTATTCGGGGGGATAGGGAACGGTTACTCGCGAAATGACAGACTCGACACGAATAATGAAAAGTAAAATAAATAGAGTTTATTCGTCGAAAGGAATCGCGCTAAGGGGCGCGAAGCCCGAACATCTCCTACAAAAACGAGCGCGCAGGCCGAGACTTACGCGGAGCCGGCCGGTCGCACGGCCGGCGTCACCGCGCCGCGAGACGCCACAAAATGGCCGCCGCGCTCTCGCACACGAGGCCGCTTGCCTCTACGCAGGCGGCGTCGGATAGCCGCGTAACACTTCTTACGCGTGGCCGCTCGCACGCAAAACCTACGCGGCAAAAGTACAAATGAAGTGCACACTTACTTTAGCGCTGGCCAGCGCGTCGCTCGAAGTCTACCTCTCCCTCTCTCTCTCTCTCACGTTCCCGCGCTCTCGCCTTCTCGCTGCGAGGCGTCGGGCCTCGTGGCTCCTCGAGCCTCGGCTGCCGTCTCTTTCTCTCTCTCCTCCTCTCCCTTTCTGGGTGGCGGAGTGGCCCGGCCGGCGAGGCAGCCGGAGATGCGTCGCTGCGGGGCTGGCGGCGGATCGGAGGCGCAAGGGCGGTTCTGCAGGGCGGTATGCGGCACTGGCGGGGCACTGCGAAGCACGGCACTGGTCTATGGCGGGAGCACACGTGCGCACCTGTTGCGCTACAGGACTAGACTGCCCATCAATGGCCGCGGCGTCCCTTCGGAGCGCTACGGCGGCGTCTTCTTCTTCTTCTTGCTTCGCCTCCCGCGCGTCCCGCTTGGCGCGCAGCGAGCCGCTGTACGTGCAAGCGCGCGCGATTCAAACCTCGCGGCGCGGTACACGCGGCTCTTTCGCCTTTATTGCCTGCACCCGTTACACCCCCCACCCAGATTTGGCGTACCCCGTACGCGACATCTGAAAAGAGGAAGGGCGCAGAAATAAGGCGAAAACAACAGGTTAGGTGGAGGCTCTTCCTTTTTATTCCAGCCTCTGGGGCACATCACCTATACACTATATACAACAAAAATATTTACAAAAAAAAACTATGTACAAAAAAATTTCCACCAAAAAAAAAACCGTACAGTTCGAAACCGGCGAATCGAAAGCGTCCCCCCCGGGCTAGCTACGGGGAGGCGCCGTGGATTTCGGCGGATGCGTAGCCGCTCGGGGGCATTTGCGCGGCAGGCGCACCCCCGGCCACCCGCACACGTAGCAGAAGCGAGGGCGTCCCGCTCCTGGCGGGTTCGGCTGGACGGGCGAGCGCTCCCGCGCGATGCCCAGGTCGACGGCCGCCCGCTCCTCGTCTCGGCGGGCCTGGTTCCACCGGGCGCGGGCGGCCTGGAGCTCGGCTTCCTCGGCGAGGCGGCGGGCGCGGGCCTCCTCCAGGGTCCGCTCCGACGCGGCACGGAGGCGTGCCTCCTCCTCCACCTTTTCCCGCTGCATGCGGGAGCGTCGCTCCGCTCGCCAGGCGACCAGGTGCTCGGCCTCCTCCTGATTGGCCAGCATCATCCGGCGCCAGGAGTCGACCTCCGGGGGCTGCTCCCCGTGGACTCCGACGTGCCGCTCCAAGGCCGCGAACACCTCGGCGCGGGCCTGGTTGGCGGCGCGGTCCATCTCCCGGACTGTCGACAGCCCGGCGCGCAGCTCGTCCCAGGTGGGCTCTGCAGGCAGGAGGTGGGCCTCCGTCTGCGAGGCGGCATCGCGTTGGACCCTCCGCGGGTAGCCGGCGGGGATTGCGCCGCGGGGCGGCGTGGCAGGCTCCTCCTTGGGGGCGAAGCGGGGCACGCCGGGGCTGGTACCCGCCCGGCTCTCCTCGTGGGCGTCGGCCTCCTCTAGGAGGGGCTGCTCCTGCCGTCGCTCCATAGCCTCGTCTTTGAGGCGCTCCCGACGTTGGCGCAGGAGGTGGAGCACCGCCTGGGCCACGCCCTCGACGGGTTTGCCCAAGTCGAGGGTTATGAGCGCGGCCATGGCCTCCTCCAGCGTCTGCTCGGAGATCTCCAACATCTGGAAAAGAACATCTCAGGTTAGGCCAGTTTCACTATATCCGCGTGTAGTTTATCGCACGTCTCGGGGGGGGGGGAATAAGCGCTAGGCGCGCAGCTCTACGGAGGCTTGCGGGGACGACCGCGTCCCCTGCGAGGAGCATTCGGGGCTCGCGGTCCTACCGAAGTTGGTTCGGCGGGACCCGTAGTTGCGCCGCGCGCCCTCCGCGGTCTCCCCCGCGTGCTCTCGGGGGGCTCCCCTGTCCCCTGAGGGGCGGGTGGTTCGCTCACAGGCGTCCCCCTTGGGTCGCCTTGCGCGTCGACTCCATTCGACTCAGGCGACTCACCGCGATAGGGCTTAAGCTGGTCAGCGGCCACTATCTCCTCAATTTGGCCCCCCTCACCTACCAATCGGTAGGTTTTGGAGCCTAGCGCGGCCGTAATCCAATACGGCCCTTCAAACCTAGGCGCTAGTTTCGCCGCGACGCCCTTCGCGGCCGAGGAGAGTGGGTGGCTGCGCTTCCAGACCCTGTCTCCCGGCTTGAAATCTGGCTCTCGCCTGCCGGCATCATAATAGCTGGCTTGGCGATCTTGAGCCGCTCTCGCCTGCGAGGCGGCTCGTTGATGAAGGTTTGGAAGGGCGTCGAGCCGCTCCTTCCAACGAGCCAAACTTTCTTCTTGTGCCGGGGTCTCTGCCGCGACCTCTTGCAGCCTACGCTGCGTACCAGAGGGCTCTGGCTGCCTACCGTAAAGTAACATGGCGGGGCTGACTCCGGTAGAGCTATGCACCGCCGTATTCATGGCGAAGAGAAGTTCCGGAAGCTTCTCGTCCCATGTGGTGTGCCGCTCCTTAAGGTAAGAGGCGACCATCGTCTTTAAAGTACGATTGGCGCGCTCCACCGGATTAGCCTGCGGGTGGTAGGTGGGAGTGTTGGTGTGATGCACACCTCGCTCCCTCAAGAATTCCTCTACGACACGGTTCCTGAACTCTGTGCCGTTGTCGGAGAGGAACACTTCTGGGCAACCGAACCGGAGGAAAACCTTCCGGTACAATTCTCCTACCACCGTCTTTGCGTTAGCCTTCCGTATCGGCGAAGCCTCCGCCCACCTGGAGAAAAGGTCTTGAAACACCACAATGTATTCAAAACCTTTAGAGGTGCGAGGCAGCGGTCCTATTATGTCTCCAGCGACGACCTGCCAGGGCCTGTCGACGACTCGTCGACCCATGAGGCCGGCTGGAGCTCTTTGTTCCACCTTAAACCGCTGGCACGTTTCGCAGTGGCGCACGTACTCTTGCGTTTCCGCGTAGTAACGGGGCCAGTAGTAGCGCAGGGCTACTCTGGCAAACGTCTTTTCTCGTCCGAGATGTCCAGCGGTGGCGTCGTCATGGCACTCTTGCAACACCTCGCGACGATGCTCCTCTGGTACTACCAGCTTCCAAGCATCCTCATCGTCGCCGAGGGCCGTGTCAACGTCCGGGTTCGGTCGGTACCGTTAAAGGTTGCCCGCGACGAGTTTGTAGGTTGGAAAATCGTTGGGTTGCTCTCGGACTTTGGCGCTCCACTCTCGATACCACGCGTCCTCGGTGTCCGTTGACCAGGACACCGCAGCCACCTCCGGGCCTTCCTCATCCTCGTACATCCGGGAGAGGGCGTCGGCCACGTGGTTCAAGGCGCCTTTTCGATGCTCGATCGAAAACTTGTGGCCTTGCAACTCCAACGCCCACCGAGCGAGCCTGCTCGTGGGATTTTTCATCTGACAGAGCCACCGCAGACTGCTGTGGTCTGTCACAACCCTAAACTCGTAGCCTTCGATGTAAGGGCGAAACTTCTGTATTGCCCAGACCACCGCGAGGCACTCCCTCTCCGTAACGCTATAGTTTCGCTCTGCCGGGGTTAACACCCGGCTCGCGAACTCAATCACCCGCTCTTGGGTCTCTACTTCCTGAAGCAGCACCGCGCCAAGGCCTACATCGCTCGCATCGGTCTGCACGATGTAAAGGCCGCCGGGATCCGGGCGATGTAGGACCGGAGCGGTCATAATCATCGCCTTCAACAACTCGAAGGCGCGTTGCTGCTCGTCGAGCCACTCGTACTTCTGGTTCTTCTTCGTCAGACTCGTGAGCGGCTCGGCGACCGTGGCATAGTTCGGGATGAACTTCCTATACCACGATGAAGTACCCAGGAATCGGCGCAGCTGCCTCAGATTCCGCGGCTGCGGAAAATTCTTGATTGGCTCGATCTTGGCCGGGTTCGGCCTCGTGCCGTCCCGGTTAACCAAGAAGCCCAAGTATGCCACCTCTTGCTTGCAGAAAACACATTTTTCTGCGTTGAGGGTTAGCCCAGCGGCGACGAGCCTTTCCAGCACCCTTTTCAAGCACTTCTTATGCTCCTCGAACGTTTCTGCGACTACGATGATGTCGTCGAGGTAGGCGTAGACGTAAGGCTCTAGCTCGGGTCCGAGCACTTGGTCAATGAGCCGCTGGAAGGTGGCCGGCGCGTTCGTCAGTCCGTACGGCATCCGCCGGAACTGGAACAGGCCCAGCCCCGGCACCGTGAAAGCGGTGATGGGCCGCGCCTCCTCCGCTAACGGTATCTGATGATACGCGCTCTTGAGGTCAAGCGTGGAGATGAACTTCGTCTTCCTCAATTTCCGCAGAATATCCTGCATATTCGGCAGAGGATAGGCGTCGGGTTCGGTGACTGCATTCACCTTCCGCAGATCGTTGCAGAACCGTCGTGTGCCGTCACTCTTCGGCGCCATCACGACGGGGCTCGACCACCCGCTCTTGGAGGGCTCGATGATGCCTTGGTTCAGCATTTCGCAAACCTGGCGATGCATCTCCTCCTGC
Organism: Torymus aiolomorphi; assembly: GCA_036365515.1. Classification (NCBI taxonomy): domain Eukaryota; kingdom Metazoa; phylum Arthropoda; class Insecta; order Hymenoptera; family Torymidae; genus Torymus; species Torymus aiolomorphi. Next base: position 225,126,958 of record CM070874.1, on the reverse strand, counting down.
ACCTTCTCCGACACTGGATAATGGCGCTGCTTGATGGGTCGAGCGTTTCCTACATGAATCTCATGCTCCACGCCTCTGACGCAACCTAATCCTGGCGGGAGCTTGCCTAGGACCTCGTCCACCATGGCCTTCAGCTCCTCTCGCTGAAGGTCTGTAGCGTCCTCGAGCCCAATTTCCGCTACCGAGCTAGGATCTGGGGTCAAGCTGGCTACTTCCAGCTCGACGTAGGCTTCCGTCTCCTTACAGAATAGCCTATCCGTATCCGGGTCTAGTACGGCCCTGAACGCTCGTACAAAGTTGACTCCTAAGTAGCAGTCGGCATCTAAATTCGGCATTATGGCGATTCGGATATCGCGAGTGAGGCCAGCCACAGTGATGGGCAGCATCACGTGGCCTAGCAAGGGGCTGCGGCTTCCATCCGCTAGCCTTACCCCTTTCTCCTCGGACGCTACAAACTCCCGGTCCAGCGCTGTAGCTAGTTGGAGTCCGACGGAGCCCATCACCGTCGTGGATGCTCCCGGGTCCAACAAAGCGCGGAGATTAAACTCGCCGACCTCAATTCGCAGCCACCACCTTGTTTCTGCGTCGGTCGGTTGCTTCGCCGAGGCCTCTCCTCGGTTCGCAACTGGCGAGGGTACCGCGGACTCTTTCGCGGCAGGGCGGCTATCGCACGCGGCCAAAACATCTTCGGTTTTGGGGACCTCGTCGGGGAGGGGGGCGGTAGTGATCCCCTCTACCCGCTCCCCTTCCCGTTTCCCGCACAATTAGGGCAGTAGCGCGCTATATATCCGACAAGGCCGCATGAGTAGCAACTCAGCGGCGGCCTTGGTCCCTTCAGAGGGCTACCCTCGGGGCTGGTGGAGGGCGCGGAGCCGTTCGGTGGGCTCGTCGCCTTCGCCCCCTGCCTCGGTTCTGGGGGCCTCCTTGCCCCGCCACGCCCAGATGGCTGGTTACCGCGCCCTCTGCGCGGCCCAGGGGGCGTATTTCGCCCGGAGCGCTCTCCTCCGGAGCCTCGCCGGTCGGAAAGACGCTCGCTTAGCACTCGCCGAAGCATTTCCTCCAAACCCTCCAGCTTGGCGTCCTTCTCGACCACCGCCGCAGCCACTTTGCCTTCCTTGGCATCGCCTTTCGGCTTTCGTGGCGCGTCGGTGTTTGCCGGGGGTTTGTACGCCATTTCCGGCAGTAGCGCCGCTGTTGGCGGTGGTGGAGGTCGGAACGTCTTGGAATTCTCCAACGTTTGCTCCGCGTCCACTGCCAACTCCAGTAGCTCCTCTACTGTGCTGAAGTCTGACCTACGGACCATCGCTTGCAGCTGGGGCCGTAGGTTTCGGTGCAGCTGATCCAGCTGTTGCTCCGAGCTGGGGGCGGCGATATCTTCCTCACTATCGCAATGAGGCACGTGATATAATCTCTCACGGCCTCGTCCGCCCCTTGGGTGCGGTTGTTCGCCTCTGCTATCAACCGCTGCTGGTACCTCTTCGTCGTCCCGTACCAGCGTTTCGCTGCAGTCACGAACTCTTGCCACGTGGCCCATTTCTCTTTCTCATTACGGTACCACGTGGCCGCCGTGTCAGTGAACAGCTCTGACAACGACGACAACACCTCTTCTTCGGAGAGGTTTGCCAGGACTCGACAGTCCTCCAGCCTCGCCAGGAATACATCGATACTCTGGCTCTTCGCCCCAGAGAATCGAATTTGCCATTTCCTCACGATTTGGCCTATGTCTCGCGAGTGGAACATACTCGACCTCGAGAAGTTCCCTGTCGCGCCTGGCGCGCCATATGTCGGCCAGCTCGTGCCTCTCTCCGAACTGCGGCGGTCACCCCCCACCCAGGCTGCGTTTACTCCTTGTAAATCAGCCTGACCATCACGCCGAGCTGGCGGTGGTGTCGATTGCGGACCGATCCACGTATCGTTGCCGGTGACGGTATACGTGTCTTCAAACTGCACGTTGTGACCTTGCCTAGGTTCCGCTATGTGCGTGCTGGAAGCGGCGTGTCGCTGTTGGTTTAAAACCAACTCCTCCAGCGACCTTACTTTCGCTATTAATTCCGCTAATAGCGAGCCGACTTCCCGAGGGATATAAAACTCGGAGCCGTCCTTTGCCAGGAGACGTAGCATCTCTCCTGGCTGCGCTTGTTGGTCGTCGCCGCGAGTTTCTTCTGCTTCGCTGTCCTGCTGCTGTAGAGGTAGCTGTGTGTGTTGCTCCTTTTGTTGTTGCGTAGTGTCCCGGTTACTGGCTGTGGTGTTTGGGTGTGGTGAGTGCTGGGTGTCGGACACGGCTTCCGCCGTCGTCCTACGCAGTATCTCCAATATCTGCTCGCTTTTGAGCACTACGTCCAGGGGGTGTAAATCCCAACTGGACGCTTCGACGAAGGAGCCGTCGTCTTCTAAAAGGATCCTCCGTAAGAGGTTTTCCCTTAGTGCCATCCGCCGGGGGATTACATCCCCCGGCTCTTCTGGCTCCTCGAAGTCTTGAGGCGTGTAGTTACCCAACACCCACTGGCTTAGCCTGTGCATTCTCAAGAATGTGGAGTCGTGTCGCCTCAATTGCAACTCCGACAGGTGGCTATCGATCTCGCTTGGCGAGATCGACCACACCCAATCCTCCACAGCTTCCTGGATGTTGTATGACATCGTTCGCTGGTTGTGCGTGTGCAAGGGGATTCCTCTTCAATCCCGCAATTTGCTATGCTTTTGCACGGCCAGTGGTATCCTTCACAAGGTACCTACTGGATTACCACTGGCTCAGGAAGTAACGATCTTCCCCAACTGGTGGTTTGGTCTTTACGCTATACCGAGGTTAACTTTTACTCACTTGCCTGGAGGTTATGTCGCTTTTGGCGTATTGCGCAAGCGTAATAGTCGTCCGCGCAACCGATTCCCGGTCAAAACTGAAATTCGCGATTTTCGGGCGCTGCGCATGCGCGGCACTAAAATCACTATGTGTATCCGTACCGCCGCCGCATGCGCAGACGATTCTGCGTGTAAAAACAAAAATTTGATCTTTCGACCTTTTGCGCATGCGCAAAACCGAAATTAGTGAATATGCCCACCTCCTCGTGGGATGGGCAACCGAATTCGCGATAGCGATTTTTCACTTTTTATTTTCGGATTCTGCGCATGCGCGGGTCCAAAATTACTGCGCGCGCACCTTACGGTATCCCCGCGCAGGCGTCTCCGCGAACTAAGCCCTAAATCCGAAAATCCAAACGAAATCCCCAGTATTTAAATACTGGGTGCGTAATCCGGTAGTTTACTCCCCGGTGTGCACGTGTGATGACGTACAAAGAGATAAAACGCTAGGACCTATATAAAACAATTTTAATAATATAATACATAATTAATAAATAATTGCTACCTAATCTCTTTGTCGTCCTCGCTAAATACTTCAACAAATGCTCGGCCTTCACAAGCAATGTTCCTCACTAAATACGTGCAGACCGGGTCAATTCCTCCAAGCAAGGTTAGAAACCACCAGTTGGTTACCCTTGCACACACTGTACACTTTGTAATAATTAATTATCACCGCGATAATTAATTATTCGCAACGCGCGTCTCGACCTGTTTCGACGATCAACCAATTACTGTAAAATTCGCCGTTCCCTAATCTAATGTGCTGCACACGTTAATGGGCGCCAGTTGTAACGGGGTGAATTTAGAAGAGGGTGTTAATCCCTCTCTGGGATGCGCCAGGCGATAAACGGGCGTCTACTACGCCCAGAGCAGCGCGCCGTTGTAGACGGACCCGTCGGCCGGCCGGAGCGCGTTGGCGCCGGCTCAGAACAAGCGCGCCCGGCTTTCGCTGTAGAAAGCTTAGGCCGCCTTCTACTAGACCCGGCCCTGCGCTCTGCCGCTGCCGCTGACTTCGGCGCACAATTCACCGGCGGCTAGATATGTACTAGCCTGACCTACTCTCACCGGTGTTCCCGTACAACGTCGCTCAGGTTAACCTGAGCGACTTTCACTTACAATTTCCCCGTTGACGTTGCTCCTCTAGGAGGTGAAGCCTCCGACTGCGCTGCAGCTGCTGAAAAGGTAGAGGGCGGTATTCGGGGGGATAGGGAACGGTTACTCGCGAAATGACAGACTCGACACGAATAATGAAAAGTAAAATAAATAGAGTTTATTCGTCAAAAGGAATCGCGCTAAGGGGCGCGAAGCCCGAACATCTCCTACAAAAACGAGCGCGCAGGCCGAGACTTACGCGGAGCCGGCCGGTCGCACGGCCGGCGTCACCGCGCCGCGAGACGCCACAAAATGGCCGCCGCGCTCTCGCACACGAGGCCGCTTGCCTCTACGCAGGCGGCGTCGGATAGCCGCGTAACACTTCTTACGCGTGGCCGCTCGCACGCAAAACCTACGCGGCAAAAGTACAAATGAAGTGCACACTTACTTTAGCGCTGGCCAGCGCGTCGCTCGAAGTCTACCTCTCCCTCTCTCTCTCTCTCACGTTCCCGCGCTCTCGCCTTCTCGCTGCGAGGCGTCGGGCCTCGTGGCTCCTCGAGCCTCGGCTGCCGCCTCTTTCTCTCTCTCCTCCTCTCCCTTTCTGGGTGGCGGAGTGGCCCGGCCGGCGAGGCAGCCGGAGATGCGTCGCTGCGGGGCTGGCGGCGGATCGGAGGCGCAAGGGCGGTTCTGCAGGGCGGTATGCGGCACTGGCGGGGCACTGCGAAGCACGGCACTGGTCTATGGCGGGAGCACACGTGCGCACCTGTTGCGCTACAGGACTAGACTGCCCATCAATGGCCGCGGCGTCCCTTCGGAGCGCTACGGCGGCGTCTTCTTCTTCTTCTTGCTTCGCCTCCCGCGCGTCCCGCTTGGCGCGCAGCGAGCCGCTGTACGTGCAAGCGCGCGCGATTCAAACCTCGCGGCGCGGTACACGCGGCTCTTTCGCCTTTATTGCCTGCACCCGTTACAATATATATATGTGTGTAAGAATATATATATATATATACTAGGGGGGGGGGTACCCCCTACTCGCTCCGCTCGTCAACCCCCATATAAAATAAATTTAAAAATTTTATATTTTGGAATAAGAGAAGAAATCACCCTGATGTTCATTATTTTAAATTATTACACTTATTTTATTACTTATAAATTATTACTTATAAATTATTACTTATTTTATTACTTACTTTATAAATATTGAACAATGTTTTAAATTTAACCAATAACTGTGTTGCGTTAATTCGTTTTATATAAACTTTATTAACTATAAAGATTGGTTGAAGAGACGAACAGTTTTCCACGTCACCCTGGGGGTACTGTTCATGGACCGTTGGATTGTTATTTTAAGTGGCATCCTTCGCCAATAGCTCTACATTACCACTATACCTAAAATTTTATGAAATTTTATTAAATATATTTTTATATCATTTATATTACATTGTGAAATTTAGAAAAATAATAAATTAAAAATAAATTATATGATTTATATTATCTTTAATATACCCTTGAATGTTTTTATAAGCTTTTTATTATTTAGAACCATATATATGTTACATCCGGGTATTTTTCTATATTATAAATTTTTTTTTGTTAAATCATAAAATATATAGTAATGTCAAAATAAATGCAATATAGAAAATAGTTTTGGAACTAAAAAAAATCCGGGTCTGGAATTTTCAGTTGCATGAAAATCCTAAACTCAAACAGCACAAAGGAAGGTTACCGCGCTCCTTTCTTCGCTGTAGATCGTAAAGTTTGCGTTTCCCACTCTTCAAGATAGTCCTGTTAAACATTAGACAGAACTAGCATTTCCCGAGTAAGAAAAAAATATACATCTTTCTTCGCTCCAAGGCCTAATCTAAGCGCCCGAACATCTGCAAGCGATCACTTGCACAGGCTGCGAGCACGTATTGGAATTTTTCGCCACCCGAAAGTAAATAAACCGGGGAAATCCCGTAGTTAAGAAGCGTAGCGTCCTTTTCTGGAAAGCGTGGGTAGTTTGACCCAAGGTTTATAACCCAGCGAAAAAAAAACTTGCGCTTGAGGGCGAATGTCCACTCAAAATAATTTTTTTTTTATTGGTAGAAAAATAAGATACCGTTATTCTGGTATATTTTCTCTTTGCCATCCATATTTTAGATTTGGGAATTTTCCACATGCAAGCATTAAGAAAAATTCAGTTAGCGTTATTATTATTTATTGGCGCAACTATATTGAAGAAGTTTTGTAAATTTAATATTCTTCGGAATATTTGTAATCGCTTTATATGCGAGTATATAGTATTTTAAATGTTTTGTATAATATGTCCATTATTTATGTTAAAGAATTAATCTTTATCGTTAAGTAATGTTTGACTGTAAAACGCCGTTTATATAAAATGTTATATGAATATAAACCACGTTTTATCGTTAGGATCGTATGATTTACTATTATATTTTATGTTTTAATTAATAATTTTGAAAATACCTCTCAGTAAGTTTATAAGCTATAAACTATACTTGTAAACAAACTTTTTATTATTATTTACTAATCATTGCGTTATATATAGTATACCAACTTCATTTATTATATTCCATAAATTTACAATGTAAAAAAATCTAAATTAACAAACATATTAGTTAATTATAGCTTTTCAACCCCTTTGTCTATAATCTTTATATTTTTTATATTAGAATCTGTTTCCTTACCGGTTTTTCTTATAGTTCAATATAAAAGTTAACTTGAGCAATTATTATTTATTGATTTATTTAATAATTTGTATTAGCTCCGCCTTTTTCGACGCTTTCACCAAGTAGAAATTAATATTTTGAAAAATTCTAAGTTTCAGAATAATTTAATTGTTTGTTAATTTAGATTTATGCGGAAATTTGTATTAATTATTAATATTTACTATCTTTAAATGCGTGCTGAATATTTGTAGCTCATTAGCCAATTCTCGCTCAGAATTCTTGAAAAGGGCGGCGGTCAGATTTCCTGGAACCAATTGGGAACTGATTAGCTGAGTTTAGGTATGCCCCTTAGAACGCCAAAGGAGGAGCTTATTTTTCACTATAAATTCGACTGGAAGGGTCCAGTGCTTCAGTCAACGGTCAGTCCCTCGAGAGCCGCAGCTCCCGACAATAGTTCGTGTCGGTTTTTTTTTTATTTTGTATTTTTGTCTAACTTTAAAAATTCACACAACCTTTGAGGTTAGTAAAATTTTCAAGAGAATTGGTTAATAAGCAAAACTTAATAATTTGCTAAGTAAAAATTAAAAATTAAATTTAAATTAAAAGTGTTCGGTGTTTCATTTTTCAAATTTTATATATTTATTTATTTCATTCATTTATTCGTTCATCAACTCATCTCAGAGGGGTAAGCAGGAACTTCAACATTGATGTAAGTATAAGTGCCAATATTATTAGCCAGGATAGATATAGAACATTTGCCAATATCATTCCCGCTTGAACTATTTAAATTGGTAAAATCGAATAGTTACCCAAAAGAAAAAAATAAATGTATATATTCGGGATTTGTACCATGACATGGGAACTTATTTCCCGTGGGTAGTGGATACATTTACCTTGAATCAAATCTCCTGCGTAACTTTGTTTAAAATATCAGCACTTATGTGTGAAGTCAGGAGTAAATCCTGTGAGTAACAAATAAGGATAGCTGATCAAACTAAAATTTAACTTAAAGGAAAATTATTACAATAGAATCGCGACTCGATCTTTTTGCAGCCCCATTTCTCCTCCCATCTAGTGTTAGTATCGGCTCAATCCCGAGCTATTAGATTTTAGTATCTAGGCTCAAAAGTGAGCAATAGTTTTCTTAGGAAACAAATAGTCTGGGGTTTTATTTTAAAAACTCCGACGTAACAATTGGAGGCCCCGGAGGGATATTAGATACAAAAACACTGGTAGGATAGGATCATTAGGGTTGTAGAAAAGAAAAAAAAAGAAGAAGCACTCGAGAAAATAAAGTTAGAATAAAAATTTTAAAGTGTAGACAGCAAAATACAAAACTTAGAAAAAAATTAATCAAGCTCCAACACCTCTGTGTTAAAAGAAACACAAGTGAAACTGGATTAGAGCCTCTGACAAAAATAGAAAAAAATTAATCAAGCTCCAACACCTCTGTGTCTAAGAAAGAAACACAAGTGAAACTGGACTAGAGCCTCTGACAGGAAATTATTAGGAAAAAAATATAAGAAAGTACTTAGAAAATTTTTAGAAAGGAAAAATTTAGAAAAAAAATTAATTTAGAAAATTTTTCAAAGAACAAGAACTTAGAAATTTTTTTTTTAGAAAGAAAATAGTAGGAAGAATGGAATTATAAAAATAAAGAAATTAGGAAGAATCTTATTTACGAACAAGGTTAGATTATAAACCAATTCCAGTACAAATTAAAAGACTAGAAATTTTATATTTGAAAGAAAAAGTGAAGTCTCTCTTTTTTTTTTTTTATTAGAGAATTTAAAAGTGTTTTTAAAACCGAAAGAAAGATTTACCTTTGTAACGCTGCTATGTTTAAAGCATGTGTTTGTAGAGAAAAAATTAAGTAAAAGAAAGAAAAATTAGTCAAGCTCCATAACCTCTGTTTCATCAAAAGAAGGTGAACAAGTAAAACTGGATAAGAGCCTCTGAACTAGTATAAAAAAAATTTAAATAAAAGAAAGAAAAATTTAGTTATGCAAAAAAGCCTCTGATAAACAAGCGCAACGGCCTCTGAACTAGTATAAAAAAAAATTTAAATAAAAGAAAGAAAAATTTAGTTATGCAAAAAAGCCTCTGATAAACAAGCGCAACGGCCTCTGAACTATTTTTAATTAATTCTATAGTTTGAAAAATTTTAGATAGAAGTACTAAGATAAAAAGAAAAAGTACTTAAAGATATATAAATATACATAAATTAGAAAGAAAATAACACGAAGAATTTAAGAAAATAATACTAACTAAAAACATATAAAAGAATTTTTAAAGGTAGTTTTATGTTAATGGGGAAACATAACTACAATTTAATAGAAAGAAATATGAAAAAAAAAACAAGACATTTTAAGAATTTAATTTGAAAAATAAAAGGAAATTTAGGAACAAAAATTAAACGTTAATAATAATATTTAAAATTATTAAATTTTTAGAAAAAAAATATAATAATATTAGATAGGAAATCTAAATTGAGGAAAGGAAATTAGCTAAATCAAATAAATTGCAAAAGAGATTAGATCCGTAAAATTAACTTTTGGAAAATTCAGTTAGATGATTCCTAAAATCAACGGTTTATAGTCGAATGCCGGATTGAAAATTGGGTAAGCCAATTAAATGAACGCGTAGAATTTGTGAGGAACAGACTGAAGATCGTTGGGTTACCGTAGATATTTTAGAAAAAAAAAAGATTAACTTTATTTCTGTTACTACTTTCCAGTTATTTCAGTTAATAAACTGAAAAATCTAATTTGCTCGAAACGGAAAATAAATTATTACTTAAGGAAGTTTGTGAATTGTTTAAAGAAATTTTAGAAATTACCTTAAACTTTGAAAATTTAAAATTAAATTAAATATATATATATATATATATATATATATAAATAATTTTTATCTTGACATTTTATTGAGTGTTAAATTTAGTTAAATTTACAAGAAAAACAAAGAAAAAAATAAGTGAACTTGTGATTTTTGAAAATAAATTTTTTTTTAAATTAAATTTTTAAATATTGATAATATAACTTTAAAATAACATTAAAAATGTTTCTGTTTGTTTTAAGACAAAACCTAAAATAAATGAAGAAAAAAGGTAAAAATCCAACAAAAAGACAAAGATTGAGAAGAAAGGAAGAAAGACTAAGAATCGAAAAACTATTCTGGGCACAGGTACTAAGGGAATTAAAGGAAACCGGACCGCCTAAACCCCCTCCATTGCCAAAAGGACTAAGAGTAGAAGATATTCCTCTACCAAAACCAAAGAGAATATGCCGAAAGTGCAAAATTGAACCGGTTAAACGTCGTGCAAATTGTTTTCATTTAAATTATGTAATACTACCAAAAATTAAATATACATACAATTAAAAATTCAATAAATAAATAAAAATTATTAAACTTAAATCCTATCGTTAAAAATTATTTTTTTTTATGAGTAATCACCGGATTACACGAAACCAAGCGAAGGATAATGTAGAATTAAAAGAAGAGATAGATGCTTTCGATCCGTTTAAACCTAAAAATAAATTAGAAACAACTCCTCCTAGGTCCACGGTTCGAAGTAAGATATTATTAGATCAAAGTTTGGAAATCATTCCGGAAGTAGTGAACGCGCCTTCAGTACCACCCTTAATAGATTTATTAAGTGTAGAAGAGGTTCCCGATAAAGAAATTAAAATGACGGCAACTGCTCAAGTCGTGAACATAAAAGATGCGTTAAAAATCATACCGGAGTATGACGGGAAAAATATACCGTTATCTCAATTCTTAGAGGGATGTACGGAAGCCCTTGCCATGGTAGACGCCGCGTCTGAGCCTAGCTTGGTAAAGCTCATGAGAGCAAAAATAACCGGAGAGGCCCGACAGTCGATTAGCGGACAAACCTTTGATACACTTGAATCATTAAAAGATTATTTAAAAGCAATATATTCACCGGCAAAATCAGTTGCACAATTATTAGGAGAAATAGGCAACGAATTTCAAGACAACAATGAAACAGTTATTACGTTCGCAAATAGGATTAGGATGTTAGGAGAAAGGATTTTGGAAGCGAAAAAATTAGAAGGGAAAGTAGTAACAGAAGCCTTTAAAACTTCCATTCAGTCTAATATGGTGGACTGTTTTAGAGCTGGTCTTAAACCAGAAATAGAACATAGATTAGAAGTGACAAATGACGTAAACGATATAGTAAAAAACGCGGTAAAAATAGAAAAACAACTTCTAGCTAGACAGTCTTTAAGAACCCCCAAAAATTCAGGCAATTCGGAACATGAACGTAGAAAACCCAAAACGTGCCAAACTATTAAAAAAGTAGAAAATAAAAATAATATTTTTACTTGCAGCGTTTGTAATCAATTAGGGCATTCTGCAGACAGATGTTTTTTGAAATTAAGTACTGATGGCAATAAGCAAAATAACGATACGTGCCAAATATGCCAACGGACGGGGCATATCGCGACTAACTGCTTTAAATTGATGCATTCTGATCTATGCAAAAAGAAAGGTCATCCAACCGAGAGATGCTATGTTAATAAGGCTAGAGTAAATGCAACGGGGATAGTTTGTCAGCTATGTTCTAGATCGGGACATTCAGCTGATAAGTGCTTTCTCCTTAGTAAAGAACAGGTAGAGAGTTTAGGCGTGAAATGCCAAATATGTCAGAATATAGGTCACACAGCTGCTAACTGTAAAAACCATTTAGAGTGCGCCTATTGTAAAACGAAGGGCTATACTATAGATGTGTGCCGAAAGAAGCAACATAACGAAGCTAAACGGGCGGGAAACGGTCAGAGCTCCCCAGCAACGAGCGCAGCTCAAGGGGCTCAGAATTTCCAACCGCGCTCAACTCATACCACACAAATACAGGAGAATTCCGACGAGTTTACTGCTCTGGGATTCAATCTAGGGTAAATGTAATCCCATATATTCAGTTAAAAAATGATTTTTTGGATACCTTAGCAAACTTCATGTTAGACTCCGGGTCGGAAATAAATATAATTCGGATTGGGTATATAGCCGATAAAACATTAATTGATACATCTCGGAAAATATTAATAACGGGTATTTGTAAAAATCCTGTTTTATCATTAGGCAATATCAATAAAAAAGTTTTAGGATTTGATATTGATTTTGTAGTGGTTCCCAATAACTTTCAAATATCATTTGCGGGAATTTTAGGTTCACAATTATTTTTAGATAATAAAACCAAATTAGATTTTAAAAATCAGACCTTTTCGTTAGGAAATAAATTAATTAAATTCTGTCAAAACCTTGGAGATAGTTATATGCTAACAGATAATATAAATATTAACATGACTAGTAGTAAAATTTTAAATTGTCTACCTTTTATCGGGATTTATAATTTAATAAATAAAAATATCGGATATTTCATGATAGATACTGGTTCGGAAGCCAATATTGTAAAAATAAAATTAATACCGGATAGGGTTAAAATCAATACTCTACAACGAGAATCGTTAAGAGGAATCAAGGATGAAGCAATCAAGTCATTAGGCACGATTGAAATTAATATTCATAATGTTAATACATTATTTTATGTAGTACCTAATGATTTTTACATTCCTTGTGATGGAATAATAGGTTCCACTTATTTGACACAAGCTAAAGCTTTAATAAATTTTGAAAATAAAAGTTTTAATGTAGGAAATGGTAAATCAGTTTTAAAATTCTTAAGTTCGGAAGAAATTAACGAAATATATGAAGAAAAGGTAGAACCTTCTAACGTCAGTGTAAAATCAAATGATAGTATGGAGGTTAATTTCGAATCAACAATAGACGAAATTGGCGACAAATTGAGTCAGATAAATACAGAACATTCGGTTAGTCAAAAGACGTTTGAAATTTTTTATGAAATTAATAAAATTGAAATATTGGAAAATCCAAATATTTTAGAGCGAAGTATTAAAGAAATGACCATTAATCATGTTTTTAAAATAGCCTACAGGGAAACTTTTGAGGATTTAGGATTAACACTAGAATCAGAGGATAAAAATTTAGATCTTTTTGAGTTCGGCAATCATTTTGGGAATTATGAAGTTGCAAATACTTTTGACATAGCCATAGAAAATACTTCTGTTCTAGATAGACTAAGGTTAGAACATTTAAATGTTGAGGAAAAAGAAAACATTAGGAATTTAATTTTAAAGCATGAGGATAGATTTTTATTGAAAGGCCAACATTTAGGAGCCGCCAGCACGGTCATGCATAAAATAGTTACAACTGACGAGATACCTATTAATATTAAACAATACAAATTCCCATTTTCACTTAAAGACGAAGTAAACAAACAGGTTGAAGAACTTTTAGAAGCAGGGATAATTAAACCTTCTAGTTCCCCTTATAATGCACCTTTGTGGATGGTACCGAAAAAAATCGATGCTTCAGGAATTCAGAAATGGCGTTTGGTATCAGATTTTAGGGCCTTAAATGAAAAGACAATAACCGACGCCTACCCTTTGCCAGATATCAATCAGATTATAGATCAGGTAGGAGGTCATAGGTATTATACGGTTCTAGATTTAGCTTCGGGTTTTCATCAAATTTTAATGGATCCGAAAGATTCACATAAGACAGCTTTCAGCACTCCGTATGGTCATTATGAATATATTAGAATGACCTTTGGTCTTAAAAATGCACCATCAACGTTTCAAAGGTATATAGATGAAACATTTAAAGGATTACAGGGAAAAATCTTATTCAGTTTTATTGACGACATTATTATATTCGCGGATAATTTAGAAGAACATGAGGAAAAATTAAATTTAGTAATGGAAAGACTTAAACAATCTAATCTACAGTTAAATATTGATAAATGCGAATTTTTAAAGAGTAGTGTTTGCTATTTAGGGCATATCTTAAGTAAAAATGGAGTTAGTCCCGATCCTAAAAAAATTGAAGCTGTGCAAAACTTTCCTCAGCCGACTACCGTTAAAAATGTCAGACAGTTTCTGGGATTAGCCGGATATTATCGCCGGTTTATTAAACATTTTGCACGTTTAGCAAAGCCATTAACTAAATTATTAGAAAAGGGATACGATTTCATGTGGGACGAAAAAACTGAAAAAGCCTTTGTAGATTTAAAAGAAGCGTTATGTAATCCTCCAATACTTCAGTACCCTGATTTTACTAAACCATTTATTATCACAACGGATGCCTCGGGTTACGCAATAGGTGGAGTTCTTTCTCAAGGTGAGATTGGAAAAGATCCCCCAGTTGGTTATACCTCTCGTGTTCTTCGAGGTTCAGAATTGAATTATGAGGTTTACGAGAAGGAGGCTCTTGCAATGATACATTGTTCAAAAATATTTCGCTCATATATATATAATAAAAAAATAATCTTTGTTACTGATCATAAACCTTTAGTATGGTTCAAAACTGCCGATTGTAATACTAGGGTACAGAAGTGGAGATTCAAACTCTCAGAGTTTGATTATGAGGTTATTTACAAACCAGGTAGGTTAAATGCTAACGCTGATGCTTTATCTAGAAATCCGGTTTGTAATATTGTAACTAGAGCGCAAGCAAAACAGAATGTAAATATTAATGCTAATCTATCAAATAAGGATAATATTAAAAAATTGGAAAAGAAAAAATTTAAAACTAAGAAATCTAAAATTACAAACGAATTAGTAAAGATATTTGATGAAAATAAAAATGAAAATAATGAGGAAAGTAATAAAGGAATTGACGAGGACAAAAATGCAACCGTAATTAAAACTCTGATATCAAAAAGAAATGCTGGAAAGCCTACTCCCAACTACAAAGAGGATGATAACTCAGAGGAAGAGTTCCCATCTAAAACTATACTACCACCATTAGTTAAAACTAAATCACTCGAGAATATAACTAGTAATAATAAGGAAGCTAATAGTTTAAATGATGATTATGAGGAGAAGATTATGCTACCTCCACAATCTGAAAAAGCTATTTCTTCTTCTATAATTAATAAGTCACTTGATTTACCAGTAATTCAAAATGACGATAACCTATCTAAAACGTCTAAAAATTCATTTTCAACTATTGACTCCGAACCCTTGGAGGTTGAAACAAAGTTAAATGATATAAATAAAAAATGTCAAATTGTAGAAACTAAAGATTTAATACACTGTAGAAAAGATAATTTAATTTATTTTGTTAATAATAAAGGAAAACCTTGTGATGAAGGTTCACGAAGATTAGCAGAAAATAATAAATTAGATTTAAACAAAGATTTTGAATATCTCAGTGTTAGTGTAGAAAAACAGAATAATGGAACGTACCATTTTCCTCTATGTATTCAAGAGGAAGATGAATTATCCATATTTGACATTAAAGAAAATATTTTTAAGGTCTTTAGTGATTTAAAGGAAATAGTAAATAGGTTAGGATTAAAAACTTCTAGTATATCTTATAGCGATAGTATAGAAAAATTAGAATGGTTAGAAATAGTAAGTTTGTTAAAATTAGTCTTTAGTCAGGAATTAATTAAAATAATAGTATGCAAAAATTCGTTAAAATATGTACCCGAAGATAAACGAGGTTCAATATTTTATGAATTACATGACTCTCCAATTGGTGGTCATCGAGGCGTATCAAAAACATACAATAGGATTAGGCAGGATTATTTTTGGGAAAACCTTAAAGAAGATATACAGCGACGTATTCAGCAATGTTTAAATTGCCAATTAAAAAAATTGCATAGATTAAAAACCAAACAGCCTATGGTGATAACGGACACACCAGGTACTGTCTTTGATAAAATTGCTATGGATATCGTCGGTCCGTTACAAAAAACTAAAAATGAGTTCGAATATATACTCACCATGCAGGATCAACTCTCAAAATTCTGTTTAGCTGTACCTCTAAAAAATACATTATCAGTAACAATCGCTGATGCTTTTGTAAAAAAATTTATATGTATTTTCGGAGCGCCCAGAATGGTCTTAACGGATCAGGGACAGAATTTCTTAAGTAAATTTATGAGTCGAATAGCAAAGAGATTTAAAATAAAAAAATTAAAAACCACCGCCTTTCATCCACAATCTAATGGTTCTTTAGAAAGATCTCACCATGCATTAGGTGAATTTTTAAAACAATATACCAATAAGGACCATGAATGGGATGAATGGTTGGATTTAGCTATGCTAAATTATAACACTTGTGTATCTGAAAGCACCAAGCACACTCCTTACGAGGTAGTGTTTGGTAAGCTAGCTAGACTACCATCCGGTGATCCATTACGAGAGGCAGATTTATTGCCTACTTATAATGATTACATGGTAGATTTAGTAACCAGACTTAATGGCATTCGCACTATAGTATATGATAATTTAATAGATGCAAAGAATAAATCCAAAAAAGATTACGACCGAATGATACATCCTAGGAATTTTAAATTAGGAGACTACGTATATCTTCTTAAAGGACCTAAACCCAATAAGTTTGGAGACCATTATACAGGGCCTCATAGGATATTAGAAGTAATTAATGGTACTAATATAAGAATAGCTATAAATAAAACAAGTAAGGTAGTACATGCGAATAGGCTTAGGATATCTTATATTAATCAGGAAATTAGAAGTAGGAAAAAAGATAGGAAAAAGAGTTGTAGCGAATAATAAGGTTAATATTTTGTTTCTCTGTTACAGACTTAAACTCAGAAAAGAAAGAAAAAAAAGAGAAATATATAATAAAAAAAAAGAAAAAATTACAATAACAATGAATTATCAACTACTATGCACTTTGGTAGTAGCAATTATCCCTGGGATATATGGTCTCATTGGATATGACTGCGGGGCGAAATATCTCAACGTGACCACTCTATCGTTACGAGGTGTAGGAGAATGCGAGATACCTGATTCTCCAATAAATACCACTCAAAAATACGTTCAGCTATTACAGTTGAATGAGTATAAAGAAACTCCGGTTATTCAATGCAAAATTGAAGTGCATAGAACGGTTTATTACTGCGGGGCATTTTCTCATGTATCTTTAGTTATAAATGGCGAAAATGAATATTTGTATGAGGTTAGTCGCGAAGCGTGCCAAAACTTACATGAATATGGAATTTTTAAACTGTCAAATCACATAATACAGGGCGTTAGTATTAATAAAACCAGTTCTCATAGTGTTCTTTTAGCCGGAACAATTAGCGAAGGCGGCCGATGTGATGGTACGGGTTACTCCGATTACTTTGGCAGTTGGCAAAACGTTATTGTTCAGGGTATTGTAAAAATAACTTTATCTACCTATAATGCACAGGTTAAACTAGATAATGATCAATTAATGTTATTATCTGGCACAACTTGTCCTTTATCGGCTAGAAACTGCATAGATTCCGAGGGAGGTTATACATTTTGGAAACCTATACCCACCGATACTTGTAACTTCAATAAATATGGTGTTTTGTATGAAGGTTTGGCTAATAAAATGATAGATTCGGATTTAGGAAATAAAGTAATTTATTCTGTAGCAACACAGGGAGTAATTTTTGCGTTAACTGCGAAAGGACAGGAATCAGTATGCGGTTATCAAATTACTATCACAGAACATCCGAAACTCATTATCTTTGAAACAGAAAGAGGTAATACCTTTGCTTCAGCCACCAGAACTTCTGTTAACAATTTAGATATTTTTGCTTATGTTAATTCCAAATTTATTTATGTAGAAAAACATCTAAGGACGCAAATGAAGCAACTGTACCGCGATACTCTTATTCAACGCTGTAATTTAGAAAGACAAACCCTTAAAAATTCTTTATCTATTGCAAAACAGTCACCGGATGACTTCGCGTTTGACTTAATGAAAGGACCTGGTTATATGGGTGTAGCTGCTGGAGAAGTAGTACACATAGTTAAGTGTATACCTGTAGAGATCAAAGTAGAACACGGTGAATTTTGTTATTCTGAATTACAAGTCTCTAGAAACAATAGAACTTTCTTTCTTACTCCACGAACTCATATTCTAAAACAAACTGGAATTAGAGTTCCCTGTAATAATTTGTTACCATCTTATTATTATTTGGCTGATAATTGGTATAAAATTCTACCAAAGCCAACACAAGCAATAGCCCCAATGATTCTAAAACCCATGACTAAACCAACCTAGTCATACATAAATCCTGCTGATTTGGCCATAAGTGGTATTTATTCTGACGCAGATTTAGAACAACTAAGAGAAAGGATAATGTTTCCTATGGAACGTCCTGGTCTCTTAAATGATTTAGCTAGGGAAATTAGAGGTCATCCTGTTAACTTTGATGATTCATCTATTAATAAACTACTTAATCCCGACGCTTTAGATAAATTAGTTCACAGTACTTGGGACAAAATGTGGTCCAAGTTTATGTGGTTCGGCAATGCCAGCGCTGGAATAGTCGGGATTATAATGATTTTCCAAATGCTTAAAGCAGTAGTAAACATAATTATTCATGGATATACTTTACATTCAGTATATGGATGGTCCATTAGATTATTAGGAGCTCTTTTCGGGTCTATTACTCATTTGTTAGTTCATCTTCGAACTAACAATAATAACAATAATAATGAAAATATTAATAATCCGGAACCCACGGAATTAATAGCTCACATTCCTGATAAAAAACCAACTTCAGAGCCTGCTCCCCAACTGTATCCTATAAGGGAAGTAACCGCTGAATCACAAAAATCTTTCTTCAGTGTCACCTCTTGACTTGTGACTCTTTTTCAAGTATAAACAACTTATAACCAGTAGTGTAAATTCAATTTTCAATTTTCTAATGATTACTTATAGTTGGTCTTTCTAAAAATCGTAGAATAAGAGATAAAAAAAATGTAATAAAATAGATATAGAAAAATATTGTGTGTATCAAGATTAGGCTAAAAATTAGTTTCACTCAGCGTTACGTTTGCTACATTATTATGTAGTAGCACCCGTTTTAGTAGGGGGGTGTTACATCCGGGTATTTTTCTATATTATAAATTTTTTTTTGTTAAATCATAAAATATATAGTAATGTCAAAATAAATGCAATATAGAAAATAGTTTTGGAACTAAAAAAAATCCGGGTCTGGAATTTTCAGTTGCATGAAAATCCTAAACTCAAACAGCACAAAGGAAGGTTACCGCGCTCCTTTCTTCGCTGTAGATCGTAAAGTTTGCGTTTCCCACTCTTCAAGATAGTCCTGTTAAACATTAGACAGAACTAGCATTTCCCGAGTAAGAAGAAAATATACATCTTTCTTCGCTCCAAGGCCTAATCTAAGCGCCCGAACATCTGCAAGCGATCACTTGCACAGGCTGCGAGCACGTATTGGAATTTTTCGCCACCCGAAAGTAAATAAACCGGGGAAATCCCGTAGTTAAGAAGCGTAGCGTCCTTTTCTGGAAAGCGTGGGTAGTTTAACCCAAGGTTTATAACCCAGCGAAAAAAAAAACTTGCGCTTGAGGGCGAATGTCCACTCAAAATAATTTTTTTTTTATTGGTAGAAAAATAAGATACCGTTATTCTGGTATATTTTCTCTTTGCCATCCATATTTTAGATTTGGGAATTTTCCACATGCAAGCATTAAGAAAAATTCAGTTAGCGTTATTATTATTTATTGGCGCAACTATATTGAAGAAGTTTTGTAAATTTAATATTCTTCGGAATATTTGTAATCGCTTTATATGCGAGTATATAGTATTTTAAATGTTTTGTATAATATGTCCATTATTTATGTTAAAGAATTAATCTTTATCGTTAAGTAATGTTTGACTGTAAAACGCCGTTTATATAAAATGTTATATGAATATAAACCACGTTTTATCGTTAGGATCGTATGATTTACTATTATATTTTATGTTTTAATTAATAATTTTGAAAATGCCTCTCAGTAAGTTTATAAGCTATAAACTATACTTGTAAACAAACTTTTTATTATTATTTACTAATCATTGCGTTATATATAGTATACCAACTTCATTTATTATATTCCATAAATTTACAATGTAAAAAAATCTAAATTAACAAACATATTAGTTAATTATAGCTTTTCAACCCCTTTGTCTATAATCTTTATATTTTTTATATTAGAATCTGTTTCCTTACCGGTTTTTCTTATAGTTCAATATAAAAGTTAACTTGAGCAATTATTATTTATTGATTTATTTAATAATTTGTATTAGCTCCGCCTTTTTCGACGCTTTCACCAAGTAGAAATTAATATTTTGAAAAATTCTAAGTTTCAGAATAATTTAATTGTTTGTTAATTTAGATTTATGCGGAAATTTGTATTAATTATTAATATTTACTATCTTTAAATGCGTGCTGAATATTTGTAGCTCATTAGCCAATTCTTGCTCAGAATTCTTGAAAAGGGCGGCGGTCAGATTTCCTGGAACCAATTGGGAACTGATTAGCTGAGTTTAGGTATGCCCCTTAGAACGCCAAAGGAGGAGCTTATTTTTCACTATAAATTCGACTGGAAGGGTCCAGTGCTTCAGTCAACGGTCAGTCCCTCGAGAGCCGCAGCTCCCGACAATAGTTCGTGTCGGTTTTTTTTTTATTTTGTATTTTTGTCTAACTTTAAAAATTCACACAACCTTTGAGGTTAGTAAAATTTTCAAGAGAATTGGTTAATAAGCAAAACTTAATAATTTGCTAAGTAAAAATTAAAAATTAAATTTAAATTAAAAGTGTTCGGTGTTTCATTTTTCAAATTTTATATATTTATTTATTTCATTCATTTATTCGTTCATCAACTCATCTCAGAGGGGTAAGCAGGAACTTCAACATTGATGTAAGTATAAGTGCCAATATTATTAGCCAGGATAGATATAGAACATTTGCCAATATCATTCCCGCTTGAACTATTTAAATTGGTAAAATCGAATAGTTACCCAAAAGAAAAAAAATAAATGTATATATTCGGGATTTGTACCATGACATGGGAACTTATTTCCCGTGGGTAGTGGATACATTTACCTTGAATCAAATCTCCTGCGTAACTTTGTTTAAAATATCAGCACTTATGTGTGAAGTCAGGAGTA
Organism: Torymus aiolomorphi; assembly: GCA_036365515.1. Taxonomy (NCBI): domain Eukaryota; kingdom Metazoa; phylum Arthropoda; class Insecta; order Hymenoptera; family Torymidae; genus Torymus; species Torymus aiolomorphi. The sequence goes on along the minus strand of CM070874.1, from coordinate 225,106,325 downwards.
AATCCTGTGAGTAACAAATAAGGATAGCTGATCAAACTAAAATTTAACTTAAAGGAAAATTATTACAATAGAATCGCGACTCGATCTTTTTGCAGCCCCATTTCTCCTCCCATCTAGTGTTAGTATCGGCTCAATCCCGAGCTATTAGATTTTAGTATCTAGGCTCAAAAGTGAGCAATAGTTTTCTTAGGAAACAAATAGTCTGGGGTTTTATTTTAAAAACTCCGACGTAACATATATTTATTTGTTCCTTTTATATATATTTTTGCTTTTAAACATTATATTGGATACATGAAAGAATTTAATATAATTTATTGTAAATGATTTAAAAATTAATATAATTTTATTTTCCTTAAATTTCAAATATTCCATTTTCATACTTAATAATAATTTACTTCATAATAATTTTCTTTTATTTCATTGAATTTTTATATTTATTACTTCTATTTAAAATTTACAAAAATATTTATAAAAAAATAATTTTCAAATTTTTTATTAAATTTTCTTTAACATATCCTCTGACGTTTTTGTAAGCTATTTATAATATGGAAATATATATTTTTATTTTTTCTGTTATGTATATGTTTGCTTATAAACATTATATTGGGTACGTGACAGAAGTTAATGTAAAATAATAGAATTAAAAATTAATATAACTTAATACTATTTTTGTGAAATTTCAAATATTTTATACTAAAAAATTGAGTTTAAATTGTATATTGAAAATATTATGTTTGATTTTGATTTATTTTATTTTTCATATTTTTTGATTAAATTTTGTAAATAATTTAAATCATATTCTATAAGTAAATTATTACAATAGTTATTATACTTGTTTTCTTCTTTTTCATGGGTTTCTATTATTTCATTCAATTTGTCTAACTTTGTAGCATCTTTTAAATTATATACTTTTATGTATTTATTTTGTGTTGGATCCCAAATGAACGGTGTTTGTGTCATAGTAATATTGTTATTATATTCATTGATCTAATTATTTAAATGTATTTCACATTTGTTTTGTTCATTTATACGATTCTGTAACTGTTCCTTTAATTCATCTAATTCTCTTGCGTGTTGGATACTACTGACAATTCAATATACATATTTTGCACAAGATCCCATCTTATTGGGCTAGGTTTTGAATCACCTTGTTCAGCCATCTTATATTTTACTAAATAATAGTTAATTACATTAAGAAAAGTAATTTACATTAAATGTATAATTAAAGTAAATTTTAATTGTATTATGTAATTAATTATTGTTTTATATTTTTTCTTAAATTATTTTGATCAATTATATGATGTTATTATTCTAATATCGTTAAGAAGATCATAATATTAAAATACCATATGAATATTTTATTGTATATTTATTAAATTTTAAAATGTTATTATTTTATTTATACCATTATTAGTTTATTATATTATAATCTTATTATTTAAATTAATTATCTAATATTTCTTTCCAAACAATATTTGTTACTTCTATTTTATTTTCAGATTCATTTTGTGTATATATATTGTAATGGATAATTAATTCCTTGGCTGCTCGGTGATTTATCCGGTTACAAATGTTGCATGCGGCGGCGAGGCCAGCGCGGCTCGTACAATGCACGCCGCATGCAGATCTAAATGAAAGGACGGGAGAACGGGATAGCGAAATAAAAACTTTAGCGCGTAAAGAAATAGAGCCTTGCGTTTATTAAATTAAATGGGGAAAGAAGGACACCTTGCGATGCGCAATCTGCGGGCGCAGAAGGAGGCCCGAGTCCGCGAGTTAGGGAGAGAGAGAGATAAAGGTCAAGCCGGCACTTACAAATTTTGCGGTAATCGCTGTCGCCGACGGATCCTCCGCACCAGCACCTAGTGCGTCGCTCGCTGTCGCTGGCCTCCGGGCGGGCCACGTACGGTGGCAGGGTGCCCTTCCACACTCACACATACTCTCTCACTCGGGGCACGGTCTGCGGATACTTCCGAAGCTGGCAAGGAGCGCGAGCGCTATCCCAAACGAGACTGCCTCTCTATCGAGTCCACGGGGCTCGCGCGCGCTTCTCGCGCTTTCTCTCTCTCTCTCTCTCTCTCTCTCTCTCTCTCTCTCTCTCTCTCTCTCTCTCTCCGTCTCTATCTCGGTCGAGCGTCCTTCCACGTCGTCTGCACCTGTAACAACTAAGAATGTTAATACATTATCAATGCGGGGAGAGAGGAAAATGACGGAGAAATAGTTTTCCGTCATATGCCCCTCCCCCAGACGCTGGCTACGGGCGACGTACCAGCTCGAGACAATCTCTCTCTCCGCCATGCTACAGGCACTAGGGACTAGTGCTTCAACGAGCCATGCAATAGGCTTCGAGATTGCAAAGAGGAAAAACGTAAGCAACTCGGGTATCCTTTTACATTTTATTTATTTGCTAGAAGTAACAATTCGGCCCGGCGAGGTCCAAGGCACTCGAGTGCGTCTCGCAGGGCGGTCGTCGGCGTAGCGGCTCGCGGGCACGCAGAGTCTTGCGTAGTCGCTGTTGTCCGTGCATCGCGCTTCCGCTACCTCCCCCTTCCGGGGTGGCTCGCCTTGTTGGGGCAGTCGCGCCCCCTCATGACACCGGGGAGCCCGCAGATGGTGCACCATCTCGATGGAGTCGGGGTCCCTGCCTCGCGCTGGGCCCGGTGAATCTCGCCATGCAGCTCAGGGGCCTGTCGGGACGCCTCTTTTCGGAGCGCCTCCAGTCGCTCTTGGGCTACGGCAGCGTCTCTCTCCGCCTGTCTCTGCCCCCCCTACGAGCCAATTCCGCGTTGCCCACCCTCTGCCGAGCTTGCTCGTCGGTGACCATCCTTGGGCAGTCGCCGGCGATCCTTTTGCATGCGCTGTTCCGGCCGGCGAATTCATCTAGCCAGTCGAACGCTGTCTCTTCCAATCGCCGGGCAGCACGTGTGGCTTCTCGCGCTTCAAGGAGGGAGGCTTCGAGCGAGGCCCATTACTCGTCCATAGTGGGGCGTCGAGGTCCTGTTGGTGGAGGTACGGCCTCCTCCTGGGCCGCCTCCACGGTGGCTGTACCGGGGTGTGCGACGTCGGCCGCTTCCGCGGCTTGCGCGGCTTGCGCGGTCGTAGCCGCTCTGGCGATGTTCACGGACTGGGCCGCCTGAGCGACTACCACGCGGATAACGGCGTCCTCCACGGGCGTATCCCGGGTCCCTGCGTCAGGCGCATTCAATTTGCCATAATCGATGCAGAATCGGTACGTGCGATTCGCTTTCCGTTGCATCAAAATAGGGCTCGACCATTCGCTGGTCGATTGGATAATAATACCCGCCTCGAGCATCTCTCGCACTTGCTTGTGCATTTTCTCCTCAATCTTTTTTGAGACGGGGTAGTATTTTTGCTTAATGGGCCTAGTGCTCGAGACTTCGATGTTGTATTCGGTCCAGCTAGTGCATCCTAATGGCGCGTCGCTCGCGAACAGCAGTTGGTCGGGCACCTCTTGCAACTGTCGCCGCTGGGCCTCGTCAACATCGGCGAGGCCGACCGAAGCGAGGTGAACAGCGCTCGCTTCGTCGTGCGCGAGGGATGCTAGTTCAAGCGGAATTCGCTCTTCAACTCCTTCGATGCTAAGCGTCGATTCGCGCGGCCACAGCACGGCGTTAAATTTCCGCATGAAGTCGGCGCCGAGCGAACAGTCTGTGTCCAATTCCTCGAGGATCACCACATCGAGGTAATGGCGCACGCCTGCCATGTCAAAGGGCAGGTCTACGTGGCCCAGCACCGCCGCGGTCTTACCATTTGCGAGGCGTGCGCCGCTTCCACGATGCGGCGTAATCGTCTTGCCACATGCGCTCGCGATCTGTAAGCCAATCGGGCCCACTGCGGTGCGAGAGGCACCTGAGTCGTGTAGCGCGCGTACACGGAACCCGCCAATACCAACAGGTAAATACCATCGTGAGTATTCTGATTGACTCGGGGTACTCAAATTTCCCTCCAAGTCGGTGGAAGTGGTTGCGACGGATGCTGCCCGGGCGTCTGCAGTGGCACCGATGAGGTCACGTTAGGTTTTGAAGGGGCAAGAGGGATCTCCTCTACGCGCCCCCTCGGCCTTTTCCCGAGCACTCCGCGCAGTGCGGCTTAATATAGCCAGGCCAGCTACAGCCCCAGTATCGTGCGATAGCACGTGCGATAGCACGTGCTCTTTTGGTTCGGGGTGGTTGTTGGCGTTCTTGTCGCTGGCCGGTGACGGCGGCGCGTACTTCACCTCGCCGTTCCTGGCCGAAGCATTTTCCCTATGCTTGCTAGGAGGACTGCGGCTATTCTTGCGGTACGCTCCAGTCCTCTTGGGAGAGCCGTGGTTCGCCGGCGGACCCAGGGGTCGCTCCCTGCTCAAGTTAAGTTTGGCCAGTTTTTCATCTAGTAGCCGGCTAATCAGCTGATCGATTCCTTGAGCAGACTGCTCTGCCATCGCGGCTAGGCTTGGCTTGCCATCGCTCGTCACGGATTGTCCGCATGTGTCTTGCGGAGGCGCGCCACTCGCCATAGCCGCCAGGCTATTTTTGCTGCGCTGCGGTTGCGTTTTCGCGGACTTTGGCCCCTTATAGACTACGTCTGGTAACAGACTGTCGTCCGGGTTCAGGGGAGGTTTGTAACTCCTCTCCGATTCCCTTAGCGCTTCCGCTTCTCGTGCAAGCTCTACGAGCTTGTCTATATCGGTGACTTTCTCTCGCGGCACCAAGCGCTGGAGACTAGGGAGCATATTTCTGTAGATATGCTCGAGTTGTCTTTCGTCCTCCCAAGGCTCCTCAAACTTACTTAAAATCGTAAGGAGGCATACAATATAATCCCTTACAGACTCGTCTCTGCCTTGGGTGCGGGCCTGCGCTTCGCCGACGAGTCGCTGTTGGAATCGCTTGTCGACCCCGTAGCAGCGGCGCGCGGCGGCGCAAAAGTCTTCCCAAGTTCGCCAATTTTTGCGAGCTTGGCGGCACCAATACCTTGCCACGCCAGACATAGCATTCAGCAGGTCCTCGTCAGTTATTCGCGCGAGCGAGCGACATTCGTTAACTCGCTCGAGGAATTCCTCGATGCTGCTGCCTTTCTCGCCGGTGAATTGCAGTTTCCACTGTCGCACCGTTCTGTCAATGTCCATGTTTATGGATTGATGGAGCGTGGTACCTTCACCCGAGTATCTACTTTGCGAGTTACTCGGGAGGCTCCCCCTCCCCCAAGACTCTTGCCAGTCACGAGCATGAGGCTAAGGATGTCGCTGGGGATCACGCTCGTTCGCATAATACCTTTGCGATGTGAAATTTTGCGCTGCTGGATTTAGCGCTGGTGGCTGTCGCGCATTTGCGTTCGTCGCTGTGTTGCACGAGTCCGTTTGTGTACTTCCTTCATCAGGGTACTCTAATCTGTACGTGTCTTGGAAGTTCACTGTCTTGTGTTTTTGCGAGCTCGCTTCATTGCCTGTCGTTCTATTTGACATCGTGTACAGGCGTGTACTCGCTATTAGGCCTGACATCTGCTCCTGCAGTTGCCTCATTTCTTTATCGTAGCCTTTTACGATTCCTTGTATCCTCAATATTTCGCATGCTACTGCTCTTGGCATTGTGTATGTTTTGCCGTTTGTGAGCGTGCATTCTACAGGGTCGTCGGCTGTAGTTGCTGTTCGTATCGTGAAGACCGATTGCGGGGCTGAATGTATTGTGTACGTTTCCGCAGTGCTGGCTACGGCTGTACTCGCCGTTGTCGTCGTGGTTGTTAGCGTGTTTACCCACGTTGACTGTGTTGTGATAGGCAATGGAAATCTACCTTCGGCTATCGCTTTTCCCAGGTTTATTGCTTCACGAATATCTTGCTGCGACGTTCGCCTCAATCCTGGTTGATTTTGCGTCGTCGCGGTCCATATTTGCTCTGCGGTTGTTGCTAGTGCTGTCGCGCAGGCGTTTCCTTCTTGTACTTCAGTGATCGACATGTCCACTTGGTCCAATAGTGTGTGGACGTGGTTTAGTGTTGTTGACGTTTGTCGTCTTTGCGTGTGGTGTGTGCATCTCGTAGCTTCACGCCTTTCCGCCAGCTTGTCAAGTGTGCGTGCGTCGAACGGCAGAGTTTGTGTAAGGTTTTCTAGTTTTCCATTTCTTCTGTCGAACGCTTCTGCTTCGTCTTCTGCTTCGTCCGTTCGCATTAAATCGTTCACCGTGTAGTCACCTCGCAATCGCCTATATAACCTATCAGCTTTTGCAAACTGTGTGCCGTTTTTTAAAAGTTCTAATTTTTCGAGCGCATCGTCGAGCGGCTCGCCTGCCAGATTCATTATCCAGCCATGGATTTCCACTCCCATGGTGTCTTCGAATGTGTCTTCGTTTAAGAGTGGCATATTGTTGACTTGAAAATCCCTAATGCGCTTCGCTGATGAATTCGGGTTTTTAAAGTTTTAATTTGTATTTATTACTCCTTTCGTGTTTTCAAGTTTAATTTGCGCTAATCGCTGGTCAATTCTCTTTTATATTTAAGGAGAATGAAGTTTTTACTATTTCTTTTTTTTTTTTTTTAGATTGAAATGGGGTAAAAAGAAAAATTACTAAAAGCAAAAGAAGGAAAAATTTTGCCTCTTCCAGTTTTATTTGTTTTCTTGTGTGTCAATTTAACCACAAGAATATTTTGTATGACCAAAAAGAGATAAATTCAAATAATTTATAGTAATTTATAATAATCTATAATAATTTATAATAATTTATAATAATTTATATTGTTTGTGGGGTCGTTTGCGCTTTGTCTAAATGTGTCGCATTCAGATTTGCACTTGTGACATATGTATTCAATAATTTATTGTAATAGATAAATTACGATCGTTAAATTCTGTGAATTTATTTTGCGTGAATCGCGGTAAATAAATTCTGAGAATATTTTCTTAGATAATTCAAATTATTTTATCTCTTTATTATAAAAAAAAATTTTTAATAAATTAGTTAGAATAATAATAGTATTTAAAAAAAAATGAACTAAATTGTTAAATTAAACTGCGTCTTTTGTTGTGGTCCTAATTTTAACTGGAAGAGTATTCGGTTTGACTTAAAATTCCAAAGGTTATTTTGTTAAATGTTGTTGAAGGCTTAATACTTCAATATACTAGAGAAAGAAAAAAAAATTTGTCTGATTTAAATAATTGTGTGACCCGAATTTCTCTGAAATAGTTTAGAATGTATATGCGTTTTTGTTATTAGTTCTGAACTATTTCGTTGTCTTAAGTTTAATGTTTTGACTTCGCGTATATTTTATATAGTACGTTTTAATTTTATTTACACTAGTCGGTAATAAGGTAAATGTTTCTGATTTTTCAACCTGACTCAAATGCAGGGCGTTGAATGTTTGTCTTCGAATTATACAATCTATGCTAGTTGCCTACTAGGTGACTATACGGCACTCGCGTTATTCGCTATCGGGGTACGATGGTTCCCGAGCGATCAGCTGTTGCTGTTTCCACGCTGCTGTGTATCGCGATTCGCAAGCTATGTTGCTTGTGCCTAGGTAGTAAGTTTCGAAGAGCGAGTTCGCAAATGCGTTATTTCGCGTTCGGAAATTTTTCTTTCCCTTTATTGCAATTTTTGTTGTTTCAAATATTCATTCAAATTATAATTAATTTGAGTATTAACTTTAATTATTTCGTAAATGAGTCTGGGTTTTAATTTAATTCAAATTTGTGTCCGTGACAAATTACCGAAAAAATGATAAAAAATAAAAAAAAAATTCTATTTATTTTTAAATGCAAAAAAAAATTTTAATTGTTTAAACAAATTACAAAATTTTATGTACATTGTGCAATACGCCTGTCACAATTCGTATAATTAATCAACGTTTATTAATTAACGTTTATTAATTAACGCTTGTTGTTGTGGAGTCGCTTTCAAATCGTAATTAAACAATAAGGGAATCAGTGTACATAAGACACACTGTTGTCATATGCGCGTCGCGTATTGAGTCTCGCTAGAATAGCGCCTAAACTGAAATAATATTCAGCCGCGCACGAAATAATTTTCGCTCCGAATATAATATTCAGAGTAATTTGTCTCTCTCCAACACACAGTGCGAAAACGTGTACTGGAAAGGCGCGCTTTGTTTACGTTCTGCGCGGGCCGAGTCCTGTGTCGGCGCGCAACGTAAACACTGTCCGCGGTTGCCATCGCTGCGCGTGTGCGCGACGGCTGTCGAGTATTTTTCGACTATGTCCTTGAATGCGAAAATGCGCGTTCGCTGGCTTTCCCGGAGTGCGGCGATGCTTAATGCATCCACCCCACCGGTGTTTTATTGCCAGTGTTCAATACACTGATCCGCCGCGTGAACTACCGTCACTGGGCGCTGCAATTTTTCCACACTCCGGATGCGTATTTAAATTTTCCCACGTTCTCGAAACTGTGGGTTTTTTCGAGGGGCGCCAATTTGTAACGGATAATTATTTCCTTGGCTGCTCGGTGATTTATCCGGTTACAAATGTTGCATGCGGCGGCGAGGCCAGCGCGCCTCGTGCAATGCACGCCGCATGCGAATCTAAATGAAAGGACGGGAGAATGGGGTAGCGAAATAAAAACTTTAGCGCGTAATGAAATAGAGCCTTGCGTTTATTAAATTAAATGGGGAAAGAAGGACACCTTGCGATGCGCAGTCTGCGGGCGCAGAAGGAGGCTCGAGTTGCCGCGAGTTAGGGAGAGAGAGAGATAAAGGTCAAACCGGCATTTACAAATGTTGCGGTAATCGCTGTCGCCGACGGATCCGCCGCACCAGCACCTGGTGCGTCGCTCGCTGTCACTGGCCTCGGGGCGGGTCACGTGCGGTTGCAGGGTGCCCTCCCACACTCATACACACACTCTCACTCGGGGCACGGTCTACGGATACTTCCGAAGCTGGCAAGGAGCGCGGGCGCTATCCCAAACGAGACTGCCTCTATCGAGTCCACGGGGCTCGCGCGCGCTCCTGGCGCTTTCTCTCTCTCTCTCTCTCTCCGTCTCTATCTCGGCCGAGCGTCCTTCCGCGTCGTCTGCACCTGTAACAAATAAGAAGGTTAATACATTATCAATGCGGGGAGAGAGGAAAATGACGGAGAAATAATTTTCGGTCATAATATATATTATTTGGATTTTTACATCATGAAAGTGCTACGTAAAATTATCCATGGGAAAATAATTGTTCCTTTTTAAATATTCCTACACTATTAAAACTTTGTCCTTGTGATTTATTAATAGTTATAGCAAATGCTAATACAATTGAAAATTGTTTTCTACATAAAATGAATGGTAACGATGATGATTCACAAGTATTTAGTGTAATGCGTGGTATAAATACTTTATTTCCTTTATTTTCTCCAATAATGATTTCAGCTTCAATATTATATTTATATAAATTTGTTATTTTTAATCGTATTCCATTACATAGTCCATCAACGATGCTAAGATTACGAATTAACATAACTATTGCATTTTTTTTATTTTATTTCATATGGAGGTAAACCTTCTCGTATATTATTTAACATTTCTATCGGAAAATTTAAATGTATATTTTCATCCGTTTGATCTACTCCTTTATGTGTTGCATAATCTATACTATAATATGTTACAGTTTTATGTTCAATTAAGTTCAATATTTTATTATTTAATATATTTACTTGTTCATTATGTGAACTTAATATTACATTTTTTGAAAAATGATAATTTTTATTAATATTTTTATATATTTCATGACAAACATCATTTGTTTTCCATTTATCTGGAATTTTAAAGTGATCAATTTTTCCTTCTCCAATATCTAATAAAAATGATGCAAAAGCATTATCTTGAGTACGAATGTTTATTTTTAAATGGAAAATTTTAAACAAAGGCCAAAGATAAGAATTTTTTTAAAATCTCGAAAATGTTTACGGCTCAGCGCCCCCTCACCCCCGTCACGACCCCTCGCCCCCCTCGTGCCCCCTCACCCCCTCGCGTCCATTCGCTCCTCTGCTCAGCGCCCCCCTCAGCGCTCCCCTTACCCCCCTCAAAATAACGTAAAAATGTGACTGGTTATACGATTTTTTTTTAAATTGTTAGAGGCTTTAAATATTCCTTATTACATGCCCGATATATCTTCCATTTCTTCTAAAATGGCCCCGATAACAAAAACTTTTTGTCCTTTGATAATGTCCATTTCTGCAGAACAATGATAAAATTTTTAATAATATAAATATTCAGTGCTACTGACTATAGATTTATATCCTTCTTAAAGTTTATCCAAAGGAGTTATAGAAGTATCCACAACTTTGATATTATTATAATTTTGCACGTGTAAATATAATACATTATTTTGTTATTCTCAAATGTCACCGATAACAAAAACTTTTTGTCCTTTGATAGTGTCCATTCTTCAGAACAATGAGATACAATTATGAGAGTGGTTATATATGGCTATTGGCGAAAGATACCACTTAAAATAACAATCCAACGCGTCAATGAACAGTACCTCCAGGGTGACGTGGAAAACTGTTCGTCTCTTCAACCAATCTTTATGGTTAAATCAATTTAAAAAAATAAATAAATATACAAATAAATAAATATCAATATTATTACATAGAACTTGCGATACTCGACAATTCTTCTAATTAATTATATTATGATTTATAACTGAAACAATTGAGGGGAGGGGGGGCGGGGGGGGGGGAGGAGGCGCGAGGAGGGGGTGAGGAGCGCGAAGGGGGCGAGTGGGGTGAGGGGAGGCGAGCCTCTAACAATTTCTTTCAAAAAAACGTATAACCAGTCACATTTTTACGTTATTTTGAGGGGGGCGGGGGCGCTGAGGGGGTGGCGAGGAGGCGCGAGGGGGAGGGCGAGGAGGGGGCGAGGGGGCGCTGAGTCGTAAACATTTTCTTACAACTATATAATATAGGAAGATATATATATATATTTCCCGAAAGTGGTTTATAAAGCCCGTTTTTTTATGTATAGGGATTTATCGAGCCCGATTTTGATTATGCAGCCCGGGCTTCATAATATTTCTAAATATAGGGGTTTATGCTGCCCGACCTAGAGTCTATAACCGCAGGGTCCATTATTTCTTTAGTCACTTGCCATAGGAAACTCTGGGCTGTAGGTAGTAATATACAGTCTTGGGCTACATAAACCCCGATAAGTGTATATATATATATATATATATATATATATATATATATATATATATATATATATATATATATATATATGTTTTATGTTAGTTTCCAGGACATTCCAGATGTTTAACGTTGGTTTCGGGGACATTTGTTAGTTTTGGGGACAGTCTCTGAATCTACATATGTTTAACGTCAGTTTTGAGGACATCGGCCCCCATAAGAGACATTATTTCTTTAGTCACGCATAGGTATACAGTAACATGGGGTCCTGGGAACTAACGTTATACAAGTTTATATATATATATATATATATATATATATATAACTTAGTACACGGCTACCTTCCAGGACACCTATAGGTTTTCTGCAATAGAAGTAGGTATAAAACGTTAAACAGTATATAAGTGACTAAAGAAATAATATCCCTCAGGGTGTTGACTAACACCACGACGCCTGCGGCGCCCCCGTTCAGTTCCGCAGTATTTTACCTTGATTTCGGAGAAATTTTACGGAAAAAAACGTTGTGAAAGAAACCCTAAATGTCCTGAATAATACAAAAATGTCCTGAAAGGTAGCGGTAAACATATTCCTAATTCAGTACAGTCCTGAAAACATGCAAATGTCCTGAAACATAGCGGTAAACCAATGAAAAGTCCTGAAACATAGCGGTGAACAGATATATATATATATATTATATATATGTATTATATAGTTGTAAGGGCAAAAATGGGTACCTACCCCCTCCACACCCACCCCTTCCACCCCTCCGCCCATCATCCCCCTCCACCCCCTCCACTTTTTACCGTTAAATTCTTTCAATTTTACGTTATTTTGAAGGGCGCCTGCCCCTCCACCCCTCCACTACCCTCCACTCCCCTCCACGCCCCATCCACACCCCCTCCATCTACCCCTCCACCTACCCCTCCACCTACCTCACTACAACTAATCTCTTATAGATATGTTGCTGAAAATTGTATATAGGGGGTTTCGAGATTCGTTGCTTAGGAATCTGAACTCAAATTTTGAAAATTCAAAATAGCGGAACGAAAATGTCTGCCGCATATTGAAATATTACTGAATTTTGCTGAAAATTGTATATACGGGATTTCTGGATTCGGTTATTACGAATCTGAATTCAGATTATAAAAATTCAAAATGGTGGATCGAAGATGGCGGCCAAATATTGAAATATTACTGGATTTTGCTGAAAATTGTGTATAGGGTTTTACTGGATTCGCTGATTAGGAATCTGAACTCAGATTTTGTAAATACAAAATGGCGGCAAAATATTTAAATAATACTGGATTTTGCTAATAATTGTATTTAGGGGATTTCTAGATTACGAATCTCAACTCAGATTTTCAGAATTCAAAATGGCGGATCGAAGATCTCGGCCACATATTGAAATATTACCGGATTTTGCTGAAAATTTCAATTCAAACTGGTGGACCCAAGATGGCTGCCAAAAATTGAAACATTACTGTATTTTGTTGAATATTGTATATGCGTTTTTGGAGTCGCTTATTACAAATCTGAACTCAGATTAAGAACATTCAAAATGGCGGATTCAAAGATGGCGGTAAAATATTGAAATATTATTAGATTTTGCTGAAATTTGTATTACATTAATACGGGATTTTTGGTTTCGCTGATTAGGAATCTGAACATATATTGTGATAATTCAATCTGGTGGACCCAAGATCGCTAACAAAAATTTAAATTTTACTTGATGTTGCTAAAAATTGTATAGAGTGGGTTTCCGGTTTCGCCAATTAGGAATCGTAACTCAGATTTTGAAAATTGAAAATAGAGGACCCAAAATGGATGCCAAAAATTGAATTATTACTGGATTTTGCTGAAAATTGTATATAACGGTTATCTGGATTCGCTGATTACGAATCGCAAATTAGATTTTCAGAATTCAAAATGGCTGAACGAAGATGGAGGCAAAATATTCAAAAACTACTGGAATTTGCTGAAAATTGTATATGAGGGGTATATATATATATGATATATACATCTAAATATACATTTGCCCTATTACGGGGACAAAAACGTATACATTCACCATACTTCGGGGACATTGCAATAGTATGGGGACTGTCCCCACAATAAAATGGTCTAATCCACTATTTCGGGGACAAATCTATAGTCAATAACGTGAGGGTCCATATTTCTTTAGTCACGTTAACATAGGCCAACTCTGAGAGAAAGCTTTTGATGTCCCCATAATATAGTCAATGATCAACGTACATATATATATGTTTTGAGGGTTTATGGAACCTTCTTTTTATATACCGGGGTTTATGGAGCTCTTTCAGGTTTATGGAGCCCAGAATCCATAAACGTTCACTGTACCGTGTTTATGGAGTCGGATCTAGAGTCCCGACTTTGAGAGTTCAAAAGTATATTTCCGTAAAGGGGGCGTCATAGGCGTCGTAGTTTTTGTCAATACTGAGAGAGACGTTGCAGTGTTGACAATGGCGCGCGTGCAGTACGCGTCCTTACCCACTTATAGAGCGGAACTCTCCGCTGCAGGTACTAATATACAGGGTTGAGCTCCATAAACCCCGATAAGTGTGTCTATATATATTTATATATATTATTACAACATATATGATTTTTTTGATCCAACGATTTAGATGTTTTTCCTCATAAAAAGTACCAGTAGCATATGGGACACATATAATTTACTCGTAAATCCATCAGGGTTGTATCCCTATTTATTTAAGGTGCGTCATCATCTTTTCTATAAACAAGTTTTTAATTATAATTGATAAAAATCAATAATTTGATTCAAAATCGACGAATTTTCATTTTTTTTTTAATTCTTAATAATAGTAACTATAATAATAATAAATTATTAATATTTAACGTCTATAACATTATAAACTCGTGTGATTAATAATGTTGTCGTTATATCTATTACATTTACCTTTTTTTAAAACATTTCAATATCACTTTTTCGAAACTATCTTCATATATGTTTTGCGCTAATCATTTAATATAAAATGTTTAAAAAATATTTGAAAAATTATATTATTTATACAATTTTGACATATTAGTAACCCTACTATTACTATTATTGTTCGAAATGAAATGAATTGAATAATTGTTTAATGCAATTTTTTACCGTTTGAAAGAAAGTGTGAAAGCCGATCACGCACATATACTTGATCTTCCTGACTTGATTTTATTGTAGAGCAGAATGACAGAGTGGGAGAAGATTAAGTAGATGGCGTTGATTTATTTTACAATTGACTAAATTGAATACCCTAAAAGGAGGTAAAAGCTACCTTAAACTTAAAAAACTTATAAATTTTTTTAGTCATCCATTTTATTATCGACGATGTCTTTCACTATCATTAATAAATTATTATCCATATCTTTATATTACCTTACATAATTACATATACGAATACATGCTGTAGTAACCAATTTTACATACGAACTTGTTTAAAATAAATTTTATCATATAACGGTTAGATATGTAAAGCAAATAATACCAGAACAAAGGATAAAGAGGAGAATCTTATTATAAATATAAATTATTATGTTTCACATCGTACCAATTCATGAGATCATGGATTATATGTTTTGCAATAATGATATTCATGATAATAATATTGTAAACATAGCGTTTTTTGCACCAGGATTTTCAATTTTTAATTTTTTTTTAATTCATAATAATAGTAATTATAATAGTAATAAATTATTAATATTTAACGTCTACATCATTATAAACTCGTGTAATTAATATCCCTGCTAAAAATCGCCGATTGAATCCGATTAATTCGGATTGAATTTAGCGGTAAGTGAATCCAGAACTATTGTATTTCAATCGGGTCAATCGGGGCCCCCGATTGAAAGTGACTCGGTTTCAATGCGGCGTCAATCGGAATCCGTTTTTATGCGATATTTCCGGATTTACTTCAATCGGAATCAATCGGTTCCAATGATATTTTTGCTGAATCCGTTTTAATAGTCAAAAGTGAATCGTTTTCAATTCGTTTCAATCGTAATGTTTCTATATTTAACTATGAATCCATTTGAATCGGGTGCATCCTGATTGTATTCAATCGGGATCAATCTGCTTCAATTGTAACCGTCTATCATAATATATGATAGGAAGGTTATCTTAATTACTCAAATGACTTTTAACTTTTATTAATTTGAAAACGATACTTTATGAAGGTTACATATATTTTATAAATATTGTATATTTATCTTGTTACGTCCGGAGACGTATTATAGATTTAGAATTTCATTCTGAAAGTTTATTCACATCAGATATTTCCTGACATATAAACGCGAGAATGCAACGCAGCATTTCGCTCAGGCATCGTACCGTAGACCGTGTGACGTAGAGAGCCATCGACCTCCAGAAGACAGTGGCGTGCAAGTTTTTAACAAATCAGCATTTCACAATGCTACCACTTAAATGCTACGCGTATAAGCCGCAACCGAAAATTTCTTAATAAAGATGATCTCAACTTATCATCTATAACCCAATTAAACCGCATAATAAAACTGCGAAATGCATCGCGCAAGTCAGTCACAGCGTACAAGAAACCTGGCGAACTCCGTGTACCTCTACGACATCGAGAAGTTGAAACCGTAAGCTTTACCCATCTAGTAAGCAGATTTTATAAGTTATTGAAATTGTAATCGTAAGCCTTACTCGTCTAGTAAGCAGATCGTATAAGTTATTTATAGTAAATTTATAAAAGCAAGTGTTATAGAAAAGAATTGTAATTGAAATTACAACACATCGATCTACCAGAAGCCAGCAGATTGTATTGGTAATAAATTATTGTATTTTATATAATAAACCTACATAAAACCAATTACTACTTATTTCCACTTATTTTTCGGGACGTAACAGTGGTTCCGGTACCGGTCGAACAATCGTTCACTAGACTATTTCAAATTAAAGAATAAAAATAACTTTTCTCCGGACTTAACAGTGGTTCCGGTACGAATCGAACATTAGTTCACTAGACTGTTTAAAATAAAAGAATAAAAATAACTATTTTTCGGAACGTCACATTGGTTCCGGTACGAATCGAATATTAGTTCACTAGACTGTTTAAAATAAAAGAATAAAAATAACTATTTTTCGGAACGTAACAGTGGTTCCGGTACGAATCGAACGTAAGTTCACTAGATTTATACGAAAAAATTAAGACTGGAATGAGAGGAAACGAGTAGTATTTGAAAATTACTAAACATATCACTACTAACTGCTTCCGAGCTTCTCGTTTTGCAGTAAGAAGTTGAGAGGATCATTGTAGCATGATCGTTTAAACTTCTGAAGATGAACGTGTACGGCTCGTCCAGAGAATACTAACATATTAACAGATAAATAGAAGAAGGAAGTAGACGATGTTATAGAAATAGGGAAAGAAGAAAGGATAACCCAAATACAAATAACGTAAACGAATATAAAAAAAAAAAAAAAAAGATTTCACATAAAGATAAAATCAAAATAAATCAAAATATATAAGTAAATAGCATCACGCAAATATATTTAACAAACAAGAAATTTAAAGTGAAAAATTCATATAGGGAAACATTAAGAAACAAATAATTAAATAATATCAGTAAAAACAAATAACTAAAATATTAGTGAAAAAAAAAATAAACAAATGAATAAATAAATAAAAAGAAATTGAAATAAATAAAACAAATCCAACACGAAGGAGAAAAATGAAATAATAATACAAAATAATGATCATTGAATAGATAAATATTATACATAAACAAGAAATAAGAATATCAGAAATCAAATTACACGAAAAACATTAAGAATAGAGATATAAAATTGGCAAATAAATAAATAAATTGGCAAATAAATAATACACAGAAAAATATATAGTTGAACTAATAATAAAAGATATTTAAAAATAAATATTAAGTATACTGATACATAAATAAAAAGAATAAAGAACAAAACATAAGAAATGAATGAAGAGAAATAAATAAAGGGAAATAAATAATAGAGAATTTACACAATACAAAATAGAAAACATATGAGAGATATAATCAGTGTATAAAATAATTAAGTCATTTTTTATCAAAATAAGGAAATCAAAATAATAATAAAAAATAACTAAACAAACGAAAAGTATTACAATAAAAGTAAGAATATTATAATGAAGAATCATACAAAAAAAAAAATTACAATAAAATATTACATTGCAAAAGGGAATATAATAAAATAAGAAAATGAAAAATATTTAAATATTATAATATAAAAAATAAACAATACTCAAACGAGAAAATGAAAGTAAGACAATAATAAACAAAATAAAAGATAAATTCAAAAATAAACTACAATAATAATTACGAACATTTAATAAAATGAAAAAACCATGATGAATAATCAAGCTAATACATTTTATAATTTTAAACAACAAAACCATTATTATACTAAAGTATTTCATTGTCAAATTTGCCGAGATCAATATCACGAAGCATTGTTTTGCTCTAATGCAGTTTGTGTTTATTGTAAAAGTAAAGATCATATATCTTATTTTTGCAAGAATGCTAAAAATAAAATAGAACTTTTTTGCAAACTCTGTAATCACAGAGGATATTCTGTAGAGAAGTGTACATTTAACCAAACAAATGAAGATTATTGCCAATACTGTCAAATGATAGGACATGCAGCTACTCAATGCCCTGTTATAAAGAAATATGAACTTGATTGTGAGTATTGCGGAAGCACGGGTCACTCAACTAAAGACTGTCTGTCAGCAGTATGTATGAAATGCAATAAACTCGGGCACTGGATAAAATACTGCCCTATAAACGAAAAAATAATGTGGTGCGCGTTATGTAAGGAAGAAGACCACGATTCATCAGATTGCAAGCGTGCGATTTTAAGAAATAGAATAATTTGTCAAATTTGCAACAGAATCGGACATACAGCAAAGTATTGCCCAGAAAGAAATGCTCATTCTCAAAATAAGACAAACTACAAAATTTTAGAAAATAAAGAAATTCATCAATTACCAAATACTACAAGAAATTATAACCGATTCATTAACAAAACTCAAGAACAAAATTACAAGCCAAGAAACATGATTTTTAATAATCAACAACCCAATACAGTAAATAGGAAAAGAATTCAATGTGATTATTGCAAAAGAATTGGACATGACATCGACAACTGCAGAAAACTTAAAAATCTTATGATGCAATATAATGCAATGGGAAACCATTGTGATCTTTGTAAAAATCCAGATCATACTACTGAAGAATGTGAAGAAATCAAACAATATTCAAGTATTAATACTGATGAATCATACCATAATGTTACGAAAGAAGCAATTAACGAATCAAAAATTCAGAAAAACAAAGTTAATACAACGAATATTGAAAGGTATAATGGTAATGAACTAATTACAGAAAATAAAGTAAATAAAATTAAACAGGAAACTAATATCATAGAGGAATCTACAATAATTAATGATGATAAAGAAATCAATTTAATTATCGTGCCTTTTATAAAAATACATGAAATCACTGATGAACCAAAAGATAATAATATGATTATAAAAAATCATGGAAATACTAATGAAATTAATTTTATAGACTTTAACGAAATTTTCAAAAATAATCATGAAATTGAAGAAATTATGGAAACAAATTTAATTGATTCTATTGAATCTACTGTAAAAAATTATGAAACTAATGAAGAAATGAATTTCAACGAATCTAATTTAAAAACTCATGAGGATTGTGATGAAATTAATGTAATTGATTTTAATGAATCCAATATAAATAACCAAAAGAATGAAATTTCGAATGAAAATAATAAAGAAGGTAATAATTCGTTGGAAACAGTAACTTTTTATGATGATCTTAAAGTCATTTTAGACATAACTTTTGCTTTAGCTGAACCATTTTCCGAAGATGATCCTATCAAAGTAAAATCTAATAAAAACGTCAGAAAACTAAAATGGATATCTAATTATAAAAAATATTTAAAAGAATTATCAAAAATTACAAAACTAAAATTAAAATCTAAAGGTTACTACAATAAATTTGCTATCAGAAAAAGGTTTAAAAAGGGAGACAAAACATGGCCTATTAAAGAACCAAATATGAATAAATTTCAAAACGATCAGCATAATAAGAATTTTCAACGCTATTAAAATGAACAAAATAATATCTTAACTAGTTATGAAAAACAAGCAAAGCAATATTATAACAAATAATAACATAACATTTTTGTTTTAGGATGTGGACAACATACTCAATATTAACATCTATCATAATCTCTTCTTATTTTTCCAAATTTAATACAGGATTATAATTGCAGCTGAACTTTTCCATTTGAAGCAAAACCATCCTACTTCTTGGTCAACTAATATATAACCCTAAGGTGATCCAGATTTTACCAAATATACAATTTAAAATTATAACCACTTATCCGTTTGTCTACAATTGTTCGTATCAACTTGTCAGTATTTTATGAAAAGCAACTATATTCCCTAAGAAAGCTAATAATTTTAGAAAAATGCGATTGAAATAAGATACACTTGAATAATGAAATTTTAGAAATAATACATAAATATTGCGATTAGATATTAATACAAAGTAACTTTGGTCTTATAACAATCAAACAATCAAAAAAATTTGACATGTGAAAATGATGTGTTATTAAATAATAAAAATATATAAAGTAATTATTTAATCACAAAGTAGAAAACATTACAGGGACGAATTAAGTTATGATCAATTTAATAGCTTATGATTTTATCTTTGAATAACAAAGTATAGAACTAATCCAAAAGGAAAAGAAGTAGAACCCATTCCTAAACCTTTTAACGTATGATAAAAAAAAAGATAATAATAATTTGACTAATTTTATGCAAAATTAAACTGTATTCACCTACAAAAAAAAAAAAAAAAAAGAAAGAAGAAAAAAAAAGGAAAAAAATTGTTGATACTCGTCAAAATTTATTAAAGAGTTTCAGAACAAAAAAAATTATTCAGGTAGCTACGTTCACATTGCTAAGATTAAATAGAATATATGTATTTAGAATGATCAGTTCTGTCATATACTAACATGATCATCCTATATAAGATATACTATTCTGCACTGTATTGAGTATGTAAAACATTTTTCTACTCTAACATATTGCGTATTCTTTAAAGCAGATATGTGAATGCTACCTATGCCGAAACAAAAGTTCAAGTTCTAAAATGAACTTTTGAAATGGCTGAAAGTTTTCAAACAAAGGTAAAATTGCAATGATGCATAAAAGCAATAACAAGTCAAAATTTATCAATATCATTTCAATTATTCACTTCCTTTTCACGAAAAAAACCTACACCATATATAATTGTATTTTTCTTTTGGAAATAATTATAATACGATTGTTAAAATAATGTTGTTATGATAACATCAAAAGCCCTTTAATGTTATTCTACTTAAACAAAGAGAGGAAAGAAAAAACATATCCCTTGCCAAATATCTAAGCAGGGAGGGAAGTGAATGATCACTTGAATCATTCCCTATATATTTCTCATCGTTTATTTACTAAAAAAAAAAAAAAAAAAAAATTATTTAATAAGCACATTATTTCTAAGCTTAATTAATGAATGACTATTTTATGTAAATACAGCAAAACAAAAAAATTATTACATATAAAGTCAAATCAACGTTCGACCAGACAACCTCAAAAATGCTGAAAGGGTCATTTGAAACTTAAACCTGATAACCACTAAATCAAAGTAGAACTGACGAGTATTATTGTTATCGTTATTATTATTATTATCATTATTATTGTTATTATTATTATTATAATTATTATTATTATTATTATTATTATTATTATTATTATCATCATTATTATTATTATTATCATTATTATTATTATTATTATTATTTTTACTATAATTATTATCATTCATAACCCGTATTATTATATTTTATCATTTACTTATCAATAAATTTTTGTAACGGGAAATCTCTGATGCATAATAACATTGTTGAATCTCTATGACATTCAACAGTCTAAGGGGGGAGGTGTTACGTCCGGAGACGTATTATAGATTTAGAATTTCATTTTGAAAGTTTATTCACATCAGATATTTCCTGACATATAAACGCGAGAATGCAACGCAGCATTTCGCTCAGGCATCGTACCGTAGACCGTGTGACGTAGAGAGCCATCGACCTCCAGAAGACAGTGGCGTGCAAATTTTTAACAAATCAGCATTTCACAATGCTACCACTTAAATGCTACGCGTATAAGCTGCAACCGAAAATTTCTTAATAAAGATGATCTCAACTTATCATCTATAACCCAATTAAACCGCATAATAAAACTGCGAAATGCATCGCGCAAGTCAGTCACAGCGTACAAGAAACCTGGCGAACTCTGTGTACCTCTACGACATCGAGAAGTTGAAACCGTAAGCCTTACACATCTAGTAAGCAGATTTTATAAGTTATTGAAATTGTAATCGTAAGCCTTACTCGTCTAGTAAGCAGATCGTATAAGTTATTTATAGTAAATTTATAAAAGCAAGTGTTATAGAAAAGAATTGTAATTGAAATTACAACACATCGATCTACCAGAAGCCAGCAGATTGTATTGGTAATAAATTATTGTATTTTATATAATAAACCTACATAAAACCAATTACTACTTATTTCCACTTATTTCCGGACTTAACAATCTTTTGTTCGGGATTGAACGTGATCAGCCGAGAGCATCCCCCTACTCCGGCAACACAAACATGCGTGAGAGAGCCGTACCAGTCAGTGCTCTCCACACGTCTCTTTACCGCCCCCCCTACTACCAAGCACGCCGATCGCACTTCGCAGCGTCGGCCGACGGCAGTTCACGCGCGACGGCTAGAGAGACAGCAACATTTGTACGCCTGCAACGGCACAACGGACTACGGCAATAAACCAATCTTTTCTCCACACGAAACGCATACTCTTTTTTTGAACCTCTACCATCCACGATTTATCCACATTCAACACAACGAAAAACACTTGGTCCTTCGAGCCGGATCGTGGGAGGATTTCATGATGGCCACGCAGAGGAAGAAATTTCTTTCTATCTTCTACGTCCACTCTCGAGTGGCGTAGAGATACCCAACTTCTTCTACAGGTACGCATCAAAGTGTTCGTGGTCGTGAGTGCCGTAAAAGTTGCATGTGCGCACATGCCGACTTCGCGCGTACGTTGCTGTCTCTCTCTCTCTCTCGCTAGAATCTCGCCGTCGCGTGTACTCGGAAGCCACCTTCTAAGGCTTCCGAGGGGAAAATAGCACATCAATTGCTATTCTCCCCATTTCTGAAAGCGCCTTGGAGTGCGTGTCTATCGACTCCAAGACGTCGCCAAGAGCGTGCGCTGTAAAGCCAGCTCTAGAATCACCGCGCTCGTACGGTGATCGGCAACCTTCTCTTTGTAGCCAAGAACGTGCGCTGTAAAGCCAGCTCTAGAATCATCGCGATCGTACGATGATCATTTAATCGTTGCCGGCTATTGCAACGATTCGAAAAGGGGTTCATGCCTCTCAATTCACGGACCACCCGCGTGGAGCGTACACGCTACGGGGTCCACATCAGTCAAGCCAAGGAGTACCCGCGTGGAGCCTACACGCTACGGGGCTCACACGAGTCAAGCCACGGAGTACCCGCGTGGACATCGCTCGCTACAGCAACGAGGAGCGAGGCGTTTACCGGGCATACAGGAAGCTTTCCACGAAGGAGGAAGAGACATCTTCAAGAGGACGACCATAAGGACGCGTTACGTCCAGGACGCCACGTACGTCGTCACCAAGCATAATTGGAGGGGACGAGTCCATTTTTATAAGCCAGGGGGCGCGTCAGCGGAACAGAGCTGTACAGGGACGAGTCCATTTTTATAAGCCAGGGGGCGCGTCAGCGGAACAGAGCTGTACATGGACGAGTCCATCTGCTTCGCTCGCTGCAGCCGGTTGAGCCCACCTGCACCGCGCTAGGATTGCGCCAGGATGCTACGTCCTAATACTTGGCCATACGTATCGTTCCAATTTTATTTAAATTTATTTGTGCGGCTTTTTCTAGTCTCTTCATGCAATACTAAGAAAATTTATTGATTTTATTTAGTCAATGTTACTTTAATTCAAATTGCGTAAATTAATTTGAGATTAATACAACTCAACTGAGTTTGAGTTATTATAAAATTAATTATAATATTTAACTTGTCTTGAGAAAGTTGAATGCAATATCTGACTTAGCAAATACTTATGTTACTGGACCTTGCAGTTTATTGCGGCTTGATGACAATTCATCGTGATTTCAACATCGACTGCTGACCTTCACCTGGACACGTTCCTGATTCAACAGCTGACTAAGCTGCAGGGATAGCTGCATTTACCGACAGTAGGAGTCTTGATGCCGTACAGCCACCGCAGTGCCATCATCAGCTGACTCACCGTGGGAACGTTAGCAGACGCATTCAACGTTGCATCATCAAGCGCATCGTCACGTTTATACTAGCATAAGTATTATAACCTAGGTTAAGACTTAGATGTAATAACTGTCACTATTTCTTGTTCTACTCTCGAGTGGGGAAGAATAGTTAACTCAATACCAAAAAGGTTAAATAGTCAAATTTGCTACTAGTCTAATTAACTTTATCTCAAAATGGAGGGACTACATACTAGACAGTTGTTACTCCAAAATAGAATTAATAGTTCTTTCCAAAACTTCAAATCTAAAGGTAAAGATCAAATGAATAAGGGTAATGCCAAGGCTCGTTTAACCGGTCTTGAGGAGAATTACAATGCCTTTAAAATAAAACACGAGAAGATCTTAAACCTCAATTCTGTCTATTTGCAGCATGATTACTTCAAAACTAATATGTTTGACTTAGTTGAAGACAGTTTCTATGATCGAAAGGCTGAGTTTCTAAATTACTTGGAAAGTTTAGAAGAACAGAGCTCTGCGCCAGGATCTTCTAAGCAAACTGAAGCTCTGGCTCCATCCAAGTCCCCACTTCATGCTAATATTTCGTTTCAATCGTTGCCAAAAATAGATTTATCTAAATTTTCAGGAAAATTCGCTGATTGGGAGAATTTTAGAGATGTCTTTCGTTCGGTCATACATCGTCGCGAAGACTTAACGCCTGTCTTGAAATTGCATTATCTTCGCACTCACCTCACTGGTGAGGTACTTGAGAAAATTAAATCTCTTCCCATTTCTGGTGATAATTATGAACGAGCCTGCACAGCTTTAATCGAATATTACGAAAATCAACGTCGTATTGTTGGTTCTCACATTTCAAATCTTCTCAGTCAAACCCATGAAGACAGACTCTTCTTCGGAAATTAAACGAATTTACAGGGAACTTTACAACTCTGTAACTAGTCTAATATCCCTTAATTGAACGGATTCTTTAGGTAGTGATCTGATGGTACATTTCTCTCTTAAGCAGCTTGATTTGAATACTCGTAAAGAATGGGAAAGACATCTTGGTGATAGTGTTGATCCACCCACATTGTAACAACTTCAAGCTTTTCTTCGCAGTCAAACCCTCACTCTAGAGGCCATAGAAGCTGGCGCTAGAACGTCTTCAACAAATAATCCAAAAGCTCAATCAAATAATTCAAAACGTCGTAAATCAGAGCATGACAATGCTCAGCCGGTTTATTCGCATCAAACCTCATCTTCGAATCCAACAAAAAAGAAATGTTCGATTTGTAATCAACATCATTTTACGAATAGATGTGAACGATTTCTCAATAAAACGATTCCTGAGCGAAAGGAATTGATCAGATCTTCTAATCTCTGTTTCAATTGTTAGGAAAGCACAACGTTAAAAATTGTACTTCCACGTGTCGATGCTTTCTTTGCAGAGCTAAGCATCACACTTTGGTGCACACTGACAGCAATCAAGTAATCAGTTCATCGCAGACTGATCAGATTGACTCTGTGTCCAGCACCCCTAGCCCAAACTGTGGCAATCTTGTCATTTCAAAAGACATTCAATCTGCTCATCAAGCAGTTTCCCTTAATCGTGGAGAAAGTACTAAATGTACAGGAGTACTTTTAGCTACCGCTAGGGTTAACGCCCTTGGTCCTAACGGAACCAAAATTCAAGTTCGTGCGCTCATCGACCCCGGATCTCAAATCTCACTTGTTACACACGCTTTGTGTAACTTGCTCTCATTAGATTGTAGAACCAGTCATACGCACATTCAAGGTATAGGCGAAAAGACAGCTGCCGTGTCTTCGAAGGTAGCTTGTCTTACTATACAACCTCATTTTGATCCAACTTATTCTCTAGAAGTGGATACTATAATCTTACCAAGATTATCTTCGTATAAGCCTCCCGTCGTAGGTGGTAATACTAATCTCGAATACTTGAGAGGACTGCAGCTAGCAGACCCCATGTATTTTGAACCATCACGCATCGATACTATTCTCGGTGCAAGCGCCTATGCGCAAATCATTGAAAATCAAATTGTTAAGGGCCAAAGTCTTCAGCCGATAGCACTTAGTTCCAAACTTGGATGGCTTTTGACAGGTAATCTCTCTTCGTCAACTTCAGAAATAGGGTTAGAATCAATATCTCTTCATTGTTCGGACAGCTGCGAGCATGAAGCCAAACTTTTGGAGCTCATACAAGATTTTTGGAGGGCAGAGCAGATAGTCAATGACAAAAAATCTTACCTGACGAACAGGCGTGCGAGGATTTTTATCAGAAAACTACTCGTCAAGATGAAACAGGGCAATATATAGTAAGTCTACCCTGGAAAAGTCGAGACAAGTTGAGTTCTGCTCATCTCGAAAACTCTCATTCGGCCGCGCTACGCGCACTTAATCGTCTCGAAGCAAGCTTCGCTAAAGACGAAAAACTGAAATTAGCTTATGCTGAATTCATAAAGGAATACATTGACTTAGGTCACATGTCTCTCTCTTCGAATTTTGATTCATTTACGAGCAAATCTCAAGCCTTCTTACCACATCATGGTGTGTGGAAGGAAACACGTACAACTACCAAATTACGTACTGTGTTTAATGGCTCGAGTAAAACAAAATCAGGAATTTCCGTTAATGATCTTCTTCACATTGGACCTAATCTTCTTCAAAATCCCGTCGCTTTGATCTGCGCCTGGCGAAGGTACAAGATCGCCCTCTCAGCTGACGTGGAGAAAATGTTCAGGCAGATTGGTGTCGAACAATGTGATCAACCCTTTCAGTCGATTTTATGGGATTTTGACAAGAGTTAACCCATTCAAATTTATCGATGAACCACAGTGACGTATGCTTTGGCCTGTTCGCCTTTTCTAGCTCTACGAACTCTTTTGAAATTAGCCGAAGACTATGGCCAAACTTTCCCAATCACAGCTGAAGCTGTTCGAACAGAGATGTATTCTGATAATGTGCTTACTGGTGCACATTCACTTGATGAAGCATTGAAAAAACAAGATGAATTAATTCTTCTCTTTAAACAAGGTCATCTCAACCTTCGTAAGTGGACTTCAAACAATACTGAAGTACTCTCTTCCTTACCCTCGAATATGTTAGCTGCAGATTCCATTGCTTTATTTGCTTCTGAAACCTCTGACCCATTATAGGTATAGATTGGCAACCTAACACAGATTACTTTAGTTTTCATATCGAAGATGCTCCCGTTGATTCGGCATATACCAAACGTTCGTTCTCTCTAGGATTGCTCGCATCTTCGACCCCATGGGGTGGTTGGCTCCTATCGTAATAACCGCTAAGATTATTATGCAATCTTTATGGATTCTGAAGTTTAGTTGAGACGAAGAACTGCCTCTTGATATCTCAAATCGGTGGCAGACTTGGTTGCAAGATCTTCATTCACTTAGTCTGATTAAAATCCCTCGCTGGAGCGGATACACTCCCCAATGTGAATTACTTGAGATTCACGGATTCGCAGCCGCCTTTAAATTTGCGTATGGTGCAGTAGTCTACCTGCGCTTGATCCAAACTCAAGAAGCGCTTGTCACGCTTCAAGCGGCTAAAACGCGAGTAGCTCCACTTAAGACGCTAAGCATACCTCGCTTAGAACTTTGCGCTGCATTGCTACTTGCTCGACTGGTTCACACATTCCTCGAATCTTTCCCAATAAAGGTTGAGAGTGTTCATCTTTGGTCTGATTCTGCTGATGTGCTCTTCTGGTTAAAAGACCATCCCTCTAGATGGGGCGTTTTTGTCGCTAACCGGTGCTCCGAGATTCATACCCTGCTACCTGATGAGTTCTGGCATCACGTACGATCAGGTGATAACCCCGCGGATGTTATTTCACGAGGTATTGAGCCCTCAAAACTAGTTACGTATAGTTTATGGTGGAAAGGTCCCACCTGGCTCTCCGATAATCATAAGTCATGGTCAAAGGCTCATGATCAGCTCAATTTTACAGTAAATAATCTGAATCTTCGACCTAGCTACTCTCTAGTCGCTAGCAAGGGCACTCCAAATTATGTCGAGAATACTCCAGAAATTTGGAGTCTTATTAACAAATATTCGTCATTAAATAAGTTATATCGTATGGCATCGTACTGCTTTAGATTCATCTTCAGAATCTGCTCGAAAACTGAACGCGAAGCGACTTCAAGTTCGGTTGTTAGTTTTCGTACTGTTCTTCAATCCCTACTATGCCATCACACTCCGAATTCTAAGGGAATAAGTGCTAGTGAGATTGAGAACACCAGACTTTGTCTGATATATCTAGTTCAAACGGCTTATTTTAAACTTGAACTCCAACAGTTACGAAGAAAAGGTAAACTTTCGATCAAAAGCTCTCTTTTGCCTTTAAACCCCATGATACAAAATCAGTTGCTCAGGGTGGGCGGTCGACTTTCTCACTCTCTTCTCGAAGAAGATGCTAAGCATCCATTTATTTTACCTGCTGATTGTCACTTTACCACTCTATTAATTGAGGATGCTCATCAACGTACTCTCCATGGTGGTGTTCAATTAACACTTGCCACGCTAAGACGACAGTATTGGATAATGAAAGGTCGATCCACGGTTAAGAAAGTCATCAGAGCTTGCCTCACATGCACTCGCCATGCTGCTCGAGTGCCTTCCCAATTAATGGGCGAGTTACCCAAGTCTCGCGTCCGACACTCTTCACTCTTTGAATGCTCAGGTGTTGATTATGCCGGCCCTATTCATCTTCGCCTCACTAAAACTAGAGGAAAGGGCACGATGAAAGGTTATATAGCCATCTTCATTTGTATGGCCACTAGAGCTGTTCATATCGAGGTTGTCGAGGATTATTCTAGTGAAGCGTTCATCGCTGCTTGGCATCGGTTCACTGCTCGTAGAGGTCATTGTAAAAAATTATATTCGGACCAAGGAACCAACTTTGTAGGTGCCGATGCTCCATTAAAGCAGATGATCGTCGCTTCTTCTTCTCTTACATCGACAATTGCTAAGTCTCTCGCTCAAGAAGGAACTTCGTGGATCTTCAATCCTCCCAGTGCGCCTCATTTTGGAGGTATTTGGGAAGCCGCAGTTAAATTGGCAAAACATCACATGCGCCGAGTCCTTGGAGATCAAGTTCTTACATTTTCGGAGCTTGCGACTCTTATGTGCAGAATTGAGGCTTGCCTTAACTCCAGACCATTAACTGCTCTCACCGATGATCCTTCTGACCTTGAATTCCTTTCACCTTCTCATTTTCTCATACAACGTTCTTCATTTATAGTTCCGGAAGAAGATGTCACCAACTTCAATGTTCCTCCAGGAAAGCGTTGGCTCTTGATCAGCCAGCTGACACAACACTTCTGGGCCAGGTGGTCCAACGAGTATCTGACATCTCTTCAATCCCGCATGAAGTGGAGACAGCCGCAACCACCAGTCACCATGTGCGAACTCGTACTCGTTCGCAACGAGCTTACACCTCCAGCCAAGTGGCCCATCGCACGCATCACCGCTATTCATCCAGGGAGTGATGGAATCACTCGCGTGATCGATCTGCGTACGGCCACCACAACTCTTCGTCGCCCCATCGCCAAGGTCGTCCGTCTTCACTCTGCTAAATAAGGACCATTCGCCAGTTTGGCGAAGGTGGGCGGAATGTTCGGGATTCAACGTGATCAGCCGAGAGCATCCCCCTACTCCGGCAACGCATACATGCGTGAGAGAGCCGTACCAGTCAGTGCTCTCCACGCGTCTCTCTACCGCCCCCCTACTACCAGGCACGCCGATCGCACTTCGCAGCGCCGGCCGGCGGCAGTTCACGCGCGACGGCCAGAGAGACAGCAACATTTGTACGCCTGCAACGGCACAACGGACTACGGCAATAAACCAATCTTTTCTCCACACGAAACGCATACTCTTTTTTTGAACCTCTACCGTCCACGATCCATCCACATTCAACACAACAAAAAACATCTTTGATGTATAATATTTAATTGGGGCTCTAATTATTGTTAAAAATATTTCTCGGCCTTTTATTGGTCAACAAAATAATATGGCTAATTTCGTATTTCGTCTTATGAACTTTTGGTACTTTTTAGATATAGGTACTACAGGTAAGAATTATTGTTTCGTATTTTGACGATGATACGAAAATTTGCCCTTATTACTCATAAATTTACTAATATCTTATTCCAATTCACTACCAATTTTATATTATTAATAATTTTATTTTCAATTAATATTTTTAATTAACTACTGTTAGCATTAAATAAACTCAAAAAATTAAATTTAACCCGATTGAAACCGATTCATTCAGATTGAAGGTGGTAATTATTTTTTCAAATAAAACGATTGACTGTACCAATACAAAACGATTGAAATGGATTTAAGATCAGGAAGTTATCATCGGGTGCGACAGGAACTACTCCCTAATGCCAGTTGAACAGAAGAATTCTTAAGAAGAAGTTCAGAAATTGACTAATGAATTCGTTTCAATCGTTTTTAATCGTGTAAATACTTTTGAATCCGGATTTTCCGGATCAAGATTTCGTATTCAAACGGATTTACTTTTTTCAATCCGATTCAATCGGTGATTTTTAGCAGATAATGTTATCGTTATATCTATTACATTTACCTTTTCTTTTAAACATTTCAATATCACATTTTCGAAACTGTCTACATATATGTTTTGCGCTAATCATTTAATATAAAATGTTTAAAAAATATTTGAAAAGTTATATTATTTATACAATTTTGATTTTGACTTTGAGTCACTAGAGTGGGAGGAGATCAAGTATACATAGCGTTGACTAATTTTAGACTAACGATAAGGAGAAGAAGGCAGTTCCGTATCAAAGCTCGAGTGATACACCACGGCGCTAATTGTACATTAATAAAGTATTGCACAATCTTAAGCGTTTCCTTGATTAAAAAAATAGACGTCAAAATAATCAATATTTATCATTGTCGACTCATAAAATCGTCTCCGAAAAAAAATAAATATTTTCTTGAAATTAATTTAGAGAGAAATACCTTAACAGGTAAAACAATTATTATTATTTTTACTACTTTTATCAATTTTATGACTCTAATTAAAAAAACCGCTGCCAATTCATTGGTACGTAGCTTCCTCAAACTAATTTATCAATTCCTTTTTTTATACTTTTATACAATAATTTTTCTCAAAAACAAATGAAGAAAATGTATTGAAATTTTAACCAAATATAGTTTTTAATAATTGTAATAAGTGGTTAAAATTTTGAGTCGATTTATGAAATATTCGCTGAAAAATAAGTATTCGAAAATATTTCAAAATAATTAGTTCTTTAAGAAATAACAAACATCTGTATTATTTTAATACATTGTTTATTTTCATAATCTTATCTGCTTTCATAATGATTGAAAACTCGCTGTAGGGGTACATTTTTAATTTTATTTAAATAATACCGTCTTTAGTTATTCATAAAAAAATACATGTTTTTTGAGTGATCGACAATTTCATTAACCTACCTTCATTATACCTCGTTACAATATTTTTAAATAATGAACCTAATAGCTTATTAAATTAGAAAAAGCAAGTAAACAACACGCGTGCGTATCGCGCGTCAGTTCCACTTTCTAGTAACATATACATAAAGCCGTTTTCGAAAAATTTCGCTATGAAAAGATGGCTAAAACAGTTTTAGCCTAAAATATCTCTCAAATTAATAAACGAATTCTTTTATTACCATAAGAATTAATATAATAAATAATATACAAACTCAACATCTCTACAAAATTTCAAAGAAATTAAAACAATTGTACTCTAGTTATTGTGCAACCGAGAAAGTCATTTTCAGAAATACCATAATGTTAAATATCAAATATTTTAAAAAGTAGCCATATAATCTTGATCAAATTTTACACAGATATTGCCTATCTGGCAAACAAAATAGCCTATAAATTATGAGCTTATACATGGAGTCGTCATTTAGAAATTACGATTATCAAAAAAACGTAAACAAGTTTTCACCTCTAAATATCTTTACAAATCATGAGACAATTCTTTTACCTAACAGACTTATACAATAAATATATAAACTCTACATTTTCACAAAATTTCAACATGATTAAACCGATTTTTTTTCTCTAGTTATCAAGCGACAAAGAAAGAAACTTTGTAAAATACAAAAATTTTCAATATCAAATATTATAAAAAGTAATGGTACGATCTTCATGAAAATTCGCACACATATTATCTATATCACATACAAAATTGTCTATAAATTTTGAGCGGATACATCAAACCGTTTTCGAGAAATTACGAATTGAAAAAAAAATTAATCATTTTTAACCTTAAATATCTCTGAAATTTATGGACCAATCATTTTGCGCAAAGAACTCGACCGAGAGCTATTAGTCTAGGCGCCGACAATACATTTCGTGGCCAAATTTTGTCCCCGCCTGAACCAAAGTTTTCTAGGCGTAATTTGGCCTGCTGAATCCGAATTTCGAGGGTTGCCGGCCGAAAAAGTGGGAGGAAAAAAGTTATAAACAATGTAATTGTTTGAAAAGCCATATCTCCGAAGTGAAATATCGCAGCAAGCTGAATACTTTCAAGTAAGTGTAATATATTAATCTAATAATAATATTTTCAAACTCAAAAATAAGTTCATGCTAATTATGAAACTTTATTACAATTACGTATCTCATATTTTTATAAAAAATTCAGTAATTATAAATAAATGATGTCAAAAATGTATATTGTGGAACAATGGTAAAAGAATTGTTGATTTACTGATATATTATAAACTTCTGAAAAGGTTATTCTGACACAGTAGGCTCAAGTGATAGGGCATATTTGTAAATACATTACTTTTGTATATCTATATGTTAGAGTTTATCGTGCCAATATAAATATGGCCTATCATCAGAATAACCCATAGAAGTTTCAACTTTAAAATTTTTATCTCGAAATTGCGTAGAAGAAAATATTCACTTTTTAGATAGCAATTATTAAAAAAATCAGTTTAAACACAAAAATAATTCAATTTCGTTATATCTTACATTGCCAGAAACTAGATCGTACGCTCATATCCTTTGAAAACGATATTCAAAGAACATCACCAATGCAACATCTACGAGCAAACGAATGTGACAAACAACTGACGGTATACGAATGAAGAGCAGAACGGCATAGAGCACCTGTAGTTAATGATATCTGCAAGCAGCTGTAGTTGATATGCAGTTATTGATACAAAAAGTAAAAACGGAAAAACGATTAGATAAAATGTACACTTTCAAATGTATATGTCACGCCTATTACAGGCTTTGTTTAAATAAAACAATCTAGTCTTTAACAGAATGTATATAGTTACAATTTGTCTTCTGCGTCTGAAACAATTTACAATTACACAGGTTTTATCGCTAATTTTTTCCATTAGAAATAAAGTATTTCAAAGTTGAAAACAAAAATATACACGTCTGATTAATTTGTATAACGCGGACCATTGTTAAATTTTAAACATCATTCTACCATCGGAACACGAAAATAGCAGAAGGTTTCGCGCTTGACAGCGATATTGTTTTATAAGTGGAAAAATGAAATTTATAAAATAATTTGTGTGTGGAATAAACAATATATTTGTGAAATTTTATTAAGAAATATTATCTATTAATTATACAAAATATCACAGTAAAATAATTTGGAGATAATATTAATTATGAAAAGGGTTTTTATATATCGTGAATTGAATGTGTATTAGTTGCGTTCCAAGTAGGTAGGTTATTTTGTATTATTTATATCTTAACATAAATACTTTTGTGTTGACACATTATTAATTGCATGTAATAAATGATTTAAAGAAGCGATTAAGTCAATTTTACTTCCAAAATCGCTAGACATACAAAGCTGAATTTTTTTCATTTATTAATTTTACTAAAAATATTTTAACCTCAAATATCTGAAATTTATGGACCAATCATTTTGCCCCAAGAAATCGACATAAAAATCTAAAAAATACACCTCTACAAGAAATTTTGAAGCGAATAAGTCAATGTTATTCCATCAATCGTTGCACACACAAAACTCATTTTTTTTATTTTTTCATTTCTCAATGCTTACGTTTTTTTTTATACTAACAGAACACCCTATAAAAGAAATTTTTTTTTTTAGGAAATATAGCTATTTTAATTCTATTTTGAATGCTACTCATTCTCTTCGAATACATAGAGCTATTCTCGAGAAATTACGATTTGAAAAAAGGTTAAAAATATTTTAACCTCAAATATCTCTTAAATCTATGGGCCAATCATTTTGCCCAAATAATTCGACCGAAAACTATATAAAATCCATCTCTACGAGGAATTTTAAAGCGATTAAGTCAAATTTTACTCCCGCAATCGTTAGAAATACCAAACTCATTTTTTTCATTTTTCTATGTTTACGTTTTTATTAATAACAAAAGAACCGTCATAGCTAGAAAAATAATTTTTTTAGAAAATATAGGTATTTAAATTCGCTTTCGAATGCCACCCATCCGATTCAGAAACATAGAGCCGTTTTCGAGAAAGTTCGATTTGAGAAAAAGGTTAAAAACATTTTAACCTCAAATATCTCAGAAATTTATGGACCTTACATGTAGCCCAAAGAACTTAGCCGAGATCTATCCAAAATCTACCTCTATAAGAAATTACAAAGCGATTAATCCAGGTTTACTCCATAAAACGAGCGACATAGAGAACACATTTTTTCCATTTTTTAATTTTTTTCTCAAAAACTAACCAACAGAATGGATTAAAATTTTCAAAGATTATAGTATATTTCGACACGGGTGCGGAAGGTGATTATTTAGCTTATGTGACGTTTTTCGCACGAGCGAAGCGAGTGAGAAAAGTCACATGAGCTAAAAATCTTCTTACGCACCAGTTTCGAACCGTATTTTATACCACGAGAGCCGAATAATCATATTAAAGTTATGATTTTGAGGTTAGAGTGGTATAATAGCAATTTATATTCTGCATTATCGTGAATTTTTTCCAAAAAATTGACCGTTTAGTTTAGGAGTTATTAGCTTTTTTAAAAAAAATACGTTTTTGTTAATAACAAGAGAACCGTGATAGCTAGATAATTTTTTTTTTAAATTATAGGTTTTTTTATGCTCTTTCGAATGCGACCCATCCGATTCAAAAATTTAAATCCGATCATTAAAAAAAATCAAAAATAAATTTTTCGAAAATCAAAAATCTGCAATAAAACAAAAACGAATCAGTAAATCATCAAAAGTTATTTTCTTCCCGAATTGGGAATAAAAAAACAAAAAAAATGAGAACTTGATGGTTAAAATCGACCGCGTAGATCCGGAGATAAAGCGGTATACATACATACATACACACACACACACACATCCATACAGACATTTTCTAAAATCATGTGAAACAAACTTCTAACACCTCTAATGATGTTTATAGAGAGTTTTAACGAAGTTGAAAATTTTACTATTACAAAGCTTCCTCTAGGAGGAAGCAATAGATGAAAAATAATATAGTCTATAATTTGTAATTAAGTAGGGTATTAGCCAGAATAACTATTTATATATGTATTTTGTATAATCTGTATGAATGGAATTATTCTCCATTCGTCATAAAAAAAATTATATTATTAACTTATTTTATTAAAGTTATTCATAAAATATCAATAAATTTTAGTCCTACGTTTGAACGTAAAAAGAGTTGATTCAACTTACAATTGAAATTTACCGCGGAACTATATTAACATTGAAAAAATTTAACTATTTCAAAATAATATATTAATATTCATGTTTGAAAGATACTTATGGATCAGGATGGGGCTTTTTTAATACAAAAAAAGAGACTTGATCTTTTTTTCTGTAAATGCTTCAAAGCGACGTTTCGTCGGCTTGGTCTGCCGACCTCTTCAGGCTAGATGTTTATTAAATAAAAATACAGAATTACAAATCACGTATAACATTCGGTAAAAAAACCAATGATATATAAAAAAAGGAAACGAACCCTATTTACCTTAAACGTTGGCACAAGTCAACGAGTCAAAATTTATAACGATGTACAGTCATATTAACACTTACGGCTAGTGGCAAAGAACATTAACGTACATATCAATTTATACACAACGCTATCAAAATAGACGAAAGTATTGAAGTAGTCAATCATAACAAAAACAATCATGACGTTAGCAGTTAAAATTTCGAAAGTAAAGGAAAATAAATGCGGTTAGGTGTATAAATATCCTCTTTCTTGTTTATACTGTGTTTGTTACATTTTATGTATATCATTTCCGATAAGAGTCTTTTTTTATAATTCCGCTCAATGTCTATAATTTTTGTGTCGTCCCAATTAAATTCATGATTCAAACTATTTTTGTGGGTGTGTACTACGGACTCGATGTTTTTGTTTTTCTTATGTTCATTGATTCTTGTTTTTAAAGAACGTTTGGTTTCACCAATGTACGTAGCTGGGCAATTTTTACAAGTAAATTTGTACACCACACCTGTTTGATCCCATTTGTCAGACTTATCATTCCCCAATTTAATCACGGAGTTCATACTTTTATTCACTGTGGGAATCGTGGTAATATTGTATTGCTTAAAAATTGAAGACATTCTTTCGTAATTGTTAGTGAACGGTAATTGAATCTTAGGCATTTTTTGGAACATTGATTTTTTATGTGTGTTTTTGTTGATGAATTTTGATTTATATTTTAGATACTGTAGACGTGTTTTAATATTTTTATCAATGAAAGTAGAAGGATACTCATTAAGAATTAACATATTTTTAATTTTTTTCAAATTCTCGAAATGAAATCGCTTGTCTGAAAGTACAATCGCTCTGTCAGTTAAGTTATAGATGATATTTCTTTTTTGCTGGATTGGATGTTTTGAAAGAAAATTAATTACTCTACTTGAAGAAGTTGGCTTTTGATACCAATTTGTACTAATTCTATTGTTTTCTTTAATTAATGTCATATCTAAAAAGCTAATACTATTATTATTTTCTATTTCATATGTGAATTGTAAACTTTTGTGGTATGAATTAAAAATGGAAACTACCAGATCAATGTGTTCTCTTTTTATGCACATAATAGTGTCATCAACATATCTATAATAAAAAAGTGGTACACAATTATATTTATTCTTCAAGGTTTGTAAACACATTTTTTCCAAATCATCCATAACAATATCAGCAAAGAGTGGAGAGATTGGGGAACCCATCGGTGTACCGTATATTTGTTTGTAAACCTTGTTATTGAAAGAGAAGTAAGTGTTGTCATATAAGAAACGGATACACTTTTTTATTTCATCTATGGGAATTAAACATTTGTTCATGATAGAACGCACGCGTTTATCGATACTGTCACATACAAGCTCCACCGGAATGCTAGTAAATAACGATTTGACATCTAAAGATAATAAAATGTGCTCATCCTGTAATTTGAAATTCTTTAATTTAACTTTTAGTTCAAAACTATTATTGATGTGGGATTCCGGTAACTTAATTGAATCTTTTAATTCTTTATAAATAATTTCGGCTAAAAGGTGAGTAGGACTATTTACTAGTGATATGATCGGGCGAAGTGGCGCATTTTCCTTGTGTATTTTTGGCAGGCCGTAACCTTTTGCTAAAGTTGTGTTCGTGAGAGTTAGTTGATTTTTATGGTATCTATCAGATAAAAACTCGTTATTGT
This sequence comes from Torymus aiolomorphi, assembly GCA_036365515.1. Lineage (NCBI taxonomy): Eukaryota > Metazoa > Arthropoda > Insecta > Hymenoptera > Torymidae > Torymus > Torymus aiolomorphi. Next base: position 225,069,105 of record CM070874.1, on the reverse strand, counting down.
TAAGATTATTAAGTATTACTTTAGTATCTAATCTTAATTTACTAAGCGGGTTTCTACTGACATTAATATAAGTATTTTGGTCCGACAAAAGTTCAAGCATTTTAGAGGTGTAATCAGATTTATTTAGACAAACAGTCACATTGCCTTTATCAGCTTTTGTGAACATTATATTAGGATTATTTTTTAAAAATTTTTTGGAAGCTATTAGTTTTTTGGTGAAATTACGTTCTTCTGTCGAAATCTGGGTTTGTTTTTTAAGGGTCCAATTCAAGTTTTCCGTAACTTTTTCTCTTATGTCATTTTTTATCGACATTTCAACATCCAACGAATACAAACGTTGTTCTATGTTTTTGATTGAAGATACAACGTCATTTTTAGACACACGTCTAGTATGACTGAAATTCGGACCTAATGATACAATATCTATAACCTCCGGGGGAACTTGAATGTCACTTAAATTCTTAAACCAATTTTCCCTTTCATGAGAAACGTTATTTCTATTCTTTCCTTTTATTAAACTAAGAAATTTGTTTGCGTGTATGTGATCGTGTCGTTTTCGTAATAATGAGAATTTTTTTTGTGAAAAGTCAAAAAATTTTACTTTTGTAGAGAAGTCTAAGTTTGTTTTTGAAATAATCTTGTTTAGTTTTTTAAGATCAATATACACAGAGTTAATGTGTGCATTGATGTTCTTAATTTCCAACTTCAATAATTTCGACGCAAAGTAATTATTTAAATTATCAAAAAAAGATTTACACTTCTTATTTTGAAACGTAACGTACGAGAACTTCCTACTTAAGTTGGTGATGTGCCGTGGAAGGATGTTATTACTTCTGCAACGAAGAAGGAATACTCGTTGGGAAGTGAGCTCCGCTAAGCGTTGTTGTAAGTCAATCCATTGTTTCAAATAGTTTTTCATCGAATGTCCATAGTGTGAATTGATAAAACTGAAGAAACTCTTGTGGGAGTTAGAGTCCATGTCCAATCCGAGACTCGTGTATGTTTGAGATGTTTGTACTTTCAGACAAGCGATTTCATTTCGAGAATTTGAAAAAAATTAAAAATATGTTAATTCTTAATGAGTATCCTTCTACTTTCATTGATAAAAATATTAAAACACGTCTACAGTATCTAAAATATAAATCAAAATTCATCAACAAAAACACACATAAAAAATCAATGTTCCAAAAAATGCCTAAGATTCAATTACCGTTCACTAACAATTACGAAAGAATGTCTTCAATTTTTAAGCAATACAATATTACCACGATTCCCACAGTGAATAAAAGTATGAACTCCGTGATTAAATTGGGGAAAGATAAGTCTGACAAATGGGATCAAACAGGTGTGGTGTACAAATTTACTTGTAAAAATTGCCCAGCTACGTACATTGGTGAAACCAAACGTTCTTTAAAAACAAGAATCAATGAACATAAGAAAAACAAAAACATCGAGTCCGTAGTACACACCCACAAAAATAGTTTGAATCATGAATTTAATTGGGACGACACAAAAATTATAGACATTGAGCGGAATTATAAAAAAAGACTCTTATCGGAAATGATATACATAAAATGTAACAAACACAGTATAAACAAGAAAGAGGATATTTATACACCTAACCGCATTTATTTTCCTTTACTTTCGAAATTTTAACTGCTAACGTCATGATTGTTTTTGTTATGATTGACTACTTCAATACTTTCGTCTATTTTGATAGCGTTGTGTATAAATTGATATGTACGTTAATGTTCTTTGCCACTAGCCGTAAGTGTTAATATGACTGTACATCGTTATAAATTTTGACTCGTTGACATGTGCCAACGTTTAAGGTAAATAGGGTTCGTTTCCTTTTTTTTTTATATATCATTGGTTTTTTTACCGAATGTTATACGTGATTTGTAATTCTGTATTTTTATTTAATAAACATCTAGCCTGAAGAGGTCGGCAGACCAAGCCGACGAAACGTCGCTTTGAAGCATTTACAGAAAAAAAGATCAAGTTTCTTTTTTTGTATTAAAAAAGCCCCATCCTGATCCATAAGTATCTTTCAAACATGAATAATATGGAGGGCGATAAATTCACATCTCTAATATATTAATAATTATAATTATAAGACTTATAAAAATCTGGTTGTACCAAGAATATTCTTTTTTGGATTTATATTAAATGTTAGTACTACGTTTGGACTTAAAAAGAGTTGAATCAACTTACAATTGAAATTTACCGCGTAACTATATTAACATTGAAAAAATTTAACTATTTCAAAATAATACATTAATAATTATAAGACTTATGAAAAACCGGTTGTACCAAGGATATTCTCTTTTGCATTTATATATTATTATCTGTTATACCACTCTAACCTCAAAATCACAACTTTGATATGATTTTTCGGCGCTCGTGGTATAAAATACCGTTCGAAACTAGTGCGTAAGTCGATTATTTAGGTGGTGTGACTTTTTCGCACTCGCTTCGCTCGTGCAAAAAGTCACACTAGCTAAATAATCGACTTCCCCACCCGTGTCGAAATGTACTATTATAAGAGTTTCATGCTTTAATAAAATTTTTTTTAGCACTAAATTTTCATATAAACTATCTAAAGGAAAAATAAAAGTACAATAATTATCCAGAAAGATGAATTTAATTAATGCGATGAGTGTATTATTCATCCTAAATAATATGTTTCAAGGCCAAGAAAAGAGACTACCTGTTAATAATGCAGACAAATATGTCGCGAATATAGTGTACAATATTATTGTATCTAGTTTAGAGGATAATAGTATTTTCGAAGAAACAGGTGAATATTTATATTACGATAATTTATATGAACCTCGTAATGACATACCTGCGGATGACTCACATGTAGACATAAATTTTGAAGATACGGAAATATCTGAAACCGAAAATCAGTGCAGCAGCAAGATGGAATTTATTGATTTGAGCTATAAAAAGCGGGCTGTAGAATTTTCGGCAAGTGCTAAAAAGAAAAGAAAATTTACAACTGTCCAAAATAAATTTAAGAAATTGAAAAGGAACGTCAACTGTGTAGGTGGAGAGAGCAAGTAGCTGCGGAAGGAAGCCGAATCGATAAATTGAAACAAATTGAAGAATATTATTTATGTATCTTTGTTCTATCGATACTAACAGTCGTGCTGTCCAAGGAGTCAGTCCAAGAGGAACGTTTTTTGTTTAAACGAAAGTTAGCTGAGATGCTTTTCATACATGCGCAAAAACAATATATTAATAATCAACAAGACACAAAAACACTCAGGTTCGAACATATATCTTTTATCAATAAAAATCATTTTCTACAACAGCAATATCCTACAAACACAATCACAGAAGATAGAAGGTATTAGGAGAGTATGTTAGACAAAGAGATGGCCACGCCCAAAATATAAAATCACAGTCATCTTGGGCCCTCCCCGTCTCTTTGACACCTCCTTGACATATATTTGTCTAATACTCTCTCTGTACAACTAATAAGCACCGCCTTATACAATGTATGATTGGCTTCTTGTATTAATGTAACAAATACATATGTAATTCTCCACTGTATATAAAGGCCAAAATGTTGCGAATTTACTTTCAATTGACTGGTGGTATCGCTGTGACCACCTAAAAATTTGTTAGACTATTGTTTCTTGTAAGTAATTATGTGTAATTTGTATGTAAAAAAATTTTTCTATCATTTTTGTATCAAAAGGTTATAATATATGATTTTTGTATTAGAGTCTTGAGAAGGGACTCAATAAAAAAAGAGTCCGAAACGTCGACATTAAGCTAAACACTCGGCTTGTCATTTACCATCCTGACTCCTTGGACAGCACGACCGTTAGTATCGATAGAACAAAGAACTCTTGAAGCAGCTGTCGTTAGAATCATCATCTCAATTATTTATGTATATTTGAAAGAGACGGATTGGATAGAATGCGTATTCACGATATCGATATTAGACATATTGCAATAGAAAAAGCACAAGAAATAAATTTGAAAGGATTTAAAGTTTCTTCCCATTGGTTACTTGAATTTAAACGTCGACATAATATCGTTTCTCGAAAAATAACTAAAATTACTATAAAAAACTCTCTAGATAATACAGAAAAACGTTAAAAAAATAGAGGAATTTTGCAATGAAGTGAAAAATGCTATAACAAAATATAGTGCAGAACGTGTATACAATTCCGACCAATATGGCTTCAATTAAGAATTACATAATGGACGAACCCTCGCTAGTAAAGGAGTAAAAAAATCGATTGTACTATTCAATCAACACACGCTACCACACATTTGTACACTATTCAACCAATCATTTTTGCCGAAGGAAAACTTTTACCTCCATTTTTATTAGTTTTACAAGAACCAAAGGTAGAGTTTGGGCCAGTGTAGTAGAGCGAAATTAATTCAAAGCTGAAAACGTTTACTTTATGGCTTCCAAATCAGGTAAATTGACTAAAAATCACCTTGAAGCTTGGGCCAGAGATGTATATTTCCCATATACTACGATAACTAATAATCTGCTGCTTGATTCATGGAGAGGTCACTGCCAAAATACCATTTATGAAGTTAAACTAAAACACAAAACATTAATGCTTCTACAGATTCCAGAAGGGACAACAAACGAACTTCAAACTCTTGATGTATACGGTTTTCGCATGTGGAAGAACTTTGTTCGAAACTTTTGAGGTATGATATTGCTGACGAATGAAGCCATCTATTTATATAATCGGAATGATATTATTAAAATGCAGTCATTAGTGCATATTCAGTCCCAGGTTTAGAAATTTATTTAAATATGCTTGGTATGCTGCCGGTTACATTGACAAAAGGTAAGAGAAAGTTGAAAATCTCCAAAAGTTTTGTTTCAATTCTAATTTTGTTACATGCGATATTTGCGGAAAAAGAGCAATTATACGAGGGCCATTTGACAAGTACCTAGCCTCACCGCCAGATGGTGCCACTATCGCACCAGAAATACACTACAGTGCAGTATCTTCCTGTAAACGGTTACAGACGAAATTTCAGCCGGATCGGAGTTGTAGTTTATTTTTGAGAGCGTGTGAAAGCAAATGTGTCCGTTGATTTTTGAAAAAATGGAGAAATAACAATATCGGTCGGTGATTCGATTCTTGTTTTTGGAAGGGAAATCGCGCAGTGAAATTAAAGAACGCTTGGATGCAGTGTATGGGGATGCTTCTCCTTCGATGGCGACCGTTAAATTTTGGTATAACGAGTTTCAACGTGGTCGTACGTCGGTTTTTGATGATGCACGCCCAGGAGCTCCGAAAACAGCCACTACGGAGGAGAACGTGACAAAAATACACGATATCGTTTTGTCAGACCGCCGATTAAAGGTGCACGAGATAGCTGCGATAGTAGGCATCTCAGAAGAACGCATGTGGCATATCCTACATGAGATTTTAGGCATGAGGAAGCTGTCAGCAAGGTGGGTGCCGCGTTTGCTGACTGCAGACAACAAGCGCATCCGTGTGACCAGTTCAGAGCAGTGTTTGGAGCTGTTTAATTGCAATCCAAAAGAGTTTTTGCGTCGTTACATGACCGTCGACGAAACATGGATTCACTACTACACTCCAGAGACCAAGGAGCAGTCAAAACAGTGGACCTTACCCGGTGAACCTGCTCCGAAGAAGGCGAAGACGGTTCTGTCGGCCGGAAAGTTGATGACCACTGTTTTCTGGGATTCTCAAGGTGTGATTTTTATTGGCTATCTGGAGAAGGGCAAAACGGTCACAGGACAGTACTACGCCGAACTATTGAGCCGATTTGACGCCGCGTTAGAAGAAAAACGGCCCCATTTGTCTAAAAAGAAAGTGCTTTTCCACCACGATAATGCACCGGCTCACACTTCTGCACTCGCCACGGCTAAATTGGTCGAATTACGCTACGAACTGCTGCCCCATCCACCGTATTCTCCAGATTTGGCTCCGTGCGACTTTTATTTGTTTCCGAACCTAAAAAATTCGCTCGCCGGGAAGAGATTCCACTCCAATAACGAAATAATCGCCGCCACGGAGGCCTATTTTGCAAACCAAGAGAAAACATTTTTTTCAACGGGGTTAAAAAAATTGGAACACCGCTGGACCAAGTGTATTCAACTAAAAGGAGACTACATTGAAAAATAAATTTTATTTTTTGTAAAATTTTGGTGTTTTCATTTGTAGGCTAAGTACTTATCAAATGACCCTCGTAACTTGCTCCTCGTGCAAAAAAACGCTATGTTTACAACATTTTTACCATGTAAAATTGGTTACTACAGCATGTATTCGTATATGTAATTATGTAAGGTAATATAAAGATATGGTAATATGATAAGGTAATATAAATTATTATTAATTGATAATAATTTATGAATGATAGTGAAAAACATCGTCAATAATAAAATGGATAACTAAAAAAATATATAACTTTTTTGAGTTTAAGGTAGCTTTAACCTCTTTTTAGGGTATTCAATTTAGTCAATTGTAAAATGAATCAACGCCATATACTTAATCTTCTCCCACTCTGTCACTCTGTTCTACAATAAAATCAAGTCAGGAAGATCAAGTATATGTGCGTGATCGGCTTTCACACTTTCTTTGAAACAGTAAAAAATTGCATTGAATAATTATTCAATTCATTTCATTTCGAATAATAATAGTAATAGTAGGGTTACTAATATATCAAAATTGTATAAATAATATAATTTTTCAAATATTTTTTAAACATTTTATACTAAATGATTAGCGCAAAACATATATGTAAACAGTTTAACGACAACATTATTATGTAAGTAATGCTGCTAATGGGTAATACGGGCAAGTTTTTCCCGAGTGTCCTTTTTAATTAAAGGCCCAATGAAAAAAATTGTCATAATTACGAAAAACAATAAGTTAATATCTTATTGTAGTCAAAGAAATCAATCGAAGTGTTTCGTCCAGGCTACTAGATTGGACTCATCAGTGATGATCTAGTAGCCGTCATCAGACACTTGCCGCTGGGTGGTCACGGCCAAAGCTTTATAGACTGAGCTACCTTTTTCACTAGTGGAAAAGGAGGCTCCATCTATTGGTGTATAATTAGCCCAAACACCGTATAATATAATATAAGTTTATGAAGCTAATGCCCGATCAAGATTTCATGTAAGTAATGCTGCTAATGGGTAATACGGGCAAGTTTTTCGCGAGTGTCCTTTTTAATTAAAGGCCCAATGAAAAAAATTGTCAAAATTACGAAAAACAATAAGTTAATATCTTATTGTAGTCAAAGAAATCAATCGAAGTGTTTCGTCCAGGCTACTAGATTGGACTCATCAGTGATGATCTAGTAGCCGTCATCAGACACTTGCCGCTGGGTGGTCACGGCCAAAGCTTTATAGACTGAGCCACCTTTTTCACTAGTGGAAAAGGAGGCTCCATCTATTGGTGTATAATTAACCCAAACACCGTATAATAAAATATAAATTTATGAAGCTAATGCCCGATCAAGATTTCATGTAAGTAATGCTGCTAATGGGTAATACGGGCAAGTTTTTCGCGAGTGTCCTTTTTAATTAAAGGCCCAATGAAAAAAATTGTCAAAATTACGAAAAACAATAAGTTAATATCTTATTGTAGTCAAAGAAATCAATCGAAGTGTTTCGTCCAGGCTACTAGATTGGACTCATCAGTGATGATCTAGTAGCCGTCATCAGACACTTGCCGCTGGGTGGTCACGGCCAAAGCTTTAAAGACTGAGCCACCTTTTCCAATAGTGGAAAAGGAGGCTCCATCTATTGGTGTATAATTAGCCCAAACACCGTATAATATAATATAAATTTATGAAGCTAATGCCCGATCAAGATTTCATGTAAGTAATGCTGCTAATGGGTAATACGGGCAAGTTTTTCCCGAGTGTCCTTTTTAATTAAAGGCCCAATGAAAAAAATTGTCAAAATTATGAAAAACAATAATTTAATATCTTATTGTAGTCAAAGAAATCAATCGAAGTCTTTCGTCCAGGCTACTAGATTGGACTCATCAGTGATGATCTAGTAGCCGTCATCAGACACTTGCCGCTGGGTGGTCACGGCCAAAGCTTTATAGACTGAGCCACCTTTTTCACTAGTGGAAAAGGAGGCTCCATCTATCGGTGTATAATTAACCCAAACACCGTATAATATAATATAAATTTATGAAGCTAATTTATTATTACCCATTAGCAGCATTCCTAGCGGCTACTAGATCATCACTGATGAGTCCAATCTAGTAGCCTGGACGAAACACTTCGATTGATTTCTTTGACTACAATAAGATATTAACTTATTGTTTTTCGTAATTTTGACAATTTTTTTCATTGAGCCTTTAATTAAAAAGGACACTCGCGAAAAACTTGCCCGTATTACCCATTAGCAGCATTACTTACATGAAATCTTGATCGGGCATTAGCTTCATAAATTTATATTATATTATACGGTGTTTGGGTTAATTATACACCGATAGATGGAGCCTCCTTTTCCACTAGTGAAAAAGGTGGCTCAGTCTATAAAGCTTTGGCCGTGACCACCCAGCGGCAAGTGTCTGATGACGGCTACTAGATCATCACTGATGAGTCCAATCTAGTAGCCTGGACGAAACACTTCGATTGATTTCTTTGACTACAATAAGATATTAACTTATTGTTTTTCGTAATTTTGACAATTTTTTTCATTGGGCCTTTAATTAAAAAGGACACTCGCGAAAAACTTGCCCGTATTACCCATTAGCAGCATTACTTACATGAAATCTTGATCGGGCATTAGCTTCATAAATTTATATGACAACATTATTAATCACACGAGTTTATAATGTTATAGACGTTAAATATTAATAATTTATTACTATTATAATTACTATTATTAAGAATTAAAAAGAAATTGAAAGTTCTTCGATTTTTACTCAAATTATTGATTTTTATCAATTATGAATAAAAATTTGTTTATAAAAAAGGTGATGACGCACCTTAAATAAATATGGAAACAACTCTGATAGGTTTTCGAGTAAATTATAGGTGTCCTATATGCTACTGGTACTTTTTATGAGGAAAAACATCTAAATCGTTGGATCAAAAAAATCATATATGTTGTATACATGTGTGTGTGTGCGTGCATGCGTGCGTGCGTGCGTACGTGCGTGTGCGCGTGTGTGTGTGTGTGGGTGTCTCTATATATATATATATATATATAACACAATACCATGGGATTTCTTAGGCTTTGTCTGCAATAGAAGTGGTGCCGCAGTATTGACTAACACCACGACACCTGCGGCGCCCGCTTTTATTACCGTAATTGCGGAAAAAGTGACTAAAGAAATAATCTCCCTATATCAAAACCGACCTGAATGGTCCCAGAACATTGCGTTACATATATGTTTTGGCCAAAAATTTTCTGGGACGTCCCGGAAACTAACAGAAATCCCAGAAGCTTGCATTACGTATATGAATACATCCCAGAACCTTGCGTTACAGATAAATATATATATAAGTATGACAGATTTCTTTTGAACACTTTTCCCCAGCGATTTCCGTATCATTGGTGAGCACGATTTGGAAAAAATAGTAGTGCATTTTGAAGAGCGGATCAAGACCTTTCCAATGCTATTGTCAATTTTCTTGTAAACTCAATATGAAGTTTTTTGCATAGAATAATACGTTAATTTTGCCAAAATGTAAAATATCCATGATATGAAAATACGTAAAAGTCAAGGTTAGCAAGCTCGATTTGGAAAACATAGTAGAGCATTTGAAGGAGCGAATCAAGAGCTTTCTAATGGTATGCTTATTTCTTTTCGTAGACTTGATAATTATTATTTATTTTGATGTCGAAAGTTGAGTTTAAGGTGCAAAGTCGGCAGGTTATGTTATTTCAGCAGATCATTTTTTATCATGTATTTGATGTAAATAGATACGGGATAATCGTTCTTTGGATGTAATTTGGTCTACTTTTCTATTTTTAAACTAATATTAAAAATGTGATCATTAGGCTATGAGTTAAAGAACTACAAGTGTGGTCTACGGCAACTTCAGACCTTCCGTTTGAAAAGTCCCTAGGATTTTCGAATGGCTTGAAACGTAAACAACATGATTGATGGATGGGTATTAATGATTTACAATGCTAAGAGTTAATTTAATTAATAGGAAAAAGTAAAATTAAATACTGCATAATTAGAAATAATTAATTTAGAGAAATTTTACTAACCTAAAAAGCTCTATCCCAAGAATAATGTAATTTTGTTAAGTTGTTGAAGCAGATGAATTAATATGTACAATAATCATAATAATAGTTAATTATTTAGATAATTGTAACAGGATAAATCGTGCATATCTCATCGTCACAACGAGGCGAGAAGATCTAAAAAAATCAATCGAGTTAGCGAGTAAGAGCACGGCATGCCGCGAGCCGCGAGTCGAGTGTCCTGGATAAAGGCAGACAGATATTCGAAATACTATAAGAGAGAAAGAGAAAGCAATAGTAAGTCACGTCACACGGCACGCAGTGTAGAGTCAGCTTTAGCAGCGTTACAGAATAGGTCTCGGTGCGGCCGCGCACGATCGCCAACGGGAGGGAGGAGTGGCTCGCCGTGCTCGATCTTCGTCCGATGGCGCTTATACCCATCAGATTAACATTACGCGTGCCTACGGACATAAAAAGAAGGGACACCATTTTTCTATGTCTATTACTGGACCACATCTCCTCACTCTTATTTTCTACGATTGATTGAGTTTCGACAAGTACTAGTGAAACTGATAAGTAAGAAAATCGAATTTGGCCAATTTTTGACAGAATTAGAGAATACGATGTCTAAACCCAATATAAGTACTTGCAAAGTATGTATAATATGTATTTCTATCGTTGTTAAAGTGAATAATGGTAATATTATTGTTATTGATATATTCATGTATTAATAATTAAGAATGCGTATTATCCATAAATATACGCAGGCAAACCAAAGAATCGCGCGTTGCCGCGGCGTAACGGCGCCAATTGATGAGCGCAGGCTGCTGGTACGTAGCAGCGTACTGCGCATACTCGACGTTTTTGTAGAGAACGGCAGGTGGCAGTAGTAGTTGCTAATAACGAAGCAAACGTTAGATACTTTATTCTTTTTCTGCTTGATTTAACTAACTGTACATATAGGTATCTCATTAACACTACTTTCATTAGATATTATTATTTTTCGTGACCTAATCGCGTCTTATGAAGTCTTATAAATAAATAATATCAATTTTTCATTTTCAATAAATAATTTTCCTCATTATAGCTTTGATCCTTCCGCTCATCGTAACGTCTTTTTAAAAAAATTCTACTTTTATTTTTACAAGAATTAAGCACTACACTAAGATAAAAGGAAATTATTTTTCTGTCGGTTTCTGTGGTTTTTTGATTGTTACTGTTACATAAATACTTGTAGAGTCATCAGAGGAGATAAAATTTGTACATTATATTATGATATTTAAAATAAAATGTACCATATCTCGAGAAGAGCCTATGAGACTCAACGTTAACCGACTGTATAACAGTCGTATAAGACTTTATAACAGTCCTTTGTAAGCTTCGAGTTTGTTATTCGGTGTCACCGTTTTGGAGATTCTGCGCTCTGTACTTTTTGACGTCTAGGTGCCGTAATGGAAATCACTGTGGTCAAGAAATTATGAACTATTTTCATAAACACAGTGAAATATTCATAAGTAAATTGAAATTCGAGACAATCTTTACTACAGTGTGGAACGTAGCCACGACATCATTTAATATAAAATTAGGTTTTAAAGCTACTGGCTTGTATCCGTTTGGTAATAATGTAATGCAAAATCTGTTAAGCCAAGGTCAGCTTCCATTTTACCGCCATTATACCAAAATATGGACCTTGTTACTCTATTATCGTCAGAAGTCAACAATCACCAGAACTCGGACATTCTGGTTTGAATAAAGATAGAATGTCAAGATTATGTATATGAAAAATCAAACCATTCTTTCTACAATAAATCATAATGAAATCCTGATATCATAATCAAGTGAGACCTCTTGATATGATGATTTAGATATATCCTAATTATGTAGATCATTCTCTGAACTTTTACTTTCTCCAAAAGAATAACTCCAAAAATTGCAAACAGAAATAAATTTTTAAATAGCGAATGGCTTATTTTTCTAAAAACTATTATTAAAAATCAGATGTAATTATCGACATTCAACCATCGACAATAACGCGATGTAAAGATAAAAAAAAGAAATACTAAGGATCAGTAAAAAAGAAAGGGGAGGGGGTCCAAAGTTTCGACGATTCACTATAAAATCGAGCCAACTAACGATTTTTATAAATTCAACATAAGTCGTTGTCGAATGTACATAATTCCGAAATTTTAAATGACGAAAAACGTATTTTCGAATATAACAATTTGCCTAATATTCAAAATATCGAATTTCAAACTACAGAATTTTAATGTAGATGTAGCTAGTTTCTAATGATTTATTTGGAAATATCTTTATTATCTCCTTATTAAAATTCTGTAGTTTGAAATTCGATATTTTGGACAGTAGGTAAATTGTTACATTCGAAAATACGTTTTTCGTCATTTAAAATTTCGGAATTATGTACATTCGACTTATGTCTAATATATAAAAATCGTTAGTTGGCTCGATTTCATAGTGAATCGTCGAAACTTTGGATCCCCTCCCCAAAAGAAACAAAAACATATTTCTTGGTTTAAGAATATGTGATTTTAAATATGAGAAGGTGTGAAATTTGTAAAGATTATGTCTACGAAGAATGCATCGGTTTAATAAAATATGATGTGGAGTCGTTTATTTGTACGTTTGTGGAACTAAAGAGTATTATCAAAACGTTTTTTTTGTTTAGTTGTAGATGAAATTCGTTATGTAATAACTTAAAATGCAAAAAATAACTTTATTTAATTAATATTTTGTTATTATTTCTATATAATTTAACAGTCAAATAATGTTTTTCTCATACATATAAATATTAATTTTTACAGTTTATTACTTAATTTACAATATTTTTTCAATATTGGCAAAATTAGATAACGTATCAGCTAATTTGGCCATTACACACATTTAACACTTCTGTACCTTACAAAGCAAACATCACATATGGGATATTCCTAACGTTTTGTTTACGTGTTAACTTCAAATGTTGTATTTAAATTCATGTTGGTATAGTTAATCTATTGTTCGCAGTCGGGAATGAAAAGTATCGAAACGCAAAGAAAATCGGAGTTCGATTCGTAACCGTTTCGACAAAAGCGTTAAAAATTCAATTTGCGAGGAACGAATATTTGAAAGGCACGAGTTATGTAATGGCTTTCAAAGTAAAATTCGCTACGGTGTTTTCATAACTAATAATATTCGTAAACTCGAAAGTTTTCGAAAGAGATTATAGTCTGCGAACGCATGCTAGATGATAGCTCGCGACAACAACAAAATCAACAAAAGTCGGAGCGCGCCGAAATGTATAAACACGCGGCCTGCCGAGCAGAGCCGGCACCGCGCGCAACGGGGAATCACACGAGAGCGAGCCGCAAGCTATAGGTATAGCCAGAGCATGGTGGCCGAGTCCAACAGCGTGGGAGCTGCGGAGAGAGAGGTAGCTGCCGCATAGGCGTAGATAGCGCAGGCGACGGGCAACAGCAGGACCTGTGCTCGTGGTGCGGCGACGGCGCAGCGCACGGGAGAGTCAAGTGCCTATACAGGGTATAGGCATAGGGCTCAGTGGCTGTTGCGAGTGCATGTGCATGGAGAGCATCGAATCTGCCCACGGCGAGATTACGCGCTGTACTACAATTTTCTCTCCCTACGCGCTATAGATACGAATTGCGAAATTGCGCGTACACATATTAACGAAACATTGAATAGTATATTGCGCACCTTGGGAGGAAAAAACTTGGACAGTCCATAAATCGTGTAAATGGACACCCGAGCCGAAGGTGAGGGTTGCAAACACGAGCTATGGGCTGGCCAATTTTTCTCCCGTGGTGCGTATACTATTTTTCGTCATATCTGGGCACAAAATACCCCATTCCCATTTTTGCGCCAGTAGGGAATGTGATACTTTTGGCCAGGGTATGGCGAAAATACTTTTACTGCAATAGTGATAGAATTTCGCTTGGTACGAGATTAATCTAATTTAATGGTGAAACGTTTCGTGCTGTAATTCATAGGCGTTAGCTTAACTCTGGTTTGTTCACTATTTAATTAATTGTCGTGAGTCAATTAAATAACACCGGATAGTGCGTGTAAATATTAGCGATTGTTTATTTAATATTATTTCGTGGATTAAATTATTATTATACAAAAATTCGTCAATTCTCTTTAATTTCGTTTATTGAATTAAAGAAATTGCATTCCATTAATCTGTTCTTCGATAACTAAGTCTATTTAATAACTTTTGTTCTTTTCAGGGATTATTTTATTAATAAATGAATTGGCTTTTAAAAATAATTATCGGTACAACTTAATATTTATCCGCTTGTTTTGGAAACATTTCATCAACAATAGTCAAATAATTTGGAATATTCAAACTTAATAAAATTTTCAAAATTTTAATCATTAGTAAAAGTAAACAATGGAACGCACAGTGGAAAATATTTTAAATGAAATCCCACAATTCGAGTTACAGTACGGTATTACAGTGTGGGTATAAAATATACCGGTAGCAGAGTTAATTATCCAGCTAACAATAAGTTAATATTCTCTTAGTATAGGCTGAAAAATAGATGAACTCACAGATAGGCTATCGAGATTTGTAGCGTTGAAACGTTGAAACGGGAATACGACAAAGTCCCGTGGGATATTACAGATAAAAATTTTAATTTTACCTGCGAGTTTTAGCAAAGATTACAAACGGTAATCATCGAAAAAACTCGTGTTTCGAATTAGTCGCAAAGAACCCCAGACGAATGTCTCGCGACAATCGGGCGAGGTGACAGGCTGACCAGCGGTAGTGAGAAATTCACCAATGCAACGGCAAGAGCCGTCGACAATAGATTTTGTATCGGAACCTATAGTACCGCCGGTACATAATTCGGAGGAGCCGACGCAAAGACCGTGCGCTGGGATTCGTCAGTTCCTGAGACGTGAAGCCGAGTAGCTCGGACACCCCCGAGCCGGACATGAAACACGTCTCGATGCATGTTAATGCTGCACATTAAATGGCCCTGTCCCATCCATACCAAAAGCCTGCTGCTGCTGCTATGGAAAAGTGCTGAGCCGAGACGTTGACAATTGTACCGGTCGGACATGCTGAGCTGCGATCCGACAACAGCGCTACGATCACAAACGGAGCGAGCGACAGGGCGAAGGGCACTCACTCTCTGCCGAACCGCGATACCAGCTAGTAACAGTACCTTTTTATTTACGGCCTTCAGCTAATTATTATTATTCAATCTCTGCACTTTGGTTTCGTGAAGCTCCGTGGGACTCTCGCGCAGAGTCCTGAGCAAAGTGTGCATGTGTGTGTGATTGCGAACGAGCCGAGGGTTCTGGTGGAGCCTTGCCGTCAGCGTCACCAGCGAGCGAAACTCCAAAAGGTAGGGGAACATTATTTGGCCTGCGTGCGTTTATAGTCTGACTTGTATCGCGTATTTCAATATGCACGTAATTGTACATTTGCTAGCCAGTACAGAAATATTATATTAGATGTAAATTCTGTACAATAATTGTATATTAATTAATGATAATAAACTCTTATCTATGATTTTAAGTAATGTGTATCGTTTGCCTATTATTAAAGTAAATGTTGTGAGAATAAGCAAACCCCTACATTACAAAGTATTTAAAACTAAATAAATAAATTCACATATAATATGTAATAGTACTTTTCAATACTAGTGTGGTAACAATTATTCTTGTAAGAGTGTGAGTTGGTCGCCAACTCACTCCAGTCACTTTTATCACGAGTATCAGACATTATTTTTTGACACAACGCGCGTAAAGTACGCTATTTTAGCATGCGCTTGTAAACCTAAGCGTGTGTAAAAGTAGTACTTTACGCACGGAGTGTCAAAAATAATGTTTATAGCACGGTCTGACCTAAGTCCGCACTTTAGTCACGCCTATCCGTTACTAAAGTAGTCCTTTTCTGCACTGTGTTTATCACACTCGCTACGCTCGTGCGCTAACCTCACGGTGCAATGAAGGGTTACTTTGGGCACGGATAGGCGTGACAGCGGGATTAGGGCAGGCAGTGCTATAAAACTCTGTACGATACTCGTAACTTAGTGGCTCTTTATTGCACGGTGTTGAGCGCCCTCGCTGCGCTCTGGCACTAACCTCACGCCATGTAAAAAAGAGCCACTTTAGTCACACGTATCGTAATATACTATTGATTTAAAAATATTATCTGATTATTCTATCATTTTAAGTATTCAACCATAGTGGATCTTTATCTAAATAATTCTCGGTCTTAGAATATTCTTTCAACCTCGCACACAGCTCAGGTGGCTTGTAACTCATTACCCTTTTAAACACAAGGATTTTCCGATTAGAAATCGAGAAATCGCGTACACAGCTTTACCATATCATTCAGAAAAGTATTTTTTTTTTAAATAGCAAAATTTGGGATGCTTCCGTCTCGCAGCATTACGTTGATATAGTTATCACCCAAATACGTACGTCAAATACGTACGTCAAACATGAATGTTAAACGTTTGACCAACGTTGTATCAATGTGTAACAAACTTTTTCATCTAACTAAATATCTATGCGTATGTTTATTATTATTAAGTAGTAGTAGTAACCATAATTGGTCTAGATACAACCATGGGACCTATTTTTTTGAAAATAAAATAACATTAATTTCATAATTTCAGCTAACCTGAACCTTTGAATGATTATAACTCTTGAAATTAACGGTAAATCTTTTTCGATTTAAAATATTTGATTTTTCAATATTCGAACTATTTTTTTACAATTTTCAATGTTTTTTAGAATCTAATGAATTCATAGCGATGGGTTTTAAATCATATTAACGATGTTTTTTTGTCAACGCCATCAACCGCAATGCTAATTATGCGAATAAGACCGAAGTTTGAACTAGTATATCTCAGAAAGTAAACGGAAAATCGCTCTCAAATTTGAAAGATATAATAATTATTATTATCTAAAATAATATTGCTGAAAGTTTAAAAAGAAATGGAAATAATTCGTTTTAGGTAATAACTACCTTAAAAGTTATCGCGCTTAGATGAATTTTTCAGCCGTTAATTTAGCATTTTTAGATATGTATTGTCACGGGGTGGATTTTCGGGCTAAGGCACGTTTCACCTGCGTACCTTAGCGGTTCAATTCCGTATCTCTCGGTTCAACTCCCGGAGATGTAATAGCCAGATTAGGTAACAGATGCTACAACGACGTGCAATGTTAACCTAATCTGGTTACTTACCGTGCAACACGCAAGTCGAAGACTCGCGCTTTATTTCTCACCAGTGACTCGAACTCCTCTCCTGGTCACTGGTTCGTGTGCCGGCTGTTCAGATGAAACGAAACGTATCCTCTTACGTAACGACCGCGGAGGCGTCTGGGAGCGGGGAATGACTAAGGGCGCGAAATGATAACTCGAGTGGTTAAAGTTAATAACAAAAGACTATGGTTTATTGAATAAAAGGTAAAATGAGTTGAATGAATAATTAATAATTTAGACAGTGGAAGTGTCGCATTGAAATAGGTTAATTTCCCTACCTAACGGTGCGCCAGCACGTTATCTCAGACGTCAGCTGTCTCGAGGGCTGACGTCACGCTCGCGGTAATATACGCTGTGTACGCGCGGTAACATAAGCCTCGTGTCTACAGTAATATACGTAGCGTACTCATCGTCTACGCGAGTGAGAGAGCGGTCGCGCTCGCGTGTCGCGACACACACATACACACACACACTTAACCTAGCCTGAGAGAGAACAGGCTACTAACGCATGTCGTCTGCGCACTTCTTATGCGCACTTGCCGGTTACAAACTGCCGGCAAGCTAAATCATTGTCAGTGACCTTCTAAGGTTGATGATCCGAGCCTGTGCTCTCTCTACGCTCACTCTCTCCG
This sequence comes from Torymus aiolomorphi, assembly GCA_036365515.1. NCBI lineage: Eukaryota > Metazoa > Arthropoda > Insecta > Hymenoptera > Torymidae > Torymus > Torymus aiolomorphi. Next base: position 225,051,044 of record CM070874.1, on the reverse strand, counting down.
CACAAGAACGCCTATTCGGGGCCGCTGTCCAGGTGGCGACGAGCCTGGACAAACGGTTACGCGTACTTACTCGCGACGTGGTTGATACGTGCACGCTTACCGCTATTGTAGGTTAGATTCATACGGTGTGGCCTAGGTTTCTCGCAAGCATCCTCGCTGCTAGGCTGGCTTCATTGTATCGCCTCTCGTGATACTCTCTGCTACTTTCGTGCCAGGCGAACATGCTTACTGCACTAGGATGTTGCTGGTTCGGGAGTACGACAGTTAGTTCTAGCCTGTCGCACTATCTCTGAGCTCTCCTCGTGTTTCCGTCGAAAGTACGGTATAACACATTTCGCGTATCACGATAGTGGCCTCAGGATGCATCACGTATGCACTCCTGAGGTTACAACTATCAAACACTTCACAATTATTGCGGAAAACGCGATATCACCGCGAACTCACTATCGCGCGCGTCTGTGTCCGAACGATAACAACAACATTGATGCCGATCGCGTCTGTCCCGGTACCTTCGTCATGCTCTCGATACAGCTCCAATACTGCATCGAGGCGCCATCTAACGTTCGTTACTACGAACATATATATTGCCGATTTATTATTCACGTCGCTACGGCAGGCCGTGACAGTATTTACCTAGAAAACTTCAAATTTTATTACTGGACGCTATGATTTACAAAGTCAGTTTATTCCTAACACAAATTTCTTTATTATTTTCGAGAAATTGACGTGTTTATGATAGTCATAAAATATTTTAAACAATTTAAGTGTTTTTGCACGTTTTTGTTATAGGCCAATAAATAGAGGTTTTTTGCGTGCCATAAATCTTATTAGTAAGCGGTAAACGCTATTGTACGCAGAATAATCCACAGTATAAGTGGTATATAAACTCGACTAGTAGCTCCGTTCTATATATATTCTTATTAACAATTTAATGCAAAAAAAGAGCTTTTTTATGGTTTTTTGCTTTTATAGCCGAAACTAGTGGACCGATCTTGATAGTCCAATAAGATAAATTGTAGTAAATGAAATTACGAACAAAACTAGATGTTGATCGAATCGATCGGACGATTAGTTACGGAGAAAAACGTGAAAACCCGAAAAAATGAGCGTTTTTTGAAAAATTCATATATCCGCCATTTTTAAAGATGTGGCGGATATCTCTGGCGAATTGATAGTAATTCACATGTACGTTATGTGTGCCAAACCAGGGACTGTGCGATTATTAGTTTTTGCGTAATCGCGATTTCAATTTTTGAGTAGGCTATTTTTGAGCGAGGCTGTATGCTCTACGGGTTATCCGATTTCAATTATCAAAAATGATTTTGAAAGTTCAAATGTTGAACTATAAAACGTCTATCTTGGATTTTTGATTAAGTACTGTTTTATACCTGAAAACAGCTGTCAAAGTTGACCAAAAACGCCCGAGCGCACGGAAGTGGCGGAGTGGTGGGGGGCGCGCGGCGGCTGAGGGGAGCCGATATATATAGTAATAGAACGCGCTGCGCGCAACGCACAGATCTTTGCTTTTAATTTCCTCAGCAACTAGAGGAGCTATTTTAATCATTTTTTTTATTTCGGGGTAACTCAACCCAACTAAACCGATTCTCCACTTTTATTTGATGAAAAATGAACAGAAAGGCAGTTATTGAACGTTTTAATAGGTTGATAAAATAATAAATATAAACTTTCTATTTTTTTTAATCTACATTATATTTATTAGAAAAATTTACAGTGTTACTTAGAAACTATGTTACATTAATTAGTTTTTTTCCGCTTCGATGGTAGCAAATCGATTTCATCCTCGCAGTGATACGAGTCGAGATCGCATTCGTTCTCGTCACTCGAATCATCTTCTAATTCTAATAATGTTTTATTTATGACTAAGTTATAACGTGTATCTTCGTGGCAGTGTGCACAAAGATTTATGCACTCTAAGCCGTGCTTTTTGCAACTGCATGAAGCATCTATACATCTCTTTTTTGAGCAAGTGCATGAAATTTGCGATAATAATTTTTGAGGTATCGGCGGATCCGTCGTTCCTACCGGGAGCAAACATTTATTTTTTATTTGCCAACCCCAATCAGTAGGTATTAAAGAGTTATTACCTAACCATAATTGGAGTTGGTAATACACTCTAAATGCATGTTGCTTAGCGGATCCCTGCGTTAGTGGCAAAGTTTCTAAAGCAAATTTCGTTTTCGTATTGGCTTTGCAAAAATGTAAGTATCGCAAATCATGTAGTGAAAAATTACTGCTTTTTTCGATTAATTTCTTTTCTGCTTTGTTGCTGTACAGGTCGATTATTAACTTATAGGCATTGCTAGCTATTTTTTCAGAACTGGCATTTTTTTCATAAAATACTGCAGATAAATCTAATAATTTTTCGTGGTTAACTGTATCTATTAATTTATTTTTGCTTATTCTATAAAAACAAGAGGTTGTATCGCAGCCAGAAAATGCATGTAAAAATGTTATTCTATTTCTTAAAAAGAGATATTTGAAACTATTACTATTAAAATACTGATTTGGTGTTGAGCCTTTGTTTTCTTTACAAAAATAAATGTTGTTAATGTTCTCTGCCAGTTCTGAAAAAATAACTAGCAAGTCTATGTCTTCGCCCACAATCACCACAGTTGTTTTATAATCAGCGCGGGCATTATTTATCGCAGTCATTACTATTAACCGATCCGCGTCCTCCGGAGCTATTTTTGTTTGAAATCGTACAGCATTTAGAGTTAAACAAAGCATATTTATTAATCTCGTTTTATTTTTTTCACTGCTCAAAAATTGCTTTTGATTAACAACAATCGTTGTATTGCTATCGAAAGCAATTTCACGACCTATATTCTTCAATTGCCTACGCGAACGCTCTACAGATTTTGTTGATGTTTTATTGTCGTCGGGATATCCATAAAAAATAATATAACTATTTTCGCTGTAATGTCTTGTCACATACGAAACGTAGGTATTTATTATTTCTGCCATTTTCATGTTACTTTGCCACACGACTCTATGCAAAAATAATCCGCCGTCGACAACATGTGTTATCTTTGATGGTACGTTTATACTCGGTAATGAATCAAAATTGAGGTAGAATGCGGATTTAGATGTTTTCCGCATGACATTTTCATCAAACAATGACAGCGGAATCGGCGATAGTTCATACGAACTACAATACTTTCATATCTTTCATATCGTCTTGGTTTTGAATATTGAGCGAAATTTTTTGGAAAATTAGCAACGGTTAGATATACACATCCTCATTTGCACTATTTTTTATAGTGGAGTTTGCAGCTGTCAAATGGGTAACTTTAGTGCTTCTTTTATATTTTACGTCAGTAAACTTTTTATTTGACGCCTCATCCATCAAAATCTTTCCTAATTCAAAAGCTTTGTAGTAATTCACGAGCGATAAATCACCAATCACTCCGGAATATATACCAATTAATTTATCGCTTTCTGGGAATGTATCAAATGTATTAAAAAAGTCCTGCAGTTTTTTTAAGTCATCTGCGTCTCTGGAGATACGAGAAACTCGATTGTCGACATGCTGTTCAGATGTAACAAATTTCATGTTGCAAAATAGCTCTATGGCATTGCTGAGCTCTAATGCAGCTGCCCTTGACAACACCCATTTTCCAATGACATTTTCCGTGAGTCCACGGCCGTGTGTCAAGCCTCCAGCGCATTTCATTGACCGCATCAAAACAGGCACAAATTAATAAAACAATTATTGGAAAGAAATTTTGAAATATATAAATATACATACAAATACGCCACACTTAGACACTATATACACATATATTAAAAAAAAAAATAAAAAAAAGAATTAGAAAAAATGGAACCGTGGTAGTATCGGGGATCGAACTCCGGCCGCTTGAGTGAGAATCAAGTGTCTCTGCAACTTGGCTATCCTTCACACTGCTATTTGCTCTTTCTACTCGAATGATTAAACAGAATGCCAGCAATACCGATTCCATTTATACTCATACACTTTCAAACTTATTCTGTTCATGAAGCCATATTACTTATAATAAAATTTAAGTTGATTTAAACCTCAAGTTATATAAAAAAAACGCTACGAATTAGAAAAAAAAGTTTTTCAATTCAACAAAGATTTTTCAAAAACAAGAACCTAAAGTAACCGGATTGTAACATGCTACTGATAAACTAGAATATTTTACAAGAGACTACTTGATTAAAAATTATCCTGTTTTGATTTCTGATTGTTACAAAGACTTTCACCTATACTACATATACTACAATAAAAATTATACATACTTTTGTGTGCACCTCGTATAATGAATGTACAGTACGGTGTCGACTCCACTCCAAAAACTTGATATTACACAATAAAATCACTGAACTTATTATTAATTTAATACAATTAAAATTAAGAAAAATTAACAATTTTAATATTTTAAAATAATTAAAATATTAGTAATAATTAAATAGCTATTTATAAAATAAACACATGTATCAAAGATGCTTTGCAAAGGTATAGTAGCTAGAGTCTCGGTGGCAACTGTAGTATAAACAGCTGAAAAGACCGTTGGTAGCGTCGCTTTCTCCTTCTTTGACCGCTTCAGTCCACGATATACAATAGTATGGTATAGTGGAAGAAAGTGGGGACAGAACAGAGTGGAGCGAATAGCATTACTATACTGTATATACAAGCAGATGTTCCGAGCGTAAACGTCCTTGATTATATAATACACGTCCGAGTAGATACGTATATACCTGCTTCAAATCTCAAGCCAAATTAGCGTTTCTGTTCATTTTTCATCAAATAAAAGTGCAGAATCGGTTTAGTTGGGTTGAGTTACCCCGAAATAAAAAAAAATGATTAAAATAGCTCCTCTAGTTGCTGAGGAAATTAAAAGCAAAGATCTGTGCGTTGCGCACAGCGCGTTCTATTACTATATATATCGGCTCCTCTCAGCCGCCGCGCGCCCCCCACCATCCCGCTACTTTCGTGCGCTCGGGCGTTTTTGGTCAACTTTGACAGCTGTTTTCAGGTATAAAACAGTACTTAATCAAAAATCCAAGATAGACGTTTTATAGTTCAACATTTGAACTTTCAAAATCATTTTTGATAATTGAAATCGGATAACCCGTAGAGCATACAGCCTCGCTCAAAAATAGCCTACTCAAAAATTGAAATCGCGATTACGCAAAAACGAATAATCGCACAGTCCCTGGTTTTCGCACACATAAAGTACATGTGAATTACTATCAATTCGCCAGAGATATCCGCCACATCTTTAAAAATGGCGGATATATGAATTTTTCAAAAAACGCTCATTTTTTCGGTTTTTCACGTTTTTCTCCGTAACTAATCGTCCGATCGATTCGATCAACATCTAGTTTTGTTCGTAATTTCATTTACTACAATTTATCTTATTGGACTATCAAGATCGGTCCACTAGTTTCGGCTATAAAAGCAAAAAACCATAAAAAAGCTCTTTTTTTGCATTAAATTGTTAATAAGAATATATATAGAACGGAGCTGCTAGTCGAGTTTATATACCACTTATGCTGTGGATTATTCTGCGTACAATAGCGTTTACCGCTTACTAATAAGATTTATGGCACGAAAACGCTGATTTTTTTCTCTATTGACTGGCCTATTAAGGTAGTTCTCTAACAACACGTGAGTCAATGCAGTGATCGCGCAACTGTAAGTACCCATATAACATTTAATATTGGAGCAATATTGACTGAATGTTGCTTTGACATTTTCGAAATTTTCGCGAATATTCCCTCATAGTAAACATGTATGTGATCCTGAGGCAATATTGCTGCAAATCCATGATTTCGGTTTCTCCATTGCACATTTTTTAGTTTTAATTTTTCATTTTAACACTGTAACAATATTGCTAGAATGTTATGTTCAATATTGCTGCAAGGTTACAAAATATTGGCGAAACTTGTTTTTTTTTTTTTTTTTTTTTTTTTAATTTAAAGTATCCAGACTTAAAATAAAGAAAGAAATAAAAATGAATCTTTGTACACATATTTGTCTTTTAAAATTTTTGTAAAACTAAACTTTCTACAATATTGTATAACCTTGCAGCAATATTGCATATAACATTGTAACAATATGCTTACAATGTTAAAATGAATAATTCTAACTAAAATATAAGCAATAGAGAAAGTGGAAACATGTTTTTGTAGTAATATTGCATCAGTGTTGTGTACATGTTTAATGTACACCTTGAGGGAATATTCCAGAAAATGGCGAAAATGTCAAAGTAACATTGATGCAATATTGCTCCAATATTCGATGATATATGGGTATTATTTAACATTGTAATTAGTAATATCATGTGTGACAAAATTATTTCTTAATTTATAAGATTTTTTAAGTAAAAGGGTAATGAACCGATAGTTTGGCAGGTAGCGCAGTCGCCACCTCGGCCAATCACTGACCAGCTTTGTGCGCGGCCACTACTTGCATGGGTGACAGCGTTTTTTCTGCGATTTCCTCATGTGATCGGTTAGTAGATGTTCAAAATTTCCTTCTGACAAATTGAGTGGAAAGCGTCGATAAATAAAGTTTCGGTGTCTAAGCCTACGAAATGTATGACCTAGACATCCAAATTGAATTATTCCAATAGACGGACCACCCCCGGGTCGGGTTTTCCTAATTAGGATTTATCCCACGTGGTTTGCCTATAGGTTTTCCCCGCAGGCATAACCAACAGGTATAGGACAAAATGTAGGTGTATAGGAAGATCCATAGTCCACAGGAGAAATTATATGTTATGTGTAAAAAAATAGGTAATTGAAAAATAAAGTTGTGAAAGGATACGCGCTACGCGAAAAGGCTCTGTGGGAACCACCAATAAATAAAATGATTATGTAAACATATAGTAGAAAATGAATAATTTTTACTTGCACTAATTCATGATTTATGTAGTAGCGCGAAATAGGTCAGAAAAACAGCGATTTTCTTTTCGCAACAATAAGTACCTTTTTAAAAGGTCGGCTTGATACATATTTTTTGTACTTATAAGAAAGAGTAGAATTTCATCTTTGTCAACATACATTTTTATTTTTCAAAATACACCTTTACATTAACAAACTTTATTACTTTCTATCACAATTGATATGATTCCTATAAACTACTGAGTAAAAATTACTAATTTCAATAATATTTTTCTCAAAAAATAGGTCGCCAACCTATATTTTAAAAAATTGAGGAAACTTCTTTAGATTATAAAGAACACACTAAAATTTTGTTACTTTCGAAAACCACTTTTTGATATATTAGAGAAGTACCTTAAAGGAAATTTATAAAATTACTATTGATTATTGTTAATCACTGCTGAAAAAATTACAAATTTACAGTTACTTAAACTATTCATATCTACGATTGGACATTTTTATTAAGGACTCTCACATCTTCTGCAAAAATGCAGCCAACTATTTCGAATTTGTATACACTCAGAAAAACGATCCTTCAGTACCAAAATAAAACTCCTCCCAAAAAATCTTCCTGCAATAAAAAGGACTTCCTCCCGCGTGGTAGAATCGTAATTCGATTACAGGAATCGTGGTCTCCTGTTATAGGAGGCCAATCCTTCTACACCACGATAATTTTACGTTTTATTACAAGAATATTATGTGTCAGTAATGGAGGAATGATATTTTGGGCCTTAGGTCCCCAGAACTCTATTTTATTGATAAGTTTTATTGATAACAAATAACACTAGGACTACTATATAAATATTTAAAATAACTAGTCTTTTTTTTCATTCATGTATAACAATTTTATTTTGACATTAATTATTTATTTATTTTTTTGTTAATAATTATTATATAATTATGCTGAATGTATTCCTCTTATCGCGATGTGACATTGTACCAAGCGGATATTTCTTCTTCCGTAGGAAGATATTCTCTTGGCCCTATTTTTAACTGAAAATCCTCCTCCGACAAGCAGATTCTCATTGGTACAGGAAGATCGTTTTCTGAGTATGTTATTCCTTAATTTAAAAGAAGATTACATGAATCTTTTTATTATTTTTCATGGCGCATTTTTTATAGAATATAATTATTTAAATACGAGTTTTTAACATAGGCTTTTACGGAAGCTTTAAACATAAAAATCCCTTACAAAAAAGCAGATAGAAAGTTTAAAAGCCTTTATTCCAATAGCAAAATAATGAATAATAAAATAATGAATAATGAAATAATGTATAATTCATTTTGTTATTAAATTCATCATATTTTAAATAAAATGTACTATGTATCGATAAGAGCCTATGATACCCAACGTTTATTGAGTCTTATACAGTCGTATAAGACTTTATAACAGTCCGTTGTATTCTTCAGGCTTGAAGTCGATGGAGTCTAGCTGGTGCGCTCTGTAGTTGTTTACATCTACATGTCGTGACGAAAGTCCTTTGGATCAAGAAGTGAACTATTTTTATAATCACAGTGAAAGAGTTCGAAGTAAATTGCGATTCGGAAAAATAATTACTTCAGTGTGGAACGAGGCAACGACAGCATCTAATATATCAAATTACGTTTTAAAGCTATCGGCTTATACCCGTTTGATAACAGTGTAATACAGAACCCTTTCAGCCAAGTTCATCTTACTTTTTACTGCCATCACCACAATCTAGACCTTCTTACTCGATTATCCGCAGAAGTCAACAATCACCAGAACTCGGACATTCTGGCTTGAATAAAGCTACGATTAGAAGATTATGTATGAAAAATCAAACCACTGTTTCTAAAATAAATTATAATGTGACGCTCATATCGGAATCAAGTGAGACCTCTTCTCATGATTATTTCCATATTCGCATTATGTAGATCATTTTTTGAACTTTTACCTTCTCCAAAAAGGACAACTTTACCAATTGTAAACATAAATTCATCTTTAAATAGTAAATGGCTTATTTTTCAATTAATTTTATTCAAAACAAGAAGGATATAGAATAATATTACGCTTAAGTTGTCCTAATTACACTAAGTTATCTTCCGTTTATTGAGCGATAAATATTATGCAAGTTTAAATTAAATTTTATGCAAATAATAAAGTTTTTAGAATTTTATTGTTACATTTTTATAAGACCTCAAATAAGGTCTTAATTTTTTTAAAGCGTGATCACTCGGAAAAGCGTCTATGGTTTTTCATGTGTGTTATCTGTTGCTACGAAGGGATGTTTTATGTGTAGCCAACATTCGTGCCCTGTGAGTGACGATGATCTGCTAGTGTCAAGGAGCGGCAAGGCAGAATATAGTCAACGGCAGCAGGAGCTACAGAGTTCAAAAGCAGAAGCGGGCTCTGGAAGGATAGAGAGACCGACCGAAATTGCGAACGATTGCTGTCAAAACGTGCTCGCCGATTGCGCTAAATACAGACGTATTCGAACGGCTGCGTGTGCGACAGCAGTTACAGCACTTTCTTCTGCGTTTGCTGTGAGATCGCCGATGGTGTTGCGCTATCCAGCGCTCAGGTCAATTCTTTATTATGCTGTTCATTGGCAAATCTATATTTTTGGGCCTGCTGGTTTTCGTGTTTCTATTCATTATTCAGTTACTAAATGTTCACTTTCACATTGTTAAAATATTTATTCAAGTTATGTCTACAACTTTCCCTTATCCTTTTTAAATATATCGGCGTTCTTATTTCAACTATTATTATTAATAACTGCCAATAATATTAAGAAACGAGAAGTTATACAACTATCCATATCTGTTGCTTTTATTAGAATTTAATAAGCAATATTCGATCAATATGAATGCTATCTTTTATGTGTTTTTCACTTTACTACACTACTTAATGATGCTCCTTCGTAACCTCCTAGTCAAATCAGTGTTAAATGAACAGGTTACCTAAAATTTAAATTACTCATAGTTGTAGTATGATTTATTTATTTATAGTTGTAGAGATATTCAATGTATTATAAATAAAGTGTATTTAACATGAATAAGATAACTTTTTTCACAAAATATCAATATTCTAGAAACTAGATATTGTCATTACAAATAATTATTGACAAATCACTTTAATCTTTTGTGTTTTTCAACCAATTTTACTTTTGAACGTCTTATTTCGTTTCTTTAACTAATTACATGAGAACTTGTCGAAGTACTTTAAAATTATTCAAAACATATAAAGTTTTCGCCAAATTAAAATATGTATTTTTTTAAACGACGTGTATTAATTTATGAACAATTCAGCTATAACTTTATGAGTTTTGAATAATTTTTAAGTTTTTTGTCGGCAAGTCCCCTTGTAATTAATTAAGGATATAAATAATACCTTCATAAATAAAATCGGTTGAGAAATAAAAAATATCTCAGTGATTTATCAATAATTGTTTGTTGTGACAATATGTAGTTTCTACAATATTGAGATTTGTTGAAAAAAATGTATTTTTTGCCTAGCGGGCCAAAAGTACCACTTTCGCTCCCGGCGCCCGATCGCGAAGATTGTATTTTCCGCCTCGTTAGGCAAAAAAATAGTATATGCTCCACGGGAGTAAAATTGGCCAGCCCACAGCTGGTGTAAATTGCCACCCGAGCCTCCGGCTCGGATGGCAATTTACACGAGCTGTGAACTGTCCCAGTTTTTTCCTCCCTTGGTGCGTAATATACTAATTTTTGCCTAGCGGACCGAAAGTGCCACTTTTGCTCCCAGCGTACGATCGCATACTATTTAGCCGTATACTATTTAGTCATGTTAAATATTACACTTTATAATATATTAACTATCTCTATCATTTTCAATGAATCAATCACATTACAATTATGGTTTTTAAAATTTTAGGTAACCTCTTCATTTAACACTGATTTCACTAGGAAGTTGTGCATAAACAGTCTCCTACAAGAGCCTCTTTAAGTAATGGAGTAACGAGAAAAACACATTATTTATTTATTTTTGGAACGAAAATTAACGAAAATTAACCAAATTTCGTTCCAAAAATAAACAAAGGTGTCGTCGTTTTTTTCCTCGAAACTTTGTATAATAATGAATTGAAAATCAGATTTGACAATATGACGATGATATTCTTAATAATGTATACAACAGCAGCAACAATAAGTTCTGTCTGGTTTAAATTTCTTTGAAACCCTGAAATCTACTCATCACATACTAATGATTTTGGAGTCGCTTTTATTTTAAATAATATGATAACTCAATTGTTGCCGAATCTTAATGCGATTTTACAGACGTATATCGTATACAGGGTTCCCATTTGGAAACGTACACGAGATTTTCTCCCAGTCAAACCGATAAATTCTTTCAATATTTGTGACCTTAAGGGTTTTTGGATCCAAGGAATCGAATGGCGAGGTCAAAATGTCCGTAGGATGCAAAACAAAATTAATAGAAAAATTATTATTTCGAAAAATATATCTGGCGCAGCTTTTATGTAAGTTTCATAAAGTTCATTTAATTTTGAGGCTATAGCACCTTTAGTCGATAGCATTTTATACAATAATACGTATTTAATGCAGTTTAAAATTTGGATATTTCCTCGGGCTCGGACGGCAATTTGGTGTTCGAGACATGGCGGAATTCGGAAAACGGTAGACGTTCAAAATGAGACTCTAGCTATCAAGCGACAACTTCATAATGCAATAGCCGAACACGACGAATTCGATTATTCAATCTATTTTTAATTAATTAATGTAATATTATAGCATGAAATTATTGATGTTTTCATCGACAGCTATTTATATTTCAATACTAATAATGTCATGTATAACGCTATTTAATTGTAGGTTAGGTAACGGGAAAAGTTTAAAAATGAATTTTCGTAGGCGTCCAGAATTATCGCCACCGTGACTCTCGTCGAAATTGATTATTTTCTTGAAAACTGTGATTATTTATTCTTCCTCTTACTGCTCTAGACGCTCAAAATGCTCGATTTTTTATTCGCATTTTAGGAAGGAAACGAAACCCTTTTCAGCCAAGTAGTTAAATAATACATCGTTCTACAAAGTTAGAAAGGAAACTATTTCCAGCACGGGGGTGGTGTTCAGCTGGAGGTGAAGTCGAGAGCACTGAAGACCATGAGTGAAGCGAGTGCTAAAAATGCCACGATTTATTATTATGATGTTAAAATAATCTTATTGGGGAAATAATGAAAATCGAAGCTTCAGGTTAATTTTACAAAAAGCAAAGACAAATTAAATTATGCACACCCATCATCTTAGTATTTAATGTTAATTGAATAAGATTTTTACCGACTAAGTATTTAGTAAGAATTAAAATATTATACATATGAACCAAAGAAGGTAAATTAGAAATGACAATGTGAAATAAGAAAGTGAATGAATTACTATTATTCTTACTTATTTTATCCACAAAATTTTCAATGAACAATACTTGAACATAAAATAAACGTACGATATAGTTATATAAACGCCTGTTTGAAATATTTCCCAACGGTGGGGGGACGTTATTGCTAAATAATTTTGCCAAACATTTTTTTTTTTTGAGAAAAATATAATTTCTAAAATTTTGCTTTGCTAATACATTTTTTTCTAAAAATAATGTATTACATTTTTACATTATAACTCAATGATTTTAAATAAGCTATCACATCATTATTTTCAACGTAATCGCAGTACTTAGAGACGATATTTGCTATTCTTTCTTCAATTCTCTTTCTTTTAGGATCTTGTCCTTTCCGTATTCTTTGTCCCAGCTGTTATTGCCACCGCATTATCTCTGAGTCGGCTTGTTCTTTTATTATTTCTACGAGAAAAGCATAAAAACTTGGATAATCTTTTCCAATTACGACTTGCAACCGATTATGACACCTTTTGGAAATATTGTTTGTGCAAGCGGTTCCCTGCAATGCGGAGTGATATTGGATCCATAAGGATGGGCTGTAACGAGGTTGAACTGCACGACGCTTTCCTCGAGCACTTGGGCCTCGAACATACGTCTCCTCAAAGTATTCGTAAATTCCAATTAAATATTAACGTTAAAAAAATGTGTAATTACAATTTTGTTACGTACTTTGGCGATATTTAAATTTATAGTTTTCCGAAACTTATAGATCTGCTTTAAGTCCCGGTAAATGTTTCGCGCCAAGACCTGCTTAAAGTCTCTTTCAAAGTCTTATTTAAAGTCCCGCTAAATGTCTTACTAGAAGGCTCACTGACAGTATGGCCTTAATTGCTCGCTAGAGAAGTCTTGAAAAATGTCTCGCTAAAAGTCTCGCTCAATGTCTGAACAGAAATCTTGTTTAAAGTTTGACCTAAATGTCTTTCTATAAGGCTCTCTGAATGTGAGGTGACCAAAGCTTTTTTAATGAAACCATTGACGTTATTTTTTTCTTTAAATGAAGAATAACAAAAATAAATTGAATGAAAAAATTTTAAATTAATTTTTACATATTTTTTTGTTGAAACATTTACATTTTTTTTCCAGCGGTTCATAGTGCCGGTCAGAAGAGGTTAAGGTGATGTGATAGACATACTATTACTCAATTATGGGTTCCCGTTTTTCTCCTTCAATTTTAAACTTTTTGAAAAAAATTGAATGAGAAAAACGGGAACCCAATTTTGAGTAATAGCATGGGTATCGCATCACCTTAAAGCTCCACAAAATGTCTTGCTTGCCAGCAATCTTGCTTAAAGTCTTGCTGGACTCAATATCTGCAACAAGGCTCACTAAATGTCTGGCCTTTCAGTATCGCCAGGAATCTTGTTTAATGTCTGAACTAAATTTCTTGCGTGAAGTCTGACTGACAGTCTGGCCCTAATTATTCGCTATAATTATATTAGATATTTTTCTCTAAAAATATCGCACAATGTTTCGCTCACAGTTTAGCTTCAAGTCTCGTTCAAAGCGTTGCCTGAATATCTCGTTGAAAATCGCGTTTCTCTCTCTCTCTCTCTCTCTCTCTCTCTCTCTCTCATTCTATCTAAAAGTCTTGTCAGGAGACTAAAAAGAGAATTTAAAAAATTTTTGTTGACCACCTACCCCTCAACCCTTGTGAATTCTGAAGTACTACTAGGTTAATCTTCCGGAACGTTTCCGTCCTTGCTTTGAGAAGGAAGAGATTTCCTTCAAAGTCTTGCTTAGAGTTCCGGCGAAGGACTCACTTAAAGTCTCGTTCAAAGTCTCGCTCACTCGAAGTGTCGCTGGAAATTTCGTTTAATGTCTTGCTGAAGATATTGCTACTGATCTCGTTTAAAGTATCGCTGCAAACGGCGGTTACAGTCTCGCCTAAAGTCTCGTTCAACAGTTTGCCAGCATATCACATTAGAGATCTTCTTCAAAGTCTTGCTTGGGTCACGGCAAACATCTTACTTAAAGTCTCGGACAAAGTCTCGCTCAATATCTCAATTAAAGTTTCGGTCAAAGTCTCGCTAAATGTCTCGCTTAAAGTCTCGCTGAAAGTCTTCCTTAAAGTCTCGCTGAAAGTCTTGCTAAATGTCTCGCTTAAAGTCTCGCTAAAAGTCTTCCTTATAGTCTCGCTGAAAGTTTCGCTAGAAATTTCGTTTAAAGTCTCGCCTGAAGCTATTGCTAGTGATCTTATTTAAAGCCTCGTTGCGAACTGTGGTTATAGTCTCGCCCCAAGTCTCATTCAAAGGCCTGCCAGAATATCACATTAGAAATTTCCTTCAAAGTCTTGCATGGGTCACGGCGAAGGTCGTACTTATAGTCGCGGTCAGAGTCTCGCCAAATGTCTTGCTTAAAGTCTCGCTAAAAGTCTCGCTTAAAGTCTCGCTAAACGTCTCGCTTAAAGCCTCGCTCAGTCCCGCTGCAAATTTCGTTTACAGTCTTGCCTGAAGATATTGCTAGTGATCTCGTTTAAAGTCTCGCTGCAAACTTCGGTTATAGTCTCGCCTAAAGTCTCAGTTCAACGGCTTGCCAGCATATTACATTAGAGATCTTCTTCAAAGTCTTGCTTAGGTCACGGCAAAGGTCTTACTTAAAGTCTCGGTCAAAATCTCGCTAAATATCTCAATTAAAGTATCGGTCAAAGTCTCGCTAAATGTCTCGCTAAAAGTCTTCCTTAAAGTCTCGCTGAAAGTCTCGCTAAATGTCTCGTTTAAAGTCTCGCTAAAAGTATTCCTTAAATTTTCGCTCAAAGTCCCGCTGGAAATTTCGCTTAAAGTCTTGCCTGAAGATATTGCCAGTGATCTCGTTTAAAGTCTTGCTGCGAACTGTGGTTATAATCTCGCCCCAAGTCTCGGTCAAAGGCCTGCCAGAATATCACATTAGAGATCTCCTTCCAAGTCTTGCATGGGTTACGGCGAAGGTCTTACTTATAGTCGCGGTCAGAGTGTCGCCAAATGTCTCGCTTAAAGTCTCGCTAAAAGTCTCGCTTAACTCGTGGCAAAGGTCTTACTTCAAGTCTCAGTCTAAGTCTCGCTTAAAGTCTCGCCATATGTCTCGCTCTAAGTCTCGCAAAAAGTATAGTTAAATATCTCGCAAAAAGTCTCGCTCAAAGTGAGGCTCAAAGCCTCGTTAAAAGTCTCGCTACAGCTCTCTCTCATAGTCTTGCTCCAAGTCTCGCATAAAGTCCCGCATAAAGTCTCTCTAAATGTATGGGTAAAGGTCTCCCTTAAAGTCTCGTTAAAAGCCTGGCTTTAAGTCCTGCTAAAAGTCTCATTAAATTCTCTCTCAAAATCCCGCTCAAAGTCTCGCACAAAGTGTCGCTAAATGTTTCGCAAAAAGTTTCTCTCACTATCGTTCAAAGGCTCGCACAATATCTCGCTAAATATTTCGCAAAAAGTCTCGCTAAATGTCTCGGTAAAGGTCTCCCTCAAAGTCTTGCTGTAAGTC
This sequence comes from Torymus aiolomorphi, assembly GCA_036365515.1. Taxonomy (NCBI): domain Eukaryota; kingdom Metazoa; phylum Arthropoda; class Insecta; order Hymenoptera; family Torymidae; genus Torymus; species Torymus aiolomorphi. The sequence goes on along the minus strand of CM070874.1, from coordinate 225,035,272 downwards.
TAGCAGAAAGTCTCGCCAAATGTCTCGCTTAAACTCTCACTAAAACTCTCTCTCATAGTCTTGCTCCAAGTCTCGCATAAAGTCTCGCTAAATATCTCGGTAAAAGTTTATCGCAAAATCTCGCACAAAGTCTCGCTAAAGGTTTCGCAAAAACACTCCCTCACTCTCGCGCAAAGCCTCGTTCAAACTCTAGGACAAAGTCTCTCTAAATATTTCGCAAAAAGTATCGCTAAAAATCTCGCAAAAAGTTTCGCTAAATGTACGGCTCAAAGACTCGCTAAAAGTCTCGCTAAAAGTACCGCTCAATGTACCGCTCAAAGACTCGCTAAAAGTCTCGCTAAAACTCTCTCTCATAGTCTTACTCCAAGTCTCGCATAAAATCTCTCTAAATGTATTGGTAAAGGTCTCCCTCAGTCTAACTAAAAGTCTGGCCTTAAGTTCTCCTTAAGTCTCGCTGAAAGTCTCGCAGAAAGTCCCGCCAAATGTCTCGCTTAAAGTCTCGCTAAACTCTCTCTCTCATAGTCTTACTCCAAGTCTCGCATAAAGTCTAGCACAAACTCTTGCACAAAGTCTCGCTAAATATCTTGCAAAAAGTCTTGCTTAAAGTGCCGCTCCAAGTCTCGCATAAAGTCTCGCTCATAGTCTTGTTCCAAGTCTCGCATAAAATCTCACTAAATGTCTGGGTAAAAGTCTCCCCAAAGTCTTACTGAAAGTATCGCATAAAGACTCGCCAAATGTCTCGCTCAAAGTCTCGCATAAGGTCTCACCAAATTTCTCTCTCGTATTCTTTATGATGTTAATTATGGAGTCACTTCGTTATTCTGTTTATTTATTTCTTAAATTAACGTGTTACATGATAAAAATTTTTTTGAGGTTATGTGTCAGAAGTGAGCATGGCGAAAATTTTGTCTCACTCTAGATGCCTCTTAATTCCCATACCATAGTAGCGGGATACGTTTAAAAAGTATTGTCCCACTACTGGATTCTAACGACGTCCCATTAATGGTTCTAAATGTTACCGTGTCCCAGTACACAAGTCGATAGTTATTTTCTTTTAATGCGATTATTTTAATACAGCAGCATAAAATATACATTGAGATACAAGCTATCTTCTGGGGTAATTAGTTTTCATGTATTATGGTTAGATTTGGCAATAGAAAAGATTAAAAAAAGGTATGGTTAAAACATTCTCACTATTACCTACTTTACCTTATATTGGGAGTATATTGGGAATATATTAGGAATATATTGGGAGTATATTGGGAATACATTGGGAATATATTACGAATATATTGGGAGTATATTGGGAATATATTGGCAATATATTGGCAATATATTTTGACTTGGAGCAAGACTATGAGCGAGACTATTAGAGAGATTTTTAGCGGCACTTTGAGCGAGACTTTTTGCGAGATATTTAGCGAGACTTTTTGCGAGACTTGAAGCAAGACTATGAGCGAGACTTTTAGCGACACTTTCTGCGAAATATTTAGCGAGATTTTGTGCGGGACTTTGAGCGAGACTTTGAGGTAAACTTTAACCTTGACTTTCGGCGAGGCATTTGCGTAAACTTTTTCGTAAATAATGCGTAGAAACTCAAATTATTTTACAAACATCATTTTCCTAAGAATAGTATATAAATATATAAACTTTACCTCAACTTAACCTTAACTTCAACTTATTACATTTTTTTATAACATTCACCTCAAGCTTATAATACCATCAGTAAATTAAATACAAATAAATGATGATGAGAATAATCACGTGTTGTTGGGTGTTGCGGCTTGGTTATACCATATACTTAAGTAGCTGCATCGCCGTTAGTCGCGGCAGCCCGCTTGCCGGATAATCAACTTTTCGAGCACTACCTCCCCTTGCCCCTCTCACCACCACACCGCTTTGCACGTATATTACGCGCCGCCGTCACGTCCCAGCGGTGGCTAAAGATGAGCGCTGATTGGTCCATTTCAACAATCAATTACAATGACCCAAATTGAGATAGAATTATTCCCGGTATCAGGTCGTCGAGACGAATCTGGTGGTATATGTCTGTTACCACTTTATCTGGGTAACCCTATATTGTGAATATATTTGGAATATATTTGCAATATATTTGGAATATATTGGGAATAGATTGGGAGTAGATTAGCAATATATTGTTAATAAATTAAATATATTGAAATTTTGAAAATAGAACTATATAATTCTAAACTCTAAACCCCACGTAAAAATTATTTATACAGATTATATACAACCGATAGATAAAATACGTATACAGAAATGATTCTATACAAATTGTATACAATCGTATATAATTTGTATAAAATCGGTATATAAATTGTATACAAATTATATAAATTATTTTTTTTTTAATTATTTATTATACATCGGTTGTATACAATCTGTGTAAATCATTTATACGTAGGCAGATACGAGTAACATAGACATCTGTTACTTTATTTTCTGTTGTATGTTTGACAAAAGATTACCTAAATGTAGGCGAACCTTAAGGTTTTTAATATTTACCAAACATATTGCCAATATATTCTCAATATCATATTATTTTAGGTTTAAAAGAGTTTGGCGAATACGCGGAAAAAAGCATCATGTCCTGGCTTTGGGGTAAGGGATTGAAAAATCAATTTGCCAGTCAAAACTCGATCATAATTTTGTAATTGTAATTCTGACATACAGTATGAGTTAAAGTACGGCTTAAAGTATGACTTAAAGTATAGCTAAAAGTGTGACTTAATGTATGGCTTAAAGTATGACTGAAAGTATCGCTTAAAATATGGCTGAAAGTATGGCTTAAAGTATACGGCTTCAAGCATAGTTGAAAGAGTGGTTCTAGCTGTTGCCGAGATAGGGACTTGGGTCATAATTTTGTGCATGAGTATGTCCATAATTTCCGTTTACGAAGAGAAATTTTGGGAAGCGGATAGCCGTATACACGCCTAAAAAAATTATATTCATATGAACTTGGTACTAAGTTCAGATTCAGATCAACTTAATACTAAGTTTAGATTCATATGAACTTCATATGAAGATGTCAAATAAAAGTAAGCCGAACTATCATTTTTATAGTTTTGGTATTATGAAAGTACATAATAATTTTATACAATGTTTATAAACAGTTTATATAATGTTGATATCAATGTAGAAAATATTAAAGTATTTTTTACAAACATTAGGTAAACTAGAGATTAAGATAAAATTAACTTGATAAAAAGTTCATATAAAGTAAATATCATTAAAGTAAACTAAGAAAACGATCTTCGTGTACCAACGAGGATCTGCCCGTCGGAGGAGGATTTTCAGTTAAAAATAGGGCAAAGAGAATAACTTTCTATGGAAGGAGGAATATCCGCTTAGTACAATGTCGCATCAAGATAAAAGGAATTTATCCCGCATACTTATATAATAATTATTAACAAAAAATAAATAAATAATTAATGTAAAATAAAATTGTTATACATGAAGGGAATAAAAAGACTAGTTATTTTAAATATTTATATAGTAATCCTAGTGTCATTTGTTATCAATAAAACTTGTCTTACACTGAAATTTAATGATATTTATAAAATGGAGTTTTGGGGACATAAAATATCATTCCTCCATTACTGACACATAATATTCTTGTAATAAAACGTAAAATTATCGTCGTGCAGGAGGATTGGCCTCCGATAAGAGGAGAGCACGGTTCCTGTAATCGAATTATGATTCTAGCGCGCGGGAGGAACTCCTTTTTATTGAAGGAAGAATTTTTGGGAGGAATTTTATTTTGGTACCGGAGGATCGTTTTTCTGAGTGTAGGTAAAAAGGTTATAAAAAGTTCATGTAGAGTTGATTAAAAGTTTTGTTGAATAAAGGTACAACGGGGTGATAGGTAATATATAATTTTATTGATAGACTTAGCCTAAGTTACATAATAACCGTTCTCGGCGCAGGCTGGACACACAGTGAGTATCGTGGCCCGCGGCAGCGTCGCTCGCTGTTCTCGCATATCTCGTGACTCTCTCACGTACATGGAGTGGGGAGGCGTACATGTGTGTGTCGCGCGTTGTCTGTATCGCAAGTTCCTTTCGCACTATACAATATAATATGTATATTCTCAACACGCCTCCTTACATTTATATTGTAATATTTCATCAATTTCATTTTACATTTAGCAATTCTCTAAATTTAGTAAATTTTTCTTTGCATAGCGCCTTTGTAAAAATATCCGCAATATTTTCATTTGTGTTAACCTTAACTATTTCAATTTCTTTTTCTTTTACACATTCGTGAAAAAAATGATAATGTATTTCAATGTGTTTTGAGTTCTTTGTAAAGTTTCCATACTTTGCTATATTTATCGCACCTATATTATCTTCATAAATTTTAACTGGATTTATTAATTTTAGATCAAAAATATTTATTAATTCTTTTATAAATTTAACTTCACTCACAGCTTCTGATAAAGCTACATACTCTGCACACGTCGACGCTTTCGTAACACATTTTTGTTTCCGCGATTTCCAATCAATTACATTTCCAAAAACTCGAATTACATAACCGGATGTCGACTTCCTATCAACATTATCTCCAGCCCAATCTGCGTCTACATAGCAATCAATTAACTCACAATTTTTATTTCTTTTACAATAGTAAACTTAATCCTTTGGTTAAATACAAATACTTTAAAATTCGTAATGCATATTTCCAGTGTGTCTCGGTATAGCAATTTTGGAATCTACTCAAATAGTTTACGCTATGACTAATTTCTGGTAGGGTACCAGAACTTACATATAATAATGCGCCAATTAAGTTCCTATATTTTATACTCGGCTTACATTCCTCAGTCTTCTCAATTTTCGAGTTACTTTCCATCGGAGTACTATATAATTTACTGCCTTTTATTTTAAATTTAGTTGCTAGTGACTCAATATATTTTTCTTGACTTAATTTCATATTACCGTTTATATAATCATACTTTACGTTTATGCCTAGATACTCATTTATTTCACCTAAATCTTTCATTTTGAAACGATCAGATAACAATTTCTTTATTCTTTGTATTTTCTTTTCATCTTTTCCACAAATCAACAAATCGTCTACGTATATTAATAGGTAAACACTGTCTTCGTCTTTTCCATGAATGTATAGGCATAATTCTACATTACTTTTCCTAAAACCAAGTTTCATAACATACTCATCGAAACACTCATACCAGTCTCTAGGACTTTCTCTCAATCCATACAACGCTTTTGATAATTTATATACTCTTTCTGTTCCATCCTTATAACCTTTTGGTTGATTGACATATACTTCCGTAGTTACTCTTCCATTTAGAAATGCTATCTCTACATCCATTTGTTCTATTCTGAGCCCATTTTGGCAGCAATATGATAATAAAAGTTTTAACGTTTGATTTTTCGCAACTGGGGAATATATGTCATCAATTACATCCGTTTGTTGAAAACCTCTTACAACTAGCCTAGCTTTGTACCTATTATCTGATTTTCTTGTGTATACCCACTTTACATCTATAATTTTTTTATTTTGTACTCTATCGACTAATGTCCACGTTTTATTTTTATTTATGCATTCGATTTCTTTATTCATGGCTTCTTGCCAATTTTTACTCTCTTTACTATTCATCGCCTCCTCAAATGTACAAGGCGTATCTACTCTGCAGTATCTTACATATATATTATAACTTTTCTTTTCTGGGTATCTTACGGGACTTTTCCTATCGCGCGTAGATTTTCGCGGAACTTTCAATGTTTCATTATTTTTATTGTTACATTTCCCCGAAGGTTGATGTAAAGATAAATTATTCTTTTCTTTTACTTTACCTTGTTGCTTTTCGGATTCATTCGCGTTTTCAAATACATTATCCGATAAATCATCGTTTGCACTTGCATCACTTTCTGTACTATCATCGTTATCAATATTATCTTTATAATCAATACCAATGCATTTAACATCTCTTTCTATGATATCCACATGCCTTGCAACAATTATTTTATTATTTATAAGTTCTCTATAGCCTACATCACTATAACCTAATAGAATCCCCATTTCTGCTTTCTTATTCCACTTAGAGAATCGATTTTGTTCTGGCTTTCTTACAAAAACTTTACTACCGTATAATCGTAAATGTTCTACATTTGGTTTTATCTTAAAAAATATTTCGTAAGGAGTTTTTCTTTCTATCGTGTTTGCTAGCGTACGATTTTTCAAATACGTCGCGGCACATATTATTTCTGGCCAGTAACATTTGTGTACCTCTGCCTCTGCTAGTAAACAGCGCGCCATATTCATTATCGTTCTATTAAATCTTTCAGCTGTGCCGTTTAATTCGTGTACATACGCTGGACAATTATTCATAGTAATACCCTTTTCTTTGGCAAATTTATAAAACTGATTGTTTAAATACTCTTTCCCGTTATCACACCTCAATATTTTGACTCTCTTTCCAGTTAAATTTTCAGTTTCATTTATAAATTGAACTAAGCAATCAAAAACTTCATCTTTAGATTTTATGCAATATACTTTAGCTATTTTGCTATAATCATCAATAAAAGAAACAAAATATCTTTCTCCCTTAAACCCAGTAGTTTTAAATGGACCGCATACATCCGTATGTATAATTTCTAATATATCTTTCGCCTTTGTTCTATTATTACTAAATGGCAAGTCATGCATCTTATTTTCAATACAAGTTTTACATTTCATAAATTCGGATTCAAGTTCATTTGGAATACCCATTAATAACTGTTGTTTACATATCGTATCCAAATATCTAAAATTTACGTGACCTAACACTCTATGCCATCTTTCCTTTTGACTCATGTTATAGTTTCGTTCGGCATTATTTACACATGCAACCTTGTATTTTAATTTACTTTTCATTTTATAAAGTCCGTTTTCTCTTATAGCTATCGCTGTAACCCTATTATTCTTATCAATAATTTTTGCAAATTTTCTTTTAGAAAGAATAGTATTATTATTATCCGTTAATTTTCCATAACTAATTAAATTTGCTTTCATTTCTTTCGCGTAAAATACATTACTCATTTTTACTTCATTATTTTTGCCGGACGCGTTAAAGTAACTTACTACCGTACCTATACTCGCTGCTTTTATCGGCCTATTATCTGCTACGTAAATATTTACCGGTTCCTTAAGTTCAATACAATTCTCAAAATACAATTCTCTCTTTATCTGATTCAATCTTTTCTCTTTCTATCACAATTTCACATTTTTTCAACTTCATGAACACTTGGATCCTCTTTTTCCACATACTGTAATTTTCTCCATCAAACACCGGTATCGAAACATCCTTTCTATCCATTTCGTCTTCTTTGTTCTCGAACGTTCCTTTGTGTTCGGTATCTTCTTCTTCTTGCTTGACCTTCGGTGTTGTGGCTTCTTCCTTCGACTTGAGCGTTCCTTCGTGCTCGGAGTCTTTTTCTTCCCTTTTGTCAGGCGTCTTGATATAAGCCCTCTATCTTTTCCCGAAGGTTAAGATAGAGAGCTAAGAAAGAACCACTGACCTGCTACAATGTTGAATAAAGGTACAACGGGGTGATAGGTAATATATAAGTTTATTGATAGACTTAGCCTAAGTTACATAATAACCGTTCTCGGCGCAGGCTGGACACACAGTGAGTATCGTGGCCCGCGGCAGCGTCGCTTGCTGTTCTCGCATACCTCGTGACTCTCTCACGTACATGGAGTGGGGAGGCGTACATGTGTGTGTCGCGCGCTGTCTGTATCGCAAGTTCCTTTCGCACTATACAATATAATATGTATATTCTCAACAAGTTTATATAAAGTTGATATCAATGTAGAAAATATCAAAATATTATTTACAAACATTAGTTTATAAAAAGTTTATAAGAAGTTTATACGAAGTTTATAAAATGTATATACGAAGTTTATAAAAAGTTTATACGAAGTTTATAAAAAGTTTAACGAAGTTTATAAAGTTTATACAAAGTTTATAAAAAGTTTATTTGAAGTTATTAAAAGTTTATATGAAGTTCGAGTGAGTAAGAGAGAGGGTATAAGACTAAAAATTTGGACATTATTATAAGAAATCAACATATATCATGAAAATTCTGAAAACATTCTGACGTGTTCTTTGGCGTATTCTAAGAATTATTTGTTACATAAAGTTTGTCGTAAAGTTGTGTCTTTTTGAGTAAAAAAATAACCAACTTTATCATGTGATATTTTTATTCAAAAAGGAACAACTTTACATAAAATTTTATGGAACAGAAAATGATTAGAATACCAAATATAAAATGTGAATTATTTAGCTTATTTAGCGAAATCTTTTATCACACTTTTGTTTTTGCAAAATGACCATTTTGCAAAAACAAAAGAGAATAAAAGCATTCTTAACTATGGTTTCAGAAAATTTAAACAATGGGACCACGATTCCTGGTGGTTATATGATGATTCAAAAGCAGCAACCACAAAATAATCAATTATGAACAAAAAGGAACAAAAATCAGCCTCCCTTTAAAAAAAACACCTAAAAATAAAATAATAGTTGAAGTTTGTGTGCAAAATCAATGGAAAATTATGAATGAGCATCATCAAAAACACGCTATACGCAATTTTGAAAAAAATTATCCCCATTTTCAGTTTAAATCGTCCACTTGAACTTACGTTCAAAAATTTATTGTTTTGCGCATTTACGGTTTAAAGTGTAACTGAAATTATGGCTTCAAGTATGGTTGAAAGTATGACTGAAAGTGTGGCTTAAAATATGGTTGAAAGTGTGCCTTAAATTCGTTATGTAATAACTTAAAATGTAAAAAATAACTTTATTTTATATTTTGTTATTATTTTTATATAATTTAACAGTCAAATAATGTTTTTGTCATTTATTTATTTATTTATTTATTTATTTATTTATTTAACCAGAAAAGTTACAATGCAGTTTACAAAGTAAAATCTATTAGAGGTAAACATTGTTACCTGTACAATAGTCTGGTTGCATACAACTAATACTATATCTATAACTTAAAACTAACAGATTACTCATTCGAGTAACATAAACATTTTCATAAACTTTATTTCATTTAACAATTTATATATTCTATAAATAAAATCCGCCAAAACGTAATATTATAATCTTCATTTTTCCAAAAGTAAACAGTGAAAATGATATGAAGTTGTGTGTAATGTTACAATTAAATGTTATTATCGAAAGAGCTTTTGTTTTAATTTGTACTTAATTGTACTCTTCTTATAATTTAAAATTTTGAGATCATTAGGCAATTCGTTAAATACCTTCATAGCTTCTACCAGACTATCTTTATCACTAATAGCTTTGGTCATTTTAGGTAGTTGTAGTGATTTTTTTCTAGTATTGCGTTTTATTGTAAGAAAAGCATCTTTTAGATTATTATAATGATAGCATAAGGATTCTAGAGTGAACATTTGTTCTATTTTTAGCGGAGTGTTGTGCACCTGGAATTTATTTTTGGCAATGATTTTGAGCAATTTATTTTGGATTTGTTGTATTATTTTAATTTCTGTTCTACAAGCACCCCCCAAGCAATGATGCCATAGTTTATAACATTATGAAAGAAGGAGTAATAAATAATCATCAATGTGTTTGTATCCATAATTTTTCTTAGCTTTGCGAGTATAAATATTAAATATTTTGTTCTGTTAATTAAATATTTAATGTGACTATCCCATTTCATATTAAAGTCGAAAATTAATCCCAAGTACTTGTAACATTCTGTTCTAGTTATTTGCTGATTTTGTATATTTATATTTACATTAATTGGGACACTATCACGATAGTTACCAAAAGTTATAAACTTAGTTTTTTGTATATTTAGGGATAGCTTATTTAAAGCAAGCCATTCCGCCGCTTGATCTAGTAGTTTGTTTATTCTATCCTGCGCCATTGACCACGTGTCTTCACTAGAAATGATGACAGTGTCATCAGCGTAGGACAGAATAGACCCTTCCGGCATATCTCTCAATAGATCGTTTACATATAATATAAAAAGTATCGGTCCTAATATTGTTCCCTGTGGCACCCCACAAGATACATATTTGTATTCACTTATTTGGTTTTGTATTCGAACTTTTTGTTGTCTATCGGAGAGATAGCTTTTGAACAAAAGTAAGACCTTTCCTCTTATTCCATAACGTTCTAATTTGCTAAGTAATATGTCATGGTTAACAGTATCGAACGCTTTTGCCAGATCTAAAAAAGTAGCAATAATACGTTTGTTTTTATCTAGATTTTGATAGATTTTATGTGTTATGTAGTTAAGTGCATCCGCCGTACCTTTGTTTTTAACAAAGCCATATTGGTGTTCAGAAAGTATTTGATGTTTTTCCAAAAAAGTATAAAGTCTGTTATAAAGTATTTTTTCAAAAATTTTGGCAACATTGGATATTAGAGATATTGGTCTGTAGTTAGAAATGCATGATTTGCTTCCAGCTTTGTGGATAGGGACAACTTCGGCACTTTTGAGATTATCTGGCCAGATAGACTTTTCAATACTCAAGTTGTATATATGTTCTAAAGGAATAATTATGTAGTTTGCTAACGTCTTTAAAATTTTTGTATTTATATTATCTACACCTCCAGCTTTGTTTTTCATGTTACGTATAATTGTATTTATTTCAAGTGCATCAGCGGGTTCTAAAAACATTGATTTGTTATTTGGTTTAGGCATATTCAATCTTTTATTTGTAGGTTATATAATTTTTTTACTTACTTCAGATCCTACTTCACAAAAATACTTATTCATAACATTAGCAATTTCCCTTTGATCTTCTATTTTTTTATTGTCTTGATCGTAAATATTAGTTATATTATTTGATTGCACTTTGTTTTTTCCTAATTTCTTATTTATTAAGTTCCACAGTTGTCTAGGATTGTTGTCACATTTTTTAAACGTTTCGAAGCCAAATTTGTGTTTGGCATCTTTAATAATCTTATCTAATATTTTACAATAGTCCCTGTATTCTTTTTTTGCGGATTCACTAGTTGGGTTTCTTTTAAAAATATTATATAAAGTTTCTTTAGTTTTACATGATATTATAATTGCGTTTGTGATCCATATCTTTCTAGGAATCATATTTTTTGTTTATTTTGTTTTTGTGAAAAAGTTGCCTTCTCAACACATCCATTCACTAGTTCAACTAATAACTCTGAGGCAGAGTTAGGATTTTGTATAGTCAAAATCGAATTCCAGTCTATGCTTCTAGCTACGTTAATTAGTTTTTTATAATTTATTGTTTTATTGTTCTGCTTTCTTGAGTCGCTATGTATTATATGATCGAAAGTTAAAAACAAAGGGTAGTGATCAGTAAATGGAGTAGTTATTTTGTAGGCTTTTGTTGTTAGATTTTTACTTTTTAGATACATATTATCGATACATGAACCCCGAAGATATTTTCTGGGTCTGGTCGTGTGACTCCAAGGAAACATGGGGTATACTCATGTTCTAAAAGATGATTAAAAAATCTTGGCTTAAAGTCATGTCATATGCACTATCAAGAGATTTGCTCATTATATTAATATTGAAGTCTCCGATTAACCAATGATTTTTACTGTTTATATAATTCATAATGTATTTTTTTACACTCAAAATAAATTCTGTTTTCGAGATGTCATGGCATCTGTAGACAGCCGAGATTATTATCTCATCTTTATTTTTTAGTCTAATTCTGGAACATAGAAAACTAACTCTATCAATTACTATTGTTTCTGTGTCTTCAAATATTTTACTATTTATATATACAAGAACCCCGTCGTTTTGGTTAATTCTACTATTATTATAAAAAATTTTGTAATTAGGTAATTGATATTGTTTATAGTTTTCCAGTTTTCTAGTCTCTGTACAAACAATTACACATGGTTTAACATACAGACTCTCAATAATAATTTCTAGATTTTTTAGATTAGCATTTATGCTTCTTATATTTACATACATAATTAGATTATTTTGGCCTGTTAGATTATTGTTGAGAGTCTGCATGTTAGCGCAGCTACATTCACGTTGTAAGAAGTTTTCAATGTCTTGCTGGACTTGATCCATTATCATTTAGCGATTCTCTCGAAGACTGCAAGCCCAAGGGGCAATGGATAAAACAGATTGACTCATTGACATTGCAGTAACAGTATGTGGCTGTGTTTGATTAGTTGTAATTTTGATGTTTTCTACTTTACCGATGAGTCTGGGTACATAAGGCCTCACTGGGTAATCTGTCATATCTATATCTCGGTTGATTTTACCTTTTAAGATTTTGCATTTCTCACTGTCATTCGCCATGTGGTTAACCTCAAAATTCGTTTTATATTTAGTATTGCTGTAGAAACAATTTACACATGTGAAATTATCTTTTATTTGACATTGTGCTGATATATGAGATCCTGCACATTTTAAACATGTTAAATCATTAGAGCACTTATTTAAATTATGTCCAAAACGTCCACACTTGTAACATGGCTTGATATTTATTAAGTCATATATTTTACAGTTTTGATATCCTACGTAGATTTTATTATTATAACATTCTCTTATTATCTTGTATATTTCCGAAGGAACTTCAATAATAGCTGTTATTGTATTATTTTTGGTATTTTTATAAGTACTTAACACTACACATTTTCCATCACAGTCTTTAAAATTTCTTGTGTTGATGTCACTTTCTAATTCTTCATCATTCATATTTTCAAAATTGTCTATACCCACCACCTTTATTTTCGGTTTAGAGATGCTTTCTGTTCCTATTTTACACTTATCCGACATTTTACTACTTAAAATTTTGGCTGCTTTATTGGTACTATCTTCGTTAAGGCAGTTAATGTTGATTTCCTTGTTATTTTTTACCTGTAAACTTTTCGTCTTGATTGTTTTTTCTTTCGTTAAATAGTGGGTAACCCTTTTTTTAATTTTGTTTATGTCGTCGTCCTCATTTTTCATTTGAATAATTATTTTCGGTATGCGTTTTTTTAAGGGTTTACTGTTAATTGTAGCTTCAGCAAACGTTTTCTTGTTAGTTGTTACTTCTGAGTTTACTTTTTCTTTTTCAGCATTTAGAAGTTCCCTGAGTAAATAATTTTTCTCTTGTAGCTCCTTGTTAAGTTCTCTTAATAGAGTTGTTTCAATTTTTAAATTTTCCAGTTCAGTGTTATTATCAAAGATTGTTTCATTATGAGGGTCTTCAACGTTAGTACTATTGGCAGCTGCAATTTCATCTAGTATTTCTTTTTGTATTACCTCTTTTCGTGTAGCTTTTATTTCCGCTATTATCAATTTTACATCGTCACTCAAGGTATCCACGTTGAAATTTGAGGTTAGTTTCAGATGCGCATGCTTCGGGCATACTGCCAAGATTTCACCAATTCTTTTTGTGTTTTTCAATCTATCAAAACAACTAAAGTGGTAAGGATCCTCACAAAAAAAACAAACTATCGCACCAAATCTGGCACTAGAATGACACTTATAATATTTATCAGGCGGCTTACCGGCGGGGGCTGTATGCTGCCCCGCCATCTTGACTCAGAAATATAAATATTAATTTTTACAGTTTATTGCTTAATTTACAATATTTGTTCAATGTTTGCGAAATTAGATAGCTTTTCAGCTAATTTGGGCATTACGCACAATTAACACTTTTGTACCCTACAAAGCAAATATCACATATGGGGTGTTCTTAATGTTTTATTTACGTGTTAACTTCAAGTGTTGCATTTAAATTCATGTTGGTATACTTAGTTAATATATTGCTGGCGGTCGAGAGTGTAAAGTGTCAAAACGCAAAGAAAATCGGAGTTAGATTCGTAACCGGTTCGACAAAAGCGTTAAAAATTCAATTCGCGAGGAACGAATATTTCAAACGCACGAGTTATGTAACGGCTTTCAAAATAACATTCGCTACGAAGTTTTCATAACTAATAATATTCGTAAACGCTAAAGTTTTCGAAAGAGATTATAGTCTGAACGCATGCTACACTGAAAAAATTTTGGCACAGGAGCTGCCTTTGACGGTATAACCTCTATGCCAAAAGGCGGAGCTGTGCGATCTCATAACTTGGCATGGCTCTTGCTACGTAGCGGAGCTCTCCCATCCCAGCGCCGTACCGCTCATGCCCCTTCGGTGTACGCGCGACACTAGTGGTAAGGTTAGGTTAACCCGGCACATGAGCCATGCCGAAATTGGGAGCTTTTCCGTGCCAAACTGAGAGAGCGCTCCAGTACTATGAGGAAGGCAGCTCCTGTGCCAAATTTTTTTCAGTATAGATAGTTCGCGACAACACCAAAGTCAACGAAAGTTGGAGCACGCCGAAATATAAACACGCAGCCTGCTCAGCAGAGCCGGCCCCGCGCGCAACCGTGAATCACACGAGAGCGAGCCGCAAGCTATAGGTATAGCCAGAGCATGGCGGCCGAGTCCAACAGCGCGGGAGCCACCTAGAGAGAGAGAGAGATAGCTGTCGCATAGGCGTGGAGAGCGCAGGCGACGGGCAACAGCAGGGTCTGTGCTCGGTACGAGATTAATCTAATTTAATGGTTAAACCTTTCGTGCTTTAATTCATAGTCTTAACTCTGGTTTGTTCTCTATTTAATTAATTGTCCTGTGTCAATTAAATAACACCGGATGGTGCTTGTAAATATTAGCGATTGTTTATTTAATATTATTTCGTGGATTAAATTATTATTACACAAACATTCGTCAATTCTCTTTAATTTCGTTTATTGAGTTAAATAAATTCCGCTCTATTAATCTGTTTTTCGATAACTAAGTCTATTTAATAACTTTTGTTCTGTTCCGGGATTATTTTATTAATAAACGAATTGCTTTTAAAAATAATTATCAGTACAACTTAATATTTATCAGCTTGTTTTGAAAACATTTCATCAATAATAGTCAACTAATTTGGAATCTTCAAACTTAATAAAATTAAAAAAATTTTAATCTTTAGTAAAAGTATAAACAATGGAAGGCACAGTGGAAAATATTTTATATGAAACCCCACCATTCGAATCACAGTACGGTATTACAGTGTGGGTATAAAATTTAACGGTAGCAGAGTTAATTAGGGAGCTAAGTAAATATTCGCTTAGTATAGGCTGAAAAATAGAGGAACTCACAAATAGGCTAGCGAAATTTGTATCGTTGAACCGGGGATACGACGAAGTCCCGTGGGATATTACAGATAAAAATTTTAATTTTACCTGCGAATTTTCACAAAGATTACAAACGGTAATCATTGAAAAAACTCGTGTTTCGAATGAGTCGCAAAGAAATCATAATCAACCCCAGATGAATGTCTCGCAATAATCGTGCGAGGTGACAGGTTTACCAGCGGTAGTGAGAAATTCACCAATGTAACGGCAAGAGCCCTCGTTAATAGATTTTGAATCGGAACCTATAGTACCGGCGGCACATAATTCGGAGGAGCCGACGCAAAGACCGTGCGCTGGGAGTGGTCAGTTCCTGAGGCGTGAAGCGGAGTAGCTCGGACATCCCCGAGGTGGACATGAGACACGTCTCGATGCATGTAAATGCTGCACATTATATGGCCCTGTCTCATCCATACCAAAAGCCTGCTGCCACTACTATGGAAAAGTGGTGAGCCGAGACGTTGCCAATTGTACCAGTCGGACATGTTGAGCTGTGATCCGACAACAGCGCTACGATCACCGACGGAGCGAGCGACAGAGCGAAGTCACTCTCTGCCAAACCGCGAGACTATTTCCCGAAATCCGCCATTCAGACGTTAGGGGAATATGGGGCTGTATGGTAGTGGGGTCAATATGAGGTTTTTTGGATATTTAAAAAATGTAATCTTTTTACAGTCTGGTTTTCAGAGACATTTATTTATTTAAGTTAAGGGAATGTGTTTGAGAATGCCATAATTTATAATGAGGACATGCTGTGGGTGTTTACAAAATAAATTGAGAGCCAAACACTGTAGTAAATTAAACTATAAAATATATTGAAAATGTCGATTACATTAAATAACTATTACAAATGTCGACAAAAGGTATTATAAAGATTGAAAAAATGTGTACGTAACTGTTACAATAAATTGGTTGAGTGTATGCCTGTTACATAATTGTTTAAGTGTATGAGTGTTACAAAATTCTGTGTAAGTATATATGAGTTGTACATTGTGAGTGTATGAGTTTTTCGGTGTGACTGTGGATGAGTTTTTCTGCGACACGTTACGAATCACTGATGAGAGTAACCATGCAATAAACAACACAATCAAATATTATTGATTTGACTGTGTTTGAGTTTTCAATGAGATGACACGATTAGATATTGTTGATCTAATCATGACTGAGTATTCCAAATTATACGGCGTGGTTATGCCTTCCGTATAGCAGCGCACCTCTGCATAAAATGGCCGCATGTAATTGAGTAATTACCTTCTCGTACGTAGCGATTATATTAATCGTTTACGCTGATGAGTTGGTCCAGTGATGATTAGTCCGCAACGACGATGAGCAGTTGAGAAGCGCCGTAAGATGAGCGTGATGATCGAAATGAGAAAACCGTTGAGATGAGTACGAGGATGCGAAGCAGCCGATGAGAGAAGCCAGATAAAATCCATAGTTGAGAAACCAGCAGTTGAGTGTTGCGTAGTGGTTGTTGAGAGATGCCGCGGCTGCCTCGTGGCCAACTAGATGCAGCGAGCCGGTGAGAAATGCCATGTAATGAGACGCCGGGCGAGCAGCACTGCTACACGAGGAGATACCGCATGGGCGTCACCGCCGTGTGAGAAGTTCCGTGTGAGAGACACTGCTGCATGAGAGATTCCGTGTGAAAGTTGCCGAACGTGCACACTGATGTTCTCCACGAGGCCGACCGTTTCAGAGAGAGAATTTGATTAGAGTGAGTGAGAATGCCGTGTGAGTCGGCCATGCGGCCTCGTGGTGAACACGCCGTTCAGATGGAGAGAGAGTTTGACTGGAGAGAGTGAGACCGTGTGAGTCGGCCATGCGGTCTCGTGGCGAGCACGCCGTCCTGACTAACTAGACTGAATGAGAGAGCACTTCTTCCTCGCCTCGTTGTTACCGAGGAGTGAGTCAAATCAGCGTCTCTCTCATTTATATGTGTAAACGTGAGAGAGACAGTATGATTTTTGCCATACTCGGCTAATCAGTGTAGCGATTCAGCTGTTCTGCAGAGAGCAGCTGATGAGTTCTGCCGTCGCGCGGCCGCCTGCTAAGTTATCCTTCAGTCGCGCAACCGCGGGAAATGCAAAACATTGATATTTCCCAAACAGAATGAAATTTACAAATTTCCAAATCTCGGTACACCGAGAAGTGGGACAATTACCGAAGGCGATGACTTACTCCACAACATGATGTAATATGAATGCTTATGCATATAAATACACAAGAAACAATAATTTATAATTCTTCTCACAGTCTCTCATAGCTATTATTAAGATATCAACATCATACAGCCAAGATTAGGTGAACTTACCCAAATCCCGGTACATCGAGAAGTGGGACATATAAAGAAGGCGACGGCTTACTCAACAATATGATGTGATATGAATGCGTATATGCATAAAATACACAAGAAACAATGATTTCAAATTCTTCTCACAGTCTCTTATAGTATTATTAAGATATTGACATCATGCAGCCAAGATTAGGCGAACGTACCCAAATCTCGGTACACCGATAAGTGGGATAATTACAAAAGGCGACGACTTACTCATACACGGAGAGAAATTTTAGAGTAAAAATTACCAAGGTGCCTTGGCAGCGCATGGATAGACTGTCAAAAGCCGTGATATTCCCAGGTTTCTAATACAATTTATAAGTTTCCCAGGAAAAACTACCATAACCACTTAAAAAAAATACCAAATTATCTGAATAAAAATTACCAGACACACTAGTAAAAATTGAGGTCTAGTCATTTTTACAAGGTAATCTAAGAATTTTTACTAAGAAAACTGATAAATTTTACCAAATAACCTGGTATTTGTGTACTCGCGCATGCGCACTGCGCATTATTGTGTTTCAGAAGATTGATACTAGAGGCGTGCGCGACGTTAAAATGAAAACAATACACATATTTTCAGTAAGTAATAACGGCAATTCAAATGACTGTTGGTAACAGCTTCCATGGCGCAGTCGGTAGAACATCGGACTCTCAACCCAAAGATCGTCGGATCGAATCCCGCTTCCGTAAAAATTTTTTTCAGTTTAATGTTTTTTCATTCTTGTTTCTGTTTCTATTTCTATATTAAAATGCTATATATCCATCAATATGGATAAAAAAAGTTAATTTTTTTAATTTAAATTAACTAAAAAAATTTTACCAAGGCACTTTGGTAAAAAGTTTGAAATTGTCAGTCTGTCCATCCATTACCATAGAAACTGGTAATTTTGTCTCGAATATTTGTAATTTTCACTACAAAATTTCTCTCCGTGTACACAATGATGTGATATGAAAACGTATGCACATAAATTCTCAAGATACGTTGATATTTTATTCTTCTCACAGTTTACAATGGTTTTTGTTAAGCGTAGGATTCCCTATTATATTGCTGGTGTTTATCGTGTACGTTTTTACCTGCTACTCGGTGAACCGATGTAGGAACATTGTAAGAAAATCGCTTTAATGACATTGTTCATAAATTACTCGGCTATTAACAAATGTATTTATTATTATTTATAAATATATTTTCTAATAATTCAGAAAACATAATGAGTATTCTACGGGAAATATAAATTTATTTCATGTATCCTTTCTTCTTTTTTTATTATTATTACTACATGAGTCTCTCTTTAGAGAAATTTTCATACTTATACTATTTAAATATTTTTTTTGTTCTTCATCTCCTTATGTTAAATTAATTTTATTCAGTAATTATATTATTAATATTATTTGATAGCAAATTTTTTGACACTCTGTGCGTAAAGTACTACTTTTTCGCACGCTTAGATTTTCAAGCCTACACTAAAATAGCACTTTACGCGCGTTGTGTGAAAAAATAATGTTTTAATGAAATTAACGGACACCAGACGAACTTTTGTAACAGCATTTATTTGAAAATTGCCAACGTTTCGGAAGTTTTATTACTTTCCTCTTCAGGGCTTAAATATTATGCGTCACATTATGTTTAGTCTTATGTGAAATACAATAACTTTATTGTTATTAAAGTCGAATAAATCGTACATACTAAGTAAACTCATTTTGAACGTTACATGTACAAGCACTACAACGTTACATGTACAAGCACTCAATCATGTGCTTGTACATGTAACGTTTAAAATGAGTTTACTTAGTATGTACGATTTATTCGACTTTAATAACAATAAAGTTATTGTATTTCACATAAGACTAAACATAATGTGACGCATAATATTTAAGCCCTGAAGAGGGCAGTAATAAAACTTCCGAAACGTTGTCAATTTTTAAATAAATGCTGATACAAAAGTTCGTCTGGTGTCCGTTAATTTCATTAAATCATATACTACGAACGTTATCAACTATAAAAAATAATGTTAATAATGTTCGATACTCGTGAGAAAAATGATTCTGACACGAGTGTGATTATCATTTTTATCGCACTAGTATCGAAAAGTACTATTATGAAACGCTTGTGAAAATCAATATGATTAATAATAAAATATAATTCTGTTCAATAATTACGTTTCAACAATCCGTAGATTTTCAAAAAAAGCAACATTGCAGCCTTAAACGTATAGGTTAAAATATACACAAAGAATTTTTTTATCATTTTAAGAAAAAAAGTATTAAACTTTCTGAAATATAGTCGTCAAAGAAATTATACTCGTTGTTTTTACTATAGCAAATTTTATCATCCTGAAGTTGGCTCCATTCGTTCGCGCCTTCCCGCTGGGAAAAAACTAGATTTCGTCGACCCACTGTAGGAATCTAGTTATTTTCTACGTTCGGAAGGATCGGGGTCCATCACTGCTCGTTACGCGTTAGCCTTCTAAATATAAGGGTATTTTTCGATAAAAAATTAAAAAAGCAGTTACGCGACATCTGCGAAGCTTGAAATGTAAATAGACCAACTAAAAAAAAAAAAGAAAAAAAAAACGTTTTGATCATATTCTTTATTCCTACAAAAGGTACAAATAAACGACTCAATATCATATTTTGTTAACCCGATGCATTCTTCGTAGACATAATCTTTACAAATTTCACACTTGCTCATATTTAAAGTCACATATTCTTAAACCAAGAAATATGTTTTTGTTTCTTTTTCACTGGCCCTTAGTATTTTTTTTTTTTTTTTGTAATTGATCTTTACATCGCGTTATTAACGATGGTTGATTGTCGAAAATTTCATTTGATTTTTACAAAAGTTTTTGGAAAAATAAGACCTTCACTATTTAAAAATTTATTATCTATTTGCAATTTTTGAAGTTATTCTTTTGGAGAAGGTAAAAGTTCAGAGAATGATCTACATAATTAGGATATATCTAAATCATCATATTAAGAGGTCTCACTTGATTACGATATCAGGGTTTCATTATGATTTATTGTAGAAACAATGGTTTGATTTTTCATATAAATAATCTTGTCATTCTATCTTTATTCAAACCAGAATGTCCGAGTTCTGGTGATTGTTAACTTCTGACGATGATAGAGTAACAAGGTTCAGATTGTGGTATAATGGCGGTAAAATGGAAGCTGACCTTGGCTTAACAGATTCTGTATTACACTGTTACCAAACGGATACAAACCAATAGCTTTAAAACCTAATTTTATATTAAATGATGTCGTGACCACGTTCCACACTGTAGTAAAGATTGTGCCGAATCGCAATTTACTTATGAATGTTTCATTATGTTTATGAAAATAATTCATAACTTCTTGATCACAGTGATTTCCGTTACGACACCTAGATCTCAAAAACTACAGAGCGCAGAACCCCCAAAAAGCTGCCACCGAACAACAAGCCCGAAGCTTACAAAGGACTGTTATAAAGTCTTATACGACTGATATACAGTCGGTAAACGTTGAGTATCATAGGCTCTTCTCGAGAAATGGTACATTTTATTTTAAATATGATAAATATAATGAAAAAATTTTATCTCTTCTGATGATTCTACAAGTATTTATGTAACAGTAACAATCAAAAAACCACAGAAACCGACAGAAAAATAATTTCTTTTTATCTTACAAGGGGAGCACCAGGAATGCGGGTCCTCGATTTGGCTAAAACTGTAACAGGTACTTCGTTATGACAAATAATGAGACACATGTCTCGGAGTTTTTCTGAATGGGCCTTTTTATCCGAGACCCAAGCTATTTTATGTCTAAAATGAACAATTTTCGATAAAAATGGGGTCTCTTTAGTTATAGCTTTTTGAATATTTCAGTCATACAAATGGACTAAAAGGTTTATAAAAGAAGGCAAATAAAGCTTTAATTTAAGCTGTATTTTATTAAAAAATTTCGATTTTTAAAAAGTTATAGGCTATCAAATATAAAGTTAGAAGATAGCTTAAAATACCACCCGTTAAGTGCTTTTAAAAAATGAGAAATTGTTAGTGATTTTATTACTGTATTTTTGATAGCCCATAACTTTTAAAAAAATCGACATTTTTTAATGAAATACAGCTTAAATTAAGCTTTATTTGCCCTCTTTTATGAACTTTTTAGTCCATTTGTATGACTGAAATATTCAAAAACCTAAAGAGACCCCATTTTTATAGAAAATTGTTCATTAGGCACGACCGCTACTCGGGAGAGCCTTATAATTTCACCAGAGCGAAAATTGTAAGAATTCAAATACTGAAAAATTAATGTGTAAAAACCATGTTCCACTCAGAGCGAGTGCGTTTTAAGCGTTTTCTGAGATGTATGTATGTCTGTACGTCCGTATGTACTCAAGTTTCTCGATTATCTCAATGAATTTTCGACCGATTTCATCGGGATTGCGGGAAAATACTCCTCTAATTATACCTAAGTGCTGGTTCTATATTGAGATAGATCGATGAAAAATTTTTCAAATGCGAGCACAAAGAAATATCTCAAAAAATCGATTTTTAAGCCTAATGTCTAGAAAAATTAATTGTAAACTAATATGTACAGGCCTATCTGCTAAAACTAATTAAAATACAGCTTTTTTATGTTGAACACTTTTTTCTACGAGCAATATTTGCCAAGATAACTGCGAAAAACGGCCAAAAATGGCCAAAAATGAATGATTTTCGGCTATAACTTCTCAGGATTTGATTTTACACAAAAATGTTAAATACAAAAGTTGTAGATAATATTAAAGCAAAACTTTTTTCCATTTAACATTTTTTTGTACAATCAACTCCTGACGAGCTAGACTTATAAAAACGATTTTAAACGCCTAAATATACATAAAATGTATGATTTTCGGCTACAACTTGACAAGATTTGATTTTATACAAAAATGTTAAATGTAAAAGTTGTAGATAATATTTAAACAAAACTTTTTTCTATTTAACATTTTCGTATAAAACTAATTCCTAACGAATTAGACTTATAAAAACGATTTTAAACGCCTAAATATACATAAAATGGACGATTTTCGGCTACAACTTGACAAGATTTGATTTTATACAAAAATGTTAAATGTAAAAGTTGTAGATAATATTTAAACAAAACTTTTTTCTATTTAACATTTTCGTGTAAAATCAACTCCTGTCGAGTTAGACTTATAAAAACGATTTTAAACGTCAAAACATACATAAAATGGACGATTTTCGGCTAAAACTTGACAGGATTTGATTTTACACAAACATGCTCAATACAAAAGTTCTACATAATATTGAATCAAAACTTTTTCCCATTCAACATTTTCATATAAAATGGATTCCTGACCGCTTAGACCTATAAAAACGATTTTTAATGCCTAAATACACCTGAAATAGTCGATTTTCGCTTATCATACAAGAATTTGACTTTCAATAAAACTGTTAAATACAAAGCATGTAGATATAGTTTAAACAAAACTTATTCCCAATTAACATTTTTATGTACAATAATTACTGGATCATTTAAACGTATAAACATGATTTTTAATGCCCAATACACGCATAGTGAATTTTCGCTTATTATTTCACAGAATTAGATTTACACAGAAGTATTCGATACAATAGCTCTAAATAAGATGGAAAAAATCGACATAACATTCCAAAGATAATATAATTACAAAAACATAATAATATGATACAAAATTACATTTGATTACCATATTCAATGGGATAAACACATTGGAAGAATAATTAAAGAAACAAAATATCTATTTCCCTGTTTTCTACAAAAAGATTTTTAATAACAAATTTAAAAAATTTGATATAAGATTACCCAGCTTAACCTACTATGTTCCCAGGACCTAAGCGATTGAACTAAAAGAATCAAAATTGTGTAATATTATATAAGTACATGTTAAAGGAATATCATATATACAAAAAAAACTTTTGTGTAATGTATGAGCTATAAATGTTGTAATATGGTAAATTTCAATGCATAAAGAATGCAATGTTCCAGCTGACTCAGTCTTACAGCATGTAGAAAACTATTAAATAGGCAAGTCTCACTGGGTAGAAGTCTGCGAAATAAATAATGATGTACTTTAATACAACAGATACCCTGAAGCGAGTTCTTACACCCTGACTAAACTTAGAAATTAAATAGACGAGCTAATATTACCAGGGACAACTACCTACCCTTATCGCATTTAACAACACACACAGCACTTATATAATAATTCCCAGTTCCTATTACCTATCCCCTCACACTTTAAAGCACTAACACTCGAAGATCACTTAGAGCTGCAGAAGTTGCAAGAAAATAGGGCTGGACGGTCTAGGCTGGCACTACTCCATGGATGCCAGTCTACTGAGAATCATCTAACAGCGATCCACTGTGTCAGTAACCACACCACCTAGAAGGAAAGTACTGACAGAGACCGTAAATTGTGTTTCAATGTCAGGGACTGCCTCAGCCTAGGAATCAGCAAAGTGTATGAACAGCAGATCAGTCCCTATTCTGGGGGACAAGCGAGGAGAGTTGAGCACCTAAAAACCACATATGACTAATAAATAGATGACTCAAAAAAACATACCATACAAAAGAAAAGTCTGCAGCAATGGCGGTTGTTCACTCACTGTACCAGCTTCCTGTAACAACTAGAGTGGAAGAACTGGTGGAGACCTTAAACCGTTGTTTCACTGAAGACGCTGAAGACACAAGTAGCAGCTTAACTGTACACATAGTCACTAGTGTAAAAGCCAAACAAGGAAAGTTGAGCACCTAAAAACTACATATAATTAATAAATAGATGACTCAGACAACAATTACACACCCAAGAAACAGTCTGCAGCAGTGCCCGTCGTTTACACTACTCTCGCTGCCACAGATACCTGCAACAAGCGAAAGTACCATCAGCTCACCCATTAGAGGTTAGGAACGAGAAAATGCTTACTAAATCTGCTCTCGCCGCTGACACACTGCCTTCCCATCTCCGACGAATCATCGACAATCGATGAACACGATGAAAGGGCGAACACGATTCACCAGGGCGGCATACTACATAGCAGCCACAGTCATCGCTGGGGACGGCGGGACTCCGGGAGCCAGACGATTCGATTGTTGACAACACACACCATGGACACATGTGCGCCACGGCTGACGGCACCGCACTACTCAGCAGTAGCAGAAAGCGCGCGCGATCATATATATAGATATATCTTATACCTCGCGGTCGCACGAGTCACATGTGTTTTTCCGCTGTTCTTGGTGTGCGAACGCAGCCTAGCCGAGGCACGGTAGTATTCATAGGTCCGGAAAGTGTGTACGACCGTGAGCCGAGGTACCTAGCGTAGCCGTTACGGCTGCTGCAGTGTAAGTATTCATGCACGCATGTCGCAGGGCTAAGCCAGATTGCCGTTGCCGAATGCATCAGTATTGAGCATTCTCCTTCTGTTTTTCTCCTTTTCGCGGTATTAGTGTATATACGAGTATATGCATATGTGCGCAAGTATTTTTTTGTAATTGAGATTGAATAGGTATATGTAGTTAGGAACACCCGTGAGTTCGTGAGCAGCTAGTTTATTATTATTATTATATATTTAATTTTTTTTTTTATTATAAATATCGGAAGTGTTCCAATTTCCGCTTTTATAAAAATACAAGGTTCTCCTGAGTATTGCGGTCGTGCCTATTATGTAAAAACGAAGTTTTTACATAGGGAGGGAGCGGGCGACGAGCAAAGCGAGGAGCAGGTGTGTGTGGGGGCGGGGCGGGGATGGCGTGCCGAAGGCACGCTGGGGGGGCAGCCCCCTAGTTTTAGACATAAAATAGCTTGGGTCTCGGAAAAAAGGGCCATTCAGAATGTTAATAATATGAGCAGATGGGGTTCTTCAAATAACCACTCCCGTGAACAGTAACAATAACGAACTTTATTCAACAGCTTCTTCTCCAGTACAGCTCTCTCTCTTACAACCGCTCTGTGCGGAGGGTGACGATCAAGTGAGCTCCCGCTCGCTCTCTCCATATACGCTTACTACTATACTTGCGTGATCGTGCTATGTATGCATTGTCTCTACCTCACACGCTGATATAAATGTACCTCATATTCTAACACAGAAAAACCCCGAGATACGTGTTTCATTATTTGTCATAACGAAGTACCTCCTACAGTTTTAGATAAATCCAGGACCCACATTCATGATGCTCCCTTTGTTAGTGTACTGCTTAATTCTTGTAAAAATAAAAGTAGAATTTTTTTAGAAAGACGTTACGATGAGCGAAGGGATTAAAAGCTATAATGAGGAAAATTATTTATCGAAAATGAAGAATTGATATTATTTATTTATACGATTTCATAAGACGCGATTAGGTCACGAAAACTGATAATGTCTAATGAAAGTAGTATTAATGAGATACCTATGTGTACAGTTAGTTAAATCAAGCAGACAAAGAATAAAGTATCTAACGTTTGCTTTGTTATTAGCAACTACTACTGCCACCTGCCGTTTTCTACAAAAACGTCGAGTATGCGCAGTACACTACTGCGCACCAGCGGCCTGCGGTCATCAATTGGCGCCGTCAGGCCTCGGCAATGCGCGATTCTTTGGCTTGCATATTTATGGATAATACGCATTCTTGATTATTAATACATGAATATATTAATAACAATAATATTACCATTATTCACTTTAACAACGATAGAAATACATATTATACATACTTTACAAGTACTTATATTAGGTTTAGATATCGTATTCTGTAATTCTGCCAAAAATTGGCCAAAATCGATATTTCTTACTTATCAGTTTCACTAGTACTTGTCGAAACTCAATCAAGCGTAGAAAATAAGAGTGACGAGAAGTGGTCCAGCAATAGCCATAGAAAAAAAATTGTGGGGATAGAGGCTACTCATGCCGCCGAGGTCGAGTCAACCGCGCCAGCGCTACGCCCCTTCTTCTTACGTCTGCAGGCACGCGTAATGTTAATCTGAGGGGTATAAGTGCGATCGGACGAAGAATGAGTACGACGAGCCGCTCCTCCATCCCGTCGGTGATCGTGCGCGGCCGTACCGACACGTATACTTGTAACGCTGCTAAAGCTAACTCTACACTGCGTGCCGCGTGACGTGACTTACTATTGCTTTCTCTTTCTCTCTTATAGGATTTCCAATATCTGTCTGTCTTTGTCCAGGGCACTCGACTCGTGGATTGCGGCACACCGTGTAGAGGCAGACCTACGTTTCGCGCATTCCAGCGCTTTTACTCGATAACTCGATTGATTTTTTCGCTCTTCTCGCCTCGTTGTGACGATGAGATATGTACGATTTATCCGGTTACAATTATCTAAATAATTAAATATTATTATGATTATTCTACATATTATTTCATCTGCTTCAACAACTTTACAAAATTACATTATTCTTGGTATAGAGTTTTTTAGGTTAATAACATTTATCTAAATTAATTTTTTCTAATTATGCAGTATTTAATTTTACATTTTCCTATTAATTAAATGAACTCTTAGCATTGTAAATCATTAATACACATCCATCAATCACGTTGTTTACGTTTCAAGCCATTCAAAAATCCTAGGGACTTTTCAAACGGAAGGTCTGAAGTTGCCTAGACCACACTTGTTGTTCTTTAACTCGTAGCCTAATTATAACATTTTTAATATTAGTTTAAAAATAGAAAAACAGCTCAAATTACATCAAAAGTACGATTATCACGTATCTATTTAAACCAGATACATGATAAAAAATGATCTGCTGAAAAAACATAACCTCTCGACTTTGCACCTTGAACTGAACTTTCAACATCAAAATAAATAATAATTATCGAGTCCACGAAAAAAACTAGGCATACCATTAGAAAGCTCTTGCTCTGCTGTTTCAAATGCTCTACTATTTTTTTATCAATCGCGCTCTCCAATGATGAGAAAATCGTTGAAGAAAAGTGTTCAAAGTAAATCTGTCATACTGTATATGAGGCGTTTCACGTCAGCTCTCCAGGCGCGGCGCGCGAGCGCGAAATCATGCTGTTTTCAGCTTGTGTTTGAAGGGCTAAGATGTATCTAAATAAAATAATCCCCAAGTGATTTCGATGTATTTTTTCTTCAGCTTTCCGATGGTGCTATTAGTTTCTCAAAATTTTTCAATTCTAACCTCAAAAAAACATAAAACGTGTTATATCTCAAAAACTATATTTTTAATATTTTTTTTGACCTGCTAGATCGAAAGAGGAGGAAATTTTACATGGATATAGCCTTTTTCTACATAGGGGTTTTTTATTTTTTCGAGATATTATTCAAGAAATACTTAGAATTGAAAATTTTTGAGAAACTAATAGCACCATCGGAAAGCTGAGGAAAAAATACATCGAAATCACTTGGGGATTATTTTTTTTAGATACATCTTAGCCCTTCAAACACAAGTTGATAACAGCATGACTTCGCGCTCGCGCGCCGCGCCTAGAGAGCTGACGTGAAACGCCTCATATATATAACACACACACACACACACACACACACACACACACACACACACACACACACACACACATACATACACACACACACACACACACACACACACACACACACACACACACACACACACACACACACACACACACACACACAGGAGGCGTGCCACAGGGCTCTGTACTAGGATCCCCAATCTGGAACATCATGTACGACGGATTGCTTAGGCAACTGCTCCCACATGGGGTGTCGATAGTAGCTTACGCAGATGATATTGCTCTCATTATCGTTGGGAAAACCATCGAAGATGTGCAATACCTCGGAGATACGGCAATCGAGGTAGTAGGAGATTGGCTGAGCGACCATGGACTCAGTCTTGCTGCCGAAAAGACCGAGGCAGTGCTCATTGCCAGAACAAAAAAGAGAGTCACTTTCACGGTCAACGACGAGAAGATCAAGACAGGGGACACCATGAAGTACCTAGGAGTTACAATAGATGCGCGGATGTCGTTCAAAAACCACCTTAGGAACGCAGGATTAAAGGCATCAAAAGTGGCTCGAGCACTCGCAAGCATCATGCCAAACATAGGAGGGCCGAAGCAGCCACGACGGTTGCTTCTTTCATCGGTGGTTTATTCCGTGATTCTATACGGAGCCCCCATCTGGGCTAATGCTATACGTAGTAACCCAAGCTATGGTGCAGCTTGCCGAAGGGCCTGCAGGACAATCGTGCTGAGAGTGGCCTGCGCCTACCGTACCGTGTCAGACATCGCTCTCTCGGTAGTCACCGGACTGCCACCCTTGGACCTAATGGCATGTGAGAGAGCTGAGGTGTATCGTGGAGGAGTGATAAGAGAGGAGGGCGAACTTGATCAGGGACCACGTCAAAACCGATG
The DNA here is from genome assembly GCA_036365515.1 of Torymus aiolomorphi. Taxonomy (NCBI): domain Eukaryota; kingdom Metazoa; phylum Arthropoda; class Insecta; order Hymenoptera; family Torymidae; genus Torymus; species Torymus aiolomorphi. The sequence continues at coordinate 225,006,401 of CM070874.1, read as the reverse complement.
GTCCAGGAAGACTGTGGAAGAGTGGCAGCGCCGATGGGATATAGCAGATAAAGGTCGGTGGACCCATCGGATTATTCCATGTGTCGTGGAGTGGACGGAGAGGAGACATGGACTCGTGACCTTTCATCTCACCCAGGTACTAACTGGGAGGCTGCTTTCGCAGCTACCTGAAGAGAATTGGAGTGTACGAAAGCGCGGAGTGCCCAACATGTCCTGAAAGTGATGAAGACGTTGGACACGCTTTGTTCGTATGCCCCAGGTTTCGGGAAGAGAGAGAAAGGTTTCAGGCCTTATGGGAAGGCCCCCTAACTCCCGAGGGCATCGGGAGATGCTTACTCTCTTCACAGAGAGGATGGGATGCTGTGATTGGTCTCGTCACCGAGGTGGTGGACAGATTGAACTCCATAAGGCGAGAAGAAGAAAGAAGAGAAAACCGTCTCACAGAGGACCAGGCGGGGTAGAGGGCCGTAGAGGCTGCGACTGCCCTCCGCGAAGTAATGCCTAACGGCGGTTTCCGCGGTGGGAATTACAGTCGGCGGGAGGCCCTGCTATGGCCGAATCCATCTCAAATCAGACAGCCCGCGTATGCCTATTTCACCTATCATGTTGAAATAAAAATATTTATGTTCTACTCGAAAAAATATTTTACACGTGTTTTTTTATTTTTTTGTTTCATCAAAATTTCATGCGTTCAGCGATGCCGAAAAATTCCGAGAAAATTCTTTCATTGAGAAAAAAAATTTTCAATGTGATTTTCAGACTGCTATTGTTTCAGCAGTTTTTCGAGCTTTTAAACGTGTAACACACAATTTCACTCAGTTTTGAGCCCTCTTTAACGGCCTTAATGTCATTTTCAAAAAAAATAAAAAATCCACGAGCTATGCACTTTTTACTGAAAAATTCATTTTTTAGGGAAGTGCCTTTTTCTCGAAAACCCCATGTTTTTTTTGCACAATTTTTGTTGTCGTGATAGAGGACGGTAATGCCTAGCTAGACGTCTTTGTGAGATTCGGTACTTTTTCCCTGGGATAGCGATCACTAATGAGATAACACACAAACAAATTTTTCACGCCTAATGCTTATATATAGTCAATGATATTAGAGTCAATGTAAAGGTATTTGTCTTTGTGTGTATGTAATATACAGGTACACATAACTATGTATTTATTTGTTATTTGCGTCTTTTTGATTTTTTATTTTTATACCTTTTTTCATTTGTATACCTATTTTACTACCTTTGTTTTTCTGCTTCATTGTTCTTAATTCAGTAAGCGGACGATCAGCGGTCTTTGCTGTCAAACAATGTATTTTATCGTCACATGTTTTTTTAACCCATATATGAGTTTTTTGAATTCCAGGATACTTTGGAGTTGTAAGCCAATCAATATTTTTTTCTTTTCTGAATTGTTCTATTTCAACATCTTGTAAATGTATTATTTTAATAGCATCAGTATATTTTTGAACATGTATTGCAAAATCATTTGCGTTTTGAATAGCTTCTTCAAGGGGCTCTCGAAGATTATGCGAAGTAGCATAATGCTTTATAAGTCCACCCACACCATCTACAGCTCCTTTGCCGTGCCCAGTAGCAGAGAACAACCATTTTATATCACACGGTGCTCGTTTTAGTTCATCTAATTGAAAGCGATTTTTAAAGTGACTCGCAGCGCCGTCTGATACGATGGTAATTTTTTAATTGAATCACAACAATTTTCTTTCAAGAATTTTATAATTTTTTGTACTGCTAGCAAAGCATACGCTGAATCATGTTTTCGGTCATCACTTATAACTGCGAAACTTTGTGTCGAATCCCCTTGATAAGAGACTGCTGTGAAAATAGAAATTTGATCATTAACCCAATGATTTCCTTGAACAGCTTTATTATGAATCACAGCCCAGTTTTCAGCGAAGTCTATTTGAAGAACTAAATGATGTGAGTCTTTTTTAGCACTTTCTCTTTCTGTTTTTATAGCTTTGCGTTGTATATTTTTTACATACATGTGAGTACTAACCCTCATGGTCCAAACCGAAAGTTCATCTTTAAAAGCAGAAATTGATAGTGTCTTTTTAATCAGGTTTCCATTATCCCACAAAGCATATGTAATTTCTTCTGTGCCTTCTACATCTTGCAGTTTTAAAACATGAAACGTAATTCCCTTAATCCCTGGACATAGTTTACATTCTTGTAAATAACATAAATCAGATGGCTCAGAACACATTGTTGCATTTATTATTTGTGACCGACTTTCATCCAACTCTGTGACGTTACTCCCTCTAAAATTAATTAAGCTCGTAAGAAATAAATCATAATTTGCGCAATAGATACAGAGACAAACTTCTTTGATGGGGCTAAGTAAGACATACTTTGGTCGCAAACTATAAAATTTCGATTTTCCAATTCTCAATTCTGGATAATCATTTTTAAATACTTTATACGTCTCTTTTAAACTTCGAGTAAGAAAACGCTTAACTTTTTCTCTTTTTTATTGTTAACTTTAATTGTAACAACGTCACATTTATTAGGACTTTGTCTTGAACAATTAAAATCATCATTTAAATAATATTCCATAACAATTTTTTCCATGTTTTCATCAATCGGATGGCCTGAATATGCATCTGGTTCTGAATAAATTCCTTTTTCTTTAACAAGATTTCTCGATTTGTTGATCATATACATTGTTATTTCTGGAAATAAAGATAAAATTTCATGTTTTGTAAAGGATGAAGGTAGCAAAGTCAGAATTTTTATTTTTTCTGATACCGTAGAACACTTTTGCAAGGCTAGACCAAGATTTTGTATCCATTCTGTACAATGGCATACAGTTGATTCATTTGCTGTTATAGAAACGTCATAAACATTGTTCAACTTCACATCAAGGGTATTAGACAATGTTGAAAGTATTTTTTTTCTTCTTTGTTACGTAATTTTCAATTGATTTTTCATGTATAAGATTTTTTCTTTTAAGAGGCGATACAGAACCTAAGAAAGATGTACTTATTTCATTATTAAATTCTTCAATGCGTTCTGGAGTACTTGGTAAAAAATCTTCATCTCTATCAACTACGTTATCGGTAACTTCATTATCCGTTATAAATTCATTGTCAGTACTACTCACCAATTCTAAAGCACGATTGTAACAATGTTGACACAGATATGTAGAAGGTGTCAAAGGTAAATGAGGATAGAGGTGCTTCAATGGATGAGCAAGATTCTCAAGTTGTTTTAAACGTACGGAACTAGATTTGTAAATAATTTGTTTGTGTTTGTCTAAAAAGTCTGCACATTTGATTCTCTCTGTTGAGTAATATTGAGACATCGTAGTTGAGTTGATAAGGTGTAAATATGTAATAATTTTCCAAAAGATGATGGTTTTAAATAAGACGAGATGTGTGATATATAGCAGAAATCGAACTTTTCTTTGTAAATGTTAAGTCAAACCATATCCATCTAGCGGACAAAAGTACTAGTACATATACTCCTATAAGTAGGCGCACGTACATGTATATTACATACGCACAAAGATAAATACCTTTACATTGACTCTAATATCATTGACTATATATAAGCGTTAAGCGTGAAAAATTTGTTTGTGTGTTATCTCATTAGTGATCGCTATCCCAGGGAAAAAGTACCGAATCTCACAAATACGTCTAGCTAGGCATTACCGTCCTCTATCACGACAACAAAAATTGTGCAAAAAAAACATGGGGTTTTCGAGAAAAAGGCACTTCTCTAAAAAATGAATTTTTCAGTAAAAAGTGCATAGCTCGTGGATTTTTTTTTTTTTTTGAAAATGACATTAAGGCCGTTAAAGAGGGCTCAAAACTGAGTGAAATTATGTGTTACACGTTTAAAAGCTTGAAAAACTGCTGAAACAATAGCAGTCTGAAAATCACATTGAAAATTTTTTTTCTCAATGAAAGAATTTTCTCGGAATTTTTCGGTATCGCTGAACGCATGAAATTTTGATGAAACAAAAAAATAAAAAAACACGTGTAAAATATTTTTTCGAGTAGAACATAAATATTTTTATTTCAACATGATAGGTGAAATAGGCATACGCGGGCTGTCTGATTTGAGATGGATTCGGCCCTATACAACAACAGCAGGGGGTTTTAGTAGGTATTGCCAGAAATGGTCGAGTCCTACATAACATCTCGTATGCGTAAATGCATTTTTCCTAACCTCCTCCTCCTCAAAAAAAAAAAAAAAAAAAAAAAAAAAAAAAAAAAAAAAAAAAAAAAACACACACACACACACACACGTACACACGCACGCACGTACGCACAGATACTCTAGATTACTTGTACTTTTTGTAAGAAACATTTTCCAATTTGTTTCATAAAAAATAATTGAATAGAAACAGTGATATATCGAAAGAATCATTTTTCAATGTGAACTTCCGGAGTGGATTTCACGCTCAAGAAGGTCTTGGTTGCCGATAAAAAAAATATTTTTGTGAATGTTTCATGGAAGACTACTACCTAGTATATTTTTAATAAAATTTTCAATTTGACAGTTCGGGACGTTTCCTTGAGAGACGCTTCGATAGTTCATTATTATTCTCATCATGAGTGTCAATGTGTTTGGACATAATCTAAACCGAGCTAAAGGTAGCCGAGGTCCACCTGGAATTGATTACAAACTCACTATCGATGGCCAATACGATATGGAAAATAGAAAATTATGCAATGTTGCCGATCCTCAACAACCGAACGATGTTGTAAACTTAGAGATTCTACGAAACATTATTGAAATAGAAATGCGAGGAATGATTGACATAACTACAAGACTTAGAAGTAGTCTAGATGATTTGGATATAATAATAGAAAACCATACAATGAAATTGATGCTGAATTTAACATGGGTCTGAAGTTTGCATCATTGAAATGCAACGAAACAATTTTTTATAATTGCTTTAAGTTATTAAACAATGGAAATTTTATCTAAACCTTCGTTATAAAGCTATTTTATACTATAAAACAGTAAATCTTCAAAAACTTCAGACCCATAATTTAACAAAATCAAGGATGATATTTTGACTATAAAAGAGGCTATGGCACAGCTAATCAATCATTTATTCTACAAGCATGGAGCATGAATAATTGGTTGAGGAACTTCACAAACTTGCACGGAGAAATTATCCTCCTACAAAAAGTATGACATACGTGGTTTAGACGAGACCTGGCAAGCTGATCTCGTAGAGATACAACCATACTCACGAGAGAATAAAGGTTACAAATACCTGCTCACAGTCATCGATGTCTTCTCAAAGTATGCTTGGGCCATCCCAATGCAGAATAAAATTGGAGAAAATGTTTCTACTGCTATGAAATCTATCTTATCTGAAGGTCGAAAGCCTAAGAATCTACATACCGATCGAGGTAAAATGTTTTACAATGCAAAGTTTCAGAGTCTAATGCAAAAGTGTAAAATTAATCTATACTCGACCTACAGTAATCTCAAAGCATCTATTTGTGAACGTTTTAATCGTACTCTCAAAATGCAATGTGGAAGAAATTTAGTCTTCGTGGTAACTACAAATGGATAAATATCTTACCTGAACTGATTATATCATGCAATAATCGAAAACATCTAACTATCAGTATGTAGCCCAAAGATGTTATAAAAACTAGCCAAGTTTTGCAGAAGTTTACACAGTAACATAAACCCAAGAAAAAGTCAAAATTCAAGGTTGGAGACAAGGTTCGTGTAAGTCATATGAAGCATACTTACGAAAAGGGTTACACATCGAATTAGATAACTGAAATATTTACACGTGTAGTATCTACAAACCCAACAACTTACCATTTGAAGGATTACCGAGATAAATCAATCTCAGGTGGTTTCTATGAGCAAGAGTTATTGAAGGCCAAGTATCCTGATGTTTACTTAGTGGAAAAAATATTGAAGAGATGTGGTAATCGAATTTATGTTAAATGGCTTGGATTTGTAGATAACACTACACGTGTTATTGTAAATATTTCAGTTATCCAACCAATCTTTCATGCTCCATGCTTGTAGAATTAATGATTGATTAGCTGTGCCATAGCCTCTTTTATAGTCAAAATATCATCCTTGATTTTGTTAAATTCAGCATCAATTTCATCTCTACGGTTTTCTATTATTATATCCAAATCATGTAGACTACTTCTAAGTCTTGTAGTTGTGTCAATTATTCCTCGAATTTCTATTTGAATATTGTTTCGTAGAGTCTCTAAATTTACAACATCGTCCGGTTGTCGAGGGTCGGCAACATTGCATAATTTTTTATTTTCCATATCGTATTGGCGATCAATAGTGAGTTCGTAACCACTTCCAGGTGGAGCTCGGCTACCTTTAGCTCGGATTAGATTATGTCCAAATACATCGGACACTCATGATGAGAATAATAATGAACTATCAAAGCGTCTCAGTATATATAGTCTCCTTCACGTAGTTCTTCTATTATCGAATGAATCTTGTTAGTATGACTATGATTTCCACCAGACCTCTCAGCCATTAGTAAGCGGAGTCTATCAACCAATTCATTTGGATCATACCAGTAAAAATAGTCCATACTACTCATACGTCATCTAGCGACTTTGTATTGGGGTAACGAACCACCAGACTTATTTTTTGTGAGATGAATATTAGACCAATGTATTTGTTGAACTTCTTACTATTGTAAGCCGTAATAGCTTCATTTGATTGATTGCGTTTTTTGTGTACACTCGATATTTCCAAAATTTTGTGATAGTTGCTCAAATCGGCTTTCTTTACATATTCTGAATTGGGATTCTTCATAATAAGCAACTCCATGAGACGTTTGGTTCTAGGAAAAGCTGCTTCAACCTGTATGAAGAATAACTCATTATTCCTACGTACACCATAAAGTCAATCTAAATCTTCTGATTTAAATTTAAATAATTGAAGATATCCATCCTCTCTATCACTAGTATTCAAACTCTCATTGAGTAATGTTTTATCTTCATCCTGGCTAGCAGCAGTTTCAAAGTCTCCTTCATTATCCTCGCTGGAGTTATCATAGAAAATTTTGCTTTGTTCATTAATATCGGTAAGTCTGGAGCCAAATTTGATCGATGTTTTTTCTTTGTTTCGATTACAAGTCTTTCAAGAGGACCGACTATTGATTTGAAAGTTTCGTGAAGCATCTTTTCTACATTCTCTTTACCAAATTTTAATAATCTATATGTATGTTCGATTGCGTTTCGTGCTTGGACGAGCTGCCTCAATAAATTTTTCTCTCTCTGGATATCGGCCATGATTGTGTTAATGTTTTAACTGGACTGATGATTTTATTTTACATTACAGCTATATTTATAGCAAAACCATTATCAATGTTTCTATCTTTATCAATGTTGAGAAATCCATTACTATCATCTCTGTAAAACTTGGAACATAAGTCGTTGAATCGGATATAAGTCATGTCAGTGTTTACATGGTCAGCATAAATATGCTTCAGGTTAACATCATCTTGACGAAATATAACTAAAAAATTAACATTATCTCTTACAATATGTTTAGGTATATGAGGATACGTTTGCCAAAGATAAAAACAATCAACTTGTTTGTGTCTCCCCATACAGAAGGAGGCTCGTACATTGTCTTGCTTCTCACAAGTAATATCATCAAAGACTATGATGGAATTGGGAAGAGCGTACTCTGGATCTACAACTGTATCATGTTCACTGAATGGAATGTACTGTACACCATCTATAGTTTCAAATAATTCCTGAAGCAATTTATATTTTGCCTGATTTAAAGATTTTGAATAGTTATATACATTCTCGAATCTTACACCACTGGGATATGTGATGAGAGCTAGAAGACTATTAGTCTTACCACAATTAGACCACAGCAAGTACACTATCAGGTAGTAAATTACCATATCGCCTTGGCCGTCTGTCTTCTTCTTCTACAACAGCATCAAAATTAGCTATCGAATGCTTTGCAGATTGCTCTTTGAAATTCATTGCGTACATCACAACGTTCAGAACATGACTAGGTAAATAAGTTTAAATAGAATCCCTTTATATACTTTTATGCATCAGTCTCATATTAAACTTTGAGCGATAATGATAACGTACACAGGAAAAAGAGGTCGTGGATTGGTCAACAATGTTATAAACAGACTTCCCTTCGAACTTTATATACCTGGTTATCAATACTGTGGTCCTGGTACAAAATTAGCTAAACGTTTAGCTCGTGGAGATTCAGGAATCAATCTTATTGATTCTGCTTGTAAAGAGCACGATATAGGTTACTCTCAAAATCGAGATAGTGTTGAGGCGAGAAACTCAGCAGATATAGCCCTCGCAAACTAGGCCTGGAATAGAGTTTTAGCAAAAGACGCTAGTTTAGGAGAAAAAGCAGCTGCATACGCTGTAACTAACATGATGAAATTAAATTTAATAAGTGAATCTAACGGCTGTTCAGGGCGAAAGATAATAGATACGGAAGGTAACTAACTTATTATCACTTTTTTCTATATATGTGTTCAAATACATATTTAAATTTTTAGAAGCTATTTGACAGAATAAATAGCGGTCAAGAATTATGCACAATATTATAATATTATAATATTGTGCATAATTTGGGCCGTTCTTTTTTCGTTTTCATTTTTTATCTTATATGTTTACCTTCCGTTTCTTTATTCTTTAAAAATTCTTGACTGCACTTTAATTATTATAATATTGTGCATAATTCTTGACCGCTATTTATTGTATCAAATAGCTTCTAAAAATTTAAATATGTATCTAAATACATATATAGAAAAAAGTGATTGATAAGTTAGTTACCTTTCTTATCCATTATCTTTCGCCCCGAATAGCCATTAGATTCACTTATTAAATTAACATGAATAGTCGGGCGTTTCCTTCAATTGATAAAATGATGAAATTAAAATCTAAATTCGGCATAGGATTGAAGAAAAAGAAGAAGGTTACGCAAGCAGTGTAATTCGAGCTGCTCGTAAATTAGCAACAAAAGGTAAATGTAGCAAGAATGTTATTAGTACAACTTTAGATAAAGTGAGAGATGTGATAAAAAAAGTTGGTGGTAAGGAAAACTTACAAATTCCTAGAGTCTTACCAATACCAAAAACGGGTGGTATACTACCTCTCACACCCCTGTTTGCAGGATTAAATGCCGTTAGTGCTCTTGCAAATGAAGCTACTGGTGTAGTAGAAGCTGTAAATGATTCCACAGCTGCTAAGCAGCAGTTGGAAGAAAATAAGAGACATAGTAATACGGAGTCCATCGCAATGCGTAAAGGTTTATACCTCAAACCATACAAGCAGGGTTTTGGTCTCTACCTCAAATGTTGGGAAGGAGAAGGATTAACGAAAAAAAAAAAAAAATTTCTCGCAAGTAATTTTACCCAGAAGAGCTCTCACGGATCATGACTTACTCAAGTACACAAAAGTCTTAGAAATCCCATATTTCCGCGGAGTTTTTATGTATAATGCTCTACCAGTTGGTGGGCCGCAATATAGTGAATATACTACTATTAATCTAGATGATGCAAGTGGTCCTGAAACACATTGGGTAGCTTATAGAAAAAGAGGAAATAATGTTGTGTACTTTGATAGTTTTGGCGACCTACAGCCACCATTGGACTTGATGTTGTATCTCAATGTGGATGAAGTTAAGTACAATCATGAGAGATATCAAAAGTTCAATACTTACATTTGGGGACATCTTTGTTTACAATTTTTATCTGAGGCTATATAAGGAGTAGAAAATCTATAAAATTCATTCGTGTTTGAAAAGTCATAATGACGCAATCACTTACACTTACCCTTTCGGGTACTTCATCTGTTTTAGAAGCACACTACTTTCCAACTATAGAACTCTTACCTGATAAAAATGATGTTCTAGGTTTGGTAGAGTTGCTTACTTTCAACTCTATACCTATGTGACGGAACCGTCTACGATCTTGCATGAAATAAATTTTTTTTTAATTACTTTCTATTATTTAGGATATAGTTAAAAATATTTCCTATTTGATGAATCACGATCATAACCCTGAACCACTACTACCCTACCGATACTACTGTACCAAGGGTTGTGAGTTGTGAGCTGCGCCACTCGAAGCTTCCCCGTCGACGCGGCGTATGCCTTAATCTTGAATTTTAAATTCTTATAATTTCCTTTTTCCTTATATTTCGGCTTTATATTAAACGGACTGTAAACTTTCTTTTCTTCTTGATGAAGAACAAACATTATTTTCAATAAACTAAAATATTGTAATCAACTACATCTACGACCACGAGTGTAATAAAATATAGTATTAAATCATTTATCGGAAAATATTACAAAATAAGTAATTCACTCTAGAGAACTGTTCATCACTAATTAATTATTAACACAACATAATTATGAAACAATCCGAATAAGAAAATGAAATTTACATAAAAATAGTAATAGTACCCTTAGTTAAATTACAATAATTCAGCATTATGATTTTTATTAAAACCACCTCAGTTGTATTAACGCGCTAGTTATAAATTATGGTCAATTTTCTACAAAGATATGTTTAAATAATAGTTTAAGTATGAGTTGTTAATTATAATTTTACTTTTATATGTTGACTGAATATTATGTATTTTTATATATAAGTTAAGTTAAATAAGTACAATACATATTAACTAACAACCGTTCAGGCGTGGGATGAAAAGTGTATAAAATATAACGTTGTAAAATAGATTTAAGTTTATAGTAATACTTTAAGCCACACTCCAGAAGGATTATTTTCTCTACCTGAGTAATAAAACTTCATTTCAATCTTTGTTCTTTTACCTCTATAAAAGAAAGCCCACCAAATAGCAAGGTATTCGGCTACCATTAAAAATTTTCTTGTTATAAATAAATAAATTTTTAACGAGATAATAAATAAATATATGAATGCTTTTCAGTTTAAAATAACTATATACAAAATTGAAAATACTCTTTCACAGTGCGAATTAGCTTTAAGGGACGCTTTTCCGAGCGGATGCGTTATCTCGATGGTACAGTACACATGGCCCATACTAAAAATAGCTCACCCCAACTTTCTCGTGGAGACGCATTTTCCAACGACTTTTCGGGCCTCAACATACAATAGCACGAGGAAACTATTTAGAATAACATTGAATATCTCAATAATTATAAGTAGGAAAATTATTTGATTTATAGCGAACGATAGATTTAGAATAAATAAAGATGAAAAATTAATAAACACAACTCTTGTTTGTATTTAGTAATGATTAATAATTACCTCGTTTAGTTTAACTAAAACTCTCTTTTGGAATCAAATAATGAAATTATAACAAGGTTAAAATTATACTATAACCTGTATGTATTCTAAATAATTAAATATATATTATTAATGAAGAATTTCTATTTTGTTCATGCAAACCTTATAAAATATATATATAGAAATATTCTAAATAAACAATAACATGTTTTTATTTGTTTTTCACGTAACATTATAATAAGTAATCGGTTAAAATTCAAATATTTCAAATGAATAAGAAGTCCACAAAAGTGTATAAAATCAGTAAAATAATTTAACGAAATTATTGGAGTTCTAATTAGAATGAACAAATCAATATTTTATAAAGTCTGCATAGGAAATTTTATTAGTTAAATAAAATAATACATTTTATGTGAAAACCGTTACTAAGGTCCTACACAGGAAGTCTCGCATATCTGGAAACTCTTATCTTCCCCTAAGATGCAGCATAGCATATACAAACAGCGAAAATACAATTTTATTCAAGAAAACCTTTCGTTTCTTTACCCTGCGACAAATATTATTTTCCAATCTTGAAACTTATAAGACTTATATTTACTTAACTATTTTACATTTTTAATTTCTAACAACACAGTTCAGCTGCAATAATTTTTCTTTACATTTTCATATAAAATCCATCTCCAAACAACACTTTAAAAATAACTGTTTATTTATAATTTCAATGATTTATTATTATTTTTCTTGTGGAAACTTAGTAGTTTTATATTCTTATAATAATTTCATTTCCTAGCAATTACAAATATTCACATTCAAAGCTTGAAAGACTGATTACTTAATTAATCGATTAATAAATATAAAAATAATAAATTTTATGATTGGCAATAATCTAAAAACACATTCTATGTAAACCCTAAGAGAATCATTTATGTTCACTGCGTTAATATTAAGTAAAACATTATAATTAAATAAATAATAGCGATATTTACGACAATTTTGTAAACACGTTTATAATATTTAGCTTGACTGTTTAGTTTCACCATTTCTTATGAAACTTCATATTATTGTAAAATTATATTAATTATTTTTCTGTAAAACTAAAATTATATTTTTCGATTTTTTATATTCACTATAACTCTACTTCTAATCAACGTATAACCACCGCTCAAATTTGTAATAGCTTATTATAAAAATACCTATCAAAATAAAATAGTAATTAAATTGTGAAATTGCGATATCTAACAATATTAAATAAAGTGAAGGAAACTGTGAAAAAGTCAGTGACAAAATTGAAGAGTGAGGGAGATAGGTATATCTTCTGTCTCTCTCATCTCTCTTTCTCTGTCGCACATATAGCGTTCTCTCTCACTCCTTAAAGAAGATACGAGCCGCCGGAAAATACCCTAGAGAAGGGATGAGCGACCGCTCCCTGTGTTAAAGCATAGGACTTCTCCCACGCAACTGAAAATCAACGTTGGAAAGGGATGCCGCCCTCACACCATTGGACACCGCTTTTCCGCACCACAACATTACGAGATATGCAAAGCATCCCTCGCCGCCGAACATATCACCAATAATACGTTATCATAAAATGACGCAACAACCCGATTCGACACCGCAGCTTTAGAAGCAGAAGAAGAGGAGGAGCAACTGATTTAAATACGCCGAACGCGCACTGCTGAGGGTGCAGTTCACCACAAACCTCACAAACTTTTCTGAACTGACCAGTGCAGTTCACCACAAGCCTCACAAACTTTTCTGAACTGACGGAGTCAGATCAACACAAGCCTCACAAGCTTTGCTAACTACTCAACAGATCGACACAAGCCTCACAAGTTTTAGATTCTGTATGAAAATTCGAATTTTTAATAAATATTCAAGTATTACCAAATTCAATTTCTCAAAAAAAAAAAAAAAAATTTATTATTACAAATACTCAAATTCCCACAAAAATTTCCTTTCACACTAAATTCAAGGGAAAGTACATAATTTCTCAATTATCATAGTTCAAAGCTTTACGAGCCCAGACTACTGGTATTTTGAGAAATAAAATACTTATTCATTACTCACTTTGTTCAGTGTGATTTTACGAGTCACCGTACACTTGAGTTTGATTAGTATTATTGTATATTTCCAGTTTTAAAGAAAAACATATAATTACTAGAAAGAAAAAAAAACACATTTTCAAAAGATAATTAACAATTTGCGTTTCTCAAATACCCGTAGCTTCAGCTTTACGAGTTGAGTCTAATGGAGTTTTGAGAAATTGAAAATATTATTTCGTAACCTACTTCGTTCAGTGTGTCTTTACGAGTCACCGTACACTTGAGTTCGAACAATATTGCAAGTTTTTCTATTCTTCAAGCGAATTTAAAAACAAATTTCAAACAAAATTTTCAAAATCTATTTTTTCAAATTTTATTACATTTCAAATTTATTAAATTCAAGGGTAATACATAATTTCTCAATTATCATAGTTCAAAGCTTTACGAGCCTAGGCTACTGATATTTTGAGAAATAACATACTTATTCATTACTCACTTTGTTCAGTGTGATTTTACGAGTCACCGTACACTTGAGTTTGATTAGTATTATTGTATATTTCCAGTTTTAAAGAAAAACATATAATTACTAGAAAGAAAAAAAAACACATTTTCAAAAGATAATTAACAATTTGCGTTTCTCAAATACCCGTAGCTTCAGCTTTACGAGTTGAGTCTAATGGAGTTTTTAGAAATTAAAAATATTATTTCGTAACCCACTTCATTCAGTGTGTCTTTACGAGTCACCGTACACTTGAGTTCGAACAATATTGCAAGTTTTTCTATTTTTCAAGTAAAATTTAAAACAAATTTCGAACAAACGAAAGAAGTAATTAAAACAAAAATTTAGACAGTATTGCGAGCCCTGCTCTTCATAGGGAAGGGCGAATCTGAGAATAACCTGAGATTGGGCAAAAATTAGTACCCTACACGCATCATTTCCTGGGCTCGTGAACTTATTCCTAGTCCATACGGGGATACGTGCGGCCAAACGATCTTTACGAGACGTCCGTGCTATCCACCGTTGGTCCTTACGATAGCCAAATCCTAACCCAAAAATTAGCCAAATTTAAATCTCAACGTTAACAGTGAATTTGATATTACACTCCTTTCCTCAGCTCGTCCAAGGTTTACTAACTAGCGCAGCTAAGGCCTGAAAGAGCATAACTCTTAAATGAGTTAAACATCCCAGTTGTGTCGTATTTTAGGACGTGACACCTAACACAGATAAAATTCATAATAAGTTTTATGTTGGTGAAAAGATAATTAATGTACCCATTGGTATTTATGAGATTGATGATATACATATATATCTTAACAAAAGGTTGACTAAAGAAAATATAGACATTAGTCTCAAACCAAACACAAATACTCTTCGCAGTTCTATCAAGTGCAGTCATCAATTTGATTTCAGACCTGAAGATTCCATTGTTCATCTGCTAGGTTTCAATCCATGTGTGCTTGAACCTAACTTAACTCATAACTCGGATCAACCAGTGGCCAGTTTGAAAATCAATGCCTTAAGAATCGAGTGCAACATCACCGCTGGAGCCTATATAAACGGGCACCGCGCACGTATAATTCATGAGTTCTTTCCTACTGCACCATCAGGATATAAGATCGTTGAGGTTCCCTCACTGGTTATTTACCTACTAGTTACAGCAAAGTGTATAGATCATTTACAAATACGTATAGTAGATCAAGACGGTCATTCGGTTAATTTTCGAGGATAAATTATCACTGTTAGATTACACATCAAACCGTTGCAACAAAATAGGTATTGTGTATAATAGTATATCACGCAAAGGGTACATAAGTAGTGAAGAATGCGCTCTAAGCATAAGTCATCAACGTGCAATCAAAGCACTAACACGGCAAAACATATAATTCCTAAGAAAAATCGGCTTAAGAGTTCGAAGTGGTGGAAAATAACTTGTATCATCTTTTGTTCTTTTCAGAGAAATGGAAGACATTCTAAAAATACAGTTGCCTGTCATCTTTGATGAGTCAGTGGCACACTACGAAGTTCATGCTCATCAACCTTACACAGTATGAACATTCAACAATAGCGATGAGATCCGTATATCCATTCAATATCAAGACCTATGTCTTCTAACGTCTCGGAGCTTATTACGCGTCTGTGATAAATCGGCTAAAAACGATAACACACCAGTTCAGAATAAAAAGTTCGTGAACAATGCCATCTGTCATCTATTCGAGGAAATCAGATATGAGTTGAATGCCATTAAGATCGATAAATGTAAAAATGTAGGCTTGACAAGTCTTATGAAAGGTTGGCTTTCCCTCAACCCAAGTCAGAATTCAATGATTGAAAACGCTCGCTGAATCGATGTACAAGAGACCGATCGTAAAATAAACAATGATGCTGGTTCCTTTAAAGTTGTCATTCCTCTCAGTATAATTCTGTGCTTCGCCGAAGATTATCGTAAGATTGTGGTCAACGCCAAACATGAGCTTATTCTCGTTTGATCACGGAACGAGATGAGTACTGTGGTAGAGACTGCAATAGGAGAGGGGGAGGCTCGAAGATTTGAAACTTTTAAAATAGTTTTATTAAGGATCGAGTGGCTTATGCCCTATGTAGTAGCAGCAGATTCTTATAAGATTAGTTACTAGATCATGTGGGAAAAGTTCGAACTATATCCATGAGTTTTCGTACTTGGGAGCTATATGAATATCCACTAGTACCACACACTACTACGCATGTCTGGACTGTCAAGATATCCAACCAGTTAGAAAAGCCTCGCTTCGTTATTCTTGGCTTTCAGACTAATCGAAAGGGTGTGAGAGAAGCTAATGCCAGTCCTTTTGATCACTGGAATATTCGAAATATTAAGCTCTTTCTCAACTCACAGCATTATCCATATGGAAATCTCAACCTAGACATAAATCGTAATCAATATGCTCTTCTTTATGATATGTACGTTAATTTTCAAGTTTCATACTTTGAAAAAAATCCTGAGCCTTTGCTTAACAAGACGGACGTTATCAATCACATCCCACTCATAGTTATCGACTGTTCCAAACAGAATGAGTCCATAAGAGCGCTTCTGCAGATGTGCGTCTTGAATTTGAGGCTCACGATAATTTTCCAGCTGGAACATCAGTCTATTGCTTAATTTTACACGATCGTATTGTTCAGTATAATCCAGTTAGTGGAGATGTGAAGAAACTTGTTTAGAGAGGTGGGGAACGAATCACAGCTCGTTGCGGCGGCTCGGGCCAATCAGGACTCGTGGTGGGCGCGGTATTTGGATGGGGGTATAGCGGTGGGGAAACGTGTATAAAATGGGGGCTCGAGCATGGAGAGCTCATTCTTCTGCCACGTCTAGTGTGAAATGGGTAAAAGCGTAGTAAAACTTCCTCCTGGTTTAGATAGTAAGAAGACTGAGAAGAATACCAATTAAAATTGGAAAGAATATCCTCAAAACTAGGGGGGCTGTGCCCCCCTGCTTATCTCGCTGTGCTCGACACGCCAACCCCCCCGCGCCCCACACACACATGCTCCTCGCTTCGCTCGTCGCACACCCACTCCCTATGTGGCAACTTCGTTTTTGCATAATAGGCACGACCGCAATGCTTAGGAGAACCTTATAATTGTATAATTGCATAAATTGTTATACTTTATTTTCATCGTTGTTATCATTAAAATAAATAACATAAATGCATCTTCAGTCAAATTTAAATAAAAATTATGCATTTTACTTTTACACATTTATTTCTTCTTTTTTGTGGAAGGTTTGCGTTTTAATTCTACATATATAGATAAGTGTAGATAACTTCTCAAATATAGTCTATGATGCATATAAATTTATTAAGTACTAATCGATATGATTAAAGTACACATTGGAATATTAAATATAAGTACCATGATTGCAGTTATATTTAAAATTAAAAACATTGTTTTGATAATTTCTATCATAATTATAATAATCGTTTTTATTTTTATTTACGAAAATGTTATATAGAAAAAAAAGTTTGATTTCAATGTTATCCACAACTTTTGTATTTGTAATTTTTGTGCAAAGTCAAGTTCCTCTAAATTATATAAAGAAAACTACTGCTCCATTACTCTCGATTAATACATAAATGTAGAGTTAAATTTTATACAGGTTGAACGAAAGGTGGGGACTAAGCGCTCATGAGTATCACTATAATAACTACATATACCTATACTAATATCGATTACGACAAAATAGTCGCAGCACATGCACATATACATACTAATACCGTGAAAAGAAGAAAAACAGAAACAGAAAGCTCAACACTGATGTATTCGGCAACGGCAATCTGGCTTGGCGCTATGTACATAAGTATACTTACTATTGCAGCAGCCGTAACGGCTATGTCGGCTAGGCTGCGTTCGCACATCATAGAGCGGAAAAACGCATACGACCCGAGCGACCGTGAGCGCTCCCTGTGTATAAGATATAACTATATATCTATTCATATATGGATCACGCTCGTTTTCTGCTACTGCGCTACAGCCCTATAGTGAGTATAGTCCGCCTTCCGTGTGCAGGCATGTATCCGCATGGTGTGTATAGTGTGATGTCAACAATCGCATCGTCTGGCTCTCGGCGTTCCCAAAGTGATGACAGAGGCTGCTGTAGGACGCTGCCCTGGTAAATGTCGTCCCTTTCATCGTGTTTACCGGTTGATGATGATATTCATCAGAGACAGGAAAGCAGCGTGTCGACGGCGAGAGAAGATTCAATAAGCCCTTTCTCGTTCATAACCTCTCTGATAGGTGAGCTGATGGTACTTTGTCTTATTGCAGGTATCTGTGGGGCAGCAAGAGTAAACGTCGAGCACTGCTGTATACTGTCTCTCGAGTGTGGTAATGTTGCTTGGCTCATTTATTTATTAGTCATATGTGGTTTTCAGGTACTCAACTTTCCTTGTTTTTCTGTTATACTAGTGACTCGTGTACAATTAATCTGCTGTCTGTGTCTTCAGCGACTCTCAAGCTGGAGGTGTTACCAGCAATGAAACAATGAGTGAAGGCTCCCCCAGTCCTTGCCCTCTAATTGTTACAGGTAGCTGGTGTAGCAAGAGTAGTGAACAACAACAATTGCTGCAGATTTTTCTCTTATATGTTAATGTTTTTTTGTGTCATCTATTTATTAGTCATACGTGGTTTCTAGGTGCTCAACTTTCCTCGCTTGTCTCCCAGATCAGTGACTGATTTGTTCATGTGCTTTGTTGATCCCTAGGCTGAGGGAGTCCCTGATATTGAGACATAAGTGACGGTATCTGTCAGTACTTACCTCCCAGATGGCTGTTAGATGATTCTGAGCAGACTGGCATCCATGCGATCCGCTCTGGGCCATCCAGTCTCATTTTGTAGCTTCTGCAGCCCTATCAGTGATCTTCAAGTGTTAATGCTTTAGAATGTGAGGGGATAGATAATTAGGAACTGGGGGATATTAGAAAGGTGCTGTGTGTGTGGTTAAATGCGATACGGGTAGATAGTTGTCGCTGGTAGTATTAGCTCGTCTGGTTAATTTCTCAGTTTAGTCAGAGTACAAGAACTCTCCTCAGGGTATCTGTTGTATTAAAATACATGCGTATGTATTTCGCAGACTTCTACCCAGTGAGACATGCCTATTTAATTATTTTCTAGCACACTGTAAGACTGACAGAGTCACCTAGAACATTGCATTCTTTATACATTGAAATTTACCATATTACAAAATCTATAGCACATACATTACACTAGAGTTTTTTTTGTAAATGTGATATTACTTTAACATGTACTTATATGATATTAGATAATTTTGATTCTTTTAGTTTTATCACTTAGGTTCTGTGAACACAGTTAACAGGTTAAGCTGTGTAATCTTATATCAAATTTCTATTTGTTATCAAAAACGTAAGATAATATAATTATAGATTTTTACCAACCCAATTCTTAAACATTCTTCTAATTTTAATTCTACTAAATACTAAGTTCTCTAGATCATTGACAAGAAATTATAAGTTCTAACAGCTTCTGTCTAACAGTTTTTGTTAGTTATTGTTTTAGTTTTTTTTATTGGTATCCGTATACTTTTATTTCATGTATTAATTGTTTGTTTTTGATATTTAGTTTCTGATAATGATAAAAAACGCTCTCATCAGAAACTAATTACTCAATATTTATTTGAAATATTCTATTTTGTAGATTTATAATGGTCTTAGACTATTCATATATAAACCACCCCAAGCTATTATCCCATAATTTTTAATGCTATTCAAAAGAGCATAATATAGTATCCAAAATGTTTTCGTTTGCATAATATTTTCCTTTTTTGTAAAAAAGGAAGAGTATAAGATATTTCGTTTCTTTAATTATTTTTTCAATGTGTTTATTGCATTGAATATTGTAATCAAATGTAATTTTGTATTTTATTATTATGTTTTTTATCTTATTTATAGCTATTGTATGGAATATTTCTAATATGTCAAATCGAACTTTGTTAAATAATAAGTGAAAATTCACTACACGGGGTGTATTGAGACGTTAAAAACCGCGTTTGTAGGTTTAGGTGATCCAGAAATAACTACATAAAAATGTTAATTGGGAATAAGTTTTGTATAAACGTTATCTATATCCTTTGTATTTAACAGTTTTATTGGAAGTCAATTTCTTGTGACGATAAGCGAAAATCGACTATTTCAGGTGTATTTAGGCATTAAAAATCATTTTTATAGGTCTAACAGGTCAGGAATTCGATTTACATAAAAATGTTAAACGAGAAAAAGTTTTTTTTGAATATTATCTACAACTTTTGTATTTAATATTTTTGTATAAAATGAAATCCTGTCAAGTTGTAGCAAAAAATCGTCCATTTGATGTATATTTTGGCGTTTAAAATCGTTTTTATAAGTTTAACTCATCAAGAGTTTATTTTACACGAAAATATTAAAGAGAAGAAAGTTTTATTTAAATATTATCTACAACTTTTATATTTAACATTTTTATGTAAAATCAAATCCTGTCAAGTTATAGCCGAAAATCGTCCATTTTTGATATTTTTTGCAGTTTTTCGCAGTTATCTTGGCAAATATTGCTCATAGAAAAAAGTGTCCAACACGAAAAAGGTGTATTTTAATTAGTTTTAGCAGCTAGACCTGTAGATATTAGCTTAGAATTAATTTTTCTATACATTAGGCTTAAAAATTGATTTTTTGAAATGTTTCTTTGTGCTCGCATTTTGAAAGTTTTCCATCGACCTTTCTCGGTAGAAGACCATGGAGAAGGTATAATTATAGGAGTATTTTCCCGCCATCCTGATAGAATTGATCGAAAATTCATTCAGATAATCCGGTAACTTGATTACATACGGACGTACAGACATACATACATCACAGAAAACGCTTAAAACGCACTCATTTTGACTGGAAAAGACTTTTCTTGTATCAAATTATTAGTTTTTGAAGTCAGACAATTTTCGCTCTGGTGAAATTATAAGGCTCTCCCGAGCAGCGGTCGTACCTAAATATTCAACTAATACACACAATCTACCAGAGACAAAGGGGTATACAAGATTTCAGTGAGATGGAGTATGCTGTGGATATGCAAGGCTTCAAAGAGCCAGGGTACGACTTCGTCTTGAAGGAATTGGCTATACTACGTCTTACAGATAATAGTGAGCCACAAGTATGGCTCTTCAAAAAGCTGTTTCCATGGAAGAGACTTAACGATACGTATAGAGAAGAGAATCAATGGTTGGACAACAACTCTCATGGAATACCATGGTCATTAGGTGATTTTGACTATACCCTCATCGGTACCATTATTTGTAGGACTTTCAAAGATGCCACTAGAATTATTGTGAGAAATCAAGTAATATGACAATGGATGCAAAAGCATTGGAGTTTTCAACAGATTGTTAGTTTGGAAGAGTGTGGTTATCCAGCTCATAATTTACGACTACATGCACTAATTACAATGGAAAAGATAAGGCTACATGTGCTTTATATAATGTTAATCAAATTGAGGTTTTACATTCACATGAAATTTTCATGGATTGGGAAGAAGTTTCTTAGACTGTTAGTTTTCAGGGGATATTGTAAGAGAGGTTGACCCTGGAGGAGTATTAATTGAGTGGAGTACCTCACAGGTGTGGTCGATGCTTGGAGCCTACATCCCTTCTCTCTTACAAATTAATCAAACACGTTTGCGCACGCAAACAAACATGTTCAGATGTGCACGCTACTATGGCGGCCTTGAGCACATGCCGTTGACAGTCGATCGCTCGCAACGCCACTTTTGACCGCATGCCACTCGCAGCGCCACAGCAGGCCGCCGACGCATGCCGCTTGCAGCGCCACCGCAGGCTGCTCAATGGGTTAGCTCAGCTCGTGCAATTCTACACCTATCCCAAAACCTCATGGGGGTTCTGGGGCAGATGGGTTAACTAGCCTCCTACAACTCCAGAAATCCTGTTGGGGTTCTGGCCCACGTGGATTAACGCACCTTGTACAATGCTATGTCCCCAAAACCCCAGTGGGGGTTCTGGGCCACCTGGAATTCCAGGATGTGGACTAGAACCCCTGCTGTTAACCTACTTTTATTCATAATAGTTGATTTAATTTCTATGAATTTTTGAGAGTTTTTGAGTAGAGTTTTATTACAAATTTATAGGAGTTGAATTGATCAAAAGATATTTTTAAAAAGATTTCATGAATAATTGTGTGAAAATGTAAGTAATTTAAATAAGATAAACGTTTTGGAGAATGACATTGTCGCGCCAGTTGCTCCGACGTCACAAATCGGACGTTGCTCCCTTTTGTATGTTTTCAAATTTGAACTTTGGCTATCATACTAATCATATGAACATACGCCAGGCATTTAAAAAACGCACACACACACATACACACACACACACACACACTCACACACACACACTCACACACTCACACATTTAAACGGTGTTTAGAAAACGAGTCAGTATCTAGTACATCTATTTTAAGTTACTTTAACTTTCTCACATTTATTCGTGAAATCTCCTGAAAAAAAAACATCTTTTGATCAATTCAATTGTCGTCAAATTAACTGTAAACCTATTTATTGATTATTATTAATGTGTGTACATTGTAACATTTGAGAGGTAAACCGATTTGAAAACTTGATTGGACTATTACATAAAACTGTTTAACCGAATCCATAATAAATTTATAGCGAGTGAAATTGGTTTGATTACTTTTAAATGTTGTTTTTATACTTTACATTTCATATTTTCAGTATGATCGGAAGTTTACGGTATATTTAATTTTATTTTCTTTTATACTTTTTTTTTGTAGGGATTGTAATACCACAAATGTTATTAATAATAAAATGCAGCAAATATTCCTTGTAACTTTGAGGTATCTGATAATGCGTACGTAATTTTTTAGTATTTAGTCAATTAGTACGTAATATGGACTAATTATTTAGCCAGATATAAAATTCTAAACTCATAATAATATTCAAATTTTTATTTTCATGTAAATTTTTTTAGGAATGTTAATAATGAGGCTGTTGGTTCTGAAATTTTTGAGGAAGCAGGAAATCTAGTTGATGGTGATGTGTATAATAATAATGACTATAGTCAGATGTGCGTAATTTTTTTTAGATATTATGCACGCTGTTACAAACGGTTGCATAAACCCGCCGAAGCAGTGCTTTAAAAAGTATTACTAGTAGTAAAAAAAGTCGTGAACCTACTGTATCGATATGGTCACATTAGCAGCTACGAAGTGTTACAAGAAATTGAGACTGAAGCAACGTACATGATTGCAGAGCAGTCTCACGTTTGTCCATCTGATATGGTTCGTAATCCGGACTTGCACACGAATACTGTTTTTGATAATTTTGATAGGTTCGCGGAAACATCAGGCAACAAAGTATAAATGAACGATACAGTGGGCATTGCAGTGCAAGATATACAGGCCGATCATTCGCACCCAAGTGCCGGTGAATCAAATATAACGCAGACGCAGAGTTTGGCTTATTCGATCTTACAGTTAGACGTCAGTGATGAATATGAAGTACCAAATGAATTTTCAAATAAAAGAGAAGGCGTCATTATAAGGGTCGTTGCAGAGCTCCAATCATATTCAAAAAGACCTAGATTGATAGAGCTATTACTCATTTAATTTGCGTAATATTTCAACAGATAGTGTGAAAAATATGAAATTATTAGATTCTGCTTGGATTTTCTCTCATTATCTTGACATAAGAACTCCAATGTGAATTGGCTTTAATGCAAAAATATTACTGGATCAGTGCCCAAAGCAACGAATTTCATATTTAAGCCTTATTAATCAACCGCCTACTGATAAAGCCGTTGTACTGGGAACTATGCGCAGAGCAATTGCTATTGCGAATGAGTGTGAAGATGAATACGCATAAGCTGCTTACGATCTGGGGATCGTGAAAATTGCAATGCCTTTACAGAGCACAGAAAAGCCTGAATTTAAGAAACTATTTATTCATCTTGGTGGTATGCACATAGAAATGGCAGTATTTCAAGATATTGGTCATTTTATTGATGGCAGCGGTTTAACCACGGTAATGGTTGAGGCGGAACTGATTGGAGGTGGTTCTGTAGGAACTTCTCAATCGGAAAAAAGCTTTAATAAATGTAAGAGATTACATATTCTGCTGGCATTAGCTTTGATGAAGTTACAGTTTCAGCATTTTGTAGAACTGAATGAAATAACTGTCGACGAAGAGTGCGTAATTTACATGCAAGAATTGCAGAATAAATTTAGAGAATTACAATATTAAGAATAAAAAAGCTGTAGAACTACTTAAAACATTTGAAGAACTTCAAGCAGCTTTTAGTTGGCTCTTATAGAAAAACGCTACAATTTTATAGTATATACATAAAGTTGATTGAATATTATTTGTTGTTTGAACGCAGTATTCACATGCAAGACTTGCAAATATACATATATACACTTTCAAAAATTAATAATATCTTCTTTGCATTAAATAATATAAATTATGCCCGTTAACTTGCTTGGTATATAACTAGCTTATTAAATATTGATGATACACATCCCGGTCTTAAGAACAACATCACATTTGGGGTGAAAAGGACAGACTTTTTCTACTATGCTTCTCGACCTAACAATGGAGCAAACTATAAATGCTGAAGCGGGCAGGAGATTGACGGGTATAATGCTCCTAATCAATTCTATTCCTGCTCGCGCTCGATGGGCAATTAATCACGGACTAAGATGTGCATTGATCTCATCTGCTATGAACGTAAGCGGCTTAACTGGCAAAAATGACATAACAAATGATTTATTTACCAACCGCATTGATCGAGCAATTGCAGATATGAAAAAAGTTATAACAGCATTTAATGATCGCATTAACCCATTCTGTAAGGAAACTCGCAAGGACGTACTATGCAACATTAATACAGGCCAAAGCGTTAGCAATGAGATATCTGAGTTTTATTGAATGTTGAGACAATAGAAGAAAAACAAAAAATAGAATTTTTAGACAAATGTGCTGATGATGAAGAAAATTTTTATAACTATGTTATTAAGAAAAACAAGATTTTGAATTTTGCAAGCGAGACTAAACAGAAAAAAGTAAAAATATTCGGACGCGAACAAGAAGTCAGATTACAAAAGGATTTGTTCGGAAGATTATTGTGTGTTTCTTTAGATCATAATATAGAGATATCAAAAGTAATGTTAAGGTATCATATTAAAGTGTCTAGTGTAACTAATAATAATTATAAAAATTGTTATACACTGTTATTATTTATTATAAATTATTTTTTATAATATTAAAACTCATGAAAATTATTATGTAATATGCGAAACTGTACTTTTCAGGTATTAAGTTACCCATCAACACCAGTACCGTTGTCGTTGTGCCATTTAGATACTATAATTAAAACCGAAAAATCAGTTTTGACACAGATTTTACAGCGCCAAGTAGAACAGCCCATCGAACCATCGACAATTTATGCTCTCCTTATCGACTGTTTTTTCTTGTTCCATCTATTGAAGCAAGTGCCACAAACTTTCGGTCAATTATTCCTCAAAATTCTGCATGTTATAACAAACATGTCAACATCTGATGAAGGAAAAATTCTCCTTTTCGATGTATATAGAATACCATCTATAGAAGATAATGAACATATTATGCGAGATAATTATTCGAGAGATTTTGTTATTCAAGGTAAGACGCTTTTTTCTTTTTTTATGGAAGGGATGTGCAAAAATCTTTTGATGCTCTATTTTTTGCAATGAAAAAAATTCTCCCCATTTGATGCTCTATTTTTTGCAATGAAAAAATGTTTATTGAGCATCGTCGAGGGACCAGTCGCAGTGAGCACAGTCTGGTTCCGCAACCTTGCCCATCTTGTATACGTAAGCGCGGAACAAACTGTGCCCCGTCAAGAATTGGGTGAGGTAACAGTCAACCTCACCCCCTTCTCGGAGCAGCCATGGATCCACAAGTGGAATCAACCTGGCTGTCCATCTTCTATTTGTGGAGGTCTCCCACCGTTTCTGTCAAGCTTATATGGTGTTGGCACTGGCAGTTCGGTAGGCCTCCATGGGTCCTAGAATAGGCTTCTGCTGGTGGACGTACTGTCTCTCCTATGCTAGTAAGTCGGTGGGTATTACCCCTACGACCACTAGTATCGTGGGCTCAGAGACCATGCGGTAGGAGCACGCAATCCGGAGCGCCCCTCTCCGTTGCACTGCGGCTAGGTGCTTTCGGTGCACCTCCTTCCGCAGTGCCTTGATCCAGACTTCAGCTCCGTAGAGCATGACGGTTTCGGTGGCACGCATAGTAGGCACCTCTTGCAAGACCGTGCTACGGTCCGGCTCTTTGCAGTCTAGGCTCAGATGGTCAAAGCCCAGATATTTGTAACAGCAGGTAACGGTTATTCTTTTTCGTATCCTGCAGTTGATCCAGCCATTCTTTCTGCGGGCGGTAGCCACCCATTTGTTCGCAGCAGATGCCTCCACCGTGACAATGGCCGTCCGCTGTTTCCTTACATTTGGTTGGGTCAGGGAGAACCATAGGAAACCGTAATAGTCCTGTAGGTCTCCTTTTAGGGCTTGCTCCATCTCATTTTCTGACGTACAACTGTCGAGGTCTCTGATTTCTAGGGAAACTCTGGGAACCAGTTTCCTCACTACAGTGCAGTCTTCGGCCATTGCCCCTTTAAGAGCCATTGAAAAGGAGTCCCTTGATATCGTGGTGGTCCTTTTTAGTTCGAGGAGCACATAGCTATCTTCTGGTTTGTCGGCGATCCGTATCGTGATCAAAATGTCCGCGTACGTTTTGTCGTCTGAGGGCTTTTTTGTGATTTTTATGTCTTTTTCCAATCATCTAAAAAACAGGTCACTTATTATCATTGTCAAATTATTTTTAGAGCTGTTTTTAGGACTTTTTTCAAGGCAGATCGATTTAGCAGGGCTTAAATTAAAACTTTTCATATAGAGAAAAAGCTCAAAAAATTTGGTAATGATAAAAAGTGACCTTTTTTTCTAGATTGATTAGAAAAAGAAATAAAAATCACAAAAATGACCAATTTTTCGCTCTAATTATAATTATTCGTACAAAAGTCAAAAACATTTTTTGGTTAAAGAAAAAATAAAATCTATAAAATATTTAATTAGTCAGGATACCTTGTTTGTTCCTCGAGACGAAGAGAATAAGCTTTGTCCGACCAAAATCGGTGGAATTTTCCTGTAGGAAATCCTGTAGAAAATCCTGCAGGAAATCTTGCAGGATTTCCTACAAGAAATCCGGTAGTAAATTTTGTACAGAATTTGATGTATAATTACTAAGTATGATAATAACCATAGTTTGGCAGTAGCACAGTCAAGACCTCCGCTGATCACTGCGGTTAAGCAGCATTGGAGGCGGCCACTACTTGGATGGGTAACTGCGTTTTTTTCTGCGACTACCTCGTGTGATCGGTTAGGTGTTGAATTGCCTTCTGGCCAATTGAGCGGGAGGTGTGGATAAATACACCCTAGCGGAAATATTTTTGCTCAAAAATGTTAAAAACTGTTAGAAAGAGTTATAAACTGTTTAAAAATGTTACAAAATGTAGGATTTTGGACGTTATTAATCGTTTATAACTGTTTGTAACATTTTTCAACAGTTTTTAACAGTTTGTAAGAGTTATTAAATTATTTAATAACTTTTAAATATTTATTAATTACTATTATTAACATGGTAATAATTAATTATTAGTATAATTAAACACTCCTTAGGCTTCTTCTGCATTGTTTAACTGTTACTTGCCTTCGGAGTGCTCCCGCGCTCCTTGATTCTCATGATTATAATAATGAGGCTATTAAATAATTATTAATTATTAATAATAATAATAATAATTTATTAATTATTAATTTTTCCTGAAATATATCAAATTTAAAATTATTTGAAACTGTTTGAAAGTGTTTAAAACTATTAAAAACTGTTTGAAACTGATACAAAGTATTATAATTAGAAAAAATGTGTCCAAAATCGTACATTTTGTAACACTTATAAACAGTTTTAAACAGTTCCAGATAGTTATAAATAATTTTTAACAGTTATTAACTGTTATTAACATTTAAAATTTACGACAGGGCAGTTTCGGTGTCTACCTAGACATCCAAACTCAATTATGCCAATACACCGTCTATTATGGGGTGAGATTTCCTAATTAAGATTTATCCTAAGAGGATTGTCTATAAGTTTTTCCCGCCGCACGGGCATAACACTGGGCGAATGCGGGATGGATCAGGTAGGTAAAAATATTTAGGTAAAAGAGAGGTCCATCAAGAAAAAATGTATAGGTATATGTAAGAAATAGGATAATGAAATAATACCTTTAAAAAATACATAAAAAGCCTGTTTTCCGGACGATGTCAGGAATCGAAGAAAATTCCTAAGAATAAATCACCCATATAAAAAGAAAACTCTTTGCGTCTACTTTAAGATGCTTTTTTTATTTTGTCACCACGCTTAGAAGCTGAAACGTAATTTGAAATATTAAAAAAAATTTCTTTTAAAGAGTTCAAGAACTTTTGTACGGTATTGTAATTTAATTTTATATATTGTAACGAAATTATTCGCGCGCCGAATAATTTTGGTAGGGAATCGGCCGCTGCGAAATATCGTGTCTGAAAGCGGCACTACGCCGGGCACCGCCACTGTCTACGTCGCGACGTAAACAGGCGCGAGCACCTTGCGAGTGGACGAGAGAGCTGCGCGGCTGCAGAAGTGGAAAAATTTCGGTAGTCTGTCCAGAGCAATCGTAAGGCACGCCCCACGGTACATTCTGGTGTCTTGCCTTTTTCCCACTCGAGCCAGTGCGTGTCATCGAGAGAGTTTGAGAGTCCATTATAGAGTGAGGGTGAGAGTGAGCGATTGAGAGAGTGATGAGTCGTAGACGCACGGTGCAGCAGAGGAGAGCGTGCGTGCTTGCGCAGAGGTGTACTTTTATGTATTTTACTTGTATTCTTTTTAAACTCCAGATATATCTCGAAAAAAGTAGCAAGCGAACAAATACTTTGTGGTTTTTCCATTATTCCTTTTTAGGTATTAAAATCGCTGGAATTCCGATATGTACAACACCTCCCTCTCTTCTCTCTCTCTCTCTCTCAAAATTATAGATAAAGATTCATACAGAATAATCAATAAAATTCTATATTGTAAGGGGCTAGATGACGAGGCGGGATACGCAGCGATGGTATGCCTACGCACTCGATGGATGCGCTGGAGCACGCAAAACCCTCGGCGCTCTCACTGTTCCGCTGCTCGCCGCTCTGCCTACCGACGGACGCCGTTACAACGCGCAACCTCCGGCCGCGCTTAGCTTGGGAGAGGGCGTCTTTCCGGCCGCTCTTGATGCAAGTGCGCAGTCGCGTGGCGTACCCGCGAAGGTGGCGTGGATGCTCCGCCGACCACCTGTAAATAGGGATAAGGAGAAAAAGGGGAGGAGGCGCGCAAAAGAATCACTCGCGCGTCTAGCTGGAATTGGCGTTTATTGCCTCAGAAGGGTTACTATCAATACACTCGTTGCCCAGCCATCATCGGCTGTGCAACGGGAAAGCGGTGCGCCCTTGCACGTGGTGCGCGACGGCGCGAGTACCGTGCGCACTCGTCGGCGCCGTCGCTCGCTCACAGGAAATCGGCCGAGGCTTGGACGGATCCGGTCTAGTGTCGCGTGCGTATCCGCTAGCATCGTTTTCCCCTGTCGCCCGCTCTTCCTCTCTAGCTCCGCCCACGCGCAAGACTTACCTTGGTGTCTAGTTGCCCTCGTAACTGATTGCGGGCGGGGCGGGGAGGCGGCTCGACGCTGCCGCGCTGCTGCTGCTCGTCGACGACGACGGTGTGCGCGAGGAAGCGAGCACTCGCTGCCACTCTGTCTCCCTCTCTCTTTCTCCCATCAGCGCTCCCTCGGGTATGCGCCGATGGAACACGTTGGCCGCTACCTCAGCGGGGACGGGATCCGAGGGCGGTGGAGCCTTCCTCTCTCCCTCTCTCGCTCTCTCCTCGTGTTGGTATGCGCCTCTGCGCGAGCACGCACGCTCTTCTCTGCTGCACCACGCATCTACGCCTCATCACTCTCCCGATCTCTCACTCTCACCCTCACTCTATAATAGACTCCTAAACTCAAACTCTCTCATCGTTTTGAAATTGAGTGGAAAAAGGCAAGACACCAGGATGTACCGTGAGGCATGTCTTACGATGGCTCTGGCCAGACTTCCGAAATTTTTCCACTTCGGCAGCCGCGCAGCTCTCTCGTCCTCTCGCAAGGTCCTCGCACCTGTTTACGTCGTGACGTAAACAATGGCGGAACCCGGCGGAGTGCCGCGATCAGACACGATATTTCGCTGCAACCGATTCCCTATGAAATTATTCGGCGCGCGAATAATTTCGTTACAATATATAAAATTAAATTACAGTACCGTGCAAAAGTTGTTGTACTCTTTAAAAGAATTTTTTTTTACTATTTCAAATTACGTTTCTGCTTCTAGGCGTGGTGACACAATAAAAACATGGACTTAACCCATTAATGTTCATGGCTAACCCATGAGCTCGAGCACTTGGGAGCCAATGTAAAATAGGACATTAGCCCTAATTATGCAAGAATATGGAAAAATTCCGAATTTTGCAATTTTTCTAAACAATCATTGTTTAAAATATTGTTTAAAAATTTATATTGGTTTCGAAGTGCTCGGGCTCATGGCTTGGTCATGGGCATATGCAGGCAGTTGGTTCATTTCACTAATTGTTTGTAACGCTATTATTAGTTAACAAATTGGATAATCATGGAACTCACAGTCATTACTTTAGTAATGTTCGATGTAAAATCAAATTCCGGAAAAATGAATTTTGCACAATTTTTTAAAACAATGATTTGTTTAAACAAATTGCAAAATTCGGAATTTTTCCGTATTCTTGCATAATTAGGGCTAATGTCCTATTACATTGGTTCCCACGTGCTCGGGTTAGCCATGGGCATTAATGGGTTAAAGTTGACGCAAAGAGCTTGCCTTTTATATGGGTGGTTTATTCTTAGGAATTTTCTTCGATTCCTGACATCGTCCGGAAGACAGGTTTTTTTATGTATTTTTTAAAGGTTTGCTCAATCTTTCAATCAATTTATTATTTCATTATCCTATTTCTTACATATACCTATACATTTTTTCCTGATGGACCTCTCTTTTACCTAAATATTTTTACCTACCTGATCCATCCCGCATTCGCCCAGTGTTATGCCCGTGGCGGGAAAAACTTATAGACAATCCTCTTAGGATAAATCTTAATTAGGAAATCTCGCTCCGTGATAGACGGTGTATTGGCATAATTGAGTTTGGATGTCTAGGTAGACACCGAAACTGTATATATCTACACCTCCCGCTCAATTTGCCAGAATACAATTCAACACCTCACTAATCACACGAGGCAGTGGCAGAAAAAAACTCTGTTACCCCATCCAAGTTGTGGCCGCCCCCATTGCTGCTTAACCGCAGTGATCAGTCGAGGTCTCGACTGTGCCAAACTGTCAGTCTTCTCATACTTAATATAATTATACATCAAATTCTGTACAAAATTTACTACCGTATTTCCTGTAGGAAATCCTGCAGGATTTTCTGCAGGATTTTCTACAGGATTTCCTACAGAATTTCCTACTGGATTTTCTACAGCATTTCCTACAGAAAAAACGCGAAATACATGTAGGATTTTCTACAGGATTTCCTGCAGAATATTATGTAGAACTATCTACAGAATTTCCTACAGGATTCCTATAGAATTTTCTACAGAATTTCCTACAGGATTTTCTATAGAATGTTTTCCTAAGGGTAGTAATCTTATCTGAAGATGGACTCGATTGCCATCATCCTGTTTAATTGATATAAAATCTTTCATTCCGGGCATTACTCGATTTACATCATCATGTTCATAAAAATGTTTTATTCAATTTTCAGTTTCAACAAAAAATAGCTTTCCTTTCTTTTTATCTCGCGATGTTAGAATACCATTTTCAGCAACTAAATTTTTGGCTTCTCTAGCCTCCCGCTCAGAGCAACGGAATTCTCTCATGAGATCCCTACCACTTCAAAATTTCGGAGCCAGAATGAGCAAGAGAATTTATTCTTGGTTAATTTTTGATTTTAAAAACTTTTATTTGATCAAAAACTGCAATGCCTGCTTTATGATAATGATTATTAGCAGTTTGATCCATTTTTTTTCTTGAGTTTCAAGATTAGAAATTTCTATCATACATTTTATACAGATTATTGCACCAATAGGTACAGTGGGATATTTTTCTCTTAAATATTGAGAAAAGTCTACAAACTTAACCTTTTTGTGGTGATTTGATGGATTTACACACTCAAAAGGGAATTCATTCCATATAATGAAAAAATCAACGAATACTGCTGTTTTTAATGGAAATCTGTAGTATAAAGTAATTGTGAAAAATTCACGGGATGAATTCAATGAAATTTTGGTGCTTATTATAAACTCAGATAAACAAAAGTTTTGGTGGGTTAACCATTTTGCAGCCACCTGATGGTTCGAGCTAATTACCGCCCGGCCGCATAAGCTCGCCTCTACGCGCAGCATTGATGGTGCATTAAGTCTTCATGGTTTAATTTCTCGAAAATATCAAAAAAGGCCACACGGGAGAACAGCTATTTATATGTAAAAAACCTCAGCTTTGGATCTAGACCATCGAAAAAGCTATTAAAGGCATACTTTTTGAGATATAACACATTTTATGTTTTTTTTTTAGGTTAAAATGTAAAAATTATCAAAAATAAAGGACACCGTCGGAAAGCTGACGAAAAAATACGTCGAAAACGTATGTAAAGGTTTTTTTCATTGATACATTTTGTTACTGTAAACACGCGCCCAAAACGGAAGGTTTACGCTCGCGCGACGCGGCCTAGAAGAGTTGTCATGAAACACCCCATATATTGTATATGTTGTTTTGACATGATATAAACATATACGATCATATTCACCCATATACAACTTATATATGGCCGAATCCATCTCAAATCAGACAGCCCGCGTATGCCTATTTCACCTATCATGTTGAAATAAAAATATTTATGTTCTACTCGAAAAAATATTTTACACGTGTTTTTTTATTTTTTTGTTTCATCAAAATTTCATGCGTTCAGCGATGCCGAAAAATTCCGAGAAAATTCTTTCATTGAGAAAAAAAATTTTCAATATGATTTTCAGACTGCTATTGTTTCAGCAGTTTTTCGAGCTTTTACACGTGTAACACACAATTTCACTCAGTTTTGAGCCCTCTTTAACGGCCTTAATGTCATTTTCAAAAAAAATAAAAAATCCACGAGCTATGCACTTTTTACTGAAAAATTCATTTTTTAGGGAAGTGCCTTTTTCTCGAAAACCCCATGTTTTTTTTGCACAATTTTTGTTGTCGTGATAGAGGACGGTAATGCCTAGCTAGACGTATTTGTGAGATTCGGTACTTTTTCCCTGGGATAGCGATCACTAATGAGATAACACACAAACAAATTTTTCACGCCTAATGCTTATATATAGTCAATGATATTAGAGTCAATGTAAAGGTATTTGTCTTTGTGTGTATGTAATATACAGGTACACATAACTATGTATTTATTTGTTATTTGCGTCTTTTTGATTTTTTATTTTTATACCTTTTTCATTTGTATACCTATTTTACTACCTTTGTTTTTCTGCTTCATTGTTCTTAATTCAGTAAGCGGACGATCAGCGGTCTTTGCTGTCAAACAATGTATTTTATCGTCACACGTTTTTTTAACCCATATATGAGTTTTTTGAATTCCAGGATACTTTGGAGTTGTAAGCTAATCAATATTTTTTTCTTTTCTGAATTGTTCTATTTCAGCATCTTGTAAATGTATTATTTTATTAGCATCAGTATATTTTTGAACATGTATTGCAAAATCATTTGCGTTTTGAATAGCTTCTTCAAGGGGCTCTCGAAGATTATGCGAAGTAGCATAATGCTTTATAAGTCCACCCACACCATCTACAGCTCCTTTGCCGTGCCCAGTAGCAGAGAACAACCATTTTATATCACACGGTGCTCGTTTTAGTTCATCTAATTGAAAGCGATTTTTAAAGTGAGTTGATAAGGTGTAAATATGTAATAATTTTCCAAAAGATGATGGTTTTAAAATAAGACGAGATGTGTGATATATAGCAGAAACCGAACTTTTCTTTGTAAATGTTAAGTCAAACCATATCCATCTAGCGGACAAATGTACTAGTACATATACTTCTATAAGTAGGCGCACGTACATGTATATTACATACGCACAAAGATAAATACCTTTACATTGACTCTAATATCATTGACTATATATAAGCGTTAAGCGTGAAAAATTTGTTTGTGTGTTATCTCATTAGTGATCGCTATCCCAGGGAAAAAGTACCGAATCTCACAAATACGTCTAGCTAGGCATTACCGTCCTCTATCACGACAACAAAAATTGTGCAAAAAAAACATGGGGTTTTCGAGAAAAAGGCACTTCTCTAAAAAATGAATTTTTCAGTAAAAAGTGCATAGCTCGGGGATTTTTTATTTTTTTTGAAAATGACATTAAGGCCGTTAAAGAGGGCTCAAAACTGAGTGAAATTATGTGTTACACGTTTAAAAGCTTGAAAAACTGCTGAAACAATAGCAGTCTGAAAATCACATTGAAAATTTTTTTTCTCAATGAAAGAATTTTCTCGGAATTTTTCGGTATCGCTGAACGCATGAAATTTTGATGAAACAAAAAAATAAAAAAACACGTGTAAAATATTTTTTCGAGTAGAACATAAATATTTTTATTTCAACATGATAGGTGAAATAGGCATACGCGGGCTGTCTGATTTGAGATGGATTCGGCCATATAGGGAAATCTCCTGAACTTTTGCTTTTTTGTGCCTTTTTTTTAATTTATTGCTGCTATTAGTTTCGCGTGTGAAGCATACAAACGGGACATGGTGGAAAATCTTCATTTTTAACCTAAAAAACCAGTCCTGTAATCCATATTGGTGTGCTGTGAACGCCAAATTCTGAACATGGAAAAAACTATCTAA
This sequence comes from Torymus aiolomorphi, assembly GCA_036365515.1. NCBI lineage: Eukaryota > Metazoa > Arthropoda > Insecta > Hymenoptera > Torymidae > Torymus > Torymus aiolomorphi. The sequence continues at coordinate 224,971,533 of CM070874.1, read as the reverse complement.
GAAGGTCCACGTTCCCGAAAACCGCTGCAGAACTTAAACAAATCTCTTAATGATTTCTTTTGTGGTATAAGTAGCGTATGTAATGCAATACCCATATGTAGGCAATCTCGATAATAAACTGCAAGGCGTTTAACATCGATGAAAAATGGAAGCGCGCCAGATGAAACCATCCTACGCACTCAGCTGAAATAGAACCTTCTTACGCGCTTGGCTGAGATGAAACCTTCTTACACGCTCAGCTGAAACAGAGAACCTCTTCACGTGCTTCGCTGAGATAGCATGTTTTTACGCACCCGTCTGAAGTAGAGCCTTTTAACGCGCTTCGCCGAGATAGAACCTTTTTCTTCCCACCTGACAATATATTTAGTATTTATGTAAAAATATACATAAATTTTTCGTCTAGAAAGCAAAATACATGTCTGTATGTTATCATTTTACTGATTTTGTAATGCGATTGTAAGTCGAGTTAAATCGAATTCACGACATACGAATGGAAATAACACGATATCATGCCGATAAACAACTCTAAGCGTGACGAGGGAAACGGTTTCTCAAAAAGTATTTCAAAACGATGAGAACCTTATTTAATTCACGTAAATCAGAATTTTTAACACTCATTCTTGATTTGGTCACACTGTAAATCGCTGCTGCAGCGTGGCGGTAGCAAGAGCGCCGAGGGTCGTGCTCCGTTCAGCCCATCTATCGATAAATAATTATACTTTTTTTAAATCTAATACAAAATTTCCATCTTAAATTTTAATTTGAACTATTCTAATGATATTAATAATATATCCAACCTCAAATTATAAAATAAAAGTTACAATTATAAAAATTATTGAAGGAAATTTTTATTCGTAATATAACCTGTATTAAAATATTACAAACAATAATCATGTTTATTCTTGCCTAAAATCAATTGATGAATCTGAATATGAAGTAACCAAGGCCGTAGATAGGCTAGTGTTATCGTTGTCACAATGCCCAGGTACTGCATAACGAATTCTTTTATTACTCCAGTAGTCTGGTAGCGAATATGATGTTTTTTCTTTCCACAGTGTTTTCTTCGTCAACCTGTTCTTTTTTTTTAGGTGACAATATTCCTGGAAGTCTCCAAAATATCCTGCAATGTAAATTTTTATTAAGTTTTGTATTTTTTATATTACAAAAGCTAAAAATATTATAGAATATAAACTAGGTTTACTTAAAAGACAACATTCACAAAATTTAATTTACGATACGAATGTTGTGTTCCGGCTTCAAAAGTATTGTCTATTGTTATATATGACCGAATCCATCTCAAATTGAATAGCCAGAGTATGCCTAACACCGATTATTTTGGAATCAAAGTATTGTTGTTCTTCTCGAAAAATGATTCGACACATATTTTTTCATTTTTCGATTGCACTAAAATTACATCCGGTTGGCAATGTCAAAAAGTTTTTACAAAATCCTAACTTTCCAATTTTATTTTTCAAGGTCATCTTCGAACAGCTGCCAATTTACGAGTTTTTTAAGTTCTTCAGTAAACTATACGCAATCTTACTCAGATTAGCGCCTTCTTTCATGTCGTGGATGACGTTTCCATAAAAATGATAAAACCTACGAGTTATGCAGTTTTGACTAAAAAATGCCCTTTTTGGAAAAATGCATTTTTCTCAAAAACCACATTTTTTTTAATGAATTTTTTACTGGTGGTAGGGAACATAAATACATATGAGACCATGTGTGTCGGATATTGTATTTTTGCTCATGTAAAGAGAAAAAAAATACAATCAAATTTTCATTTATTAAAATGGTAGTCAGTAATAGTTAATATAAATGGACATTTCCATATATGTAAGTAATATATACATACGCGCGCACACACACACATACACACATACACACATGCACATACGCACGCACGCACACATATAGAACGATATGTGCGTGCTTGTATGATCGTATTATGTACTTGGGAGCGCACAGTGGTCCAAATTAAGAAAAAAACGGAAAAAATTCGTGCTTCAACTGGATTTTCGCCCAAAAAATATGAAAAAAATATTAGAGGATATCTAATGCAATTTTGGATCAAAATTCAGTGCACAAGAAGATGGTTGAACCTCTTAAAAATACCGAGAGTTGTAAAATGAGCGAAAAAATGAGGTATCATGGATTTTTTTATAAATGATTTCTATTATAGTAGTTAAGATTCTAACGACAGCTGCATATTACTTCATAATGAATAATTGGCTTTGACGGTCCTGCTGTCCAAAGGAAGGGTAAGTCAAGGATGACGAAATGACAACCCACGATGATATATTAATCGTCGACGTTTCGAGTTTTTATTTAAACTCCTTCTCAAGACACTAGTACAAATTTAAATAATAAAATACACATTAATGAAAGTTATAAACTAAACAATAGTAATCGCATCTAAGATTAACGAACAAGATTTACTTACAAAGTCTAGGCAGTCTCTTAAAGTTACGTAGGTGATCGCTTCAGTATCACCAGTCAATTGTTACAATAATGAACATTCGGGCTTTATATATTACATTAGAATGCATGTGTGCGTTACACATATATGTAAATACCATTTGATCAAACGCGCGGGGTGGTTTCAAGTGTTACGCGGTCTCGCAAGTATTAGGCGAATATATGTAAAAAAGCCCAGGTGGGGGGTGGGCTAATACTACTCGTTATTCAAAAGTGGCAAATGGGCGTGGTCATATCTTTACTTTCATACTTTCCTAATACTATACAATGATATTGATCGTGCTTTCATGAGAATTTCTATTGTAAGAAGTGATTTTTATTTATAAATGTCTTATATTCAAATCTAAGTGTCTTTGTATCTTGCTGATTATTAATATATTGTGGTTGTGCATGTATAAACAACATTTCGGCTAATTTGCGTTTCCCTAATAACTGTTCCGTATGTAATACTTTTACATTGTTGAAATTAAAATTATGCTCAGTTTCTTCCATATGAGTGTAAATTGCCGAACCTCGATCTTTGTTTTCGCATTTTTTCTTATGTTCCTTAACTCTAATACATAATCGTCTTTCTGTTTGACCTACGTATGTAGCCGCACACTCATTACATTCTATCCGATAAACGACATTGGTTTTCTCATCTTTAGAACTCGCGTCTTTACCCAATTTTATAAAACAGTTCCATTTATTTACAGTATTATTTAACACTTCAGTATTATATTTTTTAAAAAATTTTGAGATAATCGGATTTAATTCATTTATGTAAGGGATCACTATGTGTAATTTTTTCTCACGCTGTATTCTTTTTTCATTAGTGTAATTCATGCTTCTAAGCCTTAATTTTATGTATTTGTTTATCAAATATATTGGATAATCATTTTTGATTAGGAACTGTTTTATCAAATTTAAGTTTACATTATGAAACGAAGTATGTGAAAGTTTAATTGCTCTGTCAACTAGTGAGTAAATAATCGCAATTTTGTTTTTTGTGGGTGTTGTGAGTTGTAATTCAATAACCTACCGGAAAATGTTGGTTTTCTGTACCAGTTTGTTATTATGTTCTTGTTATTAACAATAATTTCTATATCAAGAAAACTAATTTTATTATAAATCGACTTTTCGGTTGTGAACTGTAAATTTTCATCATAACTATTGAAAACTTCTCGTGTATAATTTATTAAATTCTTTGGTACACATAATAATATATCATCAACATATCTAAAATAAAAGGTACTATCAAAACAAAGTTTACTTAGGGCGTACGTTTCTAAATCTTGCATTACAATATCCGCTAAAATTGGGCTGATAGGATTTCCCATAGCAGAACCAAATTTTTGTCTATAAAATTGATCATTAAACTGGAAAAAATTATTTTGTAGAATAAATTTTATAGATTCTATGAATTCACTGCAAGATAAATATGTATGATTAAAAAGTTGAGTCCAACGTTTCTCAATAGCCGCGTAAATCAAATATTCCGGTACGTTTGTGAATAAACTAATCACATCTAAGCTAATAATTTCAAACCCATCAGGAATTATGGTACCTTCTATTTTTTCTTTTAATTGAAGACTATTATTAATGTGTGAAAACGGGTTTTTTCAGATGTTCATAAGGAATTTGGATAAACTCTTAGCCAAGTTATAAGTAGGCGAATTTATTGCGGAGATAATCGGACGGACTGGATTGTTTTCTTTATGTATTTTGACTAGGCCGTAACCTTTTGACACATTACATTTTTGTGCTACTCGTGGAATTTTTTTACCATTCATCAGAAAATTCATATCATTTAAATTGTTAATATGTAATCTAGTTTTTCTCTCTAATGTTGCTAACGGATTCTTTTTTATTTTCTCATAATACTTTTCATCATTAAATAACATAGTCATTTTTTCCAAATATACGGATTTTTTAATAATAACCGTTGTATTACCCTTGTCGGCCTTAGTAATAAGAAGGTCTTTATTATTTTTAATGAATGTTTTTGTTAATTGTATGTCGATCTTAAGTTGTTTTTCAAAGGTTGAATTATTGGACAGGATTCTATTTTGGAATTTGCTTATAATTGAGAGAAAGTGATTACGTATTTTATTTGATTGTTTAAAGTCAGTATGTTTGTTTAAGTATAATTCTAAATTTTTAATCATTTCGAGGATAATCTTATTGTAGCACAAAAATGTAATGTGTCAAAAGGTTACGGCCTAGTCAAAATACATAAAGAAAACAATCCAGTCCGTCCGATTATCTCCGCAATAAATTCGCCTACTTATAACTTGGCTAAGAGTTTATCCAAATTCCTTATGAACATCTGAAAAAAACCGTTTTCACACATTAATAATAGTCTTCAATTAAAAGAAAAAATAGAAGGTACCATAATTCCTGATGGGTTTGAAATTATTAGCTTAGATGTGATTAGTTTATTCACAAACGTACCGGAATATTTGATTTACGCGGCTATTGAGAAACGTTGGACTCAACTTTTTAATCATACATATTTATCTTGCAGTGAATTCATAGAATCTATAAAATTTATTCTACAAAATAATTTTTTCCAGTTTAATGATCAATTTTATAGACAAAAATTTGGTTCTGCTATGGGAAATCCTATCAGCCCAATTTTAGCGGATATTGTAATGCAAGATTTAGAAACGTACGCCCTAAGTAAACTTTGTTTTGATAGTACCTTTTATTTTAGATATGTTGATGATATATTATTATGTGTACCAAAGAATTTAATAAATTATACACGAGAAGTTTTCAATAGTTATGATGAAAATTTACAGTTCACAACCGAAAAGTCGATTTATAATAAAATTAGTTTTCTTGATATAGAAATTATTGTTAATAACAAGAACATAATAACAAACTGGTACAGAAAACCAACATTTTCCGGTAGGTTATTGAATTACAACTCACAACACCCACAAAAAAAACAAAATTGCGATTATTTACTCACTAGTTGACAGAGCAATTAAACTTTCACATACTTCGTTTCATAATGTAAACTTAAATTTGATAAAACAGTTCCTAATCAAAAATGATTATCCAATATATTTGATAAACAAATACATAAAATTAAGACTTAGAAGCATGAATTACACTAATGAAAAAAGAATACAGCGTGAGAAAAAATTACACATAGTGATCCCTTACATAAATGAATTAAATCCGATTATCTTAAAATTTTTTAAAAAATATAATACTGAAGTGTTAAATAATACTGTAAATAAATGGAACTGTTTTATAAAATTGGGTAAAGACGCGAGTTCTAAAGATGAGAAAACCAATGTCGTTTATCGGATAGAATGTAATGAGTGTGCGGCTACATACGTAGGTCAAACAGAAAGACGATTATGTATTAGAGTTAAGGAACATAAGAAAAAATGCGAAAACAAAGATCGAGGTTCGGCAATTTACACTCATATGGAAGAAACTGAGCATAATTTTAATTTCAACAATGTAAAAGTATTACATACGGAACAGTTATTAGGGAAACGCAAATTAGCCGAAATGTTGTTTATACATGCACAACCACAATATATTAATAATCAGCAAGATACAAAGACACTTAGATTTGAATATAAGACATTTATAAATAAAAATCACTTCTTACAATAGAAATTCTCGAAAGCACGATCAATATCATTGTACAGTATTAGGAAAGTATGAAAGTAAAGATATGACCACGCCCATTTGCCACTTTTGAATAACGAGTAGTATTAGCCCACCCCCCACCTGGGCTTTTTTACATATATTCGCCTAATACTTGCGAGACCGCGTAACACTTGAAACCACCCCGCGCGTTTGATCAAATGGTATTTACATATATGTGTAACGCACACATGCATTCTAATGTAATATATAAAGCCCGAATGTTCATTATTGTAACAATTGACTGGTGATACTGAAGCGATCACCTACGTAACTTTAAGAGACTGCCTAGACTTTGTAAGTAAATCTTGTTCGTTAATCTTAGATGCGATTACTATTGTTTAGTTTATAACTTTCATTAATGTGTATTTTATTATTTAAATTTGTACTAGTGTCTTGAGAAGGAGTTTAAATAAAAACTCGAAACGTCGACGATTAATATATCATCGTGGGTTGTCATTTCGTCATCCTTGACTTACCCTTCCTTTGGACAGCAGGACCGTCAAAGCCAATTATTCATTATGATTTCTATTATATCTCCGAAACTAATGATACTACTAAAATAGGAATTAATGGATTTTAAAGATTGACAAAAAAGCTTTTAAATCATATCTCTAAAATGTTTTCTTCCATTTCTTTCGCTTGTATGCTGATAAAACAAAAGTTTAATTTAAAAATTTTAATTTTCAACATTTTAAAAATTTTAATTTTATGTGCTTTTACTAACTTCAATGTAGTTTTTATAAAAATTATTGTACAATTTTTTTTATGATTAGTTAGATATCAGATGTAATATCAACATTTAAAAAAAAATAATGCCATTTTATATACATTCATCGATATTTCTTAAACAAAGTAATTTAGATAACAAATTTGTAAGGGAAAAATGTGCGTTTTGGCAAGCACCAATCATTTAAATAAAACTAATTCAGGCGCGCATTTCATGCGCGGAGATTCTTTTTTGCAGGTTATGTCAAATAAACAATAGTAAAAAAAAGAAAACAAAAGATTATCACCGCACAACCATTCATGACACGAATAAACGAATGACAATGAACACTCCATTAATTTTTTGTGGAGGGATTTTAAACAGAAAAATATTCTATTTTTGAAAAATTCTTTAAACCCAGTTTTTTGTGATGTATATATTCTAAAAACTGGTTTTAATGTATAAAAATGATAACATAGATTATTTTTACTTTGAATGTGGGATATGCAGGCTATTAAAATAAAAAAATGATGTATTTGTATGTATACATATACACGTACATGTTTATGTGTATTGATTAGATAAAAAATAAAGCCATTATGGTTAATAAAATATTTTAAAGTTTTGAGTAAAAATGAAACTGCAATTGAGAAAGTAAATTTTTGGATACCTTCTAAAATGAAACACATTTGTTCGTAAAAAATAAAGTTTCGGAGATATAATAGAAATCATTTATAAAAAATCCATGATACCTCATTCTTTCGCACATTTTACAACTCTCGGTATTTTTAGGAGGTTCAAACGTCTTCTTGTGTACTGGATTTCATTAGAATATTGTATTAGCTATCCTCTAATATTTTTTTCACATTTTTTGGGCGAAAATCCAGTTGAAGCACGAATTTTTTCCATTTTTTTCTTAATTTGGACCACTGTGGAGCGTCCACCAGAAACCGTCCAGCGGGGGCGCACGGTCGATAAAAAAAACAGAAGACACATATTGATAGATTTTTCCCTCCTCTTTCCAATGGTGATATTGGTTTTTCTCCGAAATGCTTTATTCTGGTTCGAAATTCAAGTTGAAAGTTCAGAGCCATTTTTCTCAAAGTATGCCGATTTTTTTTCAAAATGAATGTTACCATTTGAAAATATAAGTCTTAAGCTACAAAACCTGAAGTTCAAATTTAGGGAAATGAAGGCTTCATAAGTTATAAACTTTTGAAAGACAGCAGCATGCGGCCGGAAGCGCCCTCCGCGCTGCGTTGAAATGCGATGTTTGTAATGGACTATTTCGTTGTTTTATTCGTAAAATATTCACAGAATCATTTTTTTAAACAGTATATTTTATACAAGTTGACATATTTTAAATATATATTCAAACAGTATATTTTATAAAAGTTCACATATTTTAAATATGTAACTTCTAAATCATGTTAATTTTTTGTTTATTTCTGATTTTTTTTATTTTTATCTGAATTTATTTGGATAGGTCTTTTCTTGATAATTGTTCTTTTTTCTTCTGATCTTTATAAGATTCTTTATATTATTCTTTATAAAGAACAGGAGAAAAAAAACAATTATTAAGAAAAGACCTATCCAAATAAATTTAGATAAGAATAAAAAAAATCAGAAATAAACAAAAAATTAACATGATTTACAATTTAAATATGTGGGTTTTTATAAAATATACTGTTTAGAAAATTGATTCTGTGATATATTTTACGTATAAAATAATGAAATAGTGCAATACATTACAAACATCGCGTTTCAGCGCGGAGCGCGGAGAGCGCGCCCGGCCGCACGCCGCTGTCTTTTTAATTTTATTACTTATGAAGCCTTCATTTCCCCAACTTGAAACTTTAGGATTTTATAGTTCAAGACTTGTAATTTCGAATGGTAACATTCATTTTAAATAAAAAAAATCGGCATACATTGCGAAAAATGGCTCTGAGCTTTCAACTTCAATTTCCGAGCAGAAGAAAGAGTTTCGGAGAAAAAAATAGCACGATTGGAAAGAGGAGGAAAAGATCTTCCAATATATGTCTTCTGTTTTTTTTATCGGCCGCGCGCGCCCGCTGAACGGTTTCTGGCGGACGCTCCCAAGTACACAATACCCTCATACAAGCACGCACATATGATTCTATATACCGCATGCCTACGTATCTGTGTGTGTGTGTGTGTTTGTGCGTGCGCATATGTATGTATATGTATATATTACTTACATATATACAAACATCCGTTTATAATTTTTTTTTAGTAGTGATAACGTTCGTAGTATAGATTTAAAATAATTTTGACGGACACGAGACGAACTTTTTGTAACAGCATTTATTTGAAATTGCCAACGTTTCGGAAGTATTTTTCACTTCCTTCTTCAGGGCTACACGAAAGCACAAACATATTATTAATTTAGATTTACAAAGTTTCTTCATATACATAATCTATACAATGTTATAAAAGTTTTTGTATTATAATGTTACCTTAAAATCTATTTGTCACATTATGTCGCACATAATTCTATATTCGTACAATCTCATTCCGATTAACAAAACAATAAAAAAATTTAACCATATAATTAAATTAGGGAAAGATCATTTAGAACAGCCGGATACCAAGGCCATTGTGTATAAGATCAACTGCAAAGATTGTTTTGCCACTTATGTAGGTATGAGTAAGAGAAAATTAAAAAAACGTACATATGAACATCAAAGAGATGTGAAATTAAAATCAGAAAATTCTGCCCTTGCTACACAAACTCACCAGACTGGACATTCTATAAATTTTGAAAATATCGAGATCTTAGATAGAGAAGAAAATTTATTTAAACGTTCCTTTTCAGAAATGATAAACATCCACTACCATAGCAATACGATCAACCGTTTAGAAGACATGCATTTCCTTAAAATGGCATACAAAAAAACAATAGAAAAGATTAAAAAAACAATAAAATAATAACAATTAAATTCTCAATTGATTTATATGCTTATTGTGGTCCTCCTTATTCTCCTACGATTCCCTCTTGACCGTCAAGATTCTACCAAAAACGCACGTTCCCGAGTAGGGGTCCGTCGAGCTAGCTACACACAGCTTGAGAGTCCATACCTCCCGTGTCACCTCTCTAGGCTATGCTTGCTGGATAGCTTAGCAGGCTCTCACAGCTTACACGTAGCACTTCCCCCTCTCCTATGCTTCCTTCGCTCCCCTACGTTCTCCCTCTTTGACACGCCATGCGATTCTTGGTATAAATAGGGGTGTATGACACCTTTTTCATTAGTACCTGTACAAATTGTTTGTAACAATGAGTGTATTACGTGTATATTTGACATCTGACATGGATAATAATTAGTTTATTCCATATTACATAACCGACATAATGTGACGCATAGATTATATGAAGAAACTTTGTAAATCTAAATTAGTAATATGTTTGTGCTTTCGTGTAGCCCTGAAGAAGGAAGTGAAAAATACTTCCGAAACGTTGGCAATTTCAAATAAATGCTTTTACAAAAAATTCGTCTGGTGTCCGTCAAAATTATTTCAAATCTGTTTATAATGATTATTACTGACTACCATTGTATTAAATGATAATTTTATTGTATATTATTTTTTTTTTCTCTTTCTATGGGCAAAAATACAATATCCGATAACCATGGTCATCGCCATAAAAAATTCATTAAAGAAAATGGGGTTTTTGAGAAAAATGTATTTGTCCAAAACATACATTTTTTTAGTAAAAACTGCATAACTTATTCATTTTTTTCATTTTTATGCAAATGTCATGCAGGTCATGAAAGAAAGCGCTAATTTGAGTAAGTTTGCGTATAGTTTATTCAAGAACTTTGTAACGTGGCATCCTGCCTAATTTGTACGAGTGCCGTTGCGGTCGTCGTCTACTCGTCTGCAGACCTTCCCTCAAGCTGGGAAGCGTCGGCCACGATGCGACGTTACAAATTTGGACAAGTGTCCGTGAGGGATTCGCGCGTGTACAAGAGTCACGTACGGTGGGCCTCGTTGATCCCGGGCTAGCTCGTCGTCTTTCTACCGTGGGTCTCCTCGTGTAGCTTTCAGAGCCTAGGTAGCTGCGCTTTCGATGCTTCTTTCTCCACCTGTAAATTTCATGCAACGGGAGAGGGTGTTCTGGCCACCCGTTCGCCGAACTAAATAAAGCGTAGGCAAGCAATTAAAATCAGTAGCCGATTCTATGTATTATCTAATCATCAATTACAGGACCGTTGACGCCGTACATGGGGCGCGCCGTTTTGCGCTTTTCGCTCGCGCTGTGTAAGTGTGAGGTACGCTGGGTACGCTGTTCAGCGGTCCGCTCGGGACGAGGCGCAGTGGTGATGTGCTCTTGTACGCGCGGATTTATGGGTGCGATCTAGGTTCGCGATGAGAGAGAGAGAGAGAGAGAAGTATCGTTCATCGATGAGTCAGCCCAGAGAGCCAGCCGACTCACCTTCAGCCGGCGCAACATCGTTGTGCACTTACTAAGGTTCGGCGCTGCGCTGTCGTGTCGCGTTGGCCGCATGCTGGCAGGGCTGGAACGCGCTCGCTCCAATGAAATTGGACGCCTTCGTCCAATGAAAACATGAAAAAATATGTGTCGAATCATTTTTCGAGAAGAACAGTAAGACTTTCATTCCAAAATGATCGGTGATATAGGCATACTCTGGCTGTTCCGTTTGAGATAGATTCGGCCATATATTAATTAGCATTATATATTTGTTAAATAATATTAATAATCCTTAGATAATCTTAAAAATCTCTCTAAAATTTTATATGTACTAATACTGGATTGCGTTAGAAAAATTCGCACTTTACACACTGAACTGCAAGAAATGCTTTATGATATATTACGAAGCACGTGTTGGCAATCAAGAAATGAACAGCTATTTTTCCGATATTATAATTAATCGTACGGTTTTAAAAATTAGTATTGAAAAACGTTTCATACTCGTTATAAATGATTCAAATGCTGGTAACTGTAAACGAAAAACTATTTTAGTGCCCCTCCAGCCCTCTGGGATGTAACTCATCGTTATACTGGCCTTCATCAGAGTCATCATGAGTGGTATCATGTGATCACCTACCTACTCAAGAAGATATTAGTGCACTCGTTAGGTCCCGGAGACCTAAGGAGGTTGGATACTGGATAATGGACCTTTAGGAAAATAATCAATGTTATAGATTGTTAAAATAACTTAACGAGATGGCTAATATAAATACAAAATAGATTAATTTGAGAATTGAGAAATAATATTTTGAACGAATTACCCCACTTGACAAGTGGGGTCTCTCCCTTTGATGTAGGTACGTGACTAAGTTCTTATCTCCTGAAGAAGGACATGTAATAAAAAATGTCCGAAACGTCGACTAAAGCAAATATATAGATGTGTTGTGTTTTATTGCAACCCTTGCCATCCCTGTTGAAAATATCCATGTGGATTTTACACTGATTTCCACATGGAATCGATATGGAATCCATATGGAATCTATACGGATTCCATATGGATTCCATGTCGATTCCATGTGGAAATCAGTCCCAAATCGTCCTGTGGACTTCCACATGGAATTCCATATAGATTTCCTTATGAATTTTTCTACAAACATTTGTAAAACAAAATCCGTATGGATTTCCATGTAGATTTCCATGGGGAAATCCAGGTAAAAACGACATGATCCATATAGATTTCCACATGGATTTCCATATGGTAATTTTAATGTTTATAAAAATGTTTATTTATAAAATTGTTATATTTTTTTTACTAGGATACATATTTTTGACAACAAGTACTGTAGAATCTTTTCGAAGAATTACATAAGAGGAAATTATAGTTTATAATTTTTTATGCTTTACTGATATGGTAAAAAACGTATCCCTAGTAAAAAAATTTAAAAATTTTATAAATAAACATTTTTATAAACATTTAAATTACCACATGGAAATCCATATGGAAATCTATATGGATCATATCGTTTTTACCTGGATTTCTCCATGGAAATCTACATGGAAATCCATACGGATTTTGTTTTACAAATGTTTGTAGAAAAATTCATATAGAAATCTATATGGAATTCCATGTGGAAATCCACAGGACGATTTGGGACTGATTTCCACATGGAATCGACGTGGAATCCATATGGAATCCGTATAGATTCCATATGGATTCCATATGGATTCCATGTGGAAATCAATGTAAAATCCACATGGATATTTTCAACAGGGATAACAATCAACACACCACTTGGTAGATATGGCCATTAGTATCAACTACACTTATTATTAAACAACTCTACCATCAGCTTCTACAACTAATTTAATAGCCACAGTTGTTTGAGACCGAGATTCAAATATAAGATTAAAGAATCCTTTTATTAACAATTTCTCGAGAATTTTTGATTCCAAGCAAATAAAGATTACTATTAAGGGGGTACCACAGTTAAAAATTTTTTTTTTTGATTTACCTAAAAAATACAAATTTTGATCAGTAATGATATTTTATGTATATATTATACAAATACTGTTTTTTTTTGAGGAAATAGGCTCTACCAGAGGTCTGTAAACCCATTTGATCCAAAGATATTGAGATTTTAAAATTTGTATCCTGCCGTAACCTACAGGCGGAACCATTTGATATTGCTTCCTCAAAGAAGAAGCTTTGTAAAGGAGAAAAAAATTTTTGAAACAAAATATGTTCAAAAACATGTTTTAAGACTTTTGATGCTAAAATCCATTGAGAAAAAAAATTATCGCGCGCGCGCGCGCGCGCGTGTGTGTGTGTGTGTGTGTGTGTATGCATGCGTGCGTGCGTGCGTGCATGCGTACGTGCGTGTGTGTGTGTGTGTGCAGGCGATAACTTTTGAACCGATCGACCGATTTACATCGGACAAAGCTTATTCTCTTTATTTCGGAGGAGAATAGAGACGGCATAACCTACTTTTTGATTTTATCGCAAGTTTCTTTTGTTTTATAACCAAAAAACGATTTTGAATTTTTCGTTTTTTTTTATTTTTTAATTCGTTACAGCCAGTATTATTTAATATAATAAATTTTTCTTAAAAGGTCGTTAAATTATCTACAATTTCTTTTTTTAATATTAAAATTATCGTAAACCTGTCATTTGTTTGTAATGAAAATATGGTCTTAATTCTTTAATTAATATCTCAAAAACTTTTTCATTTATCCACTCAAAATTTTTACCACTTATTAGACTTATTGAGTACGACATTGTGTTAAAATTTGAAGAGGTTAATTATTTTGATTTGTTTCCTTTCATTTACGATAACAGGAGTAAAAGTCAATGAATCGTTTTGAAATTTGGCAGAGAATTAGCTTCTTTATGTCTAAGGATTCAGTTCTTTGCTCAAAAAAAATCTGACTGTTCTGACCAAAGATATTTGAGGTTAAAAATTTTTTATAAATTTCTTATATTTGCATTTTTAAAAAGAATATTCGATTGATTGACTCAAAATTTTTACGACTTATTACACTACAACATTATGTTGAAATTTCAAGAGATTTTCCGATTTTTTTCTCGAGAACAAAATTATTCTCGATAACAAGTGCGTTTCCTTTTGTTTACAACAGAAGTAAGGGTCAATGAATCGGTTTGAAATTTATCAGAAAGGTAGCTTTTTTATATCTTAGAATCGAGTTTTTTTGCCCAAAAGAATCTGATGTTGTGGTTAAAGATATTTGATGTTAAAAATTTTTTATAAGTTTCTTAATATTGCGTTTCTAAAAAGAATATTCGACTGATTGACTTAAAATTTTTACCATTTATTACACTTATCGAGCATAACATTATGTTAAAATTTCAAGAGATTTCTTGATTTTTTCTTGAGAAAAAAATTATTTTTGAAAACAATTGCATATCTGTTTTACTTTTTAATTTGTATATCATAAATAAATAAAATAATTATTGTGTACTAGGGCATATCCCTGAGAAAGTCATTTCAGATTGACTCCCGCGGCATCGTGTACTAGGGCAACAATAAAAATTGACTTTCAAAATATGAATTTCGTAAAAATTTCATAAAAATATTTCATTGTAACGCGTGCGCGAGTTAGGTAATTCGATATTCGAATTGCCCGCGCCGAGCAGGCATGCTCACCGGGGGCGCGAGCGCGCGAGCATCCTGACCGGATTAGAACGGTCTCGCGACGCGTAATATGCCTGTCGCGTACCCGCGAAGCTGCTACGGCTTTATGTGAGTCACGGCAGCCATCTTCGTACCTGCCATCGTGCCGAGAACTTCTCTCCAGCGTGTCTCTCAAAAGTTACCTCGTCCGCGCCGTCCTAGCTTTTTATAGTTACCGTGAGTGTAGTGGAGGCGCCGAGTAGAGCGTATGCGTGTGAAAGAGAGACAGAGAAAGAGCGATCCCGAGCCGCGTGAGCCACACGAGACAGCGAGCGAGGAGCCGGCAGCCAGCCCGCCTGCCGACCCGACACAGCGAGTAAGAGAGAGAGAGAGAGAGAGACATAGCGCGCATTTACTGTGCGAGCGACAGAGAGCGAGAGAGAGCCGAGTGCACCGGTTGCTCCTTGCTAACGTAAGTTTTCTACTCTCCTCTCGCGGGTTTATTGTAAAGGCTCGCACGGAAATCGCCCCGTGCAAGCTTTCTGTACCGTGTACGTGTGTCAGCCCGCCGTACTTTAACACCGCGCGCGAAATTAGCAGCTTCGTCGCGAGCCGTATCGTTCGCGCGTTTGAATCTTAACGGTCGCGCGCGAACTAACTCATATTTGTTCTAATCAGCACGTGCGGTGTGCTTGTAGTTATTAGAGATTTGAATATACTGTGATATCTAGTTACTCGTTGCGTTGTTCATTACAACCTGTCCTTCTCCCGGATACCGCCGCCTCCGCGGGAAAACGACTCCGCTGGTCGTTTTCATATCTGAGCATAGCAGCCGCGCGCTTTACTCTTCGAGCGCGCGCTTTTCACTCAGCGATCCAATTAGTTGGAAAGCGAAGTTCGTGTGCGATCTTCGCGTTGTTTTCGGGATTCCAGGAGCAGATCCCCAGGCAAGTCATTTTAGTCTGACACCCGCGGCACCGTATTCTAGGGCATCGCTGACCTGTGGCTTGTTGGGATTTTCCCCCACTAGCCTTCCCGTTACATCATAAAAATATAAAATATCTTTGATCGCAAAAGTCAGATTTTTTTGGGAAAAGAAATCAATTCTTAAATATAAAAAAGCTACCTCTTTTAAATTACAAAACGATTCATTGACTTTTGTTAAGAAGTATAACTTAGTTATTATATTTGTATGATCGTTACAAAGATGGATTAACTTTAAACCACTAAATCGAGCAGGATAGTAGTTAAATACCTGTTTCAAAACAAATATTTACTAGATTATTGCCAATACATACTTTTCTTTCTAAGACTAATGTATTTCTTTAAAATTTTTATAACAATAATTAAATGTTTGTATAGGATACGTAAATGAAAAAACAAAAAAGATATTTTTTGTACTAAGTCAAATTGTTTAACAAACAAAAAATAACAACAAAGAAAACAGTTTTATTTATTCATAAAGTTTTGTTGTGAAAAATTTACTTTTGTTTTTTAAATTTAAAAAATGGAATCGATAAATTAGTTTGAGGAAGCATCTTGCCAATGAATTGGCAGCAGTTTTTTTAATGGGATACGGGCCAAAATCTTTGATTTTTAAATCTCCTTTGACTGAAGCTATTCGCATCCCTTAATTTTTTGCAATTAATATTTTTAAAATCAAAAATTTGATATAAAATCCACCATTTTTTAAAAATTCCTTCAAAACGGTGGATTTTAAATCAAATTTTTGATTTTAAAAATATTAATTGCAAAAAATTAAGGGATGCGAATAGCTTCAGTAAAAGGAGATATAAAAATCAAAAAGTTTGGCCCGTATCCCATTAAAATAACTGCTGCCAATTCATTGGCAAGATGTTTCCTCAAACTAATTTATCGATTCCATTTTTTAAATTTGAAAAACAAAACAAATTTTTCACAACAAAACTTTATTAATAAATAAAACTGTTTTCTTTGTTGTTATTTGTTGTTACCTAGAATAGCAGTTAAGATAACAAAAAAGGAAGAAACATTAGAAGATGTAACTCGATACGTGACTCACTACTTAATAAAAGATAAAACTATTCAAACGAAAAATATAAAAAAATTTAAAGAAAATGAATTGGTGATAGATTGTGTAAATGAAGAAAGTGTGGCTAAAGCAGTTAACGTGTTAAGTGCTAAACTTTCGGAGAAATGTGAAATAGTAAAGGAACAAATCGCGAATCCCAAAGTTAAAGTAGTAGGAATAGATAATTATGAAAAAATGGACGATAAAGAGCTTGAAAATGATATCAATACTAGAAATTTGAACGAATTCAGCAAAAAATGTAATATACTACATTCGTACACAAATGAGAAAACCAATTTACAAACAGTAATTCTAAATGTACCAGCAAATATTTACAAATATATAAGAGAGAACAAATACAGATTATTCGTAGGATACCAGAATTGTAGAGTTTATGATATAATAGACTTTACTCCTTGTTCAAACTGTGGAAGATTTGGGTGTAGTGGCATTAAGTGTACAAACCAAAATATGTGCTTAAAATGTGCAGGTAAGCATAAAACTGCAGTCTGTGATTTTAATGAAAGAAAGTGTATTAATTGCTCCTATGCAAAAAATATTTTACAACATATGACACAAAACATATGGCAAAAGATAGCCACGAGTGCGAAATATTAAAAGCTAAAAATTAAGAAGAAATTAAGAAAATTAAGATTAAATATTAAAAGCTAAAAATTAAGAAGAAATTAAGAAAATTAAGAAGTTTGTAGTTAAGACTGATTGCACTGTTATGCCTACCATACCAAGACACATTGGTAAGGTAGAGTTCTCTAAGAAGAAATCGGTATTACCTGCGGCGGTATCACCTGCGGCGGTTTCACCAGCCGCTACAAAATCGGCAAGCGCCGTTCTATCGGTAACAGAGAAGACCTCTGGTATATCCTCAAAAGCGTTGCATGAAATCAACGCGGTTATTTCTCCTAAGCACACAGTTCGGAAAGTACCACCCAAAAGACAAACGAGAGCAAAAACTAAACAATTGTCAACAACAGATGAGGAATAAAGCTTTTGATTTTGATTGTGATAATGAAATAAGTAACATTATAACAAATGAAATAGAGTGTAGCAATACTATAATTCTGAACGTTAATTTGAAAAATCATAAGTTTATTATTTTATACGTCAATGTGAGAAGTTTAAATGCCAACCACGATAAGCTTGAACTACTCGTAAATAGACTCTTAAATAAGCCAAGCGTTATTGTATGCTTGGAAACATGGAGACCGCACCATTGTGGACTTTTTCAAATATCTGGATACAAACTATATCTCAACGAAAGTGAAATAAATAAATCGGACGGAGTTGCAGTGTACATTAAAGACAGTATCATTGAAAAGACTGAAGTGATTAAAATTGACAGGTTAAGTATCCTATGTACTGACATCCTTATGAATAATAATGAGACTATTAGGATCTCTGCAACATATAGATCTCATTTTGTTAAGAAGCCGGAATTTGTAAATACTATAAAGAAGTATCTCAATCATAACATTAATATTAAGAATCATATGCTAGTAGGAGATTTTAATATTGACACTATGCACAGAGATTTAACATATGACGACAATATTAGTCAGGAATTCCTAAATAACTTTTCAGAAAAAGCGTATACACCATGTTTCTTAGGTATAACTAGGCCGGCAAAAAACAATGTTGGTGGAACCTATATTGACAATATATTCCTTAAGTCAAATTCTATGACTACGCTAGCATTTAAACTGACAAACCCTTTTAGTGATCACTATCCTTTAATAGTAACTTTGAATAAAATCGTAATTGAAAAACAAAATAGTATACCAAAAAATGTCATTAGTTATAATAAACTACGAAATAAAGCTAGATTGATGGAATGGAGTGATATATTGTCAATAAGGGATCCAAACATTGCTATTAATGCGCTAATAAGCAAAATTAAAGACTGCCTAAACAATGCTACAGTCAGCACAAGGCGAAAAAAAAGTGTTAGAAACATGATAGCGAGGAAAAATTGGATTACCCCTGCAATAATAACATCTTGTAATAAAAAAGAAATGTTATATTCATTATGGAAAAAAATCCAACCTGTGCAGATTTAAAGTATGAGTATAAAAATTATTCTAAATTATTAGATAAAGTTTTAAAGGATGCTAAAATCAAATTTGAAAAAAACAGGATAGCAGCAAGTAGTAGGGATCCAAAAAAACTATGGGAAATAATCAATAGTAAATTAGAAAAAAGTAAGAAATCGAAAGAGCCGATTAGATATATATATGGAAACAATACAAAAATAGAGCAGAAGGAAGACATTGCCAATTACATGAACACATACTTCTGCAAAGTTGGCTCCAATCTAAGCAGAAACATTAAACAACCAAGCAACACCTATAGAAAACCAGTAGGAAGAAACGCAAAAACAATATTCATTTGTCCAACGAGTACTGTCGAAATAGGTGAAATAATTAAAAATCTTAAAGCTAAATCAGGAGGAATTGACAATATAAATGCAAAAACACTCAAAACCATTGCCCCATTTATAGTGACACCACTACAACATATTTTTAATACGTCAATCGAACAGGCCGTATGGCCAAGTGCTCTGAAAAGTGCTGAGGTTGTACCTATACACATAGCCGGGGACAAAGCTGTAGTTTCTAACTACAGACCTATATCACTAATTTCTAACATAGCAAAAATATTTGAAAAAATTATATATTATAGGCTATTCTCCTTTCTACAACAATGTAATATTATTTCAGATGCCCAATATGGTTTTGTAAAAGGTAGAGGCACAACAGACGCACTAAACAGAATTTTGGACATCATTTATAACAAATTAGATAAAAGCATTCCACTAATAGAAACTTTTATAGATCTTGCAAAGGCTTTTGACGTTGTTAACCATAAGCTATTAATTGATAAACTTGAAAGATATGGGATAAGGGGCAAATCATTGGAACTACTAACTAGCTATCTAAGTAATAGAAAACAAAGAGTTAGGATATCAGACGAAAAAAGTATTGAAAATGAAATTGACACGGGAGTGCCACAAGGAACGGTTTTAGGACCATTATTTTTTATACTATATGTTAACGATCTACTGTTAGATATGCAAAGAGACACTATTCTGTCCTATGCGGATGACACCGTTGTTATCGCTGCTGACAACACGTGGGCATCTGCTCGGGAAAAAATTAACAAATCTTTAGAGCATATAGCAAACTGGTTAGCTATCAACAAACTATCCTTAAATACAAATAAAACTGTTTACATGACTATGGGTAACTATAGTGATAGTGTTCCAATAAAACTCGATATAGATATACACAAACAGAAAATTAAAAGAGTAACAAGCCACAAATACCTAGGGTTGATATTTGATTACAACATGAAATGGGATAAGCACATTGAATATATTATAAATAAAACAAAATACTTATTATATATTTTTGCAATAATCAAAAAGTTCATGGATACTAAAACACTAATGACAATATACTACGCCTTCTTTCGTAGTTTAATAAATTATGGTATAATTGCCTGGGGCGGAGCATACAATAACAATTTAACTCTTTTACAAAAAATACAAACAAGAATATTGAAACTTATAAGTAAAAACAAATATCTAGCAAATATCCCGTTAAATGTAAATCAACTATTTACGCTTGAGGCTCTACTTTATCACTACGAAGATTTGTCAGAAATATATAAAGCAAGTACATCTAAGACTAGAAAAAAGGGGTATTCAGTTACCTAAAACAAAGAAGGCTACAGTAATAAGAATAGCTACTTAGTAGCTTTAAAAACCTTCAATACCCTGCCTTATGAACTTAAGACACTATTTGTCAGCAAGAAAAATAAGTCTAAAAATTTAAAAAATAGATTGAAAAACTATATATTTTAAACTGATTAAGCATAGTAGCAATTCTAAGTGAAATATTGAATGTTAATACTGTTTGTTTTTTAATATAAGAGTAATATATTTTGGTGAAATCTTAGTAAGTAAGTTAGTTATGTAAGTTATTTTTAATGTTTCCTCCAGTCTATGTACAGGTAGCTACGTCTACCTTTATAGAATTACATACCTGTAATTAATCTGGATAAATAAATAAAAAATAAATAAATATTAAAGAGTATTGACATGTGCTTGTCTTGAGGTGAAACAAGTCAATCTGATTTTTTTAAATTTAATATTTATGATTTGCAAATATATATATATATATATATATATATATATATATATATATATATATATATATATATATATATATATATATGCATAAGTTATTGTTATATAAGTTACAGCAAAAGAGGAACCCCATTTAGCAATAAATTTAAAATTATTTCTCATAATTCAGAGGTATGTGATAATAATTAAATAGCACTTGTTTATATCATTTGCAAACCATACATATCAAATTGAAAAGGACAATTTGGATAATTTTAATTCAGGCATCGTTCATGTCAACACTAGTGTAGTGCGTATGTGTGTGCTGGGGACCTTGGGTACGTAAACCCTATTCCACGGTCGTCGCCGACTCTTACCAAGGTGGTTACCATTGAGTACTCGCGTGATTTTGATATCGCTGGTCGGCGTCCAGTAGCGCAAACCCGAGACTCATTAAACATCGAGATCGTCTTTCTCTTTTCTGCCGTTTGTTGTCGTCGAGAAAATTGTAAGTACCGTACCTGGTAAATACAGTACCAGTATAAATACAATATACTGTTAATACATATATTTATATGATATCATGTATGATTACTTTTATAAGTATTTATAAATACTTTCTAGTTTTGAAGTTTTTTCCTAATAAAATGATCATTGTCTTAATTTTTTAACCTATTATAATTAAAATTGTATTATTACAATTATATATTATTAAAATAAATGTGCCATTGTTAAAGAACGTATTAAATGAACGCATTTATATATCTAGTTGATATTTTCAGCAATATATTTAAAAAATTAGAATCGCAACGTCAGCTGCGAAATCAGCTGGTGAAATCATCAGCGATATGGGGTCAAAATTGTAGCTGATTTCGTAGCTGTTTTCGCAGCTGATTCTTTTAGCAGGGATTTGATAATAAAAAAAACTGGAAGTCCAATAAACTATATAATAAAACAACAATTAGATACTGAATAAAATATTCTATAAAAAATATGATATCACGTGTTTACCATATGTTTTATCACGTGTTTTATCACGTGTTTTTTCGTGTGTTTATCACGAGTTATATCACGTGCCAAATCACATGTTAAATTATTTATCAAATCGGTTCGAATTAATAATGATATTTATCATGTGATTAAACACGTGATAAAACACGTGTTTAATCATATAATTTATAATATTATAAAATACGTGATTTGACATGTAACTAATCATGTGATTAATCACGTCAATATTTTCAGTAGGGTAATGCACATTTTATACCTGCTTAAAATTGCATTTGATAATTACCCGGTTGAAAAGGTCTGATAAAACCTGATAAAAATGGTGGGGAAACCTGTGCGGTTGGTGCATGCGATTATGCAAATTTGTATTAGTTTTTATCAGACCATTTCAACCGGGTAATGTATTATTAATATGTGTGCAAAAATTATGTAACAGACAGTTTTACAATATATATTCCAATACCAAGATAAATACTGCATAATTATTTTTAAATGAAATATGACTTTCTTGTTAGGGCTAGATACGCTTCATACTATTTTTATTATGCAAATACCTAGCTAGTTGTCTGATAAATTATTAAATATTTCATTTGAAGCATACTCTGAAAGCATGTTGCAAAATTTATAGTTATGAACATAGCATGGTTCTTTTATTGATATTCATACTTTTTTTTTATATGGTAAAAAAAATCATGTATAATAATAATGTTGCTGTATTTTTTAATTTATGAATAACATAGAATTTTTTATTCATTAATATATTAGTTCTTTAGAAACTCGTGTACACAAGTGTAGAAAATATACAATAATTTATTATATGAAAATATAATACATTGAAGTTATTTTCTAATAGATATATTTACAAATAGTACAAACTTTAGACAATGGAAAGTTATTTAATGGAAAGTTATTTATCACAAATCACAAAATTAAGTTTTCAATATTATCAATACAATGTATAGTATTACAATTTGT
The DNA here is from genome assembly GCA_036365515.1 of Torymus aiolomorphi. NCBI lineage: Eukaryota > Metazoa > Arthropoda > Insecta > Hymenoptera > Torymidae > Torymus > Torymus aiolomorphi. The sequence continues at coordinate 224,948,439 of CM070874.1, read as the reverse complement.
AAACCAAGAAATTATTTTTACTCTTACTACACCTTCTTCAAGGAGTATCAGACAATTATGTTGCTTATGGAGACTACTTATCTTAGATTTTGACGCTAACGTTTTCTTTAAGAAGCCATAGTCTGCAATCATGTGACAAAAGCCATGTTTTGTTGGCACAGGATCTATTTGACTGGCTGTCATGAACCAGAAGAATGCCTTCTAATACAAATTTGCAGATTCGTATGCCCCAGCCGCATAGTTTTCTGCACCCTTTTCATCTGGTTTTATCAGATTTTTTCAACCGGGTAATTATCAAATGCAATTTTAAGCAGGTATGAAATGTGTATTAGTAAAGAGAGTTGTTTTGATCCAATATTAAGAAAATTAGAAATGAATGTAATTTATAACTGATAATTACATAAGGCTTATTGTACAAGCCTAATATTATTGAAAATAGATATTTCTATTCGGTTGATTTAGAAACATAATATTATTCATACATCTTACATAATGGATCAAATCACTGAATTTTGTTAGAGCATCGAATAGAACATGTAACATCTATTTTCTAGAATATTAGGCTTGTACAATAAGCCTTATGTAATTATCAGTTATAAATTACGTTCATTTTGAATTTTCTGAATATTGGATCAAAACCACCCTCCTTACTAATACACATTTCATACCTGCTTAAAATTGCATTTGATAATTATAATTATTACCCGGTTGAAAAGGTCTGATAAAACCAGATAAAAATGGTGGAGAAACCTATGCGATTGGTACATGCGAATATACAAATTTGTATTAGAAGGCATTCTTGCGATTGATGACAGCCAGTGAAATAAATCCTGTACCGACAAAACATGATTTTTGTCACATGATTGCAGACTGGCTTCTTAAATAAAAGGTTTGCGACAAAATCTAGGATAAGTAGTCTCCATAAGCAACGTAATTGTCTGATACCCCTTGGAGAAGGTGTAGTAAGAGTAAAAATATTTTCTTTGTTTACAAATTATAATACTATACATTGAATTGTTAATATTGAAAACTTAATTTTGTGATTTGTGATAAATAATTTGCCATTGTCTAAAGTTTGTACTATTTGTAAATATCTATTAGAAAATAACTTCAATGGATTATATTTTCATATAATAAATTATTGTATATTTTCTATACTTGTGTACATGATTTTCTAAAGAACTAATATATTAATGAATAAAAAAATTCTATGTTAATTTAGTTATGTAATTTCAATGAAGTTTCTTAAAGATTTTGTATACAATATAGAATAACATTCTAGATATAAACAGAGGTTTCATTGGTGGTTGATTCTGAATTTAGATATTCTTGTACGGCTGTACTGTGTGGGTGAAATGACAGTGTAGCGGCACAAGTATATCTAAATTCACAATTTATATATCTGGAATGTTACTCTACGCTGCATAGAAAACCTTTAAAGGGTTGCGATGAAATGATAGTGTTTTGGCATAATAATATCTATATTCATAATCAATCCCCCTTTGAAACCTCTTGTTATATCTTAAATGTCATTCCACATTATACACATGACTTTTTAAGAAACTTTTCAATAAAATTTCTTAATAGTTTTGCAGTGTAGAGTAACATTCTACATATAAACAGAGGTTCCCATGGGGATTGATTGTGAATTTAGATATTCTTATGCCACTACACTGTCAGTTCTTCTAAACCCCTAAATGAGATTTGAAAAGTCATTAGATATGACTATGTACATTTTGATGTCATTAGACATGAGTACATAGACATAAAAAAAATTTGTTAGGTTTACGTAGTCATATCTAATGACTTTTCAGATCTCATTTAGGAGTTATGAAGAAATAACAGTGTATTCGCATAATAATATTTATATCCCTGGCGAAAAACATCACGTGATTAATCATATGATTTATAACTTGATTTCTCACTGGATTTCTCACGTGATTTTCCACGTAATTTCTCACGTGACGATTTGGCGCGATTTCTCACGTGATTAATCACGTGAAACATCACGTGACAATGCAAACATAAAAAAATAATATATAGCGCTTATTCGTTAATGAAACTTGTTTCCTTAATGAATAGCAAATACATTATCGCAGAAAAAAACGATACATAAAATTTCCGACCCAACCGAGAATCGAACTCACGAACTTTGGGTTCTTGCGCAGGTACGCTATCCATTACGCTATCACTCGCCTGAAAGATTGTGGTCATTTTCATCTACATAAGGTGCATTCTCCATATTTATTGCTATTTCAAATTGATTATTTATATAAAATATCAATGGTTTGTAAAAATTATTTATTTATACACTATCTTAATAAAATGCATAACTTACATTAAAACATTAATTAATTAAATTCGAATAACTTAAGAATGTAGTGCCGGTAAAGTAGAAATCAGGTATCTACAAAACTAATTTTTTTTTTAAACAAAATACCGAATTATTTTTGTAAAATTTTATGAACGTAAAATGGTAAATAATGAACATTACTTTTTTAAAAATTTTTATTACTTTTGAAAAAGTTATTCGAATTTAATTAATTAATATTTTGATGTAAGTTACTCATTTTCTTTAAATAGTGTATAAATAAATAATAATTAGAAATTTTTGATATTTTAGGTAAATGATCGTCCTTAATATTTATTTAATTGCTGTTTAATTTTGATTATTTAATTTGCTATTTAATTTTGATCATTTTGAAAAGAAGTAATTTATATTGAGATATTAAATAATTAAATTCGAATAACTTTTTGAAAAGTAATACAAATTTTTAAAAATGTAATGATCATTATTTACAATTTTATATACATAACATTTTATAAAAATAACTCGGTATTTTGTTATAAAAAAAAAAAATTAATTTTGTACTTACCTGATTTCTACTTTACCGGCCCTACATTCTCAACTTATTCGAATTAAATTAATTAATGTTTTAATATAATTTACGCATTTTATTAAAATAGTATATAAATAAATAATTTTTACCAACCATTGCTATTTTACATAAATAATCAAATTGAAATAGCAATAAATATGGAGAATTCAGCTCATGTAGGTGAAAATGACCACAATCTTTCAGGCGAATGATAGCGTAATGGATAGCGTGTTTACGCAGGAACCCAATGTTCGTGAGTTTGATTCTCGGTTGGGTCGGAAATTTTATGTATCTTTTTTTCTGCGATAATGTATTTGCTATCCATTGAGGAAACAAGTTATATAACAAGATATATATTATTTTTTTATATTTGTATTGTCACATGATTTTTCACGTGATTAATCACGTGAGAAATCGCGCCAAATCGTCACGTGAGAAATCACGTGAAAAATCACGTGAGAAATCCAGTGAGAAATCAAGTGATAAATCATGTGATTAATCACGTGATTTTTTTCGCCAGGGAATCACAATTGATCCCCATCGTAACCTCTTCTTCTATCTCAAATTTGATTCTACATTATACTTAGGAGAGAATCTATTCAAATTGTGATACGGTCAGCTTAATAAAAAAAGACCTCCTTTAAAGGCCTTGAGTTTTTAAGGAGGTTTTGTTACATTGATCTGATAGCATCCCAATTTTAATAATAAAGTTACTGAAAAGTTTTTGTATGAATTATAGACTAACACTCCAGATATAAGAATAGTCTCCGATGGGGATTGATTGTAAATTTAGATATTATTAGGCCAAAACACTATCATCTCATCGTAACTCTTTAATCTGATCTGATATGATTATACGTAAACTTACCAGTTTTTTTAAGATCTCATTTAGGGGTTTTGAAGAAATAACAGTATAGCGGCACAAAAATATCTATATTCACAATGAATGCCCATCGGAAGCTCTTTTTGTATCTGAAATCTCATTCTACATTACACAGAGACTCATTTAAGAGACTTTATTCAAATTTAGATGCCATCAAGTTAATGCAAAAAGACCTTCTTTACTCTGTCCTTGAGTTTTTAAGGAGATCTTCTTACATGAATCTGATAGCATCCCAATTGCAATAAAGTTTCTTAAAGATTTTTAATGCAGTATAGAATAACATTTCATATATAAACTGAGCTTCCAATGGGCATTGATTGTGAATATAGATATTCTTGTGCCGCTTCACAGTTATTTCTTCAAAATCCCTAAATGAGATCTTAAAGAAACTGGTAAGCTTACGTATAGTCATATCAGATAACTTTTTAGATCACATTAAGGAGTTGCGATGACATGATAGTGTTTTGGCCTAATAATATCTGAATTTATAATCAATCCCCATCGAAAGCTGTTCTTATATCTGGAGTGTTACTCTACACTTCATACAGAAACATTTGAGTAACTTTATTATTGAAATTGGGATAAAGGAGCAGTGGGGCCAGGTAAACAATATATATCGTAATACTACGCATGTAAAAGTGGCAATTTATCGCCACAACCTGGTCACACTGTAAAGGAGGTCTTTTTGCATTAACTTGATGTCATCTAAATTTGAATAAAGTCTTTCAAATGAGTCTGTGTATAAAGCAGAATGAGATTCCACATATAAACAGAGGTTCCCATGGGGATTGATTGTAAATTTAGATATTCTTGTACCTCTGCGCTGTGTGGCTGAAATGACAATGTAGTGGCACAAGAATATCTAAATTCACAATCAATATCTGAATTGTTATTCTCCACTAAACACAAAAGTTTTTAAAATACTTTACTTAAATTGGGATGCCAAAAATTGAAAGAAGGATGCCAAGAATGTATTTATTAGCGTGAATGATGAGTGTAAGTGTGAGATAAGTATTGCAAGTATTATTTTAGCTGTTTATTAAAATAAACTAAAAAATAAAATAAAACTAAAGTTCAACTGTATTTACGACCTGACTCTGTCAGCGATGTTTTATATTTTTAACTAATAACGAAATAGTCATTGCTCATGTACCATACAGTATTCAACTAATTTCTTTTAGCCATTTTTACCTGTGATATCACTAATTACACTGTTTAATTTACTATTCAGTATTATTAGTTTTAAGAAAAAACTGTGATATCATTGCATTGTTTTATTTTATAGACTAAGGAACACTAGTTGGCTACATGTACATGATATTTAAAATTTATTTTATTTTGAAATCCGAATTATTGTATCGAAAGGCGCTTTTAAATTGATGTGATTTGTAATACTGTTTGTAATCCATTTACAATAAATGACTATTATTATTATATTACTATTATTTAAGAAGACTTTTTCAAAACCCTTCAGGAAAGTAAGTTAATATTATTATGTGAAATTAAAAATATTCTTTTTATTTCGAATACTTTAATTAAATGACTTTCAAGTAAGTACCCGAATGGAAAACATAAACGGTAATTATCGTATGTTTCGGCACGTTCTTTTACGTGTTGCTATGTTGCTGTACCTTTCCATACGATTTGGTACGTTTCGGTACGTTTTGATTAAGATTCGGACATTTTATACGAAAACCTACCAAAACGTACCAAATCGTATCGAATCGTACGTAAACTTGCAGGAATGTATGGTGATGTATAGTGACATACATGTACGTACGAAAATGAACGGAAACATACTTGTATGTACCAAATGAATGCATCAATATGAAAGTTTTTGTACCGAAAGGCACCGAAACACACAGAAACATACCGAAACGTACCGAAACGTACCGAAACGTACCAAAACGTACCGAAACGTACCGAAACGTACTGACATGTACCAAAACGTACGAAAACGTAAAGCAATGTACATCAACATACGTGACCTTACAGAAATATGCGATCACATATGTAAACGTACGGAATTGTAAAATGTAATATTTTACGAAAGTTTTTATTCTACAAAAACTTTTGAAATAACAAATATTTTCCAGTATATTTCAAGTTCTCATAATTTTCTTTACAATACCGTATATTCACGTACATTGACATATACTTTCGTACGTTTTTGTACGCTGGGGTACGTTTCCGCATGTTTTGGTACGTTTCGGTACGTTTCGGTACGCTTAGGCAAGAAATTTTTTGGGACAAAAAATAATTTTTCTCAGCATATGTAAGTTTCTGTAGGTTCCTGTACGAGGCTGTACCTTCGAGTACCCTGACATTCATTTCTGTACCATTCGGTACATTTAGGTACGATCCCGTACAAATGTCCGAATCTTAATCAAAACGTACCAAAACGTACCAAATGGTGCGAGAATTTACAATAATGTACTAGATTGTATTAATATTAGTATTAGTATTTCATTTATTGTAAAAGTATTTTACAAATTTAAAGCAGTTACATATAATATTCATAATTTAACAGTCTTGTAATAATATAATATTTAGAAATATATCATCAATATCTCGATATAAAAACAGATTTATTTAAAATTCCATAATCGTCAATACCTAATTTCAGTCTTTAAATTAATACTGTTTGCGAAATATCACAGTCTAAACTTACAGCTATATAATACACAGTGGTAAGTCAGAGTTAAAATAGTGATATCACAGATAGGAAGTAGTATAGAATAATTTAAAATGAGTAGAAATTAGATTGACTAGAATCACTATCACTGAAGTTATCAGATCGTTATTAAAGCTAACACCTCACATTCACTCTCACCACTCGCGCTAATAAATACATTCATACATACAAAACTGTGTATATGGGACGATACATAACACGTATTACATAATAGAGAATTTCGCGGGTGATTAGTCAAGGTCAAGGAGATGCCTTCTCAGAGCAGTTTTAAATCTGCTGAGAGAGGAAAATTTTCTTATCGCAGCAGGCAGGGAATTCCATAGGCGTGCACCTTGTACTCGAAGAGATCTATCACTAGTTTTGGTACACGTCGGGGATATTGTTAATTCTTTAATTTCACCTCTAGCAGTAGCTCTGGGTACATACCTAGAAAAGAGACTTTCTAGATAGTCCGGAGCATGCATGCACATGATCTTGTACATAAGTACTGCCATGAAATAGTGTCTCCTCGTATCAGTGCGCAGCCAGCTCAGAGTTAATCTGTGAGGTGAAATATGATCATTGTAACATAGTTGTACGATTATTATTTCCATTCGGTAGCAATAAAAATGAAATCATTCTTTTATATATCTTACTAAATTCAGATATGATTTATTAAATATGTACAAACATAATTTATCATTTTCTTTTTGATTTATTATTATATTTATATTGATCCGATTATTTTTACATTCCTTGTTTTTACTTTACTTTATTCTATTTATTGTAAACTGCAATTAAATATATGACTGCGTCTAATATTGTACTTTGTTCTGTAGAAAAAGGCTGTGGGAAAAAGACAAAAGAAATGAATCGTCAATAATAATATACAAGAATTTATGTTTTTATTTCAACTATAGCTTGACCTCCCACCTTAGAAATGCATAGACTGCAAAAGAAATTTATATGAAAAAATAATTAAACATCAAAGAAAGATTGTCGGCTGCAACCATGTTCAACCTATAAATCAAAATTTAGTATGTTCTTATTTGATGTTTTATATGTAATATAAGACAAAAGTGACAGCTGTTCTCATACATATTGTAGATTTATCTATTTTACGAATAGAGATTATGTTGGATCAAGCAATCGTATTCTAATACAAATTATGAAATAGTAATGAAGTATACCCATAAAAATCACGCTCTCATAGCCCTTCAAGACATTTGCATACGAATTTCACACTTCGCGCGCAATAACTGGTTCTTGCGTGGCAAGCATTTCCCTCGTACGCTAGCGCTACACCACGCGGGCCAGGGAAAGCACTCATGCGCCAGTGATATCCCTAGCGCGCCAGCGGTGTATCACGAGCCCGAGGGCAACTCCCCGAGCGCGAGCGATGTCCCTCGGGCGCGAGGCGAACGCGAGGGGAACCGCTCGGGCACGAGCGGTGTCCCTCGGGCGCGAGCGATGTCCCTCGGACGCGAGGGGAAACTCTCGTGCGCTAGCGCTCCCCACGCGCGCGCTCTCGTGCGCTAGCGCTCGCCACGCGCGTGTGCCCTTCCACTCGAGCGCCAGCGCTCCCCACGCTCTTTCCCTTGCGCGCCAGCGATCTCCACGCACTTTCCCTCGCGCGTGCGTTCTTCCTCCGAGCGCCAGCGCTCTCCGCGCATTGTTCCTCATGCGCAAGCGCTGATCCCCGGGCACAAACACTCCTCTGGCGCAAGAGTGCTGCGCACGGATTCTTCTCGCATTCGAGTAATTCTCCTAGCGCACGAGTGCCTCGCGCGGGCCCGCTTCGTCCCTCTCGCGCTGATCCCCAAGCATCAGCGCTTCTCTCGCGCTACATCTCACGCGCGCACGCTGATCCTCGGGTGCCAGCGTTGATCCTGCAGTGCCAGCGTTTTCTTGCGTTGGGTCCAGGACGCCAGCATTCCCCTCATACGCGAGCACTGATTTTTGGGCATAAGTACTCTCCTGGCGCAAGAGTACTGCGCACAGACTCACCTCGTGTTCGAGCAATTCTCCTCGCGCACGAGTGTTTCGCGCGGGTCTACTTCGTTCCTCTCGCGCTGATCCTCGAGCGTCAGCGCTTCTGTCGCGCTACACCTCACGTGCACGCGCGCTGATCCTCGGGTGCCAGCGCTCGTCACGCGGTTCCACTCGTGCGCGCGTGCTGATCCAGGAGCGCCACCGATTTCCTCGCGTTGTGTCCCGGGCGCCAGCATTCTCCTCATGCGCGAGCGCTGATCCTCGGGCACAAGCACTCCCCTGGTGCAAGAGTGCTGGGCACGAACTCGCCTCGTATTCGATCGATTCTCCTCGCGCACGAGTGCTTCGCGCGGGCCCGCTTCGTTCCTCTCGTACGCGAGCGGGACACGTGGGTTCACCATGGACGCAAGCAGGTGCACTGTTTCCTTCGTAGTTATCCTCTCACGCGAGCCCCTGCGGTCGCGAGCGGTACGCTCGCGTTCGAATAGTTTACGCACGTGTGTTACGCACAGGGTCGGCTTGGCCGCAAATAGCTAGCCCTCGCGCACGAAGGTTTCGCGCGGGTCTGCTTCGCGTTCTAGCAGTTTTTCTCGGGCATAGATGTCATGCGCAGGCTCGCTTTGCGTTTAAATAGATCTCCACGTCGCATGGATGTTGCAGCGCCCAGCTCGCTTCGTATGCGACAGCCTTCTTCGTCGCACTGTTTTGTGCCTGGGCCCGCTTCGTGATCGAGCAGTTGTCTTTGTGCGCGAGATCTACATTTGGGCTCTCCTCACGTACATGGGTGATTCGCGCGGTCCTGCCTCGCCTTTGAACAGTTCTTCTTACGCCCAGGTGTTAAGTGCAGGTTCTACTCGGTTGCAAATAGTTCTCCTCACGCACGAGAATTACGCGTGTATCTACTTCGCGTTCTAGCAGTTCTCCTTGCGAATAGATCTTTTGCGCAGAATCGCCTCCCATTCGAGTGTTGCCCTCGGACCACTTTGTGTTTGATATCCTTTTTCGTCATCCAATGTTGCTCCTGGGCCCGTTTCGTATCCGAGCAGTTATTGTTATATGCGAGAGTTGGAGCAATTCTTCACGCATAGAGTATTTTGCGACTTTTTCTTTTTTTGCACGTGTCTTATGCACGGGCCTGCCTTGCGTTCGATCAGTTCTCCAAGTGCACGAGAATTACAAGCAGGCTGGTCTCGCGTTCGAGCAGTTGGCCTCGCTAGTGTACACTACATAATGACTCATCTCGGTTGCGAGCAGTTCTTCGCTCGTATGAATTTTATTGCAAGTTGTGTTAGAAGACGTCTGTCCCCCGGGCTTGCGCAAACATTTCCTTGTTTAGTCGTTTGCTCCGCGTAGGCTATGCGCAGTGTATCGGCGAGTTTTTGGGCCATCACTTGCGCATTAGCTATTACTCTCGGGATTGATTTTTCCGCTGTGCTATTTCTCGCAAGAAGAAAATAATTTAACAAATGTAGCCCTATCGCTGCAAGTAAAACTTCTCGGGACATCGTTAGTAAGAGTATCGTTTGCCGAATGGAAAGACCTTTACTGATTAGCAAAATTACTGTCTCAAACAAAATTCTGTGGTATGAGCAGCTCGCGCATGGGCATTATGCCCGTGTTTGTCTTGCGTTCGAGCATTTCGAGGTGTTCGCATGAATTCACCGTGAGGTTCAGCAGTTCTACACGATTCTTTACCTTACTTTCGCGGTTGTTATTTTATTGCGAGCGTTAAACTTGAACTTACCTCATCTTAGAGCTTGCAGGTATTGAAGGTTTGTCTGTATTTGTGAGTTTGGTGGTATCACTTGCGCATTTGCAATTAATCTTGAACTCGTTTTTTTTCGTATTGGGGCTATAGATGTAGTACCGCGTTACCTTTATACTTTGAGGTCGTAATCGGTTTGACAGTGCATCATTTATAGACTTAGGGTAGGACCTCGTTTCTCGCTAGCGCTTGCGCTACTGTGAACGCAGTGATACACCCGCGGCGAGAGGCCTATACGTGAGCGAGCGAGACACGCACACTAACGGCAAGAGACGTGCGCCAGCGGCGCGAGGGGGGGGGGGTGCCTGCACGAGCACGACCGCATCGAAAGTGAAAAATAACGGTCGCTCGAAAAACATGGCGCGTAAACCAATACAAAGAGAGAGAGAGAGAGAGAGAGAGAGAGAGAGAGAGAGAGAGAGAGAGAGAGAGAGAGAGAGAGAGAGATACCTCTTTATTTGTCTCTGCGACAAAAATGATTATACAATAGTTTACAATAAAGATATAAATATTATGGTCAGTTAATATAAATATCTAAAAAAACAATATGCTATAAAACTGTAATATAAAATATAAAATATGTTGAGATATAATTATACATATATAAGACAATTTTTACTTTGGTCAAGGCGCATAATTACAAAAAAAGAAAATACAACAATATAACAATATGTAATAATATCACAGTCAGTCTTAAAAGTATATCGCAGTTTATCACAGGTTGGGGCCGTAAGGCCGTGACAAAGATCGAATAAACATCACAGACTTGGAAATACAATTCCAACTCCATCTACCCCCACATAGGAGAGCTAACGATCGAGATCGAGAAGATATTTGCGCACCGTCCTTTTAAAGGAAAATAAGGATGGAGAATGACGCAGGGTGGAGGGAAGGGAATTCCAGGAACGAGCGCCGTGGACCTGAAAGGCTTTGGCACCTGTCTCTGTTTTCACCTTTGGGATATTGAGTTCAGGTGGAATGCCCCTACTGGAGGACCTTGGCTCATACTCACTGAAAAAAGAGACAAGGTATTCAGGTTCGCGTAGCCGGGTAATTTTAAATAGTAATATGGCTTCGAAATGAAGCCAACGCGAATCTGTCGGAAGCCAACCAAGACGCCTCCTAAAAGGGGTAGTGCGTTCATCCCTCCTCACCCGAAAAATGTATCTCACACATGACTTACTCAGTCGCTGTAGACGAAGTCGCTGTTCATCCGATGCGTCTAGACACAGTACAGTAGTCCAGGTGTGGTTGGACTAATGACTCGACTAGCCTTCTGCGGAGGACCTCGGTGGTACAACCCCTAATTAACCGCAGGCTATATAGGGATTTATTGACATTTTTCGTTATAGAGTCAACCTGCGGCCTCCATGTAAGTTTGCTGTCAAGTGTAACACCAAGGCTCGCGACCGCCTCACTGAAAGGGACGTACGTCATCTTCTGAAGTATCAGAACTTATAGATTGTGAACAATCGAGAAACTTTTTATCTAAATGGTCACTATTGAAAATTTTTACAAATGCATCACTGGTATATAAAACATTATGGCGCCCAATAAACTCCAAAAGCTTTAGAGCACAATTTCTTCTTTCTTATATTACTTCGACTTCAAATCTTCCGAAAAACTTTGGCTTTGGAATGGGTGGAAAGGGTTCTTTGCGATGCAGAGTGCAACTACTGCAAGGTACCATACAGTTTTCTAAAATCACTATAGCGTTTCCAAATTGCAACTTTGGATACCACATCTGGTGATGTTTTAAAAACATCTAAAATAATTAAAATATTTTATTATAGAATTATTATTGTGAATAATGATAATAATAATAATAATAATAATAATAATATTTATTAACCAAAGTACAAGATTATACAAAATTTACAATTACATATGTAATCCAGCAGAGGAACTAATTCCTGTTCGCTGGTCCGGTGCACTTAAATACTAACTTAGAACTAAAGTAATTTGGTTAGGAGTTTGTTGACTTTTATAAGAATAATTAATTTCTAAGTATTGTATTAGGGGTTTCCTCTTATCCATTGTTTTAGTTTAATTTTTTGGTATGCTTATGTCTAATTGTTTTTAATTCATCTGATAAGTTATTGAACTGCATTATTGCACTAATGTAACTGTTTCTTGTGCTAATGATCAGGTGTCTTCTTGGAATTTGTATACTTTTTTTTCTCGTTGTACTATTGGAGTTAATAAAGGCTGACTATAGTTCTTCGTAATGTTAAGACAGTGATTCGTACGAAAAGGTTTGATCCAAGCTTATAGGATTTTTGTCGAGTGTAAATTTGTTCTTATTAATTTTTTTAAGTAATCTTATCTGTAGTCTATTGAGCAAGCTTTTACTGTTAGAATACGTGCCTCTCCAGGCTATAATTCCATATGAAATAATGCTGTGAAAGAGGGCATAATATATTTTCCTCAAGGTACCAGTAGTCATGAGTTTTACCAGTTTATAGAAAATGAAAATAAGATATTTTGTTTTATTGTAAATGTATTCCATGTGCTCGTTCCATCTCATGTTACTATTAAAAATGATGCCTAAATATTACGTACTTTCTACTCTATTGATTTTAGTGCCTTAAATATTAATGTCCAAATTTTTTGGTGTGCTATCTATTTGATTTCCAAATTTAATGTAAACTGTCTCATCTGTGCTTAATGAAAGCTTGTTTAGTGCTAGCCATGTTGATATTTTATGTAGAGTTTGATTCATTTTGGTTTCTACTTCTTTCCAGGTTGTGGCGGTCGTTATTACAGCGGTATCATCTGCGTATGATACTATAGTGTCTTCGGGGATGTCTAGTAGCAAGTCGTTACTATAAAGTAAGAAGAGTAAGGGTCCCAAAATAGTTCCTTGAGGAACACCCATATTGACTGATTGGAATTGGCTGTATAACTTTTTATTAGGTTATAAACACTTCCTCTTATTCCGCAATTGTATATTTTATCAAGTAAAATTTCATAGTTTACCGTGTCAAAAGCTTTGGCGAGGTCAAGGAAAGTTATGGCAATGGGAGTGCTCCTGTCTAATTTACCATATATTGCGTTAGATATTAGGGATAGAGCATCTTTTGTACTTTTATTTTTCCTAAAACCATATTGATTTTTGGCAAGTATTTCGCATTTGTTTATAAAATTTGTTATTTTATTGTGTATGATTTTTTCTAATATTTTTGCTAGGTTTGAGATAAGTGAAATGGGTCTGTAGTTAGTGGCGATATGTTTTTCTTTTGATTTATGGATAGGTACAACTTCTGCAGTTTTCAGTGCATCTGGCCAGATTGCCTTTTCTATGCAGAGGTTGAAAATGTGAACTACACAGAGAGAAATCTGTAGCTAATACCGCGTGAAGCGAGTTGCTCTTATGGCTGCTGCTTTACCATGCAATATTAGCAAACGAGCGGCTGCCATTGATGACGCAAACGCCAGCAATATTAGCACGGGAATTTCCACACTAAAAAAGTTAAAGGTTTTTGCAATATACGCTGGAAACCGTTGCGATTTGTGTGCTCTATAGTCACTACAGGCGCACGACAGAGAGCATGCTCCATTCGCATCGGATTAGTGCGATGATCGCATTGGACCCATGCGAATGAGTGTAACCTTCTGTGAAGTGGTGTGCTCATACGAGCCTTCGCATGAAATCGAAGCAGTGTTGAAATCGCAGCAGTGTCAAGCGATAAACGCTTGAATATGTCGTATGTTTTTTCCGCCAAGTCAATAGGAAAATCGTATCTCATTGCGCAGAGGTGGTAGGTATATATTGCTGTTTTCATGTGGCTAAAGCTATGCTCTCATAGCCACAGCCGTTGCGTTTATAGCTACTAGAGGTTAGTACGAAAACCGTGTCACGAGAATCCATGCGATTATTGCAATAGATTTCTCTCCGTGAAGGGTTTCTGCTATATGTTCAACCAGGGTTTTCAATGTTTTGCCATTGATATTATCAATACCACCATTTTTGTTTTCCATTCGGCAGATAATTTTTGAAATTTCCTGGTGACTAGTTGGCTCGAAGAATATAATTTTGCTGTTCATTGTAGAGAGCATAATTTCCTCATTTATTGGTGGTCTTATTTTATCACTTACCTTTTTGCCAATTGAGCAGAAAAATTTTTTCAAATACTCAGCAATTTTTACAGGGTCAGATATTTTCTTATAGCTATCAGTTAAATAGTAAATGTTATTATTCCTTTTACGATCTTTTCCAATTTTTTGATTAATTTCATTCCATATCCTCTTGGGACTATTCACGCTATATTCTATTTGTTTTTATCATACAATTCCTTCGCTTTATTTATAATTTAAAAACGAAGATACATACATTTGATTTTTTGGTTTTCAATTACTTATATTATTTTTTGTAAATATTCCAATAGTTTATATAACGACTTTAAAGGTGCGCCATTTTAAAAAATGTGAAAAAGCCTATTTTTTAGGTTATTGTCATGTATAACTCGAGAAAGATGTTCTTAAAATTTATAAAAAAATTTAGATATATAGAAGACACAAATACATGTAGGTGAATTTTTTCAGATTTTTTAAGGTCATTTTCAGTGTTACAAAAATTTCTAAATTGCTATTACAACCGAAAAATCATGCATTTACCGTTTAAAATCATGTTCCAAAATGATGTTCCAAAAGTTTCTGAAAAGAATTAGGTAAATAGAATACATATAAAAATTGGACGATAGGGAGGGTCAACCCTTCAAAAATAAACAAAAAAAAAAAAAAACACAACACTTCACATTCTATATTCCAACGTTTCGCTGATCCTTGTTGTCAGCCTGATCAGGGAACTGTTTATTGAAAAAATTCAGATATAAATACAATTATAAATATCGTTGTCACAAGCGCTTTTTAAATGAACAACATTGAAAGATAAAACTTACAAAACTAATCTCAACAACATGTCAACCAGATAATTATCAAATTATTTAGTAGTAACAACTACATTGTCAAAAGTAGAAAGCCACATTGTCTCACTCACAGATGACTGAAATTCGGCTAAATTTATCTTCGAGTATATAAGCATTGCTCCCTATGTTATTGTCGAGTAGTATACAAACGCAATTTTACACATATATGCGAGGATATATTGTCCAGTCGCATACAAACGCAAATTTACACATATATGCGAGGAGGTCAGTACGAACGTGTGTTTGTGTGTCTATATGTATATATATGTCTCGTGTAAAGTCACGTTATGTTTTGCATAGATTGATTAGTCTATTGTATTGTGCATTCAAAAAATTTGTATCCTCATGTCTATTTATAGTACACTCATTACTTTTTATGTGTAACATTTCTAAAATCCGTCTTTTATTAAAATTATGTTCTCTGTCTAATATTACAGTATTTTCCCAATCAAAACAATGATTGGGATTTTCAAAAATATGTGTGGGTACAGGCATTAATTTGTTATTGTTAATATAGAGGGCATGATCAATTTTTTCTACCGATTTTTTATGTTCTTGAATACGAGTTTTTAAAGAACGTTTATTTTCACCTATATATACGTTACTACAACTACCGCAATTAAATTTGTAAATGATTCCAGTCTCATTCCATTTACAATTTTTATCTTTGCCTAATTTTATAATGTTATCCATTTTTTGGTTCATGAGGGGAACGCAACGAATATTGTATTTTTTGAGTAGTTTAGCAGAAGTATAATAAAATTTTTCTATGAAGGGCAAGGCTAATGTCAAGGACGGCTCAACCGAATTAGCGGTAGTTTTTGCAATAGTTGTATTTTTAAATTTGTGATAACGTAATCTACTTGAAATACAGGAATCTGTGAAATCCGTAGGATAATTGTTGTTGCTTAAAATATTTTTTACGATATCGATGTTTTGTTTGTAAAATGAAACATCCGAAAGTAGAATGGCCCTGTCGATCAAATTAGACACAATATTACGTTTCTGTTGTGTGATATGGTTTGAAGAAAAATTTAAAATTCTGCCTGAACTGGTTTTCTTTTGGTACCAATTGGTGATAATTTTGCTATTGTTTTTAAGATTTAACCCTGATAAAAAACAATAGCAAAATTATCACCAATTGGTCAAAAAATGGATAACATTATAAAATTAGGCAAAGATAAAAATTGTAAATGGAACGAGACTGGAATCATTTACAAATTTAATTGCGGTAGTTGTAGTAACGTATATATAGGTGAAAGTAAACGTTCCTTAAAAACTCGTATTCAAGAACATAAAAAATCGGTAGAAAAAATTGATCATGCCCTATGTATTAACAATAACAAATTAATGCCTGTACCCACACATATTTTTGAAAATCCCAATCATTGTTTTGATTGGGAAAATACTGTAATATTAGGCAGAGAACATAATTTTAATAAAAGACGGATTTTAGAAATGTTACACATAAAAAGTAATGGGTGTACTACAAATAGACATGAGGATACAAAATTTTTGAATGCACAATACAATAGACTAACCAATCTACGCAAAACATAACGTGACTTTACACGCGACATATATATATACATATAGACACACAAACACACGTTCGTACTGGCCTCCCCGCATATTTGTGTAAATTTGCGTTTGTATGCGACTGGACAATATATCCTCGCATATATGTGTAAAATTGCGTTTGTATACTACTCGACAATAACATAGGGAGCAATTATATACTCGAAGATAAATTTAGCCGAATTTCAGTCATCTGTAAGTGAGACAATATGGCTTTCTACTTTTGACAATGTAGTTGTTACTACTAAATAATTTGATAATTATCTGGTTGACATGTTATTGAGATTAGTTTTGTAAGATTTATCTTTCAATGTTGTTCATTTAAAAAGCGCTTGTGATAACGATATTTATAATTGTATTTATATCTGAATTTTTTCAATAAACAGTTCCCTGATGAGGCTGACAACCAGGATCAGCGAAACGTTGGAATATAGAATGTGAAGTGTTGTGTTTTTTTTTTTTGTTTTTTTTTGAAGGGTTGACCCTCCCTATCGTCCAATTTTTATATGTTTCAAATAATGGAGGATGGACATAATTCATATAAATAGAATACACGTCAGTTCATCACTCAAATTTTTTCATATTTTTTTGCGTCACGATTTGCGACTAAAAAAATTTTTAAAGTACTCGAACGCTCAGGGAAGTTCATATTAAGAATATGAATATATATATATATATATATATGACGCTTGTTATTGTGCTTATAAGGCTATATATTTTTATGAATGTTTCTTATGTACATAAAGAATTTACTGCAAAAGAGAAAATATGTGTAATATTTAGAGGCAATATCGCAGATTTTCATTTACACAAAGTATAATAAATACTAAACTAGTCTTCATCGCTGTCTTCTTCAATAATTGGTTGCATATCAACTAAATCAAAAAGATGGGTCAATGTTTCTGCTAGTCGGACAATTCTAGACGAATATCGAGCCTTAGATAAGTAATAAATAACGGAGGCTACATATGAGCAGCATCCGATAGTTCGGTTCCCATTGGCGCAGCTACAGCAATAACGGTTGATACCTTTTTAGACAATAGTATTTGGTTGATAATCGATGTAGCATTTGTACGTTTTGCTGTTTATATGTCTTGATTTTATCTCAAACTGTATAATATTTAGTGTTTCTTTCAAGCATCTCAGAACAAGAGCATCATTTTCATCTAACATTTCCGCCAAATATGAAATAGATTATTTCAACTGATAACTCTCTGTAAAAAATATTTCTAGGACATTAAAGTGATTTCAGAGAAGTCTAATAACTCATTCGATGGTAATGTCGCAAATAGTCTAGTCTTCCTGCTTCAATTATTGTGTTCAACTTCTACCGATAATGAATTAATATTACTTTTTGTTAAGTTTATCCCTTCTAGAATATGGTCGATCTTATCGCTGTCGGAGTTTAAGTGTTAAACGAAACTACATTTTTTTTTTGACGAAAATAGATTTTTTTTCCACTTGCACCCCTATATAATCGACTATTTGGGGGTATTCTGGAGATTCAATTTGGTCGCCAATTTTGCTTCCTCATAGAGGAAGCTTTGTAACGCTGAAAAAAGTTTTCAAAAAAAAAATGTTCAAAAAGATGTTTTAAGGCGATATATGTGTATATTAGTTGATTTTGACCATTTTTGTTTTCGTGTGTGTGTGTGTGTGTGTGTGTGTGTGTGTGTGTGTGTGTGTGTGTGTGTGTGTGTGTGTGTATGTACGCCTGGATCTCAGCTTCTACTCGGTCGATTTTGACCGGACAGGTCTCATTTCTTTTGTTTTTTTCGCGTGATGGCGGGTCAAAAATCCGTTTTTTGATTGGGGTGATGCGTTTTTGTTTTTTTTTCAAATTTTCGATTTTCTCAAAACTGTTTTTTGATTTTTTTTAATGATAGGATCGAGTTATTCGAATCTGATCGGTATCGTTCGAAAGAGAATTAAAATAACTATATTTTCTAAAAAAAAAGTTTCTAGCTATCACGGTTCTTTTGTTATTAACAAAAACGTGTTTTTTTTAGAAGCTTATAACTCCTAAACTTAACTTTTTGAGGGGCGTTGTCTCATATGTGAGACACCAAATTTCTTCCAGTTTTTTGTTCATGGAAGAAACATTTTGAACCCGAAACCATCCAAACCTTTTCTCGTAGGATCCTCATATCTTGTAAAACATATCTTATTAGTAGAGAAACCCAAATTTCTATCTACATTAGTTATAAACAATTGAAATTAAAAAAAAACGCCAATTTTTCCGATTATATTCGGTTTTGAAGTCATTTTTTGAACAAATGCAATGGAAATTCGTTTACAGGGGTTTTTAGGAGCGCTGATTATAATTCCAGTCTCCGATTTTCAAAATTCAAAATGGCGGATCCCATATGGCGGCATTAAAATTTGAAAATCTAGAAAAATCCGATTATTTTAGGTGTAATCGTCTGTATAGGGATTTTTAGGGTCATTGATTATGAATCTGGTCCCCGACTTTGAAAATTCAAAATGGCGGATCCACTATAGCGGATGTAAATGTTGAAAATTAACCACAACCCGATTATTTCAAGTGCAATTACTTGTATAGAGGTTTTGAGAGTGGATGATTATGAATCCAGTCTCCAATTTTCAAAATTCAAAGGGACGGATTCAATATCACGGCTTTTGGATTAGTTGCCATCAATTTGTAACAATAAGCAGCGTGAATCTATTTATGAAAATCAAAAGGTAAAGCGGTTTAAGAGAGCAACTGGATCGATTATTGTAAATAAACTATAAATAAATAGTTTCACAGAGTGATTACATTTAGTTCGTATATTGTCACGTCTGAATCATAGATGTATTAGAACCAACACTCAGATCTATTTCAATAAAATAGATCCAGCTACTATGAGATAAGGTCTTTATTTTTTAGAGTCAATATCTATAGAAATTCGAGCATTAGCCAAAGTTACTCCTTGGTACAAGTATTACTGTCTGGATAAATCAGTTTTCTACAAAGTCGAAATTTCTTAGTCGCCCTGAATCGATTGCAAATCATCTTTTATATATTGTTGAAAAGGATCAGAAAGTTTTGGAAAATCCAAAAATTTAGTGATTTTACATACAATTACTTGAATCATTTTTCTTAGAATAGTGAAGACACTCCTCGATCATCCGACGCTAGGTGGCGAGACACGTGCGACAACTTTCTGTAAGATAGCTCGATCAAAGTACTAATAACCTTTTTTCACAACCAAGAGAAATATTCTGTAACAACTCATTTGAAATATACTTCGGCTGAGAATTTGGATCATAGGAGCTGTCTCATGTTTTGAAAAAATTATTGTTTCTCACGATGAGTGAAGTACAAGAATTTTTAGATATACCAAGTGACGCTGAATCTGTAGATACAGAAAATAGTGTAGATGAATATGATTCTGATGATCCTTCTAGTGAAGAACCACCTGTGATATTGAATAATCAAATCCATCTGAATGGCAATCTTCCCTACGATCTTGATGAAGAGCATGACACTCCATTACAAACTAGGCTTGATGAGATGGACGGAATATGGGAAAGGAAAAAAAGATCATACTTTGATCCTGATTTTCTTGAGCCAGTAGGTCCGAAAAATTTTCCGACAGATATGAAATCTCCAGGAGAAATATTTCTATGTTTATTTTCAAAAGAAATGATCAACATCATAGTGGAACAATTAAATCTGTACTGTAATCAGAAAAAAACTGAAATTTGTCCCTATCACTAGTAAAGAGGTGAAACTATTTTTGAGCCTAAATATACTCATGGGGAAAAAAAATCATCATCCTACCGTGATTACTGGTCCTCAAATATTCAGATGAATGATCAATACATTTTTTCAGTTATGCCTGTGAAACGATTTTCCTTCCTTTTATCAAATCTTCATTTGAATGATAATACTAAGGAGCCACAAAGGGGTGATCCCGGTTACGATAAACTTTACAAAGTCAGATTGTTACTAGATACTCTTTCTACAAAATTTCAGAAATTCTATGATCCTACCAGAAATCAAGCAATTGATGAACGCATGATTAGGTACAAAGGCAGGAGTACTATAAAGCAATACATGCCAATGAAACCTATCAAACGGGGCTATAAAGTTTGGGTTAGAGCAGATAGTTATGGGTATGTATGTGAATTTGAGATCTATACTGGAAAAGAAGATGGTCAGCAAGAGAAATTTTTAGGTGAGAAAGTAGTCAAACTTCTTAGTCATGATCTAGAACAGAAATACTATTGCATTTATTTCGATAATTATTTCACTACGGTTCTATTGATGTCGGACTTGTTACCCTCTAAAATACTGGCTTGTGGGACTATGAGAAAAGATAGGATGAATCTCCCTAAAATTAAAAAAAAAGAAAAAGACATATCAATAGGTGCTAGTGAATTTCGTACATCTTACAAAGGAATAAGTTGGTTGAAATGGATTGACAAAAAACCTGTACATTTTTAATCAAATTTTCATAATCCCTCTATCATCTCTCAAGTCAACAGAAGGCAAAAAGATGGATCTTTGAAACAAGTAACGTGTCCACAAATAGGCAAAGACTATAATTTGCACATGAATTGTGTTGATAAGGCCGTTATGCTCAAATCTTATTATGAAATAAGCAGAAAAAGTAAAAAATGGTGGCAGCATATCTTATGGCATTTTGTTGATGTAACTCTGGTCAATTCTTTCCTATGTTACTTGTTACTTTTCCCTGAAAAGGAGATGAAACTCAAAGATTTTCGATTATCAGTAGTGGACTTTTTGATCAAAACTCCTGAACGACCCAAGAGAGGTCGACCAGCTGTTCAAACTTCACACAATCCTCGAAAGAGATTGAAAGTAACTGACTGCACGAAAAAATCGTACTCGATGTGCTTACTGCAGTACCAGAGAAAAAAGCAGTTGACTCAGTTCTATTGTGGAACGTGCAATATTGGGCTGTGTATAAGTATAGATAGAAATTGTTATAAAAAGTTCCATGAAAAAACAAACTAGAATAGTTTCATATTGTAAAGTATACGTTCCTTAGAAATAACTGGGGAATAAGAAATAACAAAATCACTAAAAAACAAAAAAAAAAAACAAAAACAAAACAAAAAAAAAGCAAAAACAAACAAAAACAAAAAAAAAGCAAAAACAAACAAAAATAAAAAAAACAATATGGAACAAGTATTTCCCCATGTCTTCGTCGTTTGTTCCGGGTTATGCAGAGAGGGAAAGCGTCGAATAATTTCTCTTGCCACGAAATAAACAAGATAAATGATATGGACATTTTTTTATCTTATAAATGGCCATATTGAAGATGGCATTTTTTAATTCTGATGCAAGATCCATAAATAGTGAACTCAAAAACCTCTTTACAGCAATCTTTACTCAGAAACACGGAAATTCAAGCTACAATAGCAGCCACATTGGATCCGCCATCTCGAATTTTGGAATTCTGATGCCAGATACGTAATCAGCGACCCCAGAAACCTTTTTCTATAGAGTTTCAAAAGAATCACTTTAAAACCCGAAAATTTAACCTCAAATAGCCGCCATATTGGATCCGCCATTTTGAATTTTGAAATTCTGATGCCAGATTCGTAATCAGCGACCCCAAAAACCTTAAGTACCATCTTGATTTCGGTTGTGGGTTCAACAGAAAAATGTGCCCCTCAAAGGGTTAACGGTCAATTTTTTTGAGAAAAATCATGATAATACAGAATATAAATAGCTATAATCTGTTAAAATTTGAATACATTCTGTAGGCTAGATTTTGAGTAAAAAATTGAAAAATGAAAAAAATCAGTTTTGTATGTCCAACGATTACAAGAGTAAAATTAACTTAATGGGCTTCAAAATTCCTTTTAGAGATAGATTTTGTATAGCTCTCGGTCGAGTTCTTTGGGCAAAATGATTGGTCCATAAATTTCAGAGATATTTGAGGTTAAAAATTTTTTGACATTTTTTTAAAATCGTAATTTCTCGAGAACGACTGTATGTATCTGAATGGGGTGGGTGGCATTCGAAAGAGAATTAAAATACCTATATTTTCTAAAAGAAATTAATTTTCTATCTATCACGGTTCTTTAGTTATCATCAAAAACAAAAGCGTGTTTTTTTTAAAAACTCATAACTCCAATGATGTTATTTAATCTCTACATTAAAAAAGATTTATATTTTATTTTTAAAAAACGCCCAGTGATATCTACCGCTAGGTGGTGTGGAATGAGGAAACGTCATTGGGTAGGCATTCGATGATTTTTTTTTTAATTTTTAAGAAACCAACCAACAAAATGAATTAAAATGTTTAAAAATTATATCTATTATAATCTATTATAATTATGAATTATGCATTATGAATGCATTATATTCTGCATTATTATAATTTATTTGTGAGTTATGAACTTTTTTAAAAAAACACGTTTTTGTTAGTAACAAAACAACCGCGATAGCTATTTGTTTTATTATAAAATATAGATATTTTACTTCTATTCCAAATGATAACTTTATTTATCAGCTAAAAATTTATATAAATTTGATATAAATAATAAATAAATAAATAAATAAATTTAAAAATTAACAATTTTTAATATTCATAAATGAATTAATTATAATTATGCAATAAATTTTTTAAAAAATTATAAATTTTGTTATTAAAAATTAATTAAAGGAATCAACAAATTACGGTTAAGGAAGCTACGGGCTAATGAATTGGCAGCGGTTTTTTTTTTCATAACCAAAAGACGATTTTGATGTTTTCGTTTTTTTGATTTTTTAATTTGTTTCAGCCAGTATTACTTAATAAACTAAATTTTTATTAAAAGGTCTTTAAATTACCTACGATTTCTTTTTTTTTTAATTTAAATTATCACTAGCCTGTCATTTGTTATTAATGAAAATATGTTTTATATTTCTTTTATTAATATCTCAAAAACTTTTTCATTTTTCCACTCAAAATTTTTATCCCTTATTACACTTATCGAGTACAACATTGTGTTAAAATTTCAAGAGATTATGTTGGTCAAAATTTTTTTACTCATTCCAAATGAGCCCTAAAACATAAATATAAAGTTTTAGAGCAAAATATGCAATAGTTCTATTTAATTTGTATATCATATATAAATAAAATAATTATTATGTACTAGGGCATATCCTCGAGAAAGTAATTTCAGATTGAGTCTCACGGTAACGTGTACTAGGGCAACGATAACAATTGGCTTTCAAAATATGAATTTCGTAATAATTTCATAAAAATATTTCAGAAAAATATCGATTCTTAAATATGAAGAAACTAGCTCTCTGTTAAATTTCAAAACGATTCATTGTCTTTTGTTAAGAAGTATAACTTAGTTTTTATATTTGTATGATTGTTAAAATGATGGATTAACTTTAAACCACTAAGTCGAGCAGGATAGTAGTTAAATACCTGATTCAAAACAAATATTTATTAGATTATTGCCAATACATACTTTTCTTTCTCAAACTAATGTATTTCTTTAAAATTTTTTATAACAATAACTAATTGTTTGTATAGGATACATAAATGAAAAAACAAATTAGATATTTTTTATATTCAGTCAAATTGTTTAACAAACAACAAAGAACCACAAAGAAAACAGTTTTATTTATTAATATAGTTTTGTTGTAAAAAATTTACTTTTGTTTTTTAAATTTGAAAAATAGAATCGATAAATTAGTTTGAGAAAGCATCTTGCCAATGAATTGGCAACGGTTTTATAGTGGTACCTCCGCCTGAAATTTAACCAAGAACAAAATGAGACCTTTCAAATTAAAATCGGATAATAATTGAAAAAGATTCCAGTGTTTTATTGCATTTTTTTTAGGTGGCTGTATCTACTTTAAGAGAAGTTGAATTTTGTTCATTATTCGTTGAATTTCGTTCGTCAAAAAATGTTATTCGTTACTTGAAGTTCCCTTCATTCAAGTTATACCTTTACTTACATTGCAGTATACGAAAAAATCATATTACTAAATCTTAAAATTCACTCGGAAAAACCGGGAAGGGCTACCTTAAGAGTGTAGCCTACAGTTACTCACAGGGCCGCGAATCGCCAGCGTCATGCATCAACAAATAGTCAAGCCGCCAAGGTTGAACGCATACTGTTTGTTTCGCACACAATAGGTATAAATGAACACACAATTACGATTGCGTCGCTTACGTACTTATTACCTCTACAGCCAACAATCTCATAACTTCGAAATGGCAGAGATGGAGATGCAAGATCAGCTCGCTGCAGCTGATCTCTTAGCGACTTTTCAAGCTCGAGTGCTAAAGGCACTTCAAGTTAGACGAACTGTCGGGTTGCTAAAAACTAATCTTGAGTCACTCGAAAGTTTATGGCAGGATTTTCATAAATGTCAGCTCACGCTCAAGCGTAGTCCAGAATTAGAGCCTCATGAATACTTAAAACAAGGCATCTGCTACGTCACACACAACCATTACATTGACGTAAAAACACTAATCTTAAATTACCTAGCTCCAGGCCGGGCTCAAAGCACGGTGGATGGGGACCAGTGCTTGGCAGGTATAACTGCTAACAATGGATCTCCCCAAGTTCTCGGTAAATCAAATCGAATGGAAGACGTACAAAGAGGTTTTTGGCGCTAGTTTACAACGTTTCGTCGATACCTCCGGTCATGAAGCTTCAGTACTTGATCGGCTCGTTAACAGGAGGTGCCACTAACCGCGTGAAGAATGTGTAGATAAAGGCTGGAAACTACGAGAATACATGGAAAATGCTGCTCCGAAAATATGACAATAAACTCGACAATCTTTTTGCGCAGATTCAAGGCATAGCGCCTTGCGCCCCATTAACTCGCAAATCAGAAGCAGAGATTAATCGCGTGATTGGTGTCATGATACAAGCTAAACGCGGATTTGAGAATTTAGGTTTTCCAAAGGAAAACTGGGATATATGATTAGTTTTTCATGCACATCAGAAACTCGACAATGTCACTGAGGAATTGGGAGATGCACATCGGCTCCAACGATGAAATTCTGAATTTCTCAGAGCTTATCTCTTATCTCGAGACGTACATGCGCCCGCTGACCACTGCTCGCAGTGGCGAGACCACGTCTAAACAAGCTCCTGCCGCCCACGGCGTCAAGCCGCGACATTCAAGGCAACACAAGTGAACGTCGCTTTCGTGACTAAGCAAGGGTTTTCGCCAACCGAGATGCTGTGCATGCTGGAAGGAGTAACACAACATCAGTAGCTGTGAACGTTATCGCACGATGTCGATCCCTCAGCGTAGAAGCCTTGTAACTGCGCAAGCATTATGTGAAAACTGTCTAGATGCAAACCATTCATCCACAGATTCTCGAGCTCCAGGGCGCTGCTTCTCGTGCCGCGCAAAGCATCACACCTTACTGTACCGAACTAATAAAAATTACTAAATCTTATTCAAAAATTATTCTAATTCAAAATTTATTTTGTTTACGCCCCAAAGCCTCTGAATCATAAACGGTGATCACGCGCAACGGACTCTCGACATTAGTAAAACGAAAATAAAAATTAAACATTCTCTGAATTCTCTGAATCTTATGGCTTTACTAACTTTATAAATTTGTACCAAATTATAAATCAAATTTTTTTGTATCATATTTCTGTAATTAAAAAAACGAAAATTGAAAGAAGAAGTTCAGTATAACTTCTCTTGTTGAGAAGGAGTATTATAAACTTCTATTAGAATTGACTTAATAAAGAAATTTTTTCTTTTTCTCATATTTTTTTCAATAGCAAATTGCTATTGAAATGAACTTAAAGAAACTACTATTCTATATCCACTGAATCATTCTATATTTTGACTTAATTTATTAAAAATATTAACCTACATTTAGAAATAAAGGATCTTTCTTTATTCAATGTTTAAATTATTAAAACAAGAGAAATAATTATTACAAACCTTCTATGAAAGAAGATGATTAATCTCTATAAATTGAGAGAAAAGAAGCTATAAAACTGCTATTAAAATTGAAATTACAATATTTTTGAAAAATAAAAAAATTCTAAATCGTCTGTTTTTTTCTATATCGTAACATATTCTAAGTTCTCTGAATCCTCTGAATCTTCTATATTTTGTCTCAACCTATTAAAAATACTAAACTAAAGTACATTAAACATTTTTTTTTTCTTTTTCACTGTTTTCACTGTATCTTGAATATTTTTAATTGTTGAAACTACTATATTCTCAAAGTTTTCTAAATCTTTACGATAATCTTTAAAAATTCTTTCAGAAACAAAAGGTTCATAACTTCTATTAAGAATTAAAATTATTATACTATTGTAAATATATGTTCAAAATTCTCTGCATTTTACTACTGTTTTATTGTTTTAAACAAACTCTATGAATCCCATACAATTTGGGAAGATACGTTATAGACTTTTATTAAGGTTAAATGACATTGCATTATAATTAGTTAAAATCTCTATATACGTATATTCAAAATTTTCTATATTCTCTGAATCCGCTGCATTATAATTCTATATTTGAAGAAAATAAAACAAAATTAGAAAAAGATTCTAATTCTTCAGTGTTTAAAGTTAAATCTTATTCTCTGAAGCTTTTATTAAGGAAGCTAGGTCAATTTGTAATACCAAGAATAATTTTTCAAAAGAAAAGTTATTGAAATAAATTTATTTTCTAAATTTGTAAAACAATTAATGTCTTCGATTAAAAATAAGTATATATAAGTATTTTTTTTCGTACATATAGAAATAAGCGAAAACTAATTTGAAACAATCTTTTTGTATCTTGAAACTAATGGCCAATTGTCTACCAGGAAAGGTTTAAATAAATGGACACCATTTATTTTTAACCGACGTTTCGGACACTTTTTTTGTGTCCTTCTTCAGGTGCTCTATATTTAACAAAAACCATTTACATAATAAATATATACAGTATGTTGAACTTACAAATTTTACACAACAAAACGTAGTTTTTACAATCAATTCCAATTCAAAATAATTACATATTTATTAAAAACTAATCACTTAAATATTAATAAATCACAATTCGCAACTCTAAACAAATTATGTATAACAAGGTACACTTACAATACGTCAAGATGTAATAATAACGGGAGACTGTCCGTTTCGTCAATGCTTTAAATTTCGGCAAACGGTCTATATATACTAATCTACTGTAATTGTGTGTGTATATTTTGTGTGTATAAAAGTATATAAAATGATGTGAGACAGGTGGGGATAGCGTTGAACGATTCGGAGCCGAGGCGAGGTATCAGGGGAGCACGTCATAGTGTAAGTCATCCTAATGACACGGTACTCAAAACATACACGAATATTGTGGTGCACTGAAAAAAAATGTTGTGTGTTCAAGAAAATCGGACTTTGTTCCAAGTAAATATTACTTGTTTTAACTAAATTTTAGTTGAAACAACTAAGATTTCCTTGAACATATAATATTTTTTTTTTCAGTGTGGATATTATATGCTCACCCAACGTGCTCTCCTAATATACCCGTTCAACTTTACAAAGTTTTAATACATAGTAAGAGTTATATTAAGCTAAATTTCGCAGTTATTAATTAATACATTATATTCTTTCGCTAGTTTATTGATTTCAAATTGTTTGTTTATATAATCTTTTTGTTGATGAATGAAGAATGCTGCTTTGATGAATGAACAACGTTTAGCCGAAATTACACGTTCTTAAAGAAACACCATCGACTACCATGGAGTTTTCATCGAATCCGGAACAACGAATGGAGATTCACTTACGTATGTTGAACCAACACATGACACACAAAGAACTATTAAAAAATTTGTTAAAATACCGTAAAGATATTAATGTGAATTTAATTCTACATTTGATTTTCAAAATCTTCGGTTTCACGGTGAAAAAACAATTCCAGTATTTAATAAAAATGTTATATAAGGAAAAACAAGCGAGAGAACAATGTAAATTTTTAATTAAATGTAGATTTTTTAATATTGTTCCAAAACATTTACAATGCATTAAAAAGAATCTAAAAGATAACTACATGTTCTCAAAAAAATGCGTAACTAAACAAAACAAGTTGACGGAAAAAATCATGATTCAAGTGCTAAACATAGAAATTATAGATTTACACACAAAAATTGCATGGTTAAACAGAGAAATTATAAAAAGTAAAAAATCATTAGAGACGAATGTAGAAAATAACACTATTGAATTGTTTGCTGACTTTTATACTACTAAACTTAACTTTATTATTATTAAAGTAAAAGAAAAACAACAACGTAAACTCAAAACCATGTATTTCAGAAAATATAAGAAAGAAATTGAAAAAGATAGATATAAGGAAGATGTGTCGGAGGTTAACGTCGGTGACAGTAACACACAAGTTATCGAACTGGCGAAAACTGATGATAGTTGGTGTGTGAATGTTTCGAGCATTGAACTTCCAACGTACGTTACTGATATATTAAAACTTGGAGAGAAATTCAATTTTAATGAAACATTCAACAACAAATTACTACTGCAATATATTAAGAATTTTGAAACTTTTATTAAAAAACACAAGAATAAAGCTGATATTCCTAAAATAAGAAGCTCTTTCCTCAACACCATAAAAAATTCATACAATAGAGAACTAGCAAATAATTCATACGAAAATAAAAAATTAAAAATAGATTAAGATCTATTGATTTTAAGAAAAAACAAGAAAATTTCTAAAACAGAACTCAGACATTCTAATAACTAGAGCTGATAAAGGGAATGCTACAATGATAATTAAAAAATCATGTTACGTAGAAAAAACCGATATGTTATTTAACGATCAAAAATATTATGAAAAAATAAAATCAAACGCTTTATCAAGCCTAGAAAGGAAAACAAATGATATAGTGAAATGGCTCAATACAATGGATTTTAGTGGTACTAAAAAACAACTACTCCCGGTACTTCAAAAATTCAGTATATCAAAAGCGTATGGTCTTATTAAAATACATAAAGCAGGTTTTCCAGTCAGACCCATAATATCCACAGCGAACTCTCCTACTTACTACGTTTCAAAGTTTTTTGCTCAATTCCTACAAAATAATTTAAAAACCCCGTCATCACATATAGATAATAGTTTAAAGCTAAAAGAAAAACTTGAAAATATCAAAATACCATATAATTATGAAATAGTGAGTTTTGATGTTGTAAGTCTTTTTACAAATGTTCCTGAATACCTAGTACACAAAGCGATAGAAAGAAGGTGGCATCAAATACACAATAGAATAAATATGACCTATACCGAATTTCTTAAAGTAATTAAATTCATCCTAAACAATAATTATGTTCAATTTAATGGCAATTTTTATAGACAAGCATTCGGATCCGCCATGGGAAATCCGTTAAGCCCTATATTATCTAACATAGTTATGGAAGATTTAGAAAACACATGTATTAATAAACTTCAAGAAAAACCACTATTTTATTACCGTTATGTGGATGATATTGTTCTTTGTATACCGAAAAATAATATACGCGATACGTTACAAATTTTCAACTCTTATGACACAAACTTACAATTTACTGTTGAACATTCTGAAAATAATAGCATTAGTTTTTTGGACATAAAAATTATAATAAACGATGAAAGTAATATAATAGCTAATTGGTATCGAAAACCTACCTTTTCAGGAAGATATCTCAATTTCAATTCGCATCACCCGACAAGTAACAAAATAGCTATCATATACTGTCTCCTTGATAGAGCAATAAAATTATCACACAATAGATTTCACAAAGAAAATACAGAATTTATCAAATATGTTTTAGAAAACAATAATTATCCACATAATTTAGTTGATTTTCACATAAAGAAACGCTTAAAAATGCTACAAAGTTCAGATAACAGCTCCAAACAACAAAAACCTACGATGGGATTATATGTTTACCGTTTGTTAATGAGTTAGAATGTTTTACAAAAAATTTTTTTTAAAAACTTAATATTAATGTTGTGTTTAGTACCATAAATAAACTAAATAATGTAATACTATTAGGAAAAGATAAAGAAGAGAAATACAATAAAAACAATGTGGTGTATAAAATCAATTGTAAAAATTGCGAAGCAACGTACGTGGGACAAACAGGTAGACGATTAAATGTACGAATAAAAGAGCTGTAACGGGATGGCTAGTGGGGGAAAATCCCAACAAGCCACAGGCCAGCGATGCCCTAGAACACGGTGCCGCGGGTGTCAGACTAAAATGACTTGCCCGGGGATCTGCTCCTGGAATCCCGAAAACAACGCGAAGATCGCACACGAACTTCGCTTTCCAACTAATTGGATCGCTGAGTGAAAAGCGCGCGCTCGAAGAGTAAAGCGCGCGGCCGCTATGCTCAGATATGAAAACGACCGGCGGAGTCGTTTTCCCGCGGAGGCGGCGGTATCCGGGAGAAGGACAGGTTGTAAAGAACAACGCGACGAGTAACTAGATATCACAATATATTCACAAGCACTAATCTTTACAAGCACGACGCAAGTGCTGATTAGAACAAAGAGTTAGTTCGCGCGCGACCGTTAATATTCAAACGCGCGAACTACACGGCGCGCGGCGAAGCTGCTAATTTCGCGCGCGGTGTTAAAGTACGGCGGGCTGACACACACCCCCACGTACACGGCACAGAAGGCTTGCACGGGGCGATTTCCGTGCGAGCCTTTACAATAAACCCGCGAGAGGAGAGTAGAAAACTTACGTTAGGAAGGAGCAGCCGGTGCACTCGACTCTCTCTCGCTCCCTGTCGCTCGCACAGCAGTTGCGCTCTCTTTCTCTCTCTCTCTTGCTCGCTGTATCGTGTCGGCAGACGGGTTGGCTGCCGGCTCGTTGCTCACAGTCTCGTGCGGCTCACGCGGCTCGGGACAGCTCTCTCTCTGTCTCTCTTTCGCACGATCACTATATACGGCGCCTCCACTACACTCGCGGGGTCTCACAAAGTACGATAGGACGGCGCGGACAAGTAAACTCAGGAGAGACACGGAGGAGATGTTTTACGCGCGATGGCAGACACGAATATCGCTCCCTTTTCTCGCGGGAACCAGTTAGCAGCTTCGCGACGGATGATGGGCATTTTACGCGTCGCGAGACCGATTCGCTACGCGCGGCGCGCCTCGATTCGGCTGCGCAGGAGTTGCGCGCGCGCGCTCACTACCTTCGCGCGATAGATTAGAATCGCGGCTAGACACGCGTTACACCCCCCCGCCAGACGCTGCTTAGGGGACCGAGAGCAGCTCTGCTAATCATGGCCGTCGTCGTACCTACTAATATGGTAGTAATGATTAGGAGAAGGAGGTTCGGAAAGGAACATTGCAGAATCGGAGTCACCGGTTTTTCTTTTTAATTTTTATTAAAAAAAAATATATAAAAAAAACTTCAGGGCTTCACCCCTCTTCAACTGGCCCGGGAATACGATCGGCGCCCCTTGTGACGAGCTTGGTTGGGGCAATGTTTTGACTTTTTCACCCCAAGCTCGCCACACATGAAGCACCGGGGGATCGCGTTACTGCCGAGCGCATCTCGGGCCGCTCGCTCTTCTTCGAGCGCCCTCCTAAGGCGCTCTTCTTCTTTTTGGAGACGGCGCTGGGCCTCTTCCTTGACCCGGCGCGCCGTCTCCTCCGCCTTTTCCCTGGCTCGCCTGGCCTCTTCCATGCGCTCCTGCGCACGAGCCAGGCGAGCCTCCTCCGCCTTTTGGAAGGCGGTGCGGCGCAGCCTGGCGGCCCTGGCCTCTGCGGCGGCCGCGAGCTCTTCGCGCCGGCCTTGGGCCATTCCGATTCATTTGCCGGCTTGCCGCTCGCCGGCCTTACCGTGGCACTGGAGAAAGACCTCCCGTGCGGCCAGGGCAGCGTCCTCCGCAGCGCGCGAGGACTTGCTGAGGCACCGCGCTTCCTCGAGGGCCTTCTCCACTGGGACCCAGGCTGCACCGACTTCATCACTCGGTGCCCACTTGGGGGCCTGGGTCGGAGAACTCTCTTTCCTTTCTTCGTCGGCCCGAGCCGCGCCGGCGTTTCCTTCCGGCGCCATCTCTGAGGCTCGGACCGACGCCTCTTGTGAAAGCCGTTCTTCCCGGCTTTCCTGCTGCTCCTTCAGGGGACGAGGTCGCCGAAGCGGACTGGGACCGGCCTCTGCCCAGGCCGGCTCCGAAGGTCCCTTTCTTGGCTTCGGCGCCTCTATCTCCTCGATCATGACGGGGGAGGGCTCTTCCACTGGCTGGGGTGCCAGTGTCACAGCGTCGATGCCCTCCACGACCTGCTCCAAAAAATCGATGACGGCGGGGTCAGGATTGCACTGGATTAATCCAGCGATCACCTTCTTCGCCGTCTCCGCTATTTCGGGAGTCAGGCCTTGCATGTCCTGAAACAGGTAAATCGATCCCGGGGAGGAGTGAGATTGAGGACTGGAGAATTAAGACGAACACAGGTTAGTACGTACGACACAAGTTGGACGGCACAATTATTGCTTTTTATACGCTCGGGTTCTACGAGGACTAATTAGTCCGGCATCAGCAGGTACGGGCTTCTTCTTCGAACCCTTTGGCCTCCCTGGGCCTCGCTTGGGTTCTGTTGGACCGGCCACACGCATAGGCCGGCCATCGCTCGCACGCTTTCCTGGCCTAACTAATAGCGCGGTCTTACGAGGTGGACCACGCCTCTTAGCCGTCGCCCGAGGCTGTACATTCCCCTGGCTAACTCTGTGGCCCTCTGACGTGTTACGTTCGGCTGAAGAGTCCCTCGCTGGTAGCGCCTGGGCTACTTCTGCTGAGACGTATCTCTTGAGTTGCTGCGCATGGACGGGACGTATCGTTCGACCATCCTCACCTTGGATCTCATAGGTGTTTTCGCCTAGAATATTCACAATCGTGTAGGGCCCCGCGTACTTCGGGGCTAATTTGGCAGAAATCCCCTCAGCTGCTGAGGATAGTACCTTATTCTCTCTCCATACACGATCGCCTAGACAGAATTGTGGAGGTCGACGATGAGCGTCATAATATTTGGCTTGTCTCGCCTGCTCCGCTTGCGCGTCGGCCGCCGCCCGAACGTGCAATTCGCGGAGCTTGTCCATACGTACCACCCAATTGTTTATCGCCTCTTGCTGCCCTTGCTCTTCGGCTAACCTGTCTTCCTCCCGCCTTAGTGTCTTCGGTAGGTCGGGTTGTCGGCCGTAAATGAGCATGGCAGGACTTATCTTTGTGGAGCTGTGTTCGGCAGTATTGTACGCGAACGCCAGCTCATTCAGTTTCTCATCCCAGGACCGGTGATTTTCCTCTGCGTAAGACATAATCATTGTCTTCACCGTTCGATTCACACGCTCGACAGGATTGGCTTGAGGGTGATACGGAGGTGTAAACGTGTGATGCACATTTCTCTCCTTTAAGAATGCCTCTAATGGTGCATTTTTAAATTCAGTCCCATTGTCTGAGAGAAACACCTCCGGGACTCCGAATCGCAGACATACTCGCTCGTTGAGTCCCTTAATTACCGATTTACCATCTGCCCTTTTTATCGGAATTACTTCAATCCAGCGTGTGAACAAGTCCTGGAATATGAGAATGTATTCGTGGCCGTGCGTGGTTTTTGGGAGGGGCCCCATAATGTCGCTGGCCACGATTTGCCATGGACGCTCTGTAATTCGGCGTCCCATGAATCCTGTTGGAGCGCGCTGTTCGACTTTGCACTGCTGGCAAATTTGGCACTGGCTCACGTATCTGGCTACATCACGAGACATGTGTGGCCAATAATACTTCCGCTTTACTCTTTCTAGCGTTTTCTCGCGGCCAAGTGCCCAGCAGTTGGAAAGTCATGGCATTCTCTCAGTACTTCGCGTCGCTTTTCGTGAGGGACTGCTAACTTCCATGCATCATCGTCGCCGAGAGACTCGTCTATGACTTCATCAGGTTCGTACTTGTACAGTCTCCCCCGCCAGCTTGAACGTGGGGAAGCCTCGCGGCCGCTGTTGAACCTCTTTCACAATTTCGAGGTACCATTGGTCGTTTGTATCGCGTTCGAGCTCTAACGCGGCGACCGCTGGCTCCTCTTCCTCGAACATCCGCGAAAGGGCATCTGGGACATTGTTCAAAGAGCCCTTTCGGTGTTCGACTGTGAAACTGTGGTTTTGTAGTTCCAAAGCCCATCTTGCTAACCTGCCTGATGGGTTTCGGAGATCACGGAGCCACTTCAAGCTGCTATGATCCGTGATGACCTTGAAGTCATAGGCCTCTATATACGGACGGAACTTTTGATTGCCCAGAGAATTGCTAGACACTCTCGTTCCGTCACACTATAATTCTTCTCGGCCGCGCTCAGAGTTCGACTAGCGAACTCTAGGACTCTTTCGTTGCCGTCTATTATCTGGTATAGCACCGCTCCAAGTCCTGTATCGCTCGCATCAGTTTGCACCACGAACTGTGCGTTAGATACCGGTCTGTGGAGAATCGGTGCAGAAGCAACTAGCGCTTTTAGCTTTTGGAAGGCCTCTTCTTGTGCCGTTGACCACTCGTATTTCCGATCCTTTTTCGTTAGTTCGGTCAGTGGTTCAGCAATTGTGGCGAAGTTTGATAAAAACTTTCTATACCACGAGGCCATTCCTAGGAAGCGTCTCAGCTGACGGAGGTTTTTCGGCACCGGATATTCCATAATGGGCTTTATTTTCTCGGGGTCTGGTTTAAAACCATCCCTATTTACTATGACCCCGAGATATTGGACCTCATCGCGACAGAAGACACTCTTCTCGCGATTTATTGTGAGGCCCGCGTCCTTTATCCTATCTAGAACTCTTTTTAGAACCTCTTTATGCTCCTCGAATGTTTCTGTGACTATTATTATGTCATCGAGATACGAGTAAGCAAAAGGTTCGAGTTCGGAGCCGATGACTTTGTCAATCAGCCTCTGGAAGGACGCTCCGGCATACGAAAGACCGTAGGGCATTCTTGTAAATTGAAATAACCCTTTGCCTGGCACGGTGAAGGCCGTAGTCTCTTTGGACTCCGGATTTAGTGGTATTTGGTGGTACGCACTACTTAAATCCAACGTGGATATGTATCGCGCTTTCTGCAGTTTGCTTAAGATACTCTCCATGTATGGTAACGGGTATGCGTCTGGCCTTGACGCTGC
Source organism: Torymus aiolomorphi (assembly GCA_036365515.1). Classification (NCBI taxonomy): domain Eukaryota; kingdom Metazoa; phylum Arthropoda; class Insecta; order Hymenoptera; family Torymidae; genus Torymus; species Torymus aiolomorphi. The sequence goes on along the minus strand of CM070874.1, from coordinate 224,912,644 downwards.
GTTCACTTTTCTGAAGTCCACACAGAAACGGAACTTCCCGTTGGACTTGCGTACCATTACCACAGGGCTTGACCAGCCGCTTGTCGAAGGTTCTATTATACCCGCGAGTAGCATTTCCTCCACCTGCTTGTGCATCTCTTCCTCGAGTTTTCGAGATACTGGGTAGTACTTCTGTTTTATGGGTCTTGTGGAGCCGACGTCTACTGCATGCTCAACCCACGAAGTACACCCTAATGGTGCCAGGCCGTTTCCCATCAGCTCAGCTACTAAAGCTTCCGCTTCTTTGCGCTGCTCTTTCTGTTGGGTCCGCCAACCCTATAGCTGATACGGACACGGTATTATTGGCGGTTATGGAGGCTACTTCTAACTTTACGCTTGCATCATCATCTTTGAGATGCAGCGTATTGTCAGTGGGGTCTAAGACGGCGCTAAACTTCTTAATAAGTTCACCCCAAGTAGCACTCCGTGTCTAGGTCTGGCATGATTGCGACGCGCACATCCTTGCACACGCCTGCCACGACCATGGGTAGATACACATAGCCAACCACTGCTATGCTCTGCCCATTAGCTACCCGTGCCGTTAGACCGCTGGCCGGGATTAATTCTTTTCCGCAGGCTGTAGCGAGCTGTAAGCCGATGGAATTCATCCCAGTCCAGGAAGCTCCAGTATCGAAGAGTGCCCGTAGCCTGTAGCCGGCTACACCTACTTGAAGCCACCATCGCGAGCATGTTTCCTGGTTATCTTCGTTCTGCTGAGTCGCGGGCACTTCTTCGCTCTCTCCTTCAGGCAATTGGACCGAGTTACCCTCGGTCGCTGATGTGAGAGCTGGGGGCGGGCGTGTGGCCGTGTTTACCTGCCCCTCGGGCGTTTCCCTGCTGGTTTCCGGCAGCATTGGGGTTGCGGTCGCTTGCCCTTTGCTCGTTGCCGTAACCCCTTCGGTACTCTGGCCTTTGTGGAGGTCCATTACTCCTTGGACTTGGCGGCCTAGCCTGGTGGGTCGCGCTACTACCCCCACTAGGCTGATTATTACTTTGCCCGCCTTCCCGCTGCCTGTTCTCCCAATTATTCTTTTTCTTGGGCTTCTTGAACGACTGTGGGTTTGGCGTTTGCCCACTATTTCCGTCGGTGCCTTTCTTTGTCAAGCTTGACAAACACTCGGCCATCACCCGACGGAACATAGCCTCGAGGCTTTCTCGAGGCTCCTGCTGTTGTTGCCCCATCGCCGCCACTCCTGGATTCTGCTTTTTCCGCTGATCCGTGGTTGGCTCTGTAGGTACGTAGGCAAACTCTGGCAAGTAAGTACGCTCTGGCGGTGGTGGCGAGTGATACACCTTATCTGCCGCGAGCGCTAATTCGGCCTCCCGGGCTAAATCCAGGAGCCCTCGGTAATCCGTAATTTGATTACGCATCACCATTTTTTGTAGTTCTGGCCGCATGTTCCGGTGCAACATGTCCAATTGTTGGGGCATGCTAGGCACCGAAACTAACTTGAGAATCAAGGCTTGCAGATTCACTACGTAATCTCTCGTGAGTTCGTTTCTGCCTTGAGTCCTCGCGTTTATCTCCGCTAGGATTCGCTGTTGATGGCCCCTGTCACCGCCATACATGTGTATTATGGCCTCTTGGAAGTCTTGCCAAGATCGCCACGTATGACGGTTACTCCTATACCAGGTGGCCGCTACTCCACTCAGGAGCTCTGACAATGACGAGAGTACTTCGTCGTACGTCAGATTTGCTAGAGCTCGACATTCCTCTACTCTCGTGAGGAATAACTCGACGCTCTGCTCCTTCAAGGACCCAGAGAACTTGATGTGCCATTTCCTTACGATTTGGCCAACATCACGGTTCATCTGTTGAGGCACGTACGTCTGCCTCGTAGACTGGTCCAGTGTAGCGCTCACCCCCGCCTGACGCTGTGTAGGATTTCTTCCGCTATTCCTCCTAGCGTCCCTTGGCGATTCAGTATTGGGGCTGCTGCTGTCAAAATTCACATATGTGAACGTGTCCTGAAAGTTCACATGTGGTGATCCTCGTCCCCTGCCCGCACTCGGTAGTTGGACTCCCTCCAAGCGCGTGCTTGAGGGTGGGTGTCGAGCTTCTTGGAGTATTCGCACACTCTCTTTGAGCTCTTCCACCTCTTTGACGAGTCTATGGATCACCGACAGCAGCTGTTCTGAGACTACGTTATCTCCCACAGCAATCCCTGCGGTACGCTGTTCCCCCGCACTTGGCCACTCAAAACTCTGTGGATGCGGTGGACTTCGCGTTTGCTGCCAGAACGCGTGCTGCCCATTTTGTGCCGACAACGACTCTTGTTCTTGACTCCGCCGGAATTGTCGTTGCCTGCGCTGCTCTTCTAGCAACGCCTGCTGTCGCTGCTGCTCTTGATGCTTTCGCTGTTGCTGCCGCTGCTGCTCCTGCTGTTGTTGCTGTTGCTGCCGTCGCTGCTGCTCCATCTGCTGCTGCTGTTGCATTTGTTGCTGCTGCATTTGCTGCTGCTGCATCTGCTGCTGTTGCAGTTGCTGCTGCTGCATTTGCTGCTGCTGCATTTGCTGCTGCTGCATTTGCTGCTGCTGCAGTTGTTGCTGTTGAAGCTGTTGCTGTTGGAGCTGTCCCTCGGCTTCGGCTGGAGATGTCCCGGTGGGTGCTGCAGAGCTCAATATCTCTGTCCCGGAACCCTCCTGGCCGTTTGCCTCATCCGCTGGCTCCACCACTGCATTATGTGCTTGTTGTGGAGCGTTCATCCTCCGAGACTCCGAGAGTTTTTGCATCACTATCGGGTCATCAAGGAGCGTAATGAACGGGTGCGGTTGGTCTGGATCAGTATTGGGATCCACAATAGTCGACCCAGACTTGTTCATCAACGTTAAGTCGATGAACGCCCTTCGGGACTGCTCGCGTTTAGCAAACGCTTGCTTCTCCGACAGCTCCGGCTCTGGCACAAAATCGGCGGCACTGTAATCGCCCATAAGCCACTTGATCGTTGTCAGCATATTCACTGATTGCAGATCTGACTGCTGCAGACCAAGGGCTTGCATGGCCTCGATAATTTCCTCTTCGGGCTGTGTATACGCCCAATTGAGTATCGCAGATTCCGCAAATTGCGACGATCGGGCCATGGTGTCAATTGGCTGTGCGCTTCCCCACGAACTTATTTTACTAGCGCGAGTAGTATCCGGATTGATGGCAGAGAGAGTTTGCCTTTTCAACCCGTGAGCTAGCTTTTTCAATGCGACCCCGGGTTACTTTCTAAGAGCTACGGCGGTTGCTCTTAACCTCGATAATGCACGAGGATTTCCCGTATGCGGCTCTAAAAAAAAATAAAAGCTATTTCTGTAAGTAATTACGATTTGTAATTAATTACGCTCCACTACTCGAACTTGTAATTTTAAAATAAATATATGTGAAAAAAATATATATATATGTGTCAAAACGGACAATATCACCAAAAACACAAAAAATAAATACAATTCTCACCTAAAAAAAATAAAAACAATTTTTAAGTTCGAGGGGATTTTTGCGCTCGAGTTTTTACTCGGGCGCACAGTCAACTTTTTGTTCCGAGAGTGCTTGCCGACTTTCTCTCGATCTTCTTCTAACTGCACGATAAAAGAAAAAAAAAATTTTATTTTTCGTCCAAAAATAATAATTCGTATCGGAAATACGAGAGGACGAGAAGAAAAAAAAAATTTTCGAGACGAGAAAAAAATTAATTAAAAAAATTAATTATCGCTAAAAAAAAAATTTTGTCGTTAAAAAAATTAATTGTTATTAACAAACTTTAATTGTTAACAATAATTCCTCAACGCTCTAAAAATTCCGCGATCAATATCTCTCCTCGTCGGCACACTAGGTCGAGGGTTATTGGCTATCGCACGCCTAACCTCTCGACCGCACTCTCGCAACAGCACGGCTGTGTCACGCACACGCACACACGCGCCTACGAGCTGCGGCACGAAGAGCCTTTGTTTGCAGCTTACGCTCAGCTACGCTGCTGAGCTTCTTCGCGCCAAGCTTCGCCGCGAATCACGTACGCGTCGCAGGTCCTTCTCCACCCCCAAAACGTTGTGGCGCCAGTTGTAACGGGATGGCTAGTGGGGGAAAATCCCAACAAGCCACAGGCAGCGATGCCCTAGAACACGGTGCCGCGGGTGTCAGACTAAAATGACTTGCCCGGGGATCTGCTCCTGGAATCCCGAAAACAACGCGAAGATCGCACACGAACTTCGCTCTCCAACTAATTGGATCGCTGAGTGAAAAGCGCGCGCTCGAAGAGTAAAGCGCGCGGCCGCTATGCTCAGATATGAAAACGACCGGCGGCGTCGTTTTCCCGCGGAGGCGGCGGTATCCGGGAGAAGGACAGGTTGTAAAGAACAACGCGACGAGTAACTAGATATCACAATATATTCACAAGCACTAATCTTTACAAGCACGACGCAAGTGCTGATTAGAACAAAGAGTTAGTTCGCGCGCGACCGTTAATATTCAAACGCGCGAACTACACGGCGCGCGGCGCAGCTGCTAATTTCGCGCGCGGTGTTAAAGTACGGCGGGCTGACACACACCCCCACGTACACGGCACAGAAGGCTTGCACGGGGCGATTTCCGTGCGAGCCTTTACAATAAACCCGCGAGAGGAGAGTAGAAAACTTACGTTAGGAAGGAGCAGCCGGTGCACTCGACTCTCTCTCGCTCCCTGTCGCTCGCACAGCAGTTGCGCTCTCTTTCTCTCTCTCTCTTGCTCGCTGTATCGTGTCGGCAGGCGGGTTGGCTGCCGGCTCGTTGCTCACAGTCTCGTGCGGCTCACGCGGCTCGGGACAGCTCTCTCTCTGTCTCTCTTTCGCACGTTCACTATATACGGCGCCTCCACTACACTCGCGGGGTCTCACAAAGTACGATAGGACGGCGCGGACAAGTAAACTTAGGAGAGACACGGAGGAGATGTTTTACGCGCGATGGCAGACACGAATATCGCTCCCTTTTCTCGCGGGAACCAGTTAGCAGCTTCGCGACGGATGACGGGCATTTTACGCGTCGCGAGACCGATTCGCTACGCGCGGCGCGCCTCGATTCGGCTGCGCAGGAGTTGCGCGCGCGCGCTCACTACCTTCGCGCGGTAGATTAGAATCGCGGCTAGACACGCGTTACAGAGCATAGAAAAAAATATCTTGATAAAGATGATAAATCTTCCTTATTTGCGCACACTGAAAATAACAATCATACAATAGATTTTGACAATATTAAAATCTTAGATACAGAAATAAATAACGAAAAAAGACTTTTTTTCAGAAGCATTCTTCATTCATCAACAAAAAGATTATATAAACAAACAATTTGAAATCAATAAACTAGCGAAAGAATATAATGTATTAATTAATAACTGCGAAATTTAACTTAATATAACTCTTACTATGTATTAAAACTTTGTAAAGTCCAACGGGTATATTAGGAGAGCACGTTGGGCAAGTATATAATATCCACCACAATATTCGCGTATGTTTTGAGTACCGTGTCATTAGGATGACTTACACTATGACGTGCTCCCCTGATACCTCGCCTCGGCTCCGAATCGTTCAACGCTATCCCCACCTGTCTCACATCGTTTTATATACTTTTATACACACAAAATATACACACACAATTACAGTAGATTAGTATATATAGACCGTTTGCCGAAATTTAAAGCATTGACGAAACGGACAGTCTCCCGTTATTATTACATCTTGACGTATTGTAAGTGTACCTTGTTATACATAATTTGTTTAGAGTTGCGAATTGTGATTTATTAATATTTAAGTGATTAGTTTTTAATAAATATGTAATTATTTTGAATTGGAATTGATTGTAAAAACTACGTTTTTTTGTGTAAAATTTGTAAGTTCAACATACTGTATATATTTATTATGTAAATGGTTTTTGTTAAATATAGAGCACCTGAAGAGGGACACAAAAAAGTGTCCGAAACGTCGGTTGAAAATAAATGGTGTCCATTTATTTAAACCTTTCCTGGTAGACAATTGGCCATTAGTTTCAAGATACAAAATTATGATTCACACTCTACCATAAGCGCCTTTACCAACCAAATAATTTGAAACAAAGATACATTCTAAATTACAGCAATTAATATTAATAAAACATGTGTCATTTACTTAAGTAGTAATACTTGATATAAAAATCATATGGTTGATAAATTTAAAAAGTAAAAAGGGTGAAACTAAGGTGAAATTAAATATTGCAAGTACTACAATCACTGCCAGTTAAATGTTAAAAAGTATAATTGGCTAAATTATTTTTCAGCCTTGAACAAGTTTTAATTATTTATAAGGTATTAGTACAACTGTAATAATCTTACACTTTATTTTTTATTTAAGTTTCTGTGTATGCTGCATTTTGCGCTCACATCTTTTATGTTTGGTTAAGTTGAGTTATTATCAAGTTATTAAACGTAACTTGCCTTGCCAACTTAACCTATGTAATTTAACTTTAATTAATTTTATTAAATTTTAAAGAAAATATTAAATAAATCTATTATAATTATTGTTAATATTGATATTTATTGTGACAAATTTCAATATCAAGGTAAATCGATTATTTATCATTTCAGTTATACCATAGTTTATTATTTGCTTAAATTTATATGTATATAATATATATAAAAAAAAAATATACCTACAATTAAAAATATAAAGTTACTACCAAATTAAAAATTGCTTTTAGCAAGTCTCTTCTATATTCACAGTATTTACTAGACTCCGTAATTAGAAAAATTCTAGTTTCTTTAAGAAGACCTAAATAAATTGAATTCTTTATTTTAAAATTTCCTAAGTTTTAAGAAAAATCTTTGTTATAAAAATTTGTATCTTTTAAATTTATTTTGCTGTAATAACTTTTACATTTTGCTTTTAAAAACAAAATTTATAATTTTAATAGATAATGATTCCGGAAATCAGTAGCATTGCATTAGAGTGCCGCATTGAATATTGTTTAGCTGATTTGTTGTCTCGAGTAGCATTAGTAGAGGAAATTGAAAACAATTGTCAGGCTAAACTACTTTACTTAAAACTTCAGAATTCTCAATTAAAATCACTTCTTGAAGAAGCAATTGCGGAAATTAACAAGTTAGCTATTAAAAACGAAAAGTTTTCTGTCCATTTAAGTGTGGTTTAACAAACAGTTTAACAAACAGACTATGTAAGTTTGAAAAAGCTGTAAATTCTCAGTTAAAGAAATTTGAAAATCAGATGTTAACTCTTACACAGGAATTTGAAAACTTATCATTATAATCATAGTATATTAGTAATTTTTATATAATTTGAAATCATTGGTGAAAAGACGATAAGTTTTTTTGTATACGTGATTTAAGGTTGTTCGAATAAACGTTATATTAAAATGAATTGGAAAATTCACTTGTAAATTTAGCTTAGGTTATTAGTCAAGTTATTAATTAGATATTTCCCGTTTACATGAATAAGGTCCCCAGGAACAAAAAGAAAAAAACTACGCTCTATCAGCGCTTACAAAAGAAAAAGAGGATAGAGAAAAGTCTAAAACAATTCTGGGCACAAGTCAAAAGCGACTTGGAAGCAACTCCACCACCTTTAGAGGTACAGGAAAACTCTGCTACTTATAAAGAATCTATCCCATCAAAAAAAAATTTAGATAGAAATATAGAGACGGTAAATGTAGAAAACATACCTCTGCCTACTGATCCTCTAAAGAAAAAGTGCATGAACTGCATTAAGAGTAAATTAACGGTTAAAACCTGCGTTAAATGTTTTATGACAAATAATAAAATAAAAAAAGAATTTCAACCACCATTACGGTGGATACTAAAATTTGAACACGAATATTAACTCACTTTTGAAAATTTTTCTTATGTTTCAATTCAAGTATTAATTTTACTCATATGTGAAATTTTTTCTGTAGTACCAAAAGTTTAATAAACATAATAATAAATAATCGTTTCTTTTCTCTGTCAATTTTTAATTAATTAGTTTAGTTGTTTTTGCTCTTCACATTTGTTTATATGAGTGGTCAGCGAATAACTAGGCAGCAAGCGCGTGATAACCCTAATGCTAAAAAAGAATTAGAGGATTTTAATCCATTTGTCTTTTCGACTAATTTACCTTACTCTCCTGCGAGATCAGAGGACAAGCCTGTCGATCAAAGATCTTCAGAACCGGGAACAAGTAACAACTCTGCGCTTCCCTTATTATTACTAGATTTCTCGGGAACGGAACAAAATTCAGATCTATTAGATACAACAGAAACATTAGCAACAGACGAAATTTTAGAACCAGAAGTTGTGAATAAAGCCGAAATGGCAAATCCTCAAGTAGTCAATATAAAGGACGCATTAAAGATCGTCCCCGAATTCGACGGGAAAAATATCCCTTTGTCGCAATTCTTAGAGGGATGCACGGAAGCGCTGGCTATGGTGGAAGTTACTGCTGAACCTAGTCTAGCTAAATTACTGCGAGCTCGAATTTCTGGGGAAGCAAGACAGGCTATAACCGGACAAGATTTTAAGTAAGTTGAAGAGCTGAAAGATTTTTTAAAACAAATTTATGCTCCGGCTAAATCGGTTACACAGCTTTTAGGAGAATTAGGTAATGAATTCCAACAGGATGATGAGTCAGTAATTACATTCGCGAATAGAGTAAAATATTTAGGACTCAGGATTCTAGAAGCAAAAAAATTAAAAAATGAAGTTGTCTCTGATGCATTTAAAACATCGCTAGAAACTAATATTATGGAATGCTTCAAAGCGGGCTTAAAACCAGAAATTGAGCAACGGTTGGGTGTAGCAGCCACCGTAAAGGATATAGTAAATGAAGCTATTAAGGTAGAAAAACTGTTAATAGCCAGAAAAAAATTGCGTAGGAATCAAAATAACTCTTTAAAACTGGACAAAAGCAAGTCATTATATTGCCAATTATGCAATCAATCTGGGCATGAAGCAAGTGATTGCGAGAAATTACAAGTTCGTAATGTACTCACATGCACAGTTGGTAACAAATCAGGACATAAACCCGAGGATTGTAATAAATTGACTAATAAACCCACACGAGTTGATTTAAGTTGTACTACTTGCCAAAGATCTGGACATACAGCCACCCAATGTAGATTGGCAGTTGTTTGTTAGATATGTAAGAAACCAGGACACTTATCAGCACAATGCTACAAAATCACAATCTGCCAAGTATGCAACAAACAAGGGCATACTGCTCATTTGTGCAAAGCTAATGAAAAGGCCAACGTAACTACCATTGCAACTATTTGTCAAATGTGTAACAAGCCTGGTCATTCGGCAGACAAATGCAGACTAATTGAAAGCAAAACATCTATTAAAGAAGTAAATATTCAAACTTGTCAGTTGCGTCTAAACACTGGTCACACGGCAGTTTCGTGCAGAAATCATATTACTTGCGCTTATTGCAAAAATAAAGGTCACTCTATTGACCGATGCCGAAAGAGAGCTCATGTCGAAGCTCAGAAGGCGGGAAACGGGCAGAGTCCTTCGAGTTCGAGTGCACCTCTAGGGACTCAGAATCTTCCCCAGCGCTCAACTCATGCAACCCAAGTCCAAGACTTCAGCATAAAAGAATTAACAGCATTAAACTCCAATTTGCATCTAAACTAATTCCCTATGTTTCATTCAAGGATATTCAATAAGATGTATTATTTGGGTTTATGCTTGATTCACGATCGGAAATAAATATATTAAGAGTCGGTTTCGTAAAAAATAAAAATACTATCGATAATACCAAATTAACATTAATTACAGGAATTTCAAAAAAACCCATTTTATCTTTAGGAATAGTTAATAAAAAATTGTTAGGACAGAATGTAGAATTTATTGTAGTCCCTAATAATTTTCAAATTCCATTTGCCGGAATTTTAGGTTCCCAATTATTTTTAAATTATAAGGCTAAGTTAAAATTTGAAGATAAAACATTTAGTTTAGGTGATCAAGTCATGGACTTTTGTCAAAACAATAATCCTCACTGTGAGGTGGAGGTTAACGCGGTAACAAACACCGTAACCCAAAATGCATTAAAATGTTTACCGTTTATGGAAGTTTTCAATCCACCCTTTTTAAATAAAGGGCATTTTATGATTGATAGCGGCTCTGAAGCCAATCTTATTAAGAAGAGTTTAATACCTCAAGATCAGGTGATAAACCCAACTAGTGCTGCTTTGCTAAAGGGAATTTGTGATGAAACCACCAAGTCTCTTGGTGCCATTGAAATCAAGATTTATGGTTTCTTTTCTTTATTTCATGTAGTACCTGATGATTTTCTCATTCCTTGCGATGGAGTCTTGGGGTCCACTTACTTAACACATACCAACGCTTTAATTAATTATGAAGAAAAGTGCTTAAAAATCGGATATAATTTCATTCCATTGAAATTCGAGATCCCAAGCAATCACAACTTGTCGAAGAATGACTGCTTCACATTCAAGTCTATTCTATGAAGATATTCAAACTCCAGCATGAATATTAATTTTGAATATGAATCCTACAACGATTGCATGAATTATGTCGAAGAAAACTCTCAAGAAAACTCAGATTTAGATGATTACTATTCAAATTATAAAATTTCTGTTCTAGATTTAGACACAAAAACCGAAGTTAATAAAGTTTACGCTAACTCAATTAAAAGGTTATTTAAAATTGCATATACTGAAACTTTTATCGAAATGGGCATCCCTATCGCGACAGATCAGGAAATCGATAATGCTTTTGAAGTTATTGGAGAAGACCTTCCAGACATCGATTATTCAATCGCCCCTACATTGGAGTTAGCCGGTAGCAGTAATTCCATTTTAGATCTTTTAAGAGTAGATCATCTAAATGATGAAGAAAAGAAACATATTTACAACTTAGTTTCAAAATTTACAAATAGATTTATCTTGGAAGGCCAACAATTAGATGCAGCAAGTACGGTAATGCACAGAATCACAACCACTGACGACATCCCAGTTAATATTAAGCACTATAAATTTCCCATATCACTTCAGGATGAAGTTAGTAGGCAAGTAGAAAAACTCCTAAAAGAGGGAATTATAAAACCTTCGACATCGCCTTATAATTCTCCACTGTGGATAGTTCCAAAAAAATTAGATGCCTCTTTAAAACCAAAATGGCTGTTAGTCTCGGATTTTCGTGCTTTAAATAAAAAAACGATGACTGATGCTTACTCTTTACCAGATATAACCCAAATAATCGATCAAGTTGGAGGTCACAAGTACTATACAGTCCTTGACCTAGCATTAGGACTTCATCAAATATTAATGGATCCTCGTGATGCTCACAAAACTGCTTTTAGTACACCATACGGTCATTACGAATATGTACGACTGACGTTTGGCTTAAAAAACGCTTCCCCTACATTTCAAAGATATATTGACGTAACTTTCAAGGGTTTACAAGGAAAAATTTTGTTTACCTTCATCGACGATATAATTATATTTGCTGATACATTAGAAGAACATGAAGAAAAACTTATCTAATCATGGAACGATTGAATAGTTCCAATTTACAATTGAACATTAATAAATGCAAGTTCTTAAAAAGTGATATCTGTTAGTTAGGTCATGTTATAAGTAAACATGGAGTTAGTCCGGACCCAAAAAAACTTGAAGCTGTTAGAAAATTTCCAAACCCTAAAAATGTTAAAAACATCCGACAGTTCCTTGGCTTAGCAGGATATCATAGAAGATTTATAAAGAATTTTGCTACGATATCTAAACCTCTAACCAAGCTTTTAGAAAAAGAAGTCGATTTTGTGTGGAACGAAAAAACTCAGGAATCATTTGAAGCCTTAAAAGAAGCTTTATGTAATCCACCAATATTACAATATCCTGACTTTTCGAAACCATTCATTATAACAACAGATATGCCATCGGAGGAATACTTTCTCAAGGTGAAATCGGTAAAGACCTTCCAATAAGTTATGCTCCTCGAGTTTTAAGAGGACCAGAACTAAATTATGAAGTATGCGAAAAGGAAGTTTTAGCCATGATCCATTGCGCTAAAATTTTTCGATCTTGCATTTATAACAAAAAAATTTCGTTTGTAACTGATTATAAATCATTAGTTTGGTTTAAAACCACTGATTGCAATACACGTGTTCAGAAATGGAAATTTAAACTTTCTGAATTTGACTATGAGGTTATATATAAACCTGGAAGATTAAACGCGAATGCGGACGCTTTATCGAGAAATCCCGTTTATAACGTAATTACTAGAAACCAATCAAAACTAATGAATGAGCGAAATAAATCTATCAATGATAATAATAATATACCTAAACTAATAACAAATGCTTCAATATCTAAATCAATAAATAAACTTAGTGCTAAGGATAATGAATTAATTAATAAGAGCGCAGAAAATAAATCGGAAAACACTCAAGAACTATTAAAACAGCGTACATCACCGCGCATACGTAATAAACATAAACCCAATCATGAAGAAGTTAATAGTTTAGATGATGATTTTTCTGGAGAAACAATGTTACCTCCGCAATCTGAGAAAACTATTCCTTCTTCTGTAATCAATAACTCATTCAAATTACCAGTGATTTTAAATGATGATAAAATTTCCGAAACCTCTAAATCTTCTTTTTCACCTAAAACAGAAAAAAAAAAAAAATTAGGGTTAATGAGGAATAAGTTTGGTATATTAACATTTCCTTTTCTGTTACAGATAAATGAGAGAAATTAATTAATTAAATAGAAGAAAAAGAAAATAAATAAAACTTTTTTTATATAAAAAAAAAATTTATATAAAAAAAAAAAATATAATGATGAAAGGTCTGGCACTCGTAGTCATTTTCCTATGTGAAGCATTAGCCTTAATAGAATATGATTGCGTGGTTAAGCAGTTGAACATTACTACACTATCACTTAAAGATGTGGGGGAATGTGACATACCCATTCATCAGCCTAACATCACACAGCAGTATTTACAACTACTACAAATTAACGATTATGCGTCTACACATGTCATGCAATGTAAGCTAGAAATACATCGAACCATTTATTACTGCGGTACTTTTTCCCATATCTCTATCGTAATCTTAATGGAGAAAACGAATATATTCAGAATATAACCAAAGAAGCGTGCGAATTATTACAGCGATATGGAACATATAAATTAGCCAATGCTAAGGTTATTTCTGGTGTAAGACCCAATTCTACCGTTACCCACAGCATAATTTTAGCTGGATCCCTAACCACTGAGGGAAAATGCGTTGGGGTAGGATACTCTGACCCTTATGGTACTTGGGAGTCAGTAGTAGTATAGGGAACCATTAAAATAACTTTAAACGATTACGATTCTCAGATTAAGTTAGATGATAATCATATCAATTTGCGCTCAAGAACCATATGTTCCCTATCCATAGGTAATTGTCTTGATGGAGATGGCGGATATACCTTTTGGCAAGTTCTACCTACCGATTCTTGTAAATTTAATAGATATGGCGTTCTTTATGAAGGTATGGTAAACAAAATGTTTAATCCTGACTTAGGTGGTCACGAACAAACGGTTTATTCTTTATCTACTCAAGATATTACATTCGCTCTAACCGCTAAACACCATGAATCTGTATGTGGTTACCAAGTTACTATTACCGAATATCCTAAACTAGTCATTTTCGAAAACTCAAAAGGTACTAGTTCTGCCACCTACGATACATTCAGCGTTACCAATCTCGATATATTTGCGTACATCAATTCCAAATTTCTTTATGTAGAAAAACACATCCGAGAACAAATGAAAAATTTATATAGGGATGTTCTTGTACAAAAATGTAATTTAGAACTTCAAACGATTAAAAATTCTTTATCTATTGCTAAACAGTCACCCGATGATTTTGCTTTTGATCTTATGAAAGGTCCTGGTTTTATGGGAATTTCTGCAGGAGAAGTGGTTCATATAGTTAAATGTGTATCAGTTGATGTCAAAGTACATCACGGAGATCATTGTTATGCAGAATTGGAGGTAACTCGCAATAACTCTACCTTTTTCCTAACTCCTAGAATTCACATCCTTAAGAAAATAGGTACCAGAGTGTCATGCAATTCCTTTTTACCTTCTTACTACTTCATCGGAAATTTGTGGTACAAAATTCTACCTTCTCCGACAGAAGCAATGTCACCTAATGTTATACATCCATTGTCTCAACCCACTTGGACATATGTTAATCCAAGTGAACTTGCTGTTAGTGGTATTTACAATCAAAAAGATTTACATGAACTTGGACATAGGATCATGTTCCCTATGGAAAGACCAGGTCTTTTAAACGACCTCGCTCGTGGGATGGGAAGTTACCCCCAAGAAAAGGAAGAATCTGCATTTAATAAGTTATTTAATGGGAATGTTTCTGAACATTTTATGAAAAAGGTATGGAAAAAATTCGGTGACAAATTCATACTTCTTGGTACCATTGGTGCTGGCTTTTATGCTATTGTTGTAATTTTCCAATTTACAAAAGCTGTAATCAATATCATTGTCCATGGGTACACTCTTCATTCTATTTACGGGTGGTCTATCAGACTACTCGGAGCCTTCTTTGGATCTATTACTTACTTGCTGGTCCACTTGAACAATAAATCACCCGCTGAACCCCCAGCTCAACCAGTAGAATTAGAAGAAGTTCGAGTTGATCAAGAACCAACTTTATCCAATGAAAAATCTCAAGATCCTACCGCACCCACTGTTCCTGTAATTTACCCAAATCTTCGTAACAATGATAAAACTGATGTAGAACAAAAATTTTTCTTCGCTTTAGGCGACTCGAAATAATACTTAATGAATCATCTTAAATTCCTTAGAAATTTAATTTACGTATAAAAAAAAAAAAATATATATATATATATATATATATATATAAAGGGGGGGGGGGAGAACACAACTTTATACCTCTTTTAATCGTTTAAGTTCTAATTTACATTTTTTCTTCTTTCTCCTAATATTACACAGGTTACTGTTTGCCACATTATTAGTTAGTAGCAACCGTTTTAGGGTGGGGGTGTTACGTCCAGCGTATTTCACAAAGGTTATATTTTGATTATATCCTTCCGCTTAAAAGAAAAAATTTTTTATTCATCTTTTATTCCATACCAATATCGTGTAGATCAAAACTTTTTGATCCGAGCACAATAAACTCACTTCTCAGTCGTCTACAATAAACGTCTAAAGTAGCTCTCGTCACCCAATATTTCGCTCGATAGATATACTACACTGACGAAATTGTTTAGCTTTTGGACGCAAGGCAGGCCACCTCAACCGCTTCGTCACGCGCCTAAGTGACGCCGAAATCTATAACACTATACCTTTACAATTTTATATTTAAATATTTTTAGTTAATAAGAATTATAGATGCTCTCCGAAGTAGCGTTATTATTGTCGCCAAAATTAGTGATAACATATTATTTATAACGAAAAGCCTTCGCAAAATCATAAGAAAAAAATAAATAATAAATGTAGCTTAATTAGCGTTCGTTACCCTGGTAGAAGTGTTAACGATACGTTGGCTGGTTATTGTTTAATATGGGAGATAAAAACGTCACACTAATACTATTTTGTTTCTAGAGACAAATATTCAATTTTCTCTCATAAGAACATATTCTATTGTCAATATTTTAACAGGTGGTCATAATCTTCGATATTCTTAATGATGGTTAAATAATTATTAGATTGAAAATGTTTCCATTTGATTAACACATTAACCAGCAAAAATGGTTAATTCTCTACCAGGGATAGTTAGAATAATAAAACAAAAATTTAACTAGAAAGTAAGTTGCTTGTATAAACAAATGAATTTGTTGCTGCCTACGTACTTCTAAAATTGAATAAATAACTTGTAAAACATCGATTAAATAAGTAGAAAAATGATACATGCAACGTCATCTATATTGGGAATATTAAGCTACAGCCGAAGATGCTTCTCTCTTACGCGTAGCCGATTAGTCACTTCGAATAGTATTAAGCCTATCCTAATTATATCGACCAATCAGCCGTCAAAAAAATTTTATATGTAAACTCCTGCGTGAGGAGTACATCGATCTGATGTCATTGCGGAAGAAAGGAGGGAGCAAATCGAGCTTAGATTCTCTCTCATTTTCTCCAACCGATAACAGTTCAGTTCAGTTCACTTTCCAGTCTCTCTTGTCTCTAGTTTCTATCATAGTCAGCCACAATTAATTACTGTCGCATTCAATTCTAAGTTCTTATATACTTACAATCGAGCAAAGATAGTTAAATTTTTTCTACATTTAAATAAAAATTCCTTTTTTCATTTCTAAAACCACTATTTATGTCATGTTTGTTCTTAAACCAATTCCATTTAATCGAGGACCCGAAAGCAGTTTCCAGCAGCGACAACAGTAAGTAACGAATTTATAATTGCTATCTTACTTTTGTTGTTATGTACATTAAATTGAAATTCGTTTAGATTTCCTTTTTAAACCTTGTTGTTGCCCTTACAAAATATCCCCTTCTATAGGTATCCTGGCTCTATCCCGAGCTAGTAGGATTAACTTCTTAGGCTCAAAATAGAGCAAAACTATTTTCCATTTTTCTTTCTGTTATCTTATTCTGGAAAACAACAGCCGGATTTAATCAGCAAGTCCGACGTAACACTGGCAGCAGGATTGCAAACGAAGCAACGATGAAGACGACAATAATGGCAGCGGTGGCGAAGAAGAAGCAGGGCGAAGAAACAGCAGACGGGCGCGCCCACGTGGTCTCGTCCGCAGCCACGACAGGCGAAGCGATGGCAGCGAGTCCGGGCGAGAGACAGACACTCGTACACCACGTAGACTACACAACACTAACGCGAACACGGAGCACACGAGACACAGACATGATATGAGCCACACACGAAGTCCCAGGATACGCGGCTTCGGGGCAGAAATGCGGGATCGCGACAACTCATGTACCGCGGGATATACGCGTGCGCGAACGACCGGCGGGAGCGGGCCTGCGCACCGCAAGCAAGAGTAGCTGCGCGCGATGAGGGTGAGAGTGCAAGAGAGAGAGAGAGAGAGAGAGAGAGAGAGAGAGGGAGAGAGAGACAGAGAGAGAGAGAACGAGGAAATACCGGCAACGACGGCCCGGCGAGCTGCATGTAAAAGTATGGCGCGAGAGAGGAGAAGAGAGTAGATAGTCTAGCGATGAGAGAGAGAGAGAGGGATAGAGCACTGCATGAGTAGCGACAGCAGTAGCTACCGACACAGCTATGGCCGGCCGAGAGGAGCGGACGGGGGGAAAAAGGCAGAACGGCTGTAGTTTGGGCTCCCAGCCCCGTGAGTATCCCGCGCCGTAATTATCCCTACACTACACAGCTAGCAGAGAGCGCAAGAAAGAGAGCGAGAGAGAGAGACAGAGAGAGAGAGAGAGAGAGAGAGAGAGAGAGAGAGAGAGAGAGAGAGAGAGGGAGAGAGAGAGAGAAGGCCAGGCTGGCTATAGCCGGGCAACCAACGTGCGGCCATGTACCGAGACCGGCATAGCGAAGAGGAGAGAGAGGCTACACGATAGCGGCCCCTGCGCACTCCACCCCAACGCACAACTATATAGCAGGCTGCGCGGGGGAGTTGTGTACAGAGTGGAGGCGCCTATGCTATTAAAGCTGCGCCTCCACTGACTTTACCATTTATGAACCAAGATTAATTCATAAAGGGTGCACAGGTACGAGTTGGGGAAAATCGGCGTGACGTCAGTATGGGCGACCCAATTACGTACCGACAAGAAGCATGTCGACTCCTGGTTGGAGCAAGCAGAGCCGGCGGAACTCACACACATGCAGAGCGAACAACACACAAGGAAAAGCGTGATCGGCAGCCATTGAGGAGCGCAGAGGATCATGAAGAAGACGGAAGGAGAGCGGAGAAGAAGGAAAAGACGCCAAGCCATCCATCTTGGCGTCATTCTCGAGTGAGCCGTGCTAACACAAAGATGTGCTAGTGAGCGTCAAAAAGTATTTTTGGAGTGTAGTGTAGAGAGTAGTGAGACAGTAGGTTGTGGTGCGAGCCAGGAAGTGAAGTGCGGAGAGAGAGAGAGGGAGGGGTATAGCGTCGGGAGAGAGCGAGAGGAGAGAGAGACGATCCAGCGGCAGCTCAACCGTGCCGTCGTCACCTTGCGTGCGGTGTGTCCTTCCTAGCTATCGCCGAGAGGCCCTTCCGTCAGCCATCGGCCCTTGCAGTGCAAGCGAAATTCGGCGATGTGCTCGCGTACCAAGAGCAGAACGGTCTCTCTCGCGATCTGGGTCGTTGCCGAGGAATTTCGGGAGGCGAAGTCAGTGGTTAGGCGTGAACGCGGAGCAGAATAGCGAGGCGGGGGGAGAGGAAGCGAGGCGAACGATTCATTGTCGGGTGTTCTATTGTGTGAACTGCGACGCGCGTACTCATTTTCGCGTGTACCTTGTAAGATTTAATTAATCATTAAAACTGGATGAAAACTTAAAATCTGTTGTTCAATTGCGAGTGTAGCAGTCAGTGTGCTTCTCCGTTCTTCAGGTTTCAGTGTACTTCTCCCTCCGTTCTTGTGCTTTCCAGTTTCGCCGTGAGTCTCAGCCGCCCCAGGCTGTCGTTCGTGTTGGCACGCCCAGGAGAGGAGTCTCATCAATCAGGAGTTAGCCGGCAATTTTGAGCCTGGTGCTCATCATTAATAAATTCGGTTCAGAATAAACATCTTTGGCATTGTGTGGGGAATTCGCAACGTTACAACTTGATGTTATTCTTAAAAAATACAAAATACTACTGAAAATAAACTGGACAAATTATATGTAGTGAAATACAAAAAACCTAGAATAAAAATAGCTACTTTAATCATTTAGACAACAAAAACATTCAAATCTATACTCAGGTCAATCATCTAAAAATAAGGAATGATAGGTTGATGACCCTATGCAAGACAATACAAACAGATGGCTCATAAATTTAACTAATACATTTACCTCAATATCTTATTAATATACTAAAATATGGAGAAAAATTTAACTTTAATGAAAATTTTGATAATAAATTAATATATTAAAAACTTAGAAAATTATTTAAATTATTATGACAATATAGAAAAAACGACAGAAATGCGTAGTAAATTTCTTTCGATTATTCAACAGTTTCATAAAAAAGAATTATCTACGAATACGCATATTGAAAAACAACAGAAAATTGACCTCCATAACACAATACAGTTTAATAAAAATCACAAGGAGTTACTTATTACTAAAGCTGATAAGGGTAATGCTACTGTAGTTATTGATAAAACGATTTACTTGGATAAGATGAACACCTTACTCCAAGATGAACATTATTACAAGAAACTGAAAAGCGACCCTTTATCTTCTTTAGAAAAGAAAACCGCTACGTATATCAAACAATTAAATTTCCAAAACCTAATGGGTGATGACACAAAAATGCCACATAAAATAGCACAAAAATGTAACACATCAAAAGCCTACGGTTTGATAAAAATATACAACAAGGTTTCCCGGTCAGACCAATTATTTCAACAGTTAATTCAGTAACATATGATCTGTCCGAATTCTTTTCACAATTTCTACAAACTAAATTTAAAAAACCGCTGCCAATTCATTGGCATGTAGCTTCCTCAAAATAATTTTTTCATTCCTTTTATTAAATTAAAATTCGAAAAATAAATTTTTCACGAAAAAAACTGGAAAAATTTTATGGAAAATATAACTTGTAATTTTTGCTGTTATAATGTGAGGGGATGTATTTTAAAAAATTTGATAAAGACAGATTTTTTTTTCATTTTTCAATTTTTCAAGTTTTACATTTTTGTTAATTTTTAAATATTAAAAATTCAAAAAAACCGTGATAACTAAAAAATTTTTCTTTTTAGAAAATATAAATATTTTAATTCTCTTTCAAATGCTACCCATCCCATTCAGATACACAGAGCCATCCTCAAGAAATACATTTTCAAAATGTCTAGAAAAATTTTAATCTCAAATATCTCTGAAATTTATGAACCAATCATTTTGCCAAAAGAACTCATCCGAAAACTATCAATAATATACCTCTACAATGAATTTTGAAGCGAATAAGACAATTTTACTCTTGTAATAGTTCAACATATAAAACTCATTTTTTTTCATTTTTCAATTTTTACGTTTTTGTTAATAACCAAAGAACCGTGATAGCTAGAGAATAAATTTTTTTAAGAAAATATAGGTAATTTAATTCTCTTTCGAATGCCACCCACCCCATTTAGATTCATAGAGCTATTCTCGAGAAATTACAATTTAAAAAAAAATTGAAAAAAATTGTAACCTCAAATATCTCCGAAATTTATGGATCAATCCTTTTGCCCGAAGAACTCACTCGATTGGTATACAAAATCTACCCCTACAAAGAATTTCAAAGTGATTAAGCCAATTTTACTATAGTTATTGAACGACAAAAAAAATCACTTTTTTTATAAATTATTTTTTTTCTCAAAAAATAATGAATAAAAAACCTAAAAATTTAGTGAGTTATAGTACTTAATATCCTTTATAACCAAAAAAATATTCATGTTAATATCTTTTTTTAATTTCGAAATATAACCTATTTACAAAAAATTACGTTTTCATCAATAACTTATGACGAAATATAACTACCGACTTTTTTTTTTAAATTGTAGATAATTTTATCCTACATACAGAGAATTCATGATACATAAATAATAGTTGTTCTAAATATTAAAAAAATCGAAAATAAGAATTTTGAAAATACATACACACACACACACACACACACACACACACACACACACACACACACACACACACATCCATACGGACATTTTCTAAAAATAGTGTATTTCGATTCCAAATTTGCTAAATAACATTTCTAACACATTATCTCATAAACTTTTTTTTTTACTATCACAAAGCTTCCTCTAGGAGGAAGCAAAACCAAAATCTCATATTGATAATAGTTCAGAACTTAAATTAAAAATAGAAAATATTCAACATCCTCCGGGGTTCGAAATATTAGGTGTATAAAAAAGTTCTACCCGTTTGTAAGAGATGGCGCTGTCTTGAGAACATATGCTTACTGGTTTCACATCTTTATGCTAGTGTATACTGCAGATCCTATTCTTCAAATAGACTGCGTACGTAAGTATTCGTTGCGATTATAATCTGTCTTTAACATAAATAAAAATGGAAGTAGACGCTGTGCATATCCGACATTGCTTACTTTACGAATTTCATCAAGGTAAAACTGCCGCTGAAGATCAGAAATCGATCGGTGCTACTTATGGAGAAAAAGTTATTGATGAGAGTACATATCGCAGATGGTTTCGAAAATTTAAAGACGGAGATTTTGACTTGAGCGATAAATCACTCCGTGGTAGGCCTCAAAATATGAGTGATGAGAAATTGCAGGAGCTACTGGATGAAGACTCGGCACAAATGCCACATTAGCTCGCTGAAAAATTAAGCGTTACCCAAAAAGCTATTTCTGAGAGGTTACGTGCGTTCGAAAAAATTCAAAAATGTGAAAAATGGGTACCTCATGAATTGACCGAGGAGCAACGTGAAAGGCGAGTCGAGACGTGTCTCTCATTACTTTCAAGACAAAAAAAAGAGCTTTCTGTGAAAATTAGTGACTGGTGATGAAAAGTTGATCTATTACCAGAATCCTAAACGTCAAAAACATTGGGTAGATCCAGGACAGCCCACAACATCCACACCAAAATGCAACGTCTTTGGAAAAAAGTTGCTGCTCTGTATTTGGTGGGACAAATGGGGCGTGCTATATTACGAGCTTCTCAAATCCGGAAAAACTGTTACTGCTGAATGATACTCTTCTCAATTAAACCGCTTAGCAGAAAAAATCCAAGAAAAGAGGCCGTATTCTGGGCATGGGCGAAGACCAGTAATTTTCCAACTTGATAACGCTAGACCACACAGAAGTTCCACGGTCCGTCAAACCATAACAAAATTACAATGGGAAATTTTACCGCATCCGTCGTACTCTCCTGACATTGCACCATGCGATTACTACGTTTTTCGCTCATTACAAAACAGCTTAGCAGAGCAGTATTTTCAGAATGAAGATGAAGTACGAAAAATGGTTGATGATTTCATAAAGTGAAATGATGAAGCCTTTTTTCGCCATGGAATACATCAGCTGCCTAGGCGTTGGCAAAGGGTAGTAAGAAGCCGATGGTGCCTATATTGTTCTGTTTGAGTTTTTTAAATAAAAAAAAAGTTGCTGAAAACGGATAGAATTTACGTGTACCCCTAATAATAAGCCTACATGTAGTGAGCTTGTTTACTAATGTGTAATGAACTGATCTATTCTGCAATAGAAATAAAATGGACATATTTATATCATTATATAAATATGAGTTGCAGCGAGTTCATTGACGTCATTAAATTCATATTCACACATAATCATTTTCAATTGTCTTTTATACGCAAATTTTTTACTCTGCTATGTGCAATCTGATTAGCCCGGTCTTGGCTGAATTGCCATGTACGACCTTGAAAACTTTGCTTTATCAAAATTATGCTTTGAATTTTCTTTTATTTCGGATATGTAGACGATATCCTATTGTGTGGGCCGAGTAGGATGATAGAATACTCTAAGAACATTTTTAATAGGTACAGTGAATACCTACAATTAACAGTTGAAAGATCACGAGATAAGAAAATTAGTTACCTCGACATTATTTCAATAAATAATAGTTAAAAAAATAACCGTATTATATAACTAATTGGTACAGAAAACTGACTTTGTTAGGTCGGTTATTGAATTTTTATTCACAACATCCTATGAACAACAAAATTACAATCATTTACTTGTTAATCGATAAAGCTATTAAACTGTCATGTAAGGTTCCACGAAAAAAATCTCAGTTTGATAAAGCAACTACTTTTTGATAACAATTACCCCGTAGATCTAGTCAACAGACATCTTGCAAACATTTTTAACTAATAATTCTCCAAAATTTAAAAGAAAAAACAAACCGC
Organism: Torymus aiolomorphi; assembly: GCA_036365515.1. Taxonomy (NCBI): domain Eukaryota; kingdom Metazoa; phylum Arthropoda; class Insecta; order Hymenoptera; family Torymidae; genus Torymus; species Torymus aiolomorphi. The sequence continues at coordinate 224,889,637 of CM070874.1, read as the reverse complement.
GAATAATAGTACCATTCGTAGATGAATTGAGACCTATCATGAAAAATTTTTTCGACAAATTTAACACAGAAATAATTTATATCACTGTTGACAAATTTAGACGTTTAATCACATTGGGAAAAGATACTTGTAAAACAGGCGACAATACAAATGTAATATATCGTATAGACTGTAGAGATTGCGAGGCAACATATATCGGGCAAAGTAGTCATAGGTTACATATTACATTTATGTAACAGAAGTTGGTGCGAGGAATTTGTATTAGGAGCACAGGAATGTATAGTTATGTATTCTTATAGTGGTGTATACTTATGTATACTCATTGTGTATTTATACTTATTCTAACGAAATGTAAAATTTGAGCCTTTGTAACTCCACTTTCATGTACTCCTAATACTTACACAGTATATACGCTCGACGACGCGTTTGACTTATGCCCCACCTCTGTCGACCCCAATTGCTTTTCACACCTTTTCTGACTAATACATTCAAAAGCGTTGACTATATAAAGCAAAGATTGATTAATATTTTTCTCTTTCACTGGCAGTAGTCAGACTGCTTATAACACGCCATGCAAACTGTTATATGTAAGTTTTTTTTCTGAATAATTGCGCTGTAAATTTATTATATTTTTGTGATTATTTATAACTTATTTTTATCTTTTTTTATTAAGAGCCTTGAAGAGGGGCATAATGAAATGCCCGTAACGTCAGCAAATTATATTGACAGCTGGACCATTCGACTTCTTCTCATCAACATAAATATCTTTAATTTCGCAGTAAAAAATATTCGTATAAAATTGTGAACTCGCAATAACTCATGAAATTTCTCAATTTAGTTTTAATACTACTCTTATTACTAGATAGAGTTTGAAACTCATTTGGAAGATCATTGAAAACATGTATAGCTATCACATAACTTCTCTTATCACTGACAGCTTTGTTCATTGGTGGTAATTGAATTATTTTATACCTAGTGTTTCTCATTGTTTTTATAAATACTTTCTTTAGAGTTTCATCATGATATAATAAACAAGTATCAACTGATGAGAATTTTTCCATCGCTCTTACAGTCCTATAAATTAAATTAAAATAATTAATATTTATGGCAGTCAGTTTGCCCTTGTTTATAATCACCCCCGCAGAATCTGAAATAAAAACTTAATTAAAACCTGGAAAAAAACTTTATTAGCAAAGGACTATCTGACTGCCCCCACCACCAAATTGCCCAATTGCCCAACGTTTCGAGCCCGCTCCGGCTCCTCCTCTGAGACTGAAATGAAACCCGCGATACACCTCCTTATATACCCATACCCACTTATTTCCTCTTACCCCTACCACCATCCACCTTCCCCTCTCCTCCTTTCCATTCTCACTTAAATTAATAAAGAATGATAAATGTTATCTAATTTACTTGACTCTACTATTAAATTTACATTATTCCGATTCCTTAGAATGTGAATACTTTCAAGGCTTTCCCCTCTTATATTTATTCTTAATCCCTTGTTCCAATATATCCACACTCCCAAAATCGAAAGAATGCAAACTATTTAAACAATGTTTTTTCAAACCCGATGTAAAATTTGTACTACGTAAACTATATATTCTCTTCTTCAAATATCTACCCGTTTGACATCCATTACAATCCCTACAATTAATTTTATAAACTACTCCCGATTTTGAAACTTTATCATCTTTGTCTTTACAATTACTAAATAACCTTTCTAAATTATTATGGTTTCTAAAGAAAACTTGAATATTATGTTTACTAAAAACCCTTCTAATCCTTTCCGACAAACCTCTAACATATGGTAAACTAAAATATGCGTTCTTTCCATTTCTATTCCTTGTTTGATTATCTGCCCGCTTCTTCAATCCACCATTATAAATTTCCCACACTCTCTCATCAATCATTTTATCAATAAATTTTACCGGATAGCTATTCTTAACAAATGTTTGTCTAACTAAATTTAAATTCTTTTTCCTAAAATCTTTATGTGACAATTTAATCGCTCTGTCAATGACACCTTCCATCGCACCTGTCTTATTTCCGAATTGGTGGTGAAAATCAGAATTTAAAAATCTACCTGACCATGTAGGTTTTCTATACTAATCTAATTTCACTCTATTATTATTAACTCTAATGACTCTAATATCTAAAAAACTCAATTGATTATCTGACTCGACCTCTTTTGTCAATTTAATTCTATCAAAATTTTGATAGAACAGCGTACTCGAGGCACGCGACCGCGTGCGGCTGTTCATGCAGAGCTGAAAATGATCTTACGCAATACAAAAAGAAGCAAGAAATTCACGCGATACGATCCACTAAGTACTTTTGGCGTCTCTCAGCGAGTCCGCTCGGCTAGTAAACTTGAGTGCGTACGAATGTTCCGGTGATTGCTGAACATTCGTACAACCTTTTTTGAAAGAGCTCGAAATTTCTGCTGTCAGATCTCCCCAACGCGTTTCGGTGGTTTTCCTAATGGTGCTAATGCCTGAAAAATCTCGCTTTCAGTACTTTGTACTTTGTACAACACTCGAAGTCTGGCTTAAAGTCTGGGTTAAAGTCTATGTTTATGTTCGGCATGAATAATCTAGACTTCTATCGAAACTTTGAACGACACTTTAAGCGAAACTTTCATGAAGACCTTGTAACTTTGTACAAACTTTGCTTTCACTTTGTCCAAATTTCATCCAAACTTTATATAAACGTTGCCTAAACTTTGACTGAACTTTATCTAAACTGTGAATTAACTTTATATAACGCTCGAAGTCTTGCTAGAAGTGTGGCTTGAAGCCATACATCAACCCAGATTTTAACCCAGACTTTGAGCCAGACTTGGAGCGTTATACAAAGTTTATACAAAGTTTGGATAAAGTTCAGTCCAAATTAAAACAAAGATTAGACAAAGTTTACATAAATTTTATTGAAAGTTTAGACGAAGTTAAAGGTTTAAAAGGTTGAAGGTTTTTTTTTACCAAACTTCCTAATAATGAGTTCGTTATATGAAGTTTCACCAAAGAAGGGATTTTCTTGTTCAAAACTTGTTACATATGGGTGCAAACCCACCTCCGAAAATGAAGAGCGACTTTTCTCCCTTGTTACATAGTGCTATAGTTTTGGACTCGCTGTTACATTGATCGTTATCAGACTCAGCCCAGCTTTATTTTTAAACGGATCGGAATCGTTGGGTCTTACGAAATACAATAAGGAGCAAGAAATCCACGAAATAGGTTCTACTATTTTGGGCGCCTCCAACCGTGACCACTCGACTAGTAAACTCCAGTGCATACGAATGTTCCGGTGATTCCGGAACATTCGTAGACCCTTTTTGAAAGAGCTCGAAATATCTGCTGTTAGATCTCTCGAACGAGACCTATGGGTTTATCTAATTGCTCTAATGCGTGAAGAATCTCTCTTCAGATATGGTAAAGACTATGCAAAATCTCTTCGAGTGTGCCAGTAAAAGCGCACTCGAGGCACGCGACTACGTGCGTCTGTTCTTGCAGAGCTCCAAATGGTCTTGCGCAATACAAAACGGAGCAAGAAATCCACGAGATAGGCTCTACTATTTTGGGCGCCTCCAACCGTGACCACTCGACTAGTACAGTCCAGTGCGTACGAATGTTCCGGTGATTCCGGAATATTCGTACACCCTTTTTGAAAGAGCTCGAAATATCTGCTGTTACATCTCCCAAACGAGACCCGTGGGTTTTCCTAATTGCTCCAATGCGTGAAGAATCTCTCGTCAGATATGGTAAAGACTATGCAAAATCTCTTCGAGCGTGCCAGTAAAAGCGCACTCGAGACACGCGACCGCATGCGGCTTTTCATGCAGAGTTGAAAATGGTCTTACGCAATACAAAAAGGAGCAAGAAATCCACGATATAGGTTCTACTACTTTGGGCATCTCTCGGCGGGACCGCTCGACTAGTAAACTCCAGTGCGTACGAATGTTCCGGTGATTCCGGAACATTCGTACGCCATTATTGAAAAAGCTCGTAATTTCAGCTGTTTGATCTGTCTGATCATACTCGTCAACTTTCGAAATAACGCTTCTATGTGCAGAATGTCGCCTTCTCAGATGGCAGAGGCACAACAAAAGCATTTCCAGTGTGCACAATAACACTGTACTCGAGGCACGCGACCACGTGCGGCTGTTCATGCAGAGCTGAAAATGGTCTTACGTAATACAAAAAGAAGCAAAAAATCCACGCGATAGGTTCTACTAAGTACTTTTGGCGTCTCTCAGCGAGTCCGCTCGGCTAGAAAACTCGAGTGCGTATGAATGTTCCGGTGATTGCAGAACATTCGTACAACCTTTTTGAAAGAGCTCGAAATTTCTGCTGTCAGATCTCCCCAACGCCTCTCGGTGGTTTTCCTAATGGCGCTAATGCCTGAAGAATCTCGTTTTCAGTACTTTGTACTTTGCACAACACTCGAAGTCTGGCTTAAAGTCTGGGTTAAAGTCTGTGTTGATGTTCGGCTTAAATAATCTAGACTTCTGTCGAAACTTTGAACGACACTTTAAGCGAAACTTTCATCAAGACCTTGTAACTTTGTACAAACTTTGCTTACACTTTGTCCAAATTTTATCCAAACTTTATCTAAACGTTGCCTAAACTTTGACTGAACTTTATCTAAACTATGAATTAACTTTATATGACGCTCGAAGTCTTCCTAAAAGTGTAGTTTGAAGCCATACATCAACCCAGATTTTAACCCAGACTTTAAGCCAGACTTGGAGCGTTATACTAAGTTTATACAAAGTTTGGATAAAGTTCAGTCCAAGTTTAGACAAAGATTAGACAAAGTTTACATAAATTTTATTGAAAGTTTAGACGAAGTTAAAGGTTTAAAAGGTTGAAGGTTTTTTTTTATTAAAGGTTTTTATAAGGGTTAGCTAAACTTCGCCTGAAGTTTTACCAAACTTTCTAATAATGAGTCCGTGATATGAAGTTTCACCAGAGAAGGGATTTTCTTGTTCAAAACTTGTTACATATGGGAGTGAACCCACATCCGAAAATGAAGAGCGTCTTTTCTCCTTTGTTACATAGTGCTATAGTTTTGGACTCGCTGTTACATTGATCGTTATTAGACTTAACCCAGCCTTATTTTTACACGGATCGGAATCGATGGTCTTACGAAATACAAAAAGGGGCAAGAAATCCACGAGATAGGCTCTACTATTTTGGGCGCCTCCAACCGTGACCACTCGACTAGTACAGTCCAGTGCGTACGAATGTTCCGGTGATTCCGGAACATTCGTACACGCTTTTTGAAAGAGCTCGAAATATCTGCTGTTAGATCTCCCGAACGAGACCCGTGGGTTTATTTAATTGCTCTAATGCCTGAAGAATCTCTCTTCAGATATGGTAAAGACTATGTAAAATCTCTTCGACCGTGCCAGTAAAAGCGCACTCGAGGCACGCGACCGCGTGCGGCTTTTCATGCAGAGCTGAAAATGGTCCTACGCAATACAAAAAGGAGCAAGAAATCCACGATATAGGTTCTACTTTGGGCGCCTCTCGGCGGGACCGCTCGACTAGTAAACTCCAGTGCGTACGAATGTTCCGGTGATTCCGGAACATTCGTACGCCATTTTTGAAAAAGGTCGAAATTTCTGCTGTTCGATCTGTCTGATCATACTCGTCAACTTTCGAAATAACTCTTCTATGTGCAGAATGTCGCCTTCTTAGATGGCAAAGGCACAACAAAAGCATTTCGAGTGTGCACAATAACAGCGTACGCGAGGCATGCGACCGCGTGCGGCTGTTCATGCAGAGCTGAAAATGGTCTTACGTAATACAAAAAGAAGCAAGATATCCATGCAGTAGGTTCCACTAAGTACTTTTGGCGTCTCTCAGCGAGTCCGCTCGGCTAGTAAACTCGAGTGCGTACGAATGTTCCGCTGATTGCAAAACATTCGTACACCCTTTTTGAAAGAGCTCGAAATTTCTGCTGTCAGATCTCCCGAACGAGACTTGGTGGTTTTCCTAATGGCGCTAATGCGTGAAGAATCTCGCTATCAGATATTGTAAATACTGTGCAAAAGCATTTCGAGTGCCAATAACTGCGTACTCGAGGCACGCGATCTTGTGTGGCTGTTCATGTATAGCTGAAAATGGTCTTACGCAATACAAAAAGAAGCAAGAAATCCATGCGATAGGTTCTACTACTTTGGACGTCTCTCGGCGGGACCGCTCGACTAATAAAATCCAGTGCGTACGAATGTTCCGGTGATTCCGGAACATTCGTACACCATTTTTGAAAGAGCTCGAAATTTCTTCTGTTAGATCTCCCTAATGCGACTCGATGGTTAATGGCGCTAATGAATTAAGAATCTCGCTTCCAGATATGACACAGACTTTGCAAAAGCACTTCAAGTATGCCAATAACAGCGAACTCGCGGCACACTATGGCATACGAGTGTTCCCGCTGTGCCGAAACACTGCTAGGCACGAGAAAAAGCCTCAAAAAATCACGCTACAAAATTCATGCAATTTGTAGGCCAGACTCGATTCTGACACTTGAATAGTGAACGCTCGACCATGTACATTTTATAAATAGAAATATGTGCTCTTTATGAGTTTTTTCGTAGAGTGGAATTAAATAAATTTTACTGTATCAAGACTCGTATTCTTATTTTCGAAATGGAAATGAAGTCTATGCGCGCTTTCTCATAGAGGTAAACATACTTTAAATACCTGCGTTTTTCGGTGCACTGGGCTACATGATTTCGTCTTTATTTTTGTGAGTCTATGACTTTATCAGATCGATATTTATGATCTTTCTTTTTAATTTGATAGGGTCAATGCAACAGTGAATGTCCAGTCACCAGTATGTGTCCACTGAGTTTAAAACCATAAAAACGATTTTTTTCGTATTTTAGAGTGCATAAACTTTAAGATTTTCAGCAGTTGTTGTAGAATTTCATGTTCAAAATAAAATATTATGGCTTAAATTGAAAATAAGGGTGGTGGTCACACACTGGTGTTTTTGCATATTTTATGTTTTTTAATTAATTTTACATTTATTTATACAGTTTTTCAAAAATAATTGACATTTATTAGAAAGTTTATGTATTGTGGAATCAATATTTACCGCTTATTTTTATTTAATTAATGTCTAAATATTAAAAATATCTATTTATAATCGGAAAACCCTTAACTGGTCATTCATTGGTGCATTGACCCTATTTGTTTTTCCTATTTTAACTTATTTTTATCGTCGCGAAAAACTGATTTGATAAATTTTTTCTATTTAGATAGCGTATAATGCGCATGCATAAGAATTTATTTTTGAGCGTCTTTCTTAATTACGCGTTTATTGAATCCCATTGGGAAGACTTTTATTTCTATTAAATCGATGGAAACACGTTCATTATGTAAAATATTTACAATGTTCATCGATTTGCGTTTTGATTCTCCGCCTGCTTCTCCCTTTGCCACCACAATATCGCCATACGGTCATAGTCGTGACATCTATGAGAAGTAGCGGTAATGTCAGTTGCTATGTAAATAAGTCGTGTAACTAACCTCTCGTTTCGAAGCATCAGTTAGCAAACGCCGAGAAGTGCGCTGCTATCACGTCGCTTACCATATTACCATTTCATTCATAAATTATGTTCTCTTATTCAGGGGTAAGGCTACATCTACAATATGTTACAAACATAACCACTGGTATTATCTTTTTGTTAATTTATTTCCAATAAACGTATTTGCAATTTTATTGCGAAACACATGCATTTCAAGTTATTTTTTCCGCTCTTTCAGAAAATGCGTGAATAAAAGTAAAAAAAAACTTTTTTATCCGTTAATGAATTTCTAACTTTTTTAATACCAGCTCTACCGCCAAATAAATAGCACCAATCGATAGAGAAGACAAAAATACTTCAAAAGCACCTTACCCGGAATTTATTCATTGATTAAATATTTTGCTGTAACGTTATTAATGTGGTGCGTTCCATGATAGTCACCTTGTACAGTGTGAAATTCCCAGAAAGTACACCTACCGACTAGTTATATATATATGGGTCGTTCTTATACTTTTCGGTCATAACCGGTCGCAGGGGGTCAACCGTTTTCCTCGCTGATTTTTCCTGTGAAAGTACATATAAAAACCGCTGCCAATTCATTGGCACGTAGCTTCCTCAAACTAATTTGTCAATTCCTTTTTTTATACTTTTATAAAATAATTTTTCTCAAAAACAAATGAAGAAAATGTATTGAAATTTTAACCAAATATAGTTTTTAATAAGTGTAATAAGTGGTTAAAATTTTGAGTCGATTTATGAAATAATCTCTGAACAACAAGTATTCGAAAATATTTCAAAATAATTAGTTCTTTAAGAAATAACAAACATCTGTATTATTTTAATAAATTGTTTATTTTCATAATCTTATCTGCTTTCATAATGATTGAAAACTCGCTGTAGGGGTATATTTTTAATTTTATTTAAATAATACCGTCTTCAGTTATTCATAAAAAAATACATGTTTTTTGAGTGATCGACAATTTCATTAACCTACTTTCATTATACCTCGTTGCAATATTTATAAATAATGAACCTAATAGCTTATTAAATTAGAAAAAGCAAGTAAACAACACGCGTGCGTATCGCGCGTCATTTCCACTTTCTAGTAACATATACATAAAGCCGTTTTCGAAAAATTTCGATATGAAAAGATGGCTAAAACAGTTTTAGCCTAAAATATCTCTCAAATTCATAAACGAATTCTTTTATTACCATAAGAACTAATATAATAAATAATATACAAACTCACCATCTCTACAAAATTTCAAAGAAATTAAAACAATTTTACTCTAGTTATTGTGCAACCGAGAAAGTCATTTTCAGAAATACCATAATGTTAAATATCAAATATTTTAAAAAGTAGCCATATAATCTTGATCAAATTTTACACAGATATTGCCTATCTGGCAAACAAAATAGCCTATAAATTATGAGCTTATACATGGAGTCGTCATTTAGAAATTATCAAACGATTACGAAACGATTACGAAACAATTATCAAAAAAACGTAAACAAGTTTTCACCTCTAAATATCTTTCCAAATCATGAGACAATTCTTTTACCTAAAGGACTTATACAATAAATATATCAACTCTACATTTTCACAAAATTTCAACATGATTAAACCGATTTTTAGGCACGGTCGCTTCTCGGGAGAGCCTTATAATTTCACCAGAGCAAAAATTGTTTGACTTCAAAAACTAATAATTTGATACAAGAAAAGTCTTTTCCAGTCAAAATGAGTGCGTTTTAAGCGTTTTCTAGGATGTATGTATGTCTGTACGCCCGCATGTACGCAAGTTCGTCGATTATCTCAATGAATTTTCAACCGATTCCACCGGGATGGCGGGAAAATACTCCTCTAATTATACCTAAGTGCTGGTTCTCAATTGAGATAGATCGATGAAAAATTTTAAAAATGCGAGCACAAAGAAATATTTCAAAATATCGATTTTTAAGCTTAATGACTAGAAAAATTAATTTTAAGCTTATATCTACAGGTCTATCAGCTAAAACTAATTAAAATATACCTTTTTTCTGTTGGACACTTTTTTCTACGAGCAATATTTGTAAAGATAACTGCGAAAAACGACAAAAAAGGTCAAAAATGGACGATTTTCGGCTATAACTTGACAGGATTTGATTTTACACAGAAATATTGTATGTAAAAGTTGTAGATTATAATAAAACAAAACTTTTTCTCATTTAACATTTTCATATAAAATCAACTCCTGATGAGTTACACTTATAAAAACGATTTTAAACGCTAAAATATACATAAAATGGACGATTTTCGGCTATAACTTGACAGAATCTTTCTTCACACAAATTATAAATGTAAAAATTGTAGACTATAACAAAACAAAATGTTTTCCTGTTTAACATTTCATGTACAATCAATTCCTAATGAGATAATGCGATAAAATCAATTTTAAACGCCTAAATATACATAAAATCAATAGGATGAAGTATTTTCGGCTATAGCATCTCAGGATGTAACTTAACGGAAATATGGTAATGTAAAAATGTAAAAATTGTTAATTATAATGTAAAACAAAACTTTTTTCCATTTAACATTTACATGTACAATTATTTCTGAATCATCTAAACGTATAAACATGATTTTTTAAAGCTTCAATACACTTAATATAGTCAAGTTTCGCTTATTATTTAACAGAATACGATTTGACACAAATATTAAATACAGTAGCTGTAAATAAGATCGAAAAAATCAATAAAACATTCGAAAGTTCATATAATTATAAACAAGGATTTGACTTTCAATAAAACTATTAAATACGAAGGATATAGATAACGTTTAAACAAAACTTATTCTCAATTGTTATTTTTATGCACAGTCATATCTGGATCATGTAAACCTATAAACACGATTTTTAAGGCCTCAATACAACTAGTATAGTGAATTTTCGCTTAATATTTAACAGAATTCGATTCGACACGGAAATATTCGACACAATAGCTGGAAATAAGATCGGAAAAATCGACATGACATTCCAAAGATAATATAATTACAAAAACATAATAATAAGATACAAAATTACATTTGATTACAATATTCAATGGGATCAACACATTGGAAGAATAATTGAAGAAACGAAAGATCTACTTTCCTTGTTTTACGGAAAAGGAAAATATTATGCAAACTAAAACGTTTTTGATACTATATTACACTTTTTTGAATAACATTAAAAATTATGTGACAATAGCTTAGGGTGGTTTATACATGAATAGAGTCTAAGACCATTACAAAATTTACAAAAATAGAATATCTAAAATTAAATAAAAAAAAATACTTTTGTGATTGAAAAATGCTTTAATATTGACTAATTATTTTGCGATAAGTCCGTTTTCTATGATTATGAAAAATAAAAAGTATAAGATATCAGAGACTAATAATTAATATCAAAAATAAAATTATACAGATACCAATAAAAACAATAAAACAACAACTAACAAAAACTTCTACATAGAAGCTGTCACAACTTATAATTCCTTGTCAAATGATTTAGAGAACTTAGTATGTTTATATAAATATATATAATTATGTTATCTTACTGTTTTGATAACAAATTTGAGAAATTTGATATAAGATTACACAGCTTAACCTGTTAATTATGTTCACAGGACCTAAGCGATTAAACTAAAAGAATCAAAATTGTCTAATATTATATAAGAACACGTTAAAGTAATATCATATTTACAAAAAAAAACTTGTGTAATGTATGTGCTATAGATTTTGTAATATGGTAAATTTCAATGTATAAAGAATGCAATGTATCTAGCTGACTCTGTCAGTCTTAGTGTGGTAGAAAACTATTAAATAGGCAAGTGTCACTAAGAAGTCTGCGAAATACATAATGATGTATTTTAATACAACAGACACCCTGAGGTGAGTTCTTACACCCTGACCAAACTTAGAAATTAATCAGACGAGCTATTATTACCAGCAACAACTACCTACCCGTATCACATTTAACCACCCATTTAACACGTTTAACACATTTATCACATTTAACCACACCCAGCACTTTCATGATATCCCCCAGTTCCTTATTACCTATACCTATCCCCTCACACTCTAGAGCACTAACACTCGAAGGTCACTGATAGAGCTGCAGAAGTAGCAAAATATGGCTGGACGGTCTAGGCTGGCACTACTCCACGGATGCCAGTCTGCTCAGAATCATCTAACTAACAGCCATCCACTATATCAGTAACTCCACCATCTGGGAGGAAAGTACTGACAGAGACCGTCAATCGCGTCTCAATGTCAGGGACTGCCTCAGCCTCCGAAGCACATTAATAGCAGATCAGCACTCTGGAAGGCAAGTGAGAAGAGTTGGCACCTAAAAACTACATATAACTAGTAAATAGATGACACATTACCATAAAACATTACCATAAAAAAGAAACGTCTGCAGAAATAGTTGTAGTTCACTCGCTGCACCAGCTATCTGTAACAACCAGAGGGGAAGGACTAGTGGAAACCTTCACTCATTTCTCTGCTGGAAATAGCTCCAGCCTGAGAGTCGCTGAAGACACAAGCAGCAAATTCACTGTACACATAGTCATCCGAATAAAAGCCAAACATGGAAAGTTGAGCACCTAAAAACCACATATAGCTAATAAATAGATGAGCCAGACAACATTTCCACACCCAAGAAATAGTCTGTAGCAGTGCTCGTTGTTTATACTCCTCCTGCTGCCAGATACCTGCAACAAGAGAAAGTACTATCAGCTCACCCATCAGAGAGGTTAGGAACGAGAAAAGGCTTACTAATAAATCTGCTCTGGCTGTTGACACACTGCATTCCTGTCTCCGACAAATTATCACCAACCGGCGATTGGCGAACATGATGAAAGGGACAAAATTCACCAGGGCGGCATACTACAGCAGCCGCTGTCAATCTCTCATCGCTGGGAACGCCGGGAGCTAGACGACGCGATTGTTGACAACACACACGTACCATGGACACACGCACTCACGCGCCACGCCGCATGCCGCACTACTTACTATAGGGCTAGAGCAGTAGCAGAAAGCGCGCGCGATCCATTATACCTATAGGTATAAATATGTCAATATATATCTTAGGTATATACACAGGGAGCGCTCGCGGTCAAGCAGGTCGCATGCGTTTTTCCAATGTCGCGCAGCCTATATAGTCGCGGTAGCCGTTACGGCTGCTGCAATAGTACTCATGCACGCAGCGCTATATGCCACGCTGCCGTTGCCGAATGCATGAGTGTTGAGCTTTTTTCTTCTGTTTTTCTCCTTTTCGCGGTATTAGTGTATGTGTGCATGATGTGCCGCGAGTATTTTTTCGTAATTGAGATTGTAAAGGTATATGCAGTTAGGAACACCCGCGAGCAGCTAGAAGAGTCCCCACCTTTCGTTAGAATTGTATGAAATTCAACTTTAATGTTTTTTTATTAATCGAGAGCAATGAAACAATAATTTTCCTCATATAATTCAACAGGATTTGACTATACACAAAAATTTCAAATACATAAGTTGGGGATAACATTGAAAAAAACTTTTTTTCTATTTAACGTTTTCATAAATAAAAATAAAAAGTATTTTATAATTTCGATATAAATTATGAAAACAATGTTTTTTAATTTTAAATATACCTGCAATCATGATGCTTATATTCAATATTTCTATGTACACTTTAATTATATCAATTAGTACATATTAAATTTATATACATCATAGACTATATTTAAAAATTTATCTAAATATACTTATACATGCAGAATTAAAACGCAAACCTTCTACAAAATAGAAGAAATAAATGTGCAAAAGTAAATGGACAATTTTTATTTAAACTTTACTGTAGATGTATTTATGTTTATTTTAATGATGAAAATGATAAATAAAGTATTATAATTTTTGCAATAATGAAAGTATAAGGTTCTTCTGAGCACTGCGGTCGTGCCTATTATGTAAAAACGAAGTTTTTACATAGGGAGGGGTCGGGCGACGAGCGAAGCGAGGAGCAGGTGTGTGTGGGGCGGGGGGGGGGCGTGCCGAAGGCACGCTGAGGGGCGCAGCCCCCCTAGTTTTTCTCTAGTTATCAAGCAACAAAGAAAGAAACTTTTTAAAATACAAAAATTTTCAATATCAAATATTACAAAAAGTAATGGTACGATCTTCATGAAAATTCGCACACATATCATCTATATCACATGCAAAATTGTCAATAAATTTGGAGCGGATACATCAAACCGTTTTCGAGAAATTACAAATTGAAAAAAAAACTTAACCATTTTTAATCTTAAATATCTCTGAAATTTATGGACCAATCATTTTGCGCAAAGAACTTGACCGAGAGCTATTAGTCTAGGCGCCGACAATACATTTCGTGGCCAAATTTTGTCCCCGCCTGAACCAAAGTTTTCTAGGCGTAATTTGGCCTGCTGAATCCGAATTTCGAGGGTTCCCGGCCGAAAAAGTGGGAGAAAAAAAGTTATAAACAATTTCATTGTTCGAAAGGCCATATCTCCGAAGTGAAATATCGCAGCGAGCTGAAACTTGTTTCAAAACGTTTGTTTTTTTATTTAGAAACTTTTTTGTTCTTATACTTTTTTAGCTATGCCTGATAGCTTTAAAGATATCAACAATAAACGCCTTTTGGTATTCTATCTAAAATAATCTAAAAAATACACCTCTACAAGAAATTTTGAAGCGAATAAGTCAATTTTATTCCAGCAATCGTTGCACATACAAAACTCAGTTTCTTTATTTTTTCATTTTTCAATGCTTACGTTTTGCTTCCTCCTAGAGGAAGCTTTGTGATAGTAATTTTTTGAGTTGTTGTAAAAAGATGTTATATGTGTTATTGGAGGTGTTAGGAACCAAAATACATGATTTTTTAAAAATGTATGGATGTGTGTGTGTGTGTGTGTGTGTGTGTGCGTGTGTGTGTGTGCGTGTGCGTGTGCGTGTGCGTGTGCGTTTGAACTCTTCATATCTCCGAAACGAATCGACCGATTTTCGTCGGGTAAAGCTTATTCTCTTCGTCTCGCGGGAAAAGAAAGGTACCCTGATGGATTTGAGTTTTCATTGATTTTCTTTTGTTTTATAATCAAAAAACGATTTTGAATTTTTAGTTTTTTTGATTTTTTCATATCTTATAGCCATTATTACATAATATAATAAACTTTTCTTGAAATGTATTTAAATTACCTATATTTTCCTTTTTTAAAATTTGAAATATCTTCACTCTGTCATTTGTTATTAAGGAAAACGATTTTATATTTCATAGAGTAATTTCTCAAAAAATATTTTATTTATCGACTTGAAATTTTAACCAGTTATTACACTAATTGAAGACTATATATGGTTAAAATTTCAAGAGATTATCTTCATTTGTTTTTTAGAAAAAAATTATTTTAGAAAAAATTTGCGTTTTCGTTGTTGCACGATAACTAGAGCAAACATTATCCAATCGTCCTGAAATTTGGCACAAATGTATATTTTATATACCTTCAGATCGAGCTCGATGCCCAAATAAATCGGTCCATTACGAAAAAAGATATTTGAGGTTAAAAATTTTTTTAAAAAATTTTTGAATCGCATTTTCTCAGAGATTACTTGATTTATCGCTTAAAATTTTAACAACTTATTAAACTTATAGAAGACTATATTTTGTTAAAATTTCAAGAGATGATCTTCATTTGTTTTTTAGAAAAAAATTTGCGTTTTCGTTGTCACAAGATAACAAGAGCAAAAATTACCCAATCGTCCTGAAATTTGGCATAGATGTAGCTTTTATATATCTTCAGATCAAGTTCGTTGCCCAATAAAATCGGTCCATTACGAAAAAAGATATAGCGCACAGTTTAAGCTGAATCCGGACCCATGACCCTCTCCTAGTTAGTCTAACCGTACAAGATAAAGTATTAAATTTTAAATATTAGAAGTAAAAATTAATTAAAGGGATCAATAAATTATGTTTGAGGAGTTTGAGGAAGCTACGTGCCAATGAATTGGCAGCGGTTTTTTTTTCTGGTATAGCTTTATCGCTAGAATGCATAACCAATGATAAAATCGGGGAAAAAACTAAAAGAAAGGAAAATAGAATTTTTTCTATGGACTGATCTACGTAAAGGGTGCTTTGGGAGGTGGGGGTGGCTTGTTTTTGAATTGCTTTTTATTTTTTACATATATTTTACCATTCTTGATGGTAATAAACTGCGTCCAATTAAAAAAAAGCGATTTCTCGTTGGATCCCAACGTTGCACACTTCAAACACATATATGATAGGCATTTGTACATAAAACGTCACTTTAAATCCACAATTCTTGAAAAAATTATTCAGTTGTTACCCCTATAGAGAACATATTAAATTATTATTGATTGAAACAACTTAAATTAATAACCCATAATTGTCACATATAATCTAGTAAAATTAAGAAACACAACCAGTTTATGAACTAAGAATCACTGAGAATTATTGAAGCTTCTTTGATATTCTTGAATAGATATCAGTTTTTGAAATTATTATCTGAATTTTGCGTAGAAAAATATTTACAAAGAACTCCTCTGGAACATTTTGACGTCTCCCACCGTGAGAAAATTATAAATTAGATTAACTGAGCTCTTTTATTCACTAAATTTTTCACGATAGCACATCATTTCCTCTTTTTTCAGTATATCAATATTCATTTAACATAATCTCTTAACTGGTGCTTGAGTAAATGTGTACAATAGCACAGCACTGATATCAACTAATTTTGTTGAAGATGACAAATTCTTTTTAAACCAAGGCTTAGACCAATATTTCAAATCAGCATCATAAATTATATTTTATATTTATGCTCACGTGTCACTCACCAATATTTTCTTCTATAATGCAGAAGCTTATAATAAAGTTTATGAACCTGATAATATTTATGCTTGCATGTCACTATACTCACTAATATTTTCTTGTATGCAAAAACTTATTACAAAGTATATGAACCTCATAAAACATAATCGTTCACCTCCCTTAAACACAATAACTTTTATCTTGATCAAAGTTATTCGCAACAGCCCAGATATGATAGCTATTTGTACATAAAACATTATTCTAAATCCATAATTCTTGAAAAAATTATTCAGTTGTAAACCCTATGGAGAAAATATGAAATTATTATTGATTGAAACAACTTAAATTAATAACCCATAATGGTCACCCATAATCTAGTAAAATTAAGCAATACAACCAGTTAATGAACTAAGAATCACTGAGAATTATTGAAGCTTCCTTGATATTTTTGAATAGATATCAGTTTTTGAAATTATTATCTGAATCTTGTGTAGAAAAATATTTACAAAGAACATAATGACGTCACCCACCTTGAGAAAATTATAAATTAGATTAACTGAGCACTTTTATTAACTAAATTTTTCACAATAACACATCATTTTCTCTTTTTCCAGTATATCAATATTCATTTAACATAATCTTTTAACTGGTGCTTCGGTAAATGTGTACAATAGCACAGCACTGACATTAACTAATTTCGTTGAAGATAAGAAACCAAGGCTCGGACCAATAATTCAAATCAGCATCATAAATTATGCTCACGTGTCACTCATCAATATTTTCTTCTATGCAAAAGTTTATTATAAAGCTTATGAACCCGGCAACACATAATTATTCACCTCCCTTAAACATAATAACTTTTATCTTGATGATCAATGTTATTCGCACCAGTCCAGATATGATTGCCATTAATCATTTTCAATCAGTTCTCAGCTCCAAAATTTAGTCCTATGGCTGGCATTGTAATGTACACGTTTTCCTGAAATGAAAAATAAAACTCACAAAGTATCTATTCGAATAATTTTGTATTCACCCTGTACTAAATTATAAATGTCAATAACAGTTAATAATTGTCAAAAATTACTTAAAACTGTTTGTAACTGTTTATAAATGTTACAAAATATAGGATTTTGAACACATTTTCAAATAGTTTATACGAGTTTGAAACACTTGCAGATAATTTTTAATGATATTTAAAATGAATCAATAATTGGTAATTAATTAAACTATTATTAACTAATAATAATTAATTAATAATTTATAATAAATTAAACTAATGACATTTGAGAATTATATTTATGAGTGATATTTTGAATACTATTTAAGAAGAATTAATAATATGTAATTAATTTAAATATTATTTTAACTATTGTTACAAACGTTCAAAACCTAAAAACTAAAAAATTATTAGAATATAATAAGTAATACATATCTGAATTCTCTTCATCGCTGCTAAAATATTGGGTGTTGGAATTAATTCGTAGCGTTTTCTTTAATGAAAAAATATTATTTATTTCATATGAAAATCAAAAAATACATTAATTAAAGTATTACCCATCGCTTTCTACTACTTTTGACCATCTTTCGGGCAGTGAACGAATACCGCGTCGGAAAAACTATTCGTCTTTAGATGAAATCCACGAATCGATCCATTTTTTACAATCTTCATAAGATGTGAACTTCTGCTCACACAAGCTATGAGCCATTGATCGAAACAAGTGGTAGTCGCTGGGAGCAATATCTGGAGACTACGGCGCACAGTATTGGGATTTGGATTTCTGATGGACAAAATAGGCTAGAGCCTCCAATTCTTCATCAATTTGAATGAATTTTTTTTTAAATTAAAGGTAAGACAATTTAGAATAGATCGCACGAGCCCAAATTTTAATTTTTTTTTTTTTTTTTTTATCAACATACAAACTATGTGACGAGCGTTAACCTCGCACTTTCTCATCAAACTCGCGTAATAAAAGTTATATATCATTATATATACATATAATTAATGTACAATTGTATTTTAGTTATATAAAATCAATACATACTCATATATTATAATGTATTGAAATATATAATTCATATATAACTATATAAGTTATATAAAATTCAATATATTCCAGGGTAAAAAAAGTTATATATAATTATATATAATTTATACATAATCATCTAGTTATATATTGAATTTGACCTTATATAAGTATATATGATCATATATACTAATATATGTTAATATATAGTCATATATTGTCATGTATAACTATATATCATCATAATATGAAAAATTTCCGCTGCTACATCATCACGCATTTGTACATGGTTTTATCTGACAATATATGATGACGATTATATATATATATATATATATATAAATTATATATAATTAGATATAAATTTTTTTTACCCGGGACCGTACTTATGTATACATAATTACATAGAGACATATTTCATATATATTTATATACAGTTCTATATGATGATATATAAACATGTATAAGTATATATAAGTATATATGAATTATTTTTGCACGAGAAGTATAAAAAAAATCCTACATACCAGAAAATTTAAAAGAAAAAGCGTTTTGAAATATTTGATATTTTCATATAGTCGTGTATGGCTATAAATTAGCATATATGAGCATCAAGGAGCGCGGGAGCGCTCCGAAGGCAAGTATAGAAGAAGCCTAAAGGAGCGACCCGTGTTACGTATACATTGAAATGGGTCTACGAAAAATTCAATGCGCTTTTACGTATTGCGTTAGTTTTTACTATATAACATATCCCTCTTAATCGAAAGCCATTTCATTGCTCTACTCAAATCAAAACATTTTATTTAAAAAGATTATCTCGTTCAGAAGATATAGAGAGCTGAATTTTTTTATGTGCGATTTCCTTTTATACTTTTCTTCTCCTTATTCCGGCGTCCGGTTTGCAGCTCTTACGACACTTCCGGTTACCGTCTATCTTACGCTTGTATATCTATATATATATATATACACCCGTATCTGATCGATCTAATCTTACATACAACGTGTCAGTATTTTTTTATATACAAATGTTATCATATCGTGAGTTAGTTAATAACACATTTCAAAGATCTCAAGAAGTTGCTAGATTGTTTAGGTTAAGAACTTATTCTTAGCAATCTAAGAAGAAGAATTTTTATCTATCTATTATTTTATAGATATACATTTTACAACTGTTATCATATCGTGAGTTATTTAATTAGTTATGTATTTGAAAGATCTCAAGTTGTCAACTGGTGATGAGAAAAATTGATCTATTCGTCTATCAATCAATGGGGAAAATAACTTTCATTAGATAAGTACTTACTAGCTAAATGTTAAATGGCTACAATCATTTTTTTAAACTTGATACTTTGTGAGATTTTTTATTTTTACAGATATTATACCAAAAGATTTTTTTCGAGTTATTTTGAAGATATATATAATTATAGCCAATAATGTTGAGGAGTTCTAATTGTGTACTGTCTGAAAAATCTAATTTTGAATTAACAAAAATGAACGAGTGCCCTCATGACCCTTGGAGTTATTATTAATGAACAAGAAAAAGTTATTTTAATACAAGAACAGACACGTACTACTCAAGATAGAAAAACCAAACCAATATTACTATGGGGCAAATATATTATTATTTACGACACAATATTTTTCAAGACATATCTATAATATAATTATAGTGAAATCAGTGCAAGTTTTCAGATCAGATATAATAAAATGTTTTGTATAATAAATGAAATAAAATAGCGGTATGATGTG
Source organism: Torymus aiolomorphi (assembly GCA_036365515.1). Classification (NCBI taxonomy): domain Eukaryota; kingdom Metazoa; phylum Arthropoda; class Insecta; order Hymenoptera; family Torymidae; genus Torymus; species Torymus aiolomorphi. The sequence goes on along the minus strand of CM070874.1, from coordinate 224,869,490 downwards.
TTAAATGAAGTGTTTATAACAAATTTAAAACCTTTACTTAAAATCAGAATTTAAAATAATGTGAGACGTTAGAGCCTTGGTTAAGAAAAAGCATTTTTTGTCTATACTTCAAGAAACTGAGTCGATATTAGTTCTGTGCTCTTGTACATATTTACTTAACGGCGAATTAAAAAATTATGCCAAATGAACATTAAAATACAGAAAAAAGCAAAAATGATGTGTTATTGTTGTGAAAATTTCAACAAATAAAAGTGCTCAGTTAATCTAATTTTATAACTTTCTCACGGTGGGAGACGTCAAAATATTTCAGAGGATTTCTTAGTAAATATTTTTCTACACAAGATTCAGATAACTACAAGATTTCTTGTGTATATTAACAATAAAAATAATCAGATACGTATGAAATGACTAAATATCTATTTTTAAAATATAAAATGTTGGTTATAAAAATGAACATTGACACTTTGTGTTGATTTATTATTTTTTTTTTAGATTATATGAGAAATTTCTTACGGTGGAAGACGTCAAAATGTTTCAGAGGAGTTCTTAGTAATTTTTGCGTATACTATAAACAACGGCCTGAAGAAATGGAAATCTACAAGCGTCCTGTACAAGGAAATAACTTAGAAATATAATAATAGTGAAGTCAGTGCAAGTTTTCAGATCAGATATAATAAAATGTTTTGTATAATAAATAAAATAAAGTAGCGGTATGATGTGTTAAATGAAGTGTTTATAACAAATTTAGAACCTCTACTTAAAATCAGAATTTAAAATAATGTGAGACGTTAGAGCCTTGGTTAAGAAAAAGCATTTTTTGTCTATACTTCAAGAAACTGAGTCAATATTAGTGCTGTGCTCTTGTACATATTTACTTAACAACGAATTAAAAGATTATGCCAAATGGACATTAAAATCCAGAAAAAAGCCAAAATGATGTGTTATTGTTGTGAAAATTTCAACGAATAAAAGTGCTCAGTTAATCTAATTTTATAATTTTCTCACGGAGGGAGACGTCAAAATGTTTCAGAGGATTTCTCAGTAAATATTTTTCTATACAAGATTCAGATAACTACAAGATTTCTTGTGTATATTAACAATAAAAATAATCAGATACGTATGAAATGACTAAATATCTATTTTTAAAATATAAAATGTTGGTTATAAAAATGAACATTGACACTTTGTGTTGATTTATTATTTTTTTTTTAGATTATATGAGAAATTTCTTACGGTGGAAGACGTCAAAATGTTTCAGAGGAGTTCTTAGTAATTTTTGCGTATACTATAAACAACGGCCTGAAGAAATGGAAATCTACAAGCGTCCTGTACAAGGAAATAACTTAGAAATATAATAATAGTGAAGTCAGTGCAAGTTTTCAGATCAGATATAATAAAATGTTTTGTATAATAAATAAAATAAAGTAGCGGTATGATGTGTTAAATGAAGTGTTTATAACAAATTTAGAACCTCTACTTAAAATCAGACTTTAAAATAATGTGAGACGTTAGAGCCTTGGTTAAGAAAAAGCATTTTTTGTCTATACTTCAAGAAACTGAGTCAATATTAGTGCTGTGCTCTTGTACATATTTACTTAACAACGAATTAAAAGATTATGCCAAATGGACATTAGAATACAGAAAAAAGCCAAAATGATGTGTTATTGTTGTGAAAATTTCAACGAATAAAAGTGCTCAGTTAATCTAATTTTATAATTTTCTCACGGAGGGAGACGTCAAAATGTTTCAGAGGATTTCTCAGTAAATATTTTTCTACACAAGATTCAGATAATTATTTGAAAAAGTATACAAGAATGTTAAGAAAGCTTTTATTATCAGTAATTATAGTTCATAAACTGATTGTTTTTAATTTTACAAGATGTGTGCGGCAATCATGAGTTATTAAATTAAGCTGTTTTATACTTTCTACTATAAAAGAATATCGAGAAAGCTTTTTTCTCCCAATGATTCTTAGTTCATAAACTTTTGTTTTTAATTTTGCAAGATGTATCTGATAGATTATTAATTCAAGTGGTTTCTAGTGAAAACTTCAATGAATCCAAGTGTTGAAAATAATGTAATTAATGATTGGCTTATGGTGAGGGGCACCAAATGATTCAGAGGAGCCATTTGTTCTGTGAATATACAGTAAGTAGTACTTTATGCCCGCTGACTGAATATTTTTAAGTAGTTACGAAAAGTTGTATTATTCAGTCAAGTTAACTTATGGGTACTTGACTGCAATAAATTGATTTCAGTACTTTCTTGTGTTTAATTTGTATAGAAGGATGAACAAATTTTAGTACATTTCTGAGAATAGTCATACAGTTGTTTCCGAGAGTTGTTTGCATTACTTGACTATCGATAATTGATTTCACAACTTTCATTTGTTTGATTTGCAATGAACAATTTGAAGGTACTTACTTACATATAATTTGTTCAGCATACAATGAATCAAACAAGTAAAAGACTTTTTCACTGGTATTTATTTGATTTCTTTTAAAAAAACATAAATATTATTATTTTATAGATTATACAGAAAAAACGTCTATACTTGCCTTATTTTATACTTTCGTAGAAAGTTTTATATTAACAATATTATTATTGGTACAGTCATGAAAAAAATTATTACCATTTGCAGAGTTCTTATTGAATAAATGAGATTCGAATAAATAAAAGTTATTTGTACAGTCATGAAAAAAATTCTTACCATTTGTAGAGAGTGGTTATTGAATATATGAGATCAGAATAAATAAAAGGACTATAGACAAATGGTGTGGATAGAATATATTTAAAAAATTAGTTTTTTTAAGAACGTGTTGATTGTTTTGAAAAAATATTTAAGCTCTCATTAAAGTTTTTGGTACAGAGGGAGAGAGTGAGGGGGAAGAGAGGGTGGGAGAGTTTAGTAAATAATGTTTGTTAAGTACAAACTATGTAGAATAGTAACCAAACTTATTCTTGCCTATAAGTTTTTACTTTTATAAAATAAATTTTAAAGAGATTTCACAACTTTTTAAGAGTAAAACTACATTGTAAATAATGTCTGTTAAGTATAAAACTACTGTCACGTCCTAAGACACAACACGACTGGGATTGTTAACTCGATTAAGAGTTACGCTCTTTTTAGGCCTTAGCTGCGCTAGCTAGTAAACCTTGGACGAGCTGAGGAAAGGAGTGTAATATCAAATTCACCCTTAACGTTGAGATTTAATTTTGACTAATTTTTTTGGATTAGGATTTGGCTATTGTAAGGACCAACGGTGAGTAGCACGAACGTCTCGTAAAGATCGTTTGGCCGCACGTACCCCCGTATGGACTAGGAATAAGGTCACGACTTTCTTTGGATACCTGGGGTTTGAGATTCTTATAACTTTTCCCGGTCTCAGGTTATTCTCAGATTCGCCCTTCCCTATGAAGAGCAGAGCTCGCAATTGAATTTACTGTCTAAATTTTGTTTTAATTACTTCTTTCGTTTGTTCGAAATTTGTTTTTAATTTTACCTGAAAAATAGAAAAACTTGCAATATTGTTCGAACTCAAGTGTACGGTGACTCGTAAAGACACACTGAACGAAGTGGGTTACGAAATAATATTTTTAATTTCTCAAAACTCCATTAGACTCAACTCGTAAAGCTGAAGCTACGGGTATTTGAGGAACGCAAATTGTTAATTATCTTTTGACAATGTGTTTTTTTTTTATTTCTTTCTAGTAATTATATGTTTTTCTTTAAAACTGGAAATATACAATAATACTAATCAAACTCAAGTGTACGGTGACTCGTAAAATCACACTGAACAAAGTGAGTAATGAATAAGTATGTTATTTCTCAAAATACCAGTAGTCTAGGCTCGTAAAGCTTTGAACTATGATAATTGAGAAATTATGTATTTCCCTTGAATTTAGTAAATTTGAAATGTAATAAAATTTGAAAAAAATAGATTTTGAAAATTTTTGTTTGAAATTTGTTTTTAAATTCACTTGAAAAATAGAAAAAACTTGCAATATTGTTCGAACTCAAGTGTACGGTGACTCGTAAAGACACACTGAACGAAGTGGGTTACGAAATAATATTTTTAATTTCTCAAAACTCCATTAGACTCAACTCGTAAAGCTGAAGCTACGGGTATTTGAGAAACGCAAATTAGAAATATAAATTGTTTAATTACCTTTGAATTCTTTATTTTTTTTTCTTTCCTCAAGAGGTAATGTGTTTTTCTTTAAAACTTTGAATTCTTTATTTTTTTTCTTTCCTCAAGAGGTAATGTGTTTTCTTTAAAACTGGAAATATACAATGATACTCGTCAAACTCAAGTGTACGGTGACTCGTAAAGTCACACTGAACGAAGTGAGTAATGAATAAGTATGTTATTTCTCAGAATACCAGTAGTCTGGGCTCGTAAAGCTTTGAACTATGATAATTGAGAAATTATGTATTTTCCCTTGAATTTAGTGTGAAAGGAAATTTTTGTGGGAATTTGAATGTTTGTAATAATAAATTTTTTTGAGAAATTGAATTTGGTAATACTTGAATATTTATTAAAAATTCGAATTTTCATACAGAATCTAAAGCTTGTGAGGCTTGTGTCGATCTGTTGAGTAGTCAGCAAAGCTTGTGAGGCTTGTGTTGATCTGACTCCGTCAGTTCAGAAAAGCTTGTGAAGCTTGTGGTGAACTGCACTCTCAGCAGTGCGCGTTCGGCGTATTTAAATCAGTTGCTCCTCCTCTTCTTCTGCTTCTAAAGCTGCGGTGTCGAATCGGGTGGTTACGTCATTTTATGATAACGTATTATTGGTGATATGTTCGGCGGCGAGGGATGCTTTGCATATCTCGTAATGTTGTGGTGCGGAAAAGCGGTGTCCAATGGTGTGAGGGCGGCATCCCTTCCCAACGTTGATTTTCAGTTGCGTGGGAGAAGTCCTATGCTTTAACACAGGGAGCGGTCGCTCATCCCTTCTCTAGGGTATTTTCCGGCGGCTCGTATCTTCTTTAAGGAGTGAGAGAGAACGCTATATGTGCGACAGAGAAAGAGAGATGAGAGAGACAGAAGATATACCTATCTCCCTCACTCTTCAATCTTGTCACTGACTTTTTCACAGTTTTCTTCACTTTATTTAATATTGTTAGATATCGCAATTTCACAATTTAGTTACTATTTTATTTTAATAGGTATTTTTATAATAAGCTATTACAAATTTGAGCGGTGATTATACGTTGATTAGAAGTGGAGTTATAGTGAATATAAAAATCGAAGAATATAATTTTAGTTTCACAGAAAAATAATTAATATAATTTTACAATAATATGAAGTTTCATAAGAAATGGTGAAACTAAACAGTCAAACTAAATATTATAAACATGTTTACAAAATTGTCGTAAATATCGCTATTATTTATTTAATTATAATGTTTTACTTAATATTAACGCAGTGACATAAATGATTCTCTTAGTGTTTACATAAAATGTGTTTTTAGATTATTTCCAATCATAAAATTTATTATTTTTATATTTATTCATCGATTAATTAAGTAATCAGTCTTTCAAGCTTTGGATGTGAATATTTGTAATTGCTAGAAAATGAAATTATTATAAGAATATAAAACTACTAAGTTTCCACAAGAAAAATAATAATAAATCATTGAAATTATAAACAAACAGTTATTTTTAAAGTGTTGTTTGGAGATGGATTTTATATGAAAATGTAAAGAAAAATTATTGCAGCTGAACTGTGTTGTTAGAAATTAAAAATGTAAAATAGTTAAGTAAATATAAGTCTTATAAGTTTCAAGATTGGAAAATAATATTTGTCGCAGGGTAAAGAAACGAAAGGTTTTCTTGAATAAAAATCGTATTTTCGCTGTTTGTATATGCTACGCAGCATCTTAGGGGAAGATAAGAGTTTACAGATGCGCGAGACTTCCTGTGTAGGACCTTAGTAACGGTTTTCACATAAAATGTATTATTTTATTTAACTAATAAAATTTCCTATGCAGACTTTATAAAATATTAATTTGTTCATTCTAATTAGAACTACAATAATTTCGTTAAATTATTTTATTGATTTTATACACTTTTGTGGACTTTTTATTCATTTGAAATATTTGAATTTTAACCGATTACTTATTATAATATTACGTGAAAAACAAATAAAAACATGTTATTGTTTATTTAGAATATTTCTATAAGGGAGGTGGGGCCCGCGGCCGCGCGGCTGCGGCAGCGGCGGCGCGCCTCGGCGGCAATGTTGACATGTGAGCGCGCGCGTGGATTGCGTGTCTCTGCGCCGCTCGAGTCGTTTTTCACTTTTTAGCGATTGTAGCTGGTCCAGACGCCGGAAAATTTTTCGCTTCTGTCTCCCCCTGTACACCTGCTGACGCAATTGCATAAAGTAACCATCGCTTTTTATAGATTTTGATTCGTAGAATCTAAATTTCGAGGTTACAATTTAACAAAATTGCAAGAACTTTGATTTAAATGCATTTGTTTGAACAAAAACGTTATTTAAACAAATAAAAACAATCTTTTGCGATCAAAATAATTTTTTCTTGAAAATTTCGGCAATTTTAAGATTAAAATGTTTCATTCAACAGCTACGAGAAACCAATATTCAAAGAGTTATAAATTTTCAAAATATTAATTCTTAGCATTCAAGAGATTTTTAATAATAGTCACAAAATTAAACATCAAGTAAAAATTGTTACAGTTACTAATCGTTTACCATCTAAAAAGAGATGTGCATAGTTAATATTACTTTGTATTATATGTAATTCACATTAATATAGGTACGAGTAAATCTCAGGAACTCTTAACTTTTTTGGGAACTCCAAAGTTTAAACTGACAAATGAATCAATGCTCAAAATGTTTGCCTTGCAATAAAAAAAATAAAAAAATCTATTATAAATAATGGTAACGAATCAGTTGCGTTCATAAATGAAAAAATTGTTGTTAATATGCTTTTCCTATCGATATATTTATCTATATAGGAACAGGAACACACTTACGATCGTTGTACAATTTGTTTAGCTTTTCTGTGTGTCAAAATCTTGAACTCGAGTCCTGGTAGGTCGATGTACTATAAAAATTAGCCGAAATACAAGATTATTAATTTTCTAAATTTTTAAAGGAATTTTAGGGATAAAAAGTTATTGAGATTTGAGAATACGTATTGATTAAATTATCAAGGGGAAGACTAATAGCCTTATCTATATCTATATGTTTTGCAAAGATATTCCCTAAATATTAGTATTTGTTAAAAGACAAAATATTTTATAAACATGAGTGAGCAGCGAAGCTCCACAAGTTTTCTATTAAAAAAATTAGTAGTGCCAATTCGTACCTGAACCTTAATTTTTTATCTGTCAACTGCTTTATAGAGAGACAAGAAAAATAAGTTATACTAATTTTCTTATTGTCTTTATTTGATATAATGAACATTTTTTCTACAAGATACAATAGTTTCTTACAAACATGTATTATTATTATTTAAATAAAATAATTTTCTATTTAAAGCCAAATTATACTTTGACAAAAGAAATTACCTTTTCAGTCTAAATCTCTGTAGATTCAAAAACAATTTTTCTTTTTATGAAGACTACTATCTGAAAAGTAATTATTTTTCTTCGCGCAGGATTTTCTTCTTAATATTCGTAATTAATATAAGATAATAAAAACAATATTCCTTTGGAGAATAGATCATATTATGAGTATTTAGGACGGAGTCCTTTTGCAGCAGAAAATATGAGTATGCAATACAAGTAATTAATTACGATATTAACTACAATGCAATTTACTGTTTGTAAATGTGTAAAAAGCGATGGTTACTTTCCGGCGCCTGGGTCAGCTACAATCGCTAAAAAGTGAAAAACGACTCGAGCGGCGCAGAGACACGCAGTCCACGCGCGCACTCACATGTCAACATTGCCGCCGAGGCGCGCCGCTACTGCCGCAGCCGCGCGGCCGCGGGCCCCACCTCCCTTCCCCCCCGGCCGCTGTTTGTTACTTCTGCGTGCTTTTCTCAGACTTAATTTTATCAAATGCAAAAAAGTGATAGGTGATCCTTATGTAAAATTTCACGCTCTACAACTTTTGTTTGGGACTTTTTTCGATATCTCTTATCTTTCCCGAGTTATAAGCGAAAAACCGTTTTCGGGGGTGGTTTTTCGCCAAATTAGGGGTGACGCCGGCGTTTTTGGAAGCTGCATTTTTGACCATCGTTTTTAGACGATGTGTTTTACCAAATATCCAAAATGCAGCCATTCACCAGAGAAAGTCGATTTCAGACCTTCGTTTACTGGCCTATATATCGATAGATTTTTTCCTGCTCTTTCCAATGGTGCCATTGTTTTTATTGCGAAACGCTTTCTTCCGGACGAAAACTCGAGTTGAATATTGAAAGCCATTTTTCTCGAAGTATATCATGTTTTTTTTTCAAAATAAACTACACCATTGGAAAGTACAACTCTTACGCTTCAAAACCCTATCTTGGAGAAGTTGGAGAAATAAAGGGTTTAAACAACATGAAAAAGACAGCGCCGAGGGTCCGTGCGAGCCCCTCGCACCCGTGCGTACGGCACGTTTAAGTGCACGCTCTATTCAATTCGCTAATAATCGTGTTCCAAGTCTCTGAAAAAAGAACTAAGGACATATATCGATAGATTTTTTCCTGCTCTTTCCAATGGTGCTATTATTTTTATTCCGAATTTCACTGCTTCCAGTGCGTTCATGGATCTTTTTATGTTTAATATATTATGTTTTTCAAATTTTGTTATATACGAGGGTCATTTGATAAGTACCTAGCCTACAAATGAAAACACCAAAATTTTACAAAAAATAAAATTTATTTTTCAATGTAGTCTCCTTTTAGTTGAATACACTTGGTCCAGCGGTGTTCCAATTTTTTTAACCCCGTTGAAAAAAATGTTTTCTCTTGGTTTGCAAAATAGGCCTCCGTGGCGGCGATTATTTCGTTATTGGAGTGGAATCTCTTCCCGGCGAGCGAATTTTTTAGGTTCGGAAACAAAAAAAAGTCGCACGGAGCCAAATCTGGAGAATACGGTGGATGGGGCAGCAGTTCGTAGTGTAATTCGACCAATTTAGCCGTGGCGAGTGCAGAAGTGTGAGCCGGTGCATTATCGTGGTGGAAAAGCACTTTCTTTTTAGACAAATGGGGCCGTTTTTCTTCTAACACGGCATCAAATCGGCTCAATAGTTTGGCGTAGTACTGTCCTGTGACCGTTTTGCCCTTCTCCAGATAGTCAATAAAAATCACACCTTGAGAATCCCAGAAAACAGTGGCCATCACCTTTCCGGCCGACGGGACCGTCTTCGCCTTCTTCGGAGCAGGTTCACCGGGTAAGGTCCACTGTTTTGACTGCTCTGGAGTGTAGTAGTGAATCCATGTTTCGTCGACGGCCACGTAACGATGCAAAAACTCTTTTGGATTGCGATTAAACAGCTCCAAACACTGCTCTGAACTGGTCACACGGATGCGCTTGTTGTCTGCAGTCAGCAAACGCGGCACCCACCTTGCTGACAGCTTCCTCATGCCTAAAATCTCATGTAGGATATGCCACACGCGTTCTTCTGAGATGCCTACTATCGCAGCTATCTCGTGCACCTTTAATCGGCGGTCTGACAAAACGATATCGTGTATTTTTGTCACGTTCTCCTCCGTAGTGGCTGTTTTCGGAGCACCTGGGCGTGGATTATCAAAAACCGACGTACGACCACGTTGAAACTCGTTATACCAAAATTTAACGGTCGCCATCGAAGGAGAAGCATCCCCATACACTGCATCCAAGCGTTCTTTAATTTCACTGCGCGATTTCCCTTCCAAAAACAAGAATCGAATCACCGACCGATATTGTTCTTTCTCCATTTTTTCAAAAATCAACGGACACATTTGCTTTCACACGCTCTCAAAAATAAACTACAACTCCGATCTGGCTGAAATTTCGTCTGTAACCGTTTACAGGAAGATACTGCACTGTAGTGTCTTTCTGGTGCGATAGTGGCACCATCTGGCGGTGAGGCTAGGTATTTGTCAAATGACCCTCGTAAATGAACAAAGTTGATTGTAATATTATACTAACTGTTACAACTAGATCCACAAAATTATGTCCACGCATTGGCATTGTAAGTTACAAAACATTTTATATTTACAAAAAAAAAAAGGGCGAAATAGCACATCGCGTGTATTAATCCGCCCTTGAGCATAGCGTAAAAAGTTCGGGCAGCTGCTGTCTTTTTGATCTTACTATTTTTGAACTTTTCATGTTTCAACTTAAAAATATAATATTTTATAGTTTAAGACTTGTACTTTTGATGAATATAATTCATTTTGAAGAAAAGACTGATATTTTATTGAAAAAATAGAGTTTAAACATTCAAATGGAATTTTCAACTAGAAGGAAGCATTTCGGAATAAAAATAATAGCACCATTGGAAAGAGCAGGAAAAAAGCTATCGATATATGTCCTTAGTTCTTTTTTCAGAGACTTGGTACACGATTATTAGCGAATTGAATAGAGCGTGCACTTAAACGTGCCGTACGCACGGGCGCGAGGGGCTCGCGCGGACCCTCGGCGCTGTCTTTTTCATGTTGTTACTTTTAAACCCTTTATTTCTCCAACTTCTCCAAGATAAGGTTTTGAAGCTTAAGAGTTGTACTTTCCAATGGTGTAGTTTATTTTGAAAAAAAAAACATGATATACTTTGAGAAAAATGGCTTTCAATATTCAACTCGAGTTTTCGTCCGGAAGAACGCGTTTCGCAATAAAAACAATGGCGCAATTGGAAAGAGCAGAAAAAATCTATCGATGTAGGTCCTTGGTTTTTTTTTCAAAGACGCAGCATACGATTATGAGCGAGTTAAACAGAGCGCCTTTTACGCGAAAAAAGGCACCGCGCGCGCTCGGTGGCCCGTTTCTGCTGGACGCTCCCATATATGGTTAGATATTACATTTAACCTTATATAAGCATATATGATTACATATAAATTATATATAATTATATATAACTTTTTTTACCCTGGAATATATTGAATTTTATATAACTTATATAGTTATATATGAATTATATATTTCAATATATTATCATATATGAGTATGTATTAATTTTATATAACTAAAATACAATTGTACATTAATTATACGTATATATAATGATATATAAATTTTATTACGCGAGTTTGATGAGAAAGTGCGAGGTTAACGCTCGTCACATAGTTTGTATGTTGATAAAAAAAAAAAAAATTAAATTTGGGCTCGTGCGATCTATTCTAAATTGTCTTACCTTTAATTTAAAAACAAATTCATTCAAATTGATGAAGAATTGGAGGCTCTAGCCTATTTTGTCCATCAAAAATCCAAATCCCAACACTGTGCGGCGGGTGCGGTAGCACTTACCATTTAAGTGTTTCCAGGTATGTTTTTACCGGTTTTTCAACGTGTGGGCGAGCATTGTCGTACAGCAAAATGACTTTTTCGTATCTTTCGGAGTATTCCAACCGTTTTTCTTTCAATGCACGGCTCAAGCGCATCAGTTGCAGTCTGTAGAGATCCCCAGTTACGGTTTCATGCGGTTTCAGGAGTTCGTAGTAAATGTCACCCCTTTGATACCACCAAATACAGAGCAGGAGCTTTGACCCATGAATATTGGGCTTTGCCACTGATGCTGATGGTTCGCTGGGCTTAACCCATGACTTTCTGCGCTTCGGATTGTCATAATAGATCCACTTTTCATCACCGGTAACAATTCGATGCAAAAAACCTTTTCTTTTCTGCCGTTGAAGCAGCAGTTCGCACGTGAGAAAACGTCTCTCAATATCCCTTGGTTTCAATTCACGTGGGACCAATGTCCTTCCTTCTGGATCATGCCCAAACTTTTAAGACGTTTTCCCACTGTTGATAAGTCAACTCCCAGTGACGTAGACAATTCTTTAAGTGTTTGACATGAGTCTTGATTGAGCAATGCCTCCAAATCATTATCTTCAAATTTTTTTGGCTGACCAGGTCGCTCCTTGTCATCCAAGTTGAAATCACCAGCTTTAAAACGTGCGAACCACTTCCGACGCGTTTACTCAGTTAGAGCATACTCACTCTATACTCCCACTAAAATACGATGAGCTTCAGCTGTACTTTTGTTCATATTAAAGTAATGAAGCAAAACTCTTCGCAAAAACACTTTATTCTGCACAAATTTTGACATATTCAATAAATTATAAGGTGTTGTTATTTATGATTTGAAAAAAGTTTATGTACGGCAAATGGCGTCTTATATATATATATATATATATATATATATATATATATATATATATATATATATATATATACACACGATACATTACTGTAGGTAATAACGAAATAGGGTACTACTTGTGCCATCTCTTGTAAAAAGCTACGAATTAATTCCAACACCCAATATGTTCCTGTATATTAACATCATAATTTCCTCGAATTTCCTTGTAAAAAGGAAAACTCAACAGAAGACTGAATTCTTTGCTATAGTATCTGCTCTCTTCGCCGCAGTCTGCCGAAGTAGCGCTCTGAAGTTAGTCAAATGATACCGTTTCGGAGTCAGAATAATCGCGGTGCCAACGCTGGACGCAGTGCTCCACGTCGACTGCTGAAGATGTGATAAATTTATAACAAATTTTCGACAGTATTGTCGGGTCTTTAGCGCCACAAACGGGCATTCCAATTTTCAGTGCTTGTATGGAGTGTTCTAACGTGTCGTTATTAGTGCGTAAAATTAAAGTTTCTTCGTAATGGTACGTTGGAGTTTTATCAACTGTACAGCCTAGGTGTATGCATGCTTGACATCCAAATTTGCCATTATATTGTGTCATTGATAAAAAATTGGCTTTGGCCAGCAGATCACACGTATCACTCATAAGAATTCCTAGTACATTGATCGTTTTATCTAAATCTTTTACGTATACATCGATATCCTGATATAATCTTTTTAAAGATTTTTTTAATGGGTTTAAAAATATGTTTCGTCCTGGCTTTTTGTCTCTAAACCATAGTGCTACTAACAAAATATTTTCCAATTTATACCTCTGATCGTATGGAAGTTCGTTAATGATAAGAACAAAACCCCACATATTAAACTTAGAAGAATTAAAAATGCACACTGTATCCAAGTACCACATGAATGAAATATTATTAGCATTTGGCAGAATATTTTCATGATATAATTCTTCATAAATGGATCCATTATAAATATCTCTATAACATCCATTTGATGCTCTATCTCTGCGATTGGAAAGTTTGTTATAAAAGTTGGGGCGCTCATACAACGATTGTATTTGTCGAATCAAAGGTACTTCGATAAAATAATCTTTTTTCTCTTCACACATACGACTCTACATCCTGAATATTCTCTGACTCGATAGAATTGTCATTGTTAATATCAAAATCAGTGTTAGGTTCCAATGAATTGCAATTACAACAGTAAAAATGCTTTTTAAGAATATCATCATTTATGAGATTAAAATATTGTTTAAATTTATAATAAGTGGAAGGACACTTATTTGGCTGTGGTAATACTTTTGAAAATAATTTCAACGTGTATGCGGTGTGCACGTTAAGTTGGTTTGGAGTCGATTTCAATAAGGCAATACTTAAAACGAATTCTTTGGCTGTTATTGAAGTTCCTGGATAAAGTGGTTCGTTAAGACTGGATGGTGGAACGTACTCCTCGTCATTAAGCTCGTAATCTTTGCTATCATTAACATCGCAGCTTGCGTCTCTCTAAATCTCTAAATCTTCCATATCATCTTCAAAAAAGTCTAAATAATTGTTTTAAAATATTAATGCATTTGTAGGAAAAAAATTTGTGCTAATTATAGTCACAAAAATCTCACTTTAGACATTCTCCTTATCGTTTACTATCCTGCTATGAATTTCTCTTTCTGTTAGGGGTGCATGCAAATTGCATTTCACAGTGACGTTGTCATCTGCATCCGTACGTTGAAAAGTATCAAATATAATTTATTTAACTGCACGAAATTTAGATTAAAAATTTAGATTCTCATACATATTTTTCGTGCATGAAACACGTCCTTTTCGCACACTCTTATCTCGCAATGAAAAAATCGAATACGCGCCGAATATTGTGTGAAGCAGGGCATTTTTACACATGCGTTATCTATTGCGCCAATTTATTTATTTACGCGAAATAACTTTAGCGTGCTGTTATACGGCACTTTCCGAACGGGAAGTGTACGGAAACGAACTTTCCGTAACTTGTGAGGAAAAATAGTGTACGCTACGCGTGCGTAAAGCAGGCGGTCGTGCACGCGCGTTGCCGCTCTCACTGCGCTCGAGCGGCAATCTCTGGGTGCGTGTGGGTCGAGTCTCCTACTTTTCGCACTTGTAGCGTAATGTACTATAATTATAGTTATATTGGCTCACTTAATAAACTGACTAAAAAACCATTTACATAATAATAACATAACATTGTATAGAATTTATGTTAAAATATTTTTAAGATTTTTATTTATTTATTTATTTTTATACGGGCATTACTGCTCTTTTTAAACAATACAGAGTAAAACGAGAGACATTGACATATTATTTAACTTTACTTATGCATCACATGCGCCAGCAATCGTTCCTTCGCCAAAAAGTTGCGTCAATTTTTTATCAAATATCATCTTTCGTTCAAATATAGAAACAATGTTTTAAAAAATGGGATAGTAAAAATATGTATCGAAATATAAATTTTGCTGCGAATGCTCAAACAAGAAACTGAGGATTTGTTTTACGTATTAAAGAGGGTCTTACACATAGTGGCTTCTGAGGCCTTTTAAAAAAAAGTATTGAATGAATTTTCATGGGATAAGTCCTTAATTACTTAAAATTCATGCAGTAATGGCTTGAAGTGTTGGAAATATTAAAATTATTTGTTTAACTATTTTTAAAAATTGAAAAACCACTTTTAATTGCTTAATTTTAAGAGTTTTTGTAATTTTTGTTGTCGTTGTTAGCATTTTAAAATTATTTAATTAAATATTTTTAATATTTTCAACTCTTTGGGCAATAAATACATGAATTTCAAGTAATTTAGACCGATGAAAAGCCTTCGATTCAGCTGATTTTGGCCTGAGAAGCCACTAGGTGTAACACGCCCTTAATGGATACTTATACGAAAAACCCCCATTTTGAAAAATTCGTAACTTTTGCAAATATCCGAAAAACCGAACGAAACCAATTGAGTCGTTTTTTAGAAGGTTAAAACTTTTTTTTCCGCCTAATACGAGCCCAATCGATTTTGATAGAAAAAAGTTACAGGGGTGCCAACATTGCGATTTTCGAAAATCGACCATTTTGAAAAAGCTGTATGTTTGCTTGCAGTTAATCAAATCAATCGCTGGCCGAGTGAAAATGAAACGTCTTTTTAAGAGGAAGAAAATAGGTTGTGTCCGATCTCAATATCTATAAAACTCGAGGAACTACAAAGGTTGAAAGGTAACCTTAAAAACAAAAATATTTAGATTCACGTTTTCCTTTGTGTAAAAATTTCATTGCATTATTTATATTCCACAAATTTTTTTCTAAAATTTGACAAAATAGCAAAAAAATACCTTCTTGAATCATTTAAACCGATCAAAAAACGAGCCGTACAGAATTTTTCGAAAATAGCCATTTTTTGACAATTTTTCGAAATTCAGCACGGTGTAGCTGTCTCAATATTGGATATGGGGAGCTAATATTGGGGCTTTCTCACTTTTTTTATATGTAGTTTCACAGGAAAAATCAGCGAGGAAAACGGTTGATCCCCTGCGACCGGTTATGACCGAAAAGTACAAGAACGACCCATATATATATATATATAGGGGGGTACCCCCTACTCGCTCCGCTCGTCAACCCACGACGTTGACTATCAAAGGTTTGATTTGCAATTTCAAAGCATCCTACGAAAATTAATGTACTCATTAATATTTTATTTTATAAAAAAATTATTTTATTTACAAAATAGTGTTGTTAGTCAAAGAACTTAATTATAAAAGAAAACTTAAGGGGGCTAGACACCTTTTTTCTCTGAAATAAGAAGTCACATTTTAATACATAAATGTAAACTAATTATTTCATACTTTTTACATATAAAAGTGGGTATATTTACCTTACCTTAAAACTTTCTCCGATGGGCCTTTTATATGGTCCAGAACCATAGTCATCGATGAAACAAGTTTTTTCACTAACCGTAAGCTTTGAAATTTTCCTGTGGATGGATTGACTCCAGATTTGAACTAAATTACTCCTGAATAGTATAATTCTCATATGAGTGTAGGGATTTAGGATTAAATGTCGGAAAAAATTTTTACATCAGAAAAATTATGAAAAAATATAAAAAATTTAAAAAAATTAAAAAAAAAACTCCTGAAAAACAGCACAATTTTTTTTTTCTCATTAGATCAAAAATCCCTACACTCATATGAGAATTATACTATTCAGGAGTAATTTAGTTCAAATCTGGAGTCAATTCATCCACAGGAAAATTTCAAAGCTTACGGTTAGTGAAAAAACTTGTTTCATCGATGACTATGGTTCTGGACCATATAAAAGGCCCATCGGAGAAAGTTTTAAGGTAAGGTAAATATACCCACTTTTATGTGTAAAAAGTATGAAATAATTAGTTTACATTTATGTATTAAAATGTGACTTCTTATTTCAGAGAAAAAAGGTGTCTAGCCCCCTTAAATTATGTAATAACATTTTTGGGACATTATAAAACGCGGTGAAACATTAAACAACGTATATACATGGTTAATTTAAAAATGAATTTGTTGTCTATCTTTTCCACGCCACCCATTAGGTAGATAGAAAGGCGCGTTTTTTAGAGGTATCCTTTTCTATAATAATTTTACATACCAAGATCTCATAAAATTATTACAATAAGGCCTGTCTCTGTCTCTCTCCCATAAGTAAATGGGAGTGATGCCAACTTGATTAGCGCCCCAGTGATAGGCACGAGGTGAGAAGGCGGAAGCGAGGTCAAGGCCTCGCTCTCTGCAATCAGCTCGCCACGAGGTACCATCTCTCAGCATCAGTTACTGCAATTTTCATCGGTCACACTCTTATATTCACTGGCTCTACTCATTGACATCGGATACGCTCACCTGCACTTCTCACCATCGTTCACGCATCAACTCAAAGTGCATCGACGATTAGTAGAATTGCTTTGGCTGCAAGGTAGCAAAACTCACTCTACACGAGGTTAGGTTACCAACCGCGTGTTAGCACAGGAGCTGCATTACCATTTGATTGTCAGTAATTCCCACATGCATCAAATCAATAACATTTGTTTGCTATTTTGTATTTAATCAGCTTCATTGTACGTGAGACCGAGAAGAAAGTTTTTGACAAAACTCCTCATTCAACAGTGGCCAAACTCATCTCTAATACAGCAACAAACTCATATCGCACCAGGTCAGTTATCTCTAGTGAGAGATTTCTATTCAATTCAACTCCATGATTATTAATTATAACTCACGTTGCGTACACACAACCAGATGTCAAAACTCAACTATTTAATTATTGAACACTCAAAATCTTCATAAAACTCAAATTGTAATTCTCTTGTAAAACTAGCGTTAACATTGTGATACTAAACATTTTCCTTTTAGTAGTTACACAAATTGATTGAAATAATATAAAATTGTTAAACTCAAATTAGCTTAAACTACAGACTGTTAATGAAATAAGTAGTTATTGTACAGATATATTGAACCTAAAATTGTAAGAATTGTAATTATTGTGCGCTATTATGTTTTATACAATATACAATGAATTGAACTTTACTTATGTGTGTGACTCAGTTTATTTCAACACCCACAGCATGTACTCATGTAGTTAATTAAGGTTTAATCAAACAATTTATAATATACATACGTATATAATTCTCTTATCATTTTTTATTATCTTCAAAATTTTGTTAAACGGATTAGGCCTTTTTGTGATAATTTTACACAATCATGGTATATAAAATTATTACAGAAAGGGGTACCTTTAAAAAACGCGCCTTTCTATCTACCTCCTGGGTAGCGTGGAAAAGATAGACTTTTTATACCTTTCTAAACTTATAAAAGATTTTTACCACTGTCATCAGCCCCTCTTTAATTTTATAACCCCTTCTTAAAATAATGTCCAAATAAAATAATTCCAACCTCTTAATTCTTTCTGTCTCCACGTCTCTGTCTCTATGCCTCTGTCTTTACGTCTCTGTCTCTACATCTCTGTCTCCCCATTTCTGTCTCTACGTATTTGACTCAGTTTCTACGTCTTTGTGTCTACGCCTCTTTCTCTACGTCTCTGTCTGTACATCTCTGTCCCTGACTCAGACTCTACGTGTCTGTGTGTACGCCTCTGTCTCTATCTAACGGTCTTTGACTTTACGTTTCTGTTGTCACGTCTCCGTATCTGTGTCTATGTCTCTACGCCTCTGGCCCTACTTTCTGTGTCTACGTCTCTGTCTCTACGTCCCTGTCACATCGACTCTGTTTTTACGTCTCTGCCGGGAGGCCACGGGGGGGGGGGGGGGGGTATTGAGGGGGGCCATTGAGAGGGGCCATTGAGGGGCGGCTATTGAGGGGGGCCATTGAGGGGGGCCATTGAGGGCGGAATGAGGAGGACAATTGAGGGTGACGAGGAGGGGTGAGGAGCGGCGAGGGGGTGAGGGGGGAATTGAGGGTCCTTTGAAGTTTCTAAAACTCATAGATAGAGATAGATTTCAACGGTGTATTGAGGGGGGGCTGACCAGTCAGAATTTTTGAAACAACTATATAATATAGGGATATATATATAGATTTATATATACTAGGGGCTTCGCCCCCTGCTCGCTCCGCTCGCCGACCCCCGTTTTCAGAGAGAAATTTTATAATAATGGAGTATGAAACTATCAAATTTTGACAATATGAAATTTTGATGGGTAAAATATTGGACTTAAGACGAATCAAAGGTACAGGATATACTATTTATGTTCTTTATAATTGCTTCAGAGCACTGAAATATCGTTATTAATTGAATAAATAGTGTAGAAAATTGATCATATTAGGAGGTGATTTTCGGCAAATTCTTCCAGTTATGAAATGTGGTCACAGAAACAGTATAATTCAAGAAACAATTAAATTTTCTGCGTTATGGTCTCTTTTTAAAGTTTTAAAATTAAATCAAAATATTCGTTCGGAAAATAAAGAATTTGCTTCACTATTGTTAGAATTGGGTGAAGGAAAAATTTAT
Source organism: Torymus aiolomorphi (assembly GCA_036365515.1). Classification (NCBI taxonomy): domain Eukaryota; kingdom Metazoa; phylum Arthropoda; class Insecta; order Hymenoptera; family Torymidae; genus Torymus; species Torymus aiolomorphi. The sequence goes on along the minus strand of CM070874.1, from coordinate 224,850,242 downwards.
CCATTTATTTGGAATAATAAATGGAGAACGAATAATATTTGTAAAGAAATTTATAGTAGCATTAATATTTATTATATTTATGTATGCTACTCTGCACCATGGGTTTATCCACCCGTATATTTTGTTAAATAAATAAATAAATAAATTAAAACTTCAATAGATCGTGTAATCTTAACCGCTCATAATAACGATACCAAAATTATTAATAATGAAGTTTTAGAATTATTGAATAAAAAAGTACCTACGTATTATAGTTTAGATTATGCAACTGATAAAGGAGTTGATGAAACAGACGAAAATATTCATTTAAATTATCCAATTGAAATGCTTAACAATATTATAGAAGGTCTTCCACCTCATGAATTAAAATTGAAAGTAAATGCTATTGTTATGTTAATTAGAAATATAAGTATTGTACAAGGAATGTGTAATGGTACACGTCTAAGAATAACTGGATTATATGCTCATAATGTTAAGGCAGAAATAATTACAGGCGAAAGAATTGGTCAAGAGGTTTTTATTCCACGAATAACATTAAATACTGCAGATTCATCTTCATTTCCTTTTATTCTTTACCGTAAAAAATTTCCAATTGTATTAGCTTTTGCCATGACAATAAATAAATCTCAAGGACAGAGTTTCGATTCTATTGGAATTTTTATTAGACGACCACTATTTTCACATGGTCAGTTATATGTTGCTTTATCCCGATGTAAAAATCCTAACAATATATTTATTGAAAATTGTTCAGAAAATTCTTTAATAATAGATAACATTGTATAGAAAGAAATTTTTGAAATTTAATCTATAATTTACACTATAAGATTTGATGAGTGAAAATTTATGTCGTATTTGTATATCATCTCAATTTCTCCTAAGCTCAAGGAATTTATAACAATAATCGTTTTAATTAAAATATTACCCTTTGTGGAAATATAAGACATGTTGTATCTTCTCATAAGTTTAATATCATAAATAATCTGAATATTGTTGTACATTTAATAAATAAATATTTCATAATTATTTAATATATTAATGTGAAATATTTGTTTATTAAATGTAATAAAGATGTGAATTAATTTTCATTATATTTTAAACTTTGCACAATTTTTATTTTAAAGTAATTACAATTCCTCTCTCCCTATCTATCAATATCCGCCAAACTCTGTACCAAAAAATTTAATGAGAAATTTAACAACACAATTTTTGTACAGACCTTTTATTTCTTCGAATCTCATCTATTCAATAAGCACTCTCTGCAAATGGTAATAATTTTTTTCATGACTGTACCAATAATAATATAGTTAATATAAAACTTTCTACGAAAGTATAAAATAAGGCAAGTATAGATGTTTTTTCTGTATAATCTAAAAAATAATAATATTTATGATTTTTTAAAAGAAATCAAATAAATACTAGTGAAAAAGTCTTTTACTTCTTTGAGTCATTGTATGCTGAACAAATTATATGTTAGTAAGTACATTCAAATTGTTCACTGCAAATCAAACAAATGAAAGTTGTGAAATCAATTATCGATAGTCAAGTAATGAAACAACTCTCGGAAACAACTGTGTGACTGTTCTCAGAAATGTATTAAAATTTGTTCATCCTTCTATACAAATTAGACACAAGAAAGAACTGAAATCAATTTATTGTAGTCAAGTACCTATAAGTTAACTTGACTGAATAATACAACTTTTCGTACCTACTCAAAAATATTCAGTCAGCGGGCATAAAGTACTACTTAACGCCCAAGAAGCGTAATAGCTCCCATACTCCTACAAAACTTTATAGACGCACTTTACACCCGTGTGGGCAAAAATTATTTCAATTGTATAATATGTAAGCACATTCAAATTGTTCATTGTAAATCAAACAAACGAAAGTTGTGAAATCAATTACCGATAGTCAAGTAATGCAGACAACTCTCCGAAACAACTGTATGACTGTTCTCATGTTCAAATTTTGTTCATTCTTCTATACAAATTAAACACAAGAAAGTACTGAAATCAATTTATTGTAGTCAAGTAACCATAGGTTAACTTGACGGACATAATAGAACTTTTAGTACCTTGCGTGTAAAATTACATTTTACGCCCACGTTGTAACTTCAAAAATATTCAGCCAGCGGGCATAAAGTACTACTTAACGCCTAACAAGCGCAATAGCTTACATACACCTACAAAACTTTATAGAACCTACGCACTTTACGCTCGTGTGGGCGAAAATTATTTTAATTATATAACTATTATGCCTTCCTTTTATTTCTAAAATTCATAAGAATTTTATCATATATTTATGAAAAGTCAAAGCCTATATAAAAAAATTACATAGTTACCACCACATCCCCATTTTTCATTATTCTTTCTCAATTTTGAAATTTCTATAATATCTTGGGAAGACAATAGAAGTCTATAGAGCTGCTCTAGCAGTGGTGGACCTCCAATCTCCCATACATACTTGGCGGGCCCGAAGGTTTGCAGTTTACCGGTGGGCTTTGTAAATGTAGAATACTAAATTTTTGCATAAATTCATTAACAATGTTTATATCTATAAGCCCACTATAAATAATTACATTGGCTCTAGTTTTTAATTGATACCACTTTTACTTTCATTACCCAAAATATTTTTCCTTGTGTCCGTCTTTTTTAAGCGGAAATGAGATAAAAAATGCATATACATTTATAGTCTACTCAAAAGTGCTTTAGATTTTATTAACCATTTTGTAAGCCACCTATTTTTTATCCTTTTCCCGTGTGTAAATATCATATGAGATCTCATATGAGATCTGATGTCCGATATTCTCATATGAGATCTCATATGATATTCTCATGCGGGTTTGTACTTTCTATTTAAAAACAGAGTAATAGATTCAATACGGATCAGTATTTAATATGTAGAAGCAACCCATTTATACATTTTATCTGGTCTTTAAACATATGATATTTATATGAAAATGACCATGTCTACACCTTAAACTGCAAACCTTCGGGCCCGCCAAGTATGTATGGGAGATTGGAGGTCCACCACTGCTAGAGCAGCTCTATAGACTTCTATTGTCTTCCCAAGATATTATAGAAATTTCAAAATTGAGAAAGAATAATGAAAAATGGGGATGTGGTGGTAACTATGTAATTTTTTTATATAGGCTTTGACTTTTCATAAATATATGATAAAAGTTCTTATGAATTTTAGAAATAAAAGGAAGGCATAATAGTTATATAATTAAAATAATTTTCGCCCACACGGGCGTAAAGTGCGTAGGTTCTATAAAGTTTTGTAGGTGTATGTAAGCTATTGCGCTTGTTAGGCGTTAAGTAGTACTTTATGCCCGCTGGCTGAATATTTTTGAAGTTACAACGTGGGCGTAAAATGTAATTTTACACGCAAGGTACTAAAAGTTCTATTATGTCCGTCAAGTTAACCTATGGTTACTTGACTACAATAAATTGATTTCAGTACTTTCTTGTGTTTAATTTGTATAGAAGAATGAACAAAATTTGAACATGAGAACAGTCATACAGTTGTTTCGGAGAGTTGTCTGCATTACTTGACTATCGGTAATTGATTTCACAACTTTCGTTTGTTTGATTTACAATGAACAATTTGAATGTACTTACATATTATACAATTGAAATAATTTTTGCCCACACGGGTGTAAAGTGCGTCTATAAAGTTTTGTAGGAGTATGGGAGCTATTACGCTTCTTGGGCGTTAAGTAGTACTTTATGCCCGCTGACTGAATATTTTTGAGTAGGTACGAAAAGTTGTATTATTCAGTCAAGTTAACTTATAGGTACTTGACTACAATAAATTGATTTCAGTTCTTTCTTGTGTCTAATTTGTATAGAAGGATGAACAAATTTTAATACATTTCTGAGAACAGTCACACAGTTGTTTCCGAGAGTTGTTTCATTACTTGACTATCGATAATTGATTTCACAACTTTCATTTGTTTGATTTGCAGTGAACAATTTGAATGTACTTACTAACATATAATTTGTTCAGCATACAATGACTCAAAGAAGTAAAAGACTTTTTCACTAGTATTTATTTGATTTCTTTTAAAAAATCATAAATATTATTATTTTTTAGATTATACAGAAAAAACATCTATACTTGCCTTATTTTATACTTTCGTAGAAAGTTTTATATTAACAATATTATTATTGGTACAGTCATGAAAAAAATTATTACCATTTGCAGAGAGTGCTTATTGAATAGATGAGATTCGAAGAAATAAAAGGTCTGTACAAAAATTGTGTTGTTAAATTTCTCATTAAATTTTTTGGTACAGAGTTTGGCGGATATTGATAGATAGGGAGAGAGGAAGAGAGAGATTTTATATTATTTATGAATACACACTTGAGCTACTCTCAAAATATTTGAAACTCAAATTTAAAAAGTAAAAGTTAAATTAAGTTGATTTTATTTATTATTTTTTATTTTATTTTTTTATTTATTTAAATTGTTGATTATAAACACTGATTTAATTTCATGTAATACATCATACTGGTACTTTATTTTGTTTAACACAAAACAATGATTAGATATCACTTTTTGACAATACAATAATACATTTGTATCGGGAAGATCACTATTTATTTTGGTTATAACACTGTTTATTTACACTACTTATTTAAATTGTTAATTATAAATACTGATTTTATTTCATCATGTAACACATCATACTAGTACTTTATTTAATTTAACGCAAAACACTGATTAGATGTCACTTTTTGACAATAATACACTTGTACCAGGCAGATCACTACGTTCTTTTTTGAGTTTGTTATCAGTGAGTTTCCAATCCCTCAAAAAAAGCACACTATTTTCACCTAGATTTTCAACTAGATAATCTATTAAAACTAAATTCTCCAAAGATTTCTGTAATAGATCCTGTTTCTATTCCACCTCCTAAAAGTCTGTCTAATTGTATTACTTGTAGCCTATGATTTATTATTTTTTATTTTATTTTTTTATTTATTTAAATTGTTGATTATAAACACTGATTTAATTTCATGTAATACATCATACTGGTACTTTATTTTGTTTAACACAAAACAATGATTAGATATCACTTTTTGACAATACAATAATACATTTGTATCGGGAAGATCACTATTTATTTTTGGTTATAACACTGTTTATTTACACTACTTATTTAAATTGTTAATTATAAATACTGATTTTATTTCATCATGTAACACATCATACTAGTACTTTATTTAATTTAACGCAAAACACTGATTAGATGTCACTTTTTGACAATAATACACTTGTACCAGACAGATCACTACGTTCTTTTTTTGAGTTTGTTATCAGTGAGTTTCCAATCCCTCAAAAAAAGCACACTATTTTCACCTAGATTTTCAACTAGATAATCTATTAAAACTAAATTCTCCAAAGATTTCTGTAATAGATCCTGTTTCTATTCCACCTCCTAAAAGTCTGTCTAATTGTATTACTTGTAGCCTATGAAGACTTTGCCGATGTAATGAGAAGTTACTGGTATTACTACTGGTGCTGCTCCTTTGATAAGAATCTGTTCCAGAGGTCAAAGTCTGTGAGAAAATTCTATAATCTGAAAATGAAAAAAATTTTCACAAAGTATCTATTTTTTATTTTTTTTTAAGTTATATTTATTTTTCCGGCTAAAACCATGTAGAATTTTAATGCCTTCAAGAGATCTACTAGTCAGAAACATAACAAACAATACACAAAGCAACAATTCTCTTGAAAAAAGAACAGTTTAAAAACGAAAAGAAACGTTTAAACTTATCTGATATATAATCGCTTTCCATAAAAAGTACTTTGCACGGACATTGACTAAATTTCTTGAAGTAGATGAAAATACTAGATCTAATAATCATACTACTGCATCACAATCAACTAGCAAATTAAAATATTGGTTGCAGATTCAAAAAGTAGCCATTATAGTAAAATTTATATTATAGTTTCATGGACTATATATTCACAGAACAGATGGCTTCTCTGAAACATTTGGCGTCCCTCTCCATAAGCCAATCATTAATTATATTATTTTGAAATTAATTATATTATTGCAAAATTAAAAACAAAAGTTTGTGAACTCAGAATCATTGAGAGAAAAAAGCTTTCTCGACATTCTTTTATAGTAGAAAATATAAAACATCTTGATATTTCTATACCTTGTAAATGGGAAGTTGTGAACCTATCATATCGTTCTTTCTAGACCTTCTCAAACTGTGTCTTCGCCTTCTTAGCATTTTTACACAGTTGTAAGATCATCCTTGTCAACATCTGTCAGATTACCCGATAACGAAGAATAATCTATTGTATTACGGCTTTCTCTTTTGTATGGTTTTTGGGTACTAACATTGGAATCATTATTCATCACCAGCAATGCCTTCCATACATATTACCACGAATCATTGGAATGTGGTGATATCTTCCATCTAAAATTAGTATAACATTTTTCATTAACAATACTATTAATTGTGAAGTCATATATGAAAATAATTCTTTTTATTTTTATATATTCCAGGAAAAACTTATACTTGCCTTATTTTATACTTTCTTATATTTTATAAAATAAATTTCACGAACTCGTGTTCCAGCTTTTCTTTCATATTAATTCTGGATTCATAGATTAGCTTTGTATTATTAAGTTGATAATAAAAAATTTCACTAGAATGCATCCTGGTTTTACTTTACATTATTTTTTAATGACTTCAAAAAGTCATAAAATCTGTAACTGTAATAAAAAAAATCACACAAAGTATCACTTTTTTTTAAATGATTATAGTCACTTAACAAATTTATTAAAATACTTATCTAATGTAAAAAACCCCGATGATGTAGATAGATAAAAATTCTTCTTCTTAGATTGCTGAGAATAAGTTCTTAACCTAAACAATCTAGCAACTTCTTGAGATCTTTGAAATATGTTTATTAACTATCTCACGATTATGATAACAACATTTGTATATAAAAAATATAAATATACTGACATGTTATATATAAGGTTAGGTCGTTCACATATGTGTGTGTATATATATATATATATGTTATTAACTATCTCACGATTATGATAACAACATTTGTATATAAAAAATATAAATATACTGACATGTTATATATAAGGTTAGGTCGATCACATATGTGTGTGTATATATTAGTAGATAATACAAGCGCAAGATAGACGACAACCGGAAGTGTCGTAAGATATAAAACGGAAGTCTTACGATGAGAAATGGAGAATTGAGAAAAATCGGAAACGAGACATAAAATTTTTCATTATTTAATATCTTTAATATGAGAACACCTTTTGACATGAAATCTTTTGATTTGAGTAAAGCAATGAAATGGCTATCGATTAAGAGTGAGATGTTATATGGTAAAACCTAATGCAATATACGTAAAAGCGCATTGAATTTTTTGCATACCCATTTCAAAGTATAAGTAGTGCGGTCGTCCCTCAGGCTCTTTCTACATTGGACAGATACTTGCCTTCGGAGCGCTCCCGCGCTCCTTGATAATAAGTAATGAAAATTAATTCACATCTTACATGGTGGAGGAAGGAAGGGCTAGGTTGGGGTCAAGGAGGATTACGAAGGGATGACTCCCATGGTTTTTAGGGCTACTGGCGATGAATTCCATGGTTGTGTTTAGGCTCATTATATAAAAAATTATTGTGTAATTCTATATGATTTCGGCATGTCCCAAAATCATACATATAACTATTATTATTTCTTATTATAAAACCTAAGCTCAATAAAATAAAAAATTCAACGCGCCTATAACCGTACCTCAGTGGTGGTGTGGAAAGCTGTTCCAAATGTGCGAAATATGGTAATAGTTGAAAAAATAATTGTCTATGTTGGTTCTAGTAATAATTAGTACATTTTTGAGTTTTTTTAAATGTTCGAATTCAAAGATTTAGTGACAGTTTTCTCTTTGATGGTTTTTCGATTATCATAAAAAACAGTAGTCCGGTAGTAGTCCAGAAGTGGAGGGGACGGTAGCTGGAGGTCGGTGGAGGGGACGGTGGAGGGCAGTGGAGGGGACGGTGGAGGGCGGTAGAGGAGACAGTGGTCTGACTAAGATTAAAAAATAATATGATTTTTGGACGAATTTAATGTTAAAAAGTAGAGGGGACGGTGGAGGGGCAGCAAATAGGTAAGTGGAGGGGACGGTGGAGGGAGCGGTGGAGGGCTGTGGAGGGGACGGTGGAGGGCGGTGGAGGGGACGGTGGAGGGACTACGTTCAGATATAGCAGTAACGCCTATATAATATAGGGAGATACTAGTGGGGCTTCGCCCCCCTGCTCGCTCCGCTCGCCAACTCCCGATATGCTGTAATTATAATAAAAAATATGTACTTAATTATATACTTAGGAATAATTTTATATAGAAAGATATAAATGTATAGTTAGGAAGATCCCATTTGAAAAATGTTTATAAAGATACGAAATGTATAATATATAAGTTATATATGGGTCGTTCCTGTACTTTTTTAAAAAAGTGTGAGCGGGGGGGTCGTCGATTTTGTCGACGATTTTTTTATGAAAGTACATATAAAAAAAATAGCTTGTGCAAAATTTCAGCCCCTTATCTCATTCCTAATTTCTGCTGGAATTTTTTTAAACCCTGATTTTGACCTGTTTTTAGCCAGTTTTCAAAAAATTCTAAAAGGCTGAAATTTTAACAAAATGAGGTCGGTGAGGTCTCATTTTTTTTGTCTTTCTTCAAATTTTAAGAAAAAAAATACACTGATATGAAATGATGATTTAGGTTTTATTGGCGATCTGTGATATGGCCATTGTATTTCATCATTTTTAGATCATCTTTAAACCTCTATATCTCGTAACTGGTTCCACATTTTTGAGCTCACTAGGTCTCATTTTTTTTGTCTCAACGAGACCTTTAATTTCTTTTTTTGAGGACCTAAATTGATTGAATAGACTTCAAGATACACCTTTTTGAAATTGACGTTTTTATCAAAAATCGCGAAAATCAACCGTGTTCATGGTCACAGTGTCAACCGAATTTTAATTAAAAATCATTAACAAAATTATTTTTCATTAGAATATGATGTTATCTAACTATACTCTTTTCCTATCATAGGAAAAAGTCAAAAAATAATTTTTTGTCGAGCATTATAATATCTAATTTTTCGATACCTAAAATAATCAAAAATGGCTCTCTACTGACATGAATTCTACCATCTTATAATTATTTTTGACACTTATACGTAACATAGATACAAAGATGGTTCCTAGACCTTTAAAATCCGTAGTCGCTGATTTTTCTAGGACCACTAGAGCCAAAGTTATAGCCGTTTTTATAAAAAAATATTTTTCAAGTGGTAAAATTAGAGCTTGTGAAATATAGGAAAAGTTTTATTTACAAGATCAACCATAAGTTTGGCATAATTGTCCTAAAAGAAGTGCTGAGGCTGCATATTTTGAAGATCTTAGGCCGTGTCTACACTATGCGAGAAGCACGTGCGATCAGCCCAAGCGATGCGAGCAAGCAATGCGTGTTGGACAAAATATTTAAAATACTTAAAATGATAAATAATATTATTTCACTACGATATTATTGACGATATTATTTATCGCTAAATATAGATCTACTAACTGATCTACTACGATTGTTCGGGATTGAAGTATCCAAAGTGCCCGCTAGATGGCAAGCGTCCGATGTGCTCCCACTATGAAAAACATCACCCAGCGGGGTTAAATAGAGTCCTGTGGCGCCTAGTCGCTACGTGCTTTATGCACATTCCTTTTACCTTACCACTTTCCGTTTTACCTATACAATGCCTTATTGCCTGTTTACTCGTACGCATAAGCGTTCATACCTTTTTCTGCAATCAACTTTCACTTTCGAGTAGAGTTGGTTGCATAGACTCTTGAAGTCTAATTTTCCCGTTTATTTCTTCTCGCTGACAAACCCTAATAATATAAACTCACGTTTACGTTCAATCGTATACAACGATATTATTTATCATTTTAAGTATTTCAAGTACTTTGTGCAAAACGTATGGCTTGTCGCATGCGCGCACCGGTTGCGCTTTTTGCATACCTAGTATAGACATGGTCTTAAATGCAGGTTTTCTATAGTTTTACGTGCGTTATACGTATAAGCTCAGGTTAAATGAAACATACATAGATAGTTTCATTTAACCTGTGTTGACGTAAGTTAATAGATGACAGACATCCATTTTTCTGTGCGAGACACCCGTGAACCCGTCATCCGTTACACGACACACCCCGGTCAAAAATATCCAGTTGGGAAATCCAACTGGATTTTCCAAGAGGGAAATCCAGCTGGGGAAGAGTGGATTCCAGCTGGATTTTGGTGGATTTCCCGTCGGATTCCCAGTTGATGATACCAAATATTCCCACCCATTTTTAACTGGATATTTAAGTGGATTCCCACCTAGATATAACAGGATTCCTATGCATTATTAACTGGATTTCCATTGAATAGAAAAGCGAAAGTTAGATGGATTCCCATCTATATTAAACTGGATTTTTACATGGATTTCCACCGTCACGCTGGGATTCCCATTTATTATTAAGTAGAATTTTGAGTGGATTCCCATTTAATAGAAATGCGAAAGTTAGGTGGATTCCCACCAACATTTAACTGGATTTTTACATGGATTTCCGCCTTCGCCCAGGAATTCCCATTTATTATAAGTGGATTTCCATTTAATCCAGTTAAAAATGGGTGGGAATATTTGATATCATCAACTGGGAATCCGACTGGAAATCCACCAAAATCCAGCTGGAATCCACTCTTCCCCAGCTGGATTTCCCTCTTGGAAAATCCAGTTGGATTTCCCAACTGGATATTTTTGACCGGGACGGCACGGAATGTCCTTAAACAATGAGTACAAGTTACAATAAAAAATGAAATAAATATTTCTAAGTAGAATTGTGAATGTAGTTGAGCAGAACTATTACCAAGTATATCAGTATTGGTTCGGTTGAGTTTTATAAATTGTACAATTGTGTTTTGTAAGTGTTATCTTCTCAGGAATTGAAAGAATATGATGTGCTATATTGGTGAATTGCATGAGGATGATAAATGTCATTTAGAGCATTACACAAAAAATAAATCTCTTAATCTAATTAGTAATTTTAGTAATGAATTAAAGCTGTATTTATCATTTAGGATTAAAAATTTTGATATTAATGTAGAAAATAAATTTATTTGCGACCATCATCTTCATAAATATGATACTCGATATACAAGTAGACAAAGGAAGTGTTGCAATTATTTTAATAATCATTCAAAATCCATTGAGAATAATTTAGTAATGATTAGTGCTGATAAATGTGATAAATTTCGTAACATTTGTAATATAAATTTAGATCCAGGTAATAAGTACTGTAAAAACTGTGAGCTCAAAATTACATCAATAATAACAAAAAATGCAGAAAAAGATGAAAACACTGGGAATGATGGTTTAAACGTAAATAATAATGAGCAGCTTTCTTCAAGTAGTCAAGTTTCTTCAAGTAGCCAAGTGTGTACATCAGAAAGTTCAGAAGATATATTATTGAGCCAAGGATTTCAACGTTTAAATAAAATGCTCGATGGATTTGATGAACCTCCTCTTAAACGAGAGAAACTTAGTGATTATCGCTTGGAAAATAAAATATACAGTGTTTTAGAATCAATGAATACGAAATTTTGTACAACAGTTAATAAAACATTGAACCTTAATTTGCCAACTCAATGCAATCTTAAACAGCTACAAGAGGATAGTATGTCATTTCACGGAATGATTGGAAACATAATTAAGTGTTATAATGAAGAAACTAATTTTGGTAAAAAGATATCGTTATTGACATTACTTCCAAATCATTGGAAATTTGAACAAGCAAAACATTATTTCCAATGTTCACGTTATATGTTTAATAAAGCAAAAGAACTTAAAATTACTGTAGGTAAGTTAAAAAATGGGTTGTAATAAATTCTTAATATCTTGATTATAGACATAGTGTAAACATATAGAATCGATAATCCTTTATACATTAGGTTACATATATTATATTACACTTGAGAATTATTAATAGAAAATTTTAGTTTAATTTATTAAAATCTATGTAATTTTTGTTCAAGCAACTATAATGATAAAGGGTACCCCTATAAAATATTTAATTTAAAATCCTCATAATTATTTATTTATATTACTCATGTATTATTATTTAAGTATTATTATTTAAGTATTATTATTTAAGTATTATTATTTATGTATTACTTACGTATTGCTTACGTATTGCTTAAGTATTGTTTACGGATTAAGTAAAATAATACATGAATTGTAATTTAAACATTTAGATGAAATCCGATTTAATTAGAAAGAATCTATATTTGAGAAATCTCAATGTTCTCTCTGTTTACAAGCTGTAATCTCATATTTTTTTTTTAATTTTTTAACATTGAGAAACGGGAGAAAAAAATAATTTCCAAAAAATGCGATTTTTAGGCCTTACTGGTATAAGGAGGGGAGATAGGTCCTCGGAAAAATCGTAGAAAATTCTTTTTTTAGTATACTTCTATGAAATCACTGTCATTTTTCGCTTTCATTAATAGTGGCATTTTGCCTATCTTAACATGGGGTACCCTTCGTTATTCATTATTAGATAAAAAATAATAAAGTAATTATTGGATTTTAAAAGAACTATTAAAATTAATATAAAAAAAAAAAATAAAAAAAAATAAATTAATTCTAAACTATTTCTTTTCTTCCAATATAACAAGTCATAGTAATTAAAATAGAATAAACATTGAGCTAAATTTTATCGTCTTGATAATCGTTAAATTAAAAAAAATAATATTGTTATTATGATTTTATTTTGTGATTAAGTATACACTATTTGAAATTAATTTCAAAATATATTTTTCCAGGTGTCTTAGGAACTATTAAGCGTAAAGTGTACAGCATTCATTCTAATGAAGTTAGAGAATCTGTAACTCAGTATTATAGAGATGAAAACAATAGTAGAATATGTAGCGGCACTAAAGATTGCATCAGTGTTAAAAATCCTATTACTAATATCACAGAGAAGTTACAAAAAAGACTGTTGATGTATGATTTGAAGGATCTATACAACAATTGGGTGGAAGAAGAATATGAACAGCATTTTAAAGATCAGCGCAAACCAGGTTTCAGTATATTTGCTTCTTTAAGGCCAAAAGAATGTATTAGTGCTGGAGCACCTGGTACATATACAATTTGTGTATATCCTATACACCAAAATGTCAAATTAAAATTGTCTGCCATAAAAAAAAATTTAGCCTACCGAGTAATTTTAAATGATTGTGTTTGTTCAACAGATTGGAGCGATTGTATGCTACATCTTTGTGAAAACTATCCTGGTAAAGCAGAAATTCTGAAAATATTGGAATCAAGCTCATGCGAAGATGTTTCAGAGATTGAATATCATAATTGGGTAAATAATGCTGAATCACAATCTAATAATAGAGTCAGTCTTATTATGGTAAAAGAACTTACAAGAAATTTTTTTATAAATTTAGCCAATGACTTATGGGAGTTAACAAAGCATCATTATGTGACTGAAATGCAAAAATGTTATTTAAAACATTGTAAAACTATTATTACTCCAGATACATGTATTATACTTCAAGATTTTGCTGAAAATTTCTTATTTGTTTGTCAAGACTCGATCCAAGCATTTTATTTTAATAATACACAAGCAACTTTACACCCGTTTGTAGTGTATTATAAAGAAGACAATAACGACAAATTACAAACCTTATCTGTATGTGTTATTAGTGATTGTTTAAAACATGATGCTTGTGCAGTTAACACTTTTCAAGGGCATCTCATTGCACTTCTAAAACGAGATTTTCCGTTTATTGAGAATGTACATTATATGTCAGATGGAGCACCTACCCAATACAAAAATAAGTAAGAGTACTTTTATTGTAGTATATTAATACGTATTATATGAACAAAATAGACACCTTTAGATTTTTGTTCATTAAATGACCTGAAAAAATTTAATTTTAATTATTAAGAATATGTCAAAGTAATATTCTGAAAGTATATTTAATTTGTGTGAAAAACTATTTTGACACCCAGAACATCAAAATCCATAAAGATCCTGGACCTGCAGGTTACACCCGAGTTAAAATTTTACATTATGTAGAAAACAGCTTTAAAGATAAAATTACTAAAACAGTTCTTTATTTTTTCTGTATATCAAATTTAAAAAAAGCAACAACTTCTACGATGCAAGTTCAAATAATTTGCATTATTATGTACACAATATTAAACAGATTTATTTTATTTTTTATAATTTTTACCTTCAAGATAGTATTTATTTACTGTAGGAACAATTTCATTAATATCTGCCATCATGATTTTGGCTTAAAAGTTAAGTCGCACAACTTTTTTTCTACTAGCCATGGGAAAAGTCCGTGTGATGGATGTGGAGCAGTGGTTAAACGAACAGTACGCAGGGCATCCTTACAAAGAACATCAGAAAAACCAATTTGAATCTAAAAGACATGTATGATTACGTTAGTGAAAATATTGATGGAATAAGGTAAAAATAATATAATTTAGATTTTTTGACTATATTATTTGATTATGTATTTGAGTAATAAATCATTATGTGTTATAAAAATATAGAATATTTGGTTTTTAGATCTATTTGGGTGAGTCAAGAAACAATTGAGAAAAGACGTAAAGTACTAGAATGCCGTTTTAAATTGACCCGAACTATACAGAATACAAGAAAATATCACTGCTTTATACCCATTGATGATTCAACATTAAAAGCAAAACATACTTCGTTTGATAATGATTATAAAATAGTTAAAATAAAATGAATATTACAAAAAAAATTTTACTTAAATTCTTATTTTCAACTTTAATTATCTATAAAGTCTGCATAGGTAATTTAATCAACCTAAAGCCATTACTATCGCTTGCTCGCGTCGCATGCGCGCATGGCTTGCTCGCATCGCTTGGGCTGATCGCACGTGCTTCTCGCATAGTGTAGACACGGCCTAAGATCTTCAAAATATGCAGCCTCAGCACTTTTTTTATGACAATTATGCCAAACTTATGGTTGATCTTGTAAATAAAACTTTTCCTATATTTCACAAGCTCTAATTTTACCACTTGAAAAATATTTTTTTATAAAAACGGCTATAACTTTGGCTCTAGTGGTCCTAGAAAAATCAGCGACTGCGGATTTTCAAGGTCTAGGAACCACCTTTGTATCTATGTTACGTATACGTGTCAAAAATAATTATAAGATGGTAGAATTCATGTCAGTAGAAAGCCATTTTTGATTATTTTAGGTATCGCAAAATTAGATATTATAATGCTCGACAAAAAATTATTTTTTTATTTTTTCCTATGATAGGAAAAGAGTATAGTTAGATAACATCATATTCTAATGAAAAATACTTTTGTTAATGATTTTTAATTAAAATTCGGTTGACACTGTGACCATGAACACGGTTGATTTTCGCGATTTTTGATAAAAACGTCAATTTCAAAAAGGTGTATCTTGAAGTCTATTCAATCAATTTAGGTCCTCAAAAAAAGAAATTAAAGGTCTCGTTGAGAAAAAAAAATGAGACCTAGTGAGCTCAAAAATTTGGAACCAGTTACGAGATATAGAGGTTTAAAGATGATCTAAAAATGATGAAATGCAATGGCCATATCACAGATCGCCAATAAAACCTAAATCATCATTTCATATCAGTGTATTTTTTTCTTAAAATTTGAAGAAAGACAAAAAAAAATGAGACCTCACCGACCTCATTTTGTTAAAATTTCACCCTTTTAGAATTTTTTGAAAACTGGCTAAAAACAGGTCAATATCAGGGTTTAAAAAAATTCCAGCAGGAATTAGGAATGAGATAAGGGGCTGAAATTTTGCACAAGCTATTTTTTTTATATGTACTTTCATAAAAAAAATCGTCGACAAAATCGACGACCCCCCCCGCGCACACTTTTTAAAAAAAGTACAGGAACGACCCATATATTTAACAACTTTCCACGCCACCTTAGAGGTACTGTGAGTAAGCGCGTTGGATTTTTTTAAAGTAGTATCCGTCGCCAATAGCCCTACGTGACCACTTTCGATATTTAATTTTAAATTGGCATACTTTTTATATATGACTTATTTTACTACATATTTTTCATGTATTATTTACTAAAAAATATTTAAAATTTACGAAAATTTCGATAATTTTTCATTTGGGAAAATTTTTCTTTAACATATTCTTTAATGTTTTACTTTTTTGTATGCTTTTCATAATTAGAAAACACACATATTTATTGTTCGTTTTATATATATTTTAGTATTTGTAACGGCAGGCGCGGCTGGGTATGTATATGTGCACGAACACGGAGTTCGGATTGCGCCGATCTCCAACGCACGATATACACACGGATAGTTGCTCGAAAATGTAAACATGCCGCGGCCTTGGCGAAGGCAAGGCCGTCGATTTCGGCATGAGACTTCGCGAATTGAGTCGGGCTTTTCCTCGTGTTTCTCCGGGGGCTTTTGTGTGTGTGTAGTTGCGCGCACGTAGAGATGTGCGAAAAGTAATGAGCGCAACTACGCTACACAATAAGCCCCGAAAAGAAAACCCGCGGCAACCTTGCGCGAGGGGGGAAGGAGAGCGAGAGACAGAGCCCGGCAGTATCGCTTCTGCCGTAGTTGAGGCAGCTGCTCGTCCCCCGCGCGCGAAGACTTGGAGGGAGCGTCAGAGTATAGTGCACGAGAGAGAGAGAGAGAGAGAGAGAGAGAGAGAGAGAGAGAGAGAGAGAGAGAGAGAGAGAGAGATGCCGCAGCACACGGCAGCCGACACCGCCGAGAGGGTCCGCTCAAGCCCTGACTATAGGCGACGGAGGTAAGTCCTGGCCAGGCGATCGCGTGCCCCCCCCCCCCCCCCCGCCCCCCGCGGATGACGAGCGTCCGGGGAGCGAGACCCGCGCGAGTGAGTGAGGCCGCCGACGCGCGCGCGAGAGTCGATCGCAGGCGGCGATCGGCCTACGTCGGCGCGAGCCGCTTTTGCGCGTACGTGTATGCGACCGGGCACACGCGTACTTCGCGTGCGCGGGCGCACCACCCGAATCGGCGCGTACCTAGAGTACGCGCCGCGCGTGTAAATAGTGAACAGCCTCCAGGGGCAATAAAGATAATTCGTTGCTTTTACTTGTCGCGTATTATTTCACGCATCCTAGTTTCAATTCCCTATTCGGTGGCACGGTGAAGAATACCGCCGGCCTCCGCGGTCGCGAGGACGTGGTACTCGCGTGATACTGAGTAGCTGGGGCAGCACGCTCGAGAGAGAGAGCGTGACGACGAAGTCGCGCGTTGCAACAGGTCGAAAAGGTGCGGCTGCTGCTGAAAGGAGCCGACGGCGAGCAACAGCACGGAGCTTATGGGACGCTAATCGTCGAGGGTTGGCACGAGTAAGTGCTCGCGCCTGTCAATTGCTGCGCCGTTCATCGGCAAGTCCGCGTCGAGATAAAGCGCACCGAGGACAGCCTTTAGCCCGTTACATATTATATGTTAACATTATGTAGAATATATGTAGAATATGAGAAATGTTAATGAACTTGTAATATTTTCAAAATTTCATTACTATTTTCGTAAATTTTTAAATATTATATATTTAAAAAAAGTTTAATTGTTACCATTTGAACATCACAAAAAATGCTATTAATAATATTTTTCTTTAATATAATCCTTTAAGGGTTCATAAGTATTTTAGGAACTTTGTATATTTTTATTGTTGCTTTTTTATATGTAGTTAATCGTTAGGACATAAATTTAAGAAATGAAATTTTTTCACTTCTAATAATTATTTGTCATGTATTATTTACTAAATAATAGTTCAAATTTACGAAAATTTTGATAATTTTTTATTTGGGAAAATTTTTCTTTAACATATTCTTTAATGTATTACTTTTTTGTATGCTTTTCATAATTAGGAAACATATATATTTCTTACTCCCCCACCCGAAAGTACGTACTTTCGGCCAGCATCTCCGAGCCGAAAGTTAACTTCCACACCCTATTTTAGACCAACCGTGCGCTCCGATTGGCTGCCGAAATTTTCCGACCCGCTGCGCTTGAGCGTCCGCGCGCATGAGCCACTCTGTCTCATGTGCACGGGTGACAAGAAAAAAGAGTTAGTTGAAATAAAAAGTGGTGTTGTTTGATCGTGGTCATTGGTTTTTTCTCTTGTTTTCTACACGTACTTACGAGTCGTGTAGAAACAATTAAGTGAACGTGCGGCCGGGGGCGTCCGAGGAAAAGATGTTTGTGCGGTGTGAAGGTTAGACACGTACACCCAATGGACATTGATTCGTGTCGTTAGTGACCGTCATGCATAACCTTTTCAATTGTTTTCTCATTTCTTATGTATGTTAACGTTTAAAAGGTTATGCGTGACGGTCGCTAACGGGCACGTTCGACTCGAATCAATGTCCATTGGATGTACGAAATAGACAGAAGAAAGTGCACGGGTGACGAGAAAAAAGAGTTAGTTGATCAAACTTTAATGTACTTATTTCATCACCTTATTTCTTTCTTTTTTTAAAGAATGTGTTTCTGATGCCCGCCCCGACCAGCAAAACCTCGGCTTCGCCTCGGTCTTGCAAATGTCGGGCGGGCATCAAACCATCTCTGCAACAGGGAAAGTAGCAGACGCCCAAAAAGTCAGCTCTCCACGCCGGGTCGAAAGAAAAAACAGTCGGTAATATCGACCGAGCTACCCAAAGCGGCCGAGAGAGGCATTACTTTCGAGCGGTCCGAAAGAAAAACTAATACTCAAACACAACTAGCAGACGACAACGCAATTTTATTAATTATTTCACAATTAGAGAACGTACTTTCGGCCGGGGAGTAAGAAAAATAGTATACAATACTTGGACCGGAAATCCAATTTCCGGCCCACGTATCGTAATATACTATTATTGTTCCTTTTATATGTATTTTAGCACTATATGTTAACATTATATGGAATATGTGAAAGATGTTAATGAACTTATAACATTTTCAAAATTTCATTACTATTTTCGTAAAATTTTAAATATTACATATTTAAAAAAAGTTTGATTGTTATCATTTGAACATTACAAAAAATGTTATTAATAAAATTTTTCTGTAATATAATCCTTTAAGGGTTCATATATATTTTAGGAACTAATTGTATATTTTTATTGTTCCTTTTTTTATATGTAGTTAATTGTTAGGACATAATTTGTTATTGTTAAAGAAGGATAAATTATTGTTAAAAAAATTAATTTTTTTGACTTCTAATAATTATTTTAACTCTTAAATTTTTTTGTAAAATATTCATTAATTTTTATCAATTGAATTTAATTATTATTTATATGTTTCAATTAAAGTTTTTATATAATTCATATCATACTCTTTAAGTAAGTTATTATTATACTCATTATACTTATTTTCTTCTTTTTCATATTTTTCCACCATTTCATTTAACCTGTCAAGTTTAGATTATCTACTTCATTATATTTATTTTGTTCTGGATTCCAAATCAATGGAATTTGTCCTTGTGTGATATCATTATTATATTCATTTATTTGATTAATTAAATCATGTTCATATTCATCTTCCGCATTAATATGATTTTGTAATTGTTTATTTATTTCATCCAAATATCTTGCATGCTGTATACTTTCTACTTCGACATATATTTTCTGTGTTGGATTCCATCTTAATGGACTAGGTCTTGAATCTCCTTGATTGGCCATCTATTGGCAATTGTATTAAATATGTTACAGTTAAAAATGTTTAATATCATAATATAATAAAAGAAAATAAGATAAAAAAATGTAATTAATCTAATATTTCTTTCCAAACAATATTTGTTATTTGATATTTATTTTCTGATTCCTTTTGTATGTATATATTATTTGGATTTTTAGGCACGACCGCTTCTCGGGAGAGCCTTATATTTTCACTAGAGCGAAAATTGTAACACTTCAAAAACGAACACTTTGTTGCATAAAAACTATTTTCCACCCAGAATTGGTTCATTTTAGGCGTTTTTATGGTGTATGTGTGTATGTCCGTTCGTATGTAGTCAAGTTTATGGAATATCTCTGCGAATTTCCAATAGATCTTAACGAATTTTGGCCCAGATACTCGTCTAATTATAAGTAAGCTCCAGTCTTATACCGAACCGAATCGATCAACAAATAAAAAAACGCCAGAGCAAATAAAAATTTGAAAAAATCGATTTTTGAACATAATGTGAACAAATTAATTTTACCTCAAAAAACGACAAATGCATCTGCTAAAACTAATTAAGACACGTATTTTTTACATGGAAAATTTTTTTCTATGAACAACATTTAACAATGTAATAGCGAAAAAACCGCTAAAATCATCAAAAATAGTCGTTTTTTTTTGCTATTTCATTACAGGATTTGATTTTACACAATAATGTTAAATGTAAAAGTTATAGATAATATTAAAACAAAACTTTTTCCTGTTAAACATTTTTTTATACAATCAATTCCTGACGAGTTAAACTCATAAAAATGATTTTTAACGCCTAAATATACATAAAATGGACGATTTTCGGCTATAACTTGACAAGATTTGATTTTATACAAAAATGTTAAATGTAAAAGTTGTAGATAATATTTAATCAAAACTTTTTTCCATTTAACATTTTCATATAAAATGGATTCCTGACCGCTTAGACCTATAAAAACGATTTTTAATGCCTAAATACACCTGAAATAGTCGATTTTCGCTTATCATACAAGAATTTGACTTTCAATAAAACTGTTAAATACAAAGCATATAGATATAGTTTAAACAAAACTTATTCCCAATGAACATTTTTATGTACAATAATTTCTGGATCATCTAAACGTATAAACATGATTTTTAATACCCCAATACACGTATAGTGAATTTTCGCTTATTATTTCACAGAATTAGATTTACACAGAAGTATTCGATACAACAGCTCTAAATAAGATGGAAAAAATCGACATAACATTCCAAAGATAATATAATTACAAAAACATAATAATAAGATACAAAATTACATTTGATTACAATATTCAATGGGATAAACACATTGGAAGAATAATTAAAGAAATAAAATATCTATTTCCCTGTTTTCTACAAAAAGATTTTTAATAAAAAATTAAAAAAATTTGATATAAGATTACCCAGCGCTTAACCTACTATGTTCCCAGGACTTAAGCGATTGAACTAAAAGAATCAAAATTGTGTAATATTATATAAGTACATTTTAAAGGAATATCATATATAGAAAAAAAAACTTTTGTGTAATGTATGAGCTATAAATGTTGTAATATGGTAAATTTCAATGCATAAAGAATGCAATGTTCTAGCTGATTCAGTCTTACAGCATGTAGAAAACTATTAAATAGGCAAGTCTCACTGGGTAGAAGTCTGCGAAATAAATAATGATGTATTTTAATACAACAGATACCCTGAAGCGAGTTCTTACACCCTGACTAAACTTAGAAATTAAATAGACGAGCTAATATTACCAGGGACAACTACCTACCCTTATCGCATTTAACCCATTAAGTGGCAAACGTCCATGGTTGCCACGCTTCGATTTGACATTATGTCATTCGTCCAATTCTCAATGGATATTGATGAAACTTGGTTTTCTTATGTTTTAGGGTATGCTCTTTCTAAAAATCACTAAGCTTTTTCAAAGAATGCACAGAAAAAAATATATGGCCGATTTTTTTTGAAAAAGTCGAAATTTTTTTCAATTTTTTTTCAAATTTCGCTCTGCCAAAAAGAAAGGGACCTTAAAGTATACTCCCTAAACAATTTTTTTCGCGACATGAGACAATAATCTTTCAAACAAACTTGATTTTATTCAAAAATGTTGATTAGAAAAAAAAATATGGCGGTTTTTGTATCGTAGTGTAATATAAACTTCATGATTTTTTTACTCAAAAAATGTCAAATATTGGAAAAAATTTTATAGAATAAAAATTGCTCAAAATTGATCAAGGAACACGTGTGAATTTTCCCGGATCGATTTGAAAATTTCGGGAAATTTGAAAATTCGAATTTTCCGAAAAATTAAAAAAAAATTCAATTTCTTTCTGAAAATGTTTTTTGGCCAATCCCAAGTAAAATGTTCTATAATATTTTTTCAATAAATATTTTTTATAATTTTTGAACAGAAGAGTTTTAAACTGTTTATTTTGAAATAGATTTGTTTACTTTGAAAAATAACATTGAAAAAATATTATAGAACATTTTACTTGGAATTGGGCAAAAAACATTTTTAGAAAGAAATTGAATTTTTTTTATTTTTTCGGAAAATTCGAATTTTCAAGTTTCCCGAAATTTTCAAATCGATCCGGGAAAATTCACACGTGTTCCTTGATCAATTTTGAGCAATTTTTATTCTATAAAATTTTTTCCAATATTTGACATTTTTTGAGTAAAAAAATCATGAAGTTTATATTACACTACGATACAAAAACCGCCATATTTTTTTTTCTAATCAACAGTTTTGAATAAAATCAAATGTGTTTGAAAGATTATCGTCTCATGTCGCGAAAAAAATTGTTTAGGGAGTATACTTTAAGGTCCCTTTCTTTTTGGCAGAGCGAAATTTGAAAAAAAATTGAAAAAAATTTCGACTTTTTCCAACAAAATCGGCCATATATTTTTTTCTGTACATTTTTTGAAAAAAAAACTGGTGATTTTTAAAAAGAGCATACCCTAAAACATAAGGGAACCAAGTTTCATCAAAATCCATTGAGAATTGAACGAATGACATAATGTCAAATCGAAGCGTTGCAACCATGGACATTCACCACTTAATGGGTTAACAACACACACAGCACTTATATAATATTTCCCAGTTCCTATTACTTATCCCCTCACATTTTAAAGCACTAACACTCGAAGATCACTTAGAACTGCAGAAGTTGCAAAATAGGGCTGGATGGTCTAGGCTGGCACTACTCCATGGATGCCAGTCTGCTGAGAATCATCTAACAGCGATCCACTGTGTCAATAACCACACCACCTAGGAGGAAAGTACTGACAGAGACCGTCAATTGTGTTTCAATGTCAGGGACTGCCTCAGCCTAGGGATCAGCAAAGCGCATGAACAGCAGATCAGTCCCTATTCTGGGGAACAAGCGAGGAGAGTTGAGCACCTAAAAACCACATATGAATAATAAATAGATGACTCAAAAACACATACCATACAAAAGAAAAGTCTGCAGCAATGGCTGTTGTTCACTCACTGTAACAGCTTCCTGTAACAACTAGAGGGGAAGAACCGGTGGAGATCTTAAACCGTTGTTTCACTGAAGACGCTGAAGACACTAGCAGTAGCTTAACTGTATACATATTCACTAGTGTAAGAGCCAAACAAGGAAAGTTGAGCACCTAAAAACCACATATAATTAATAAATAGATGACTCAGACAACATTTCCGCACCCAAGAAACAGTCTGCAGCAGTGCCCGTCGTTTACACTACTCTCGCTGCCACAGATACCTGCAGCAAGCGAAAGTACTATCAGCTCACACAAAATGCTTACTAAATCTGCTCTCGCCGCTGACACACTGCCTTCCCATCTCCGACGAATCATCGACAATCGACGAACACGATGAAAGGGCGAACACGATTCACCAGGGCAGCATACTACAGCAGCCACAGTCATCGCTGGGGACGCCGGGAGCCAGACGATTCAATTGTTGACAACAAACACCATGGACACATGTGCGCCACGGCTGACGGCACGCCGCACTACTCAGCAGTAGCAGAAAGCGCGCGCTGTTCTTGGTGTGCGAACGCAGCCTAGCCGAGGCACGGTAGTATACATAGGTCTGGAAAGTGTGTACGACCGTGAGCCGAGGTACCTTGCGTAGCCGTTACGACTGCTGCAGTATAAGTATTCACGGTCGCAGGGCTAAGCCAGATTGCCGTTGCCGAATGCATCAGTATTGAGCATTCTCCTTTTGTTTTTCTCCTTTTCGTGAATTAGTGTATATATATGCATATGTGCGCAAGTATTTTTTTGTAATTGAGATTGTATAGGTATATGTAGTTAGAAACACCCGTGAGTCCATGAGTAGCTAGTTTTTTATTATTATTATATATGTAATTTTTTCTTTTTATTATAAATATCGGAAGTGTTGCAATTTTCGCTTTTATAAAAATACAAGGTACTCCTGAGTATTGCGGTCGTGCCTATTATGTAAAAACGAAGTTTTTACATAGGGAGGGGACGGGCGACGAACGAAACGAGGAGCAAGTGTGTGTGGTGGCGGGGGGGGGGGGGCGTGCCGAAGGCACGCTGGGGGCGCAACCCCCCTAGTTACATCTTGAAAGAGCAACGTATAATTGACCATGAGAGAATAAAGATTTTTTTAAAAATAATCCCATGTTATCGAAACTTTGATCTTGAGATTTATTAATAGTTATAGCAAAAGCTAATACAATAGGAAATTGTTTCCTATATAAGATAAACGGCAATATAGACGATTCACAAGTATTAAGTGTTATACGGGGAATAAAAATTTTTTTCCTTTATTTTCTCCTGTAATGATTTCAACTTTTATATTATATTGATATAATCCTATTATTTTGAGTCGGGTTCCATTACATAATCCATCACTTATTCGAATATTTCGAATTAACATTACTATTGAATTTATTTTTAATTTCAATTTATGTTGAGGTAAACCTTCACGTATGTTATTTAACATTTCTATTGGATAATTTAGATGAATATTTTCATCTGTTTGATCGACTCTTTTATGCGTTGCATAATCTATACTATAATATGTTATAGTTTCATGATTAATTAAGTTTAATATTTTATTATTTAATATATTTACTTCTTCATTATGTATTGTTAATATTTTTATAAATTATATGACAAACATCATTTGATTTCCATTCATTAGGAATAATAAATTGATCAATTTTTCCTTCTCCTATATTTAATAAAAATGATGCAAATTCTTTATTTTTAGTACGTATATTTATTTTTAATTTGAAAATATTAAATAAAGACCAAACATATGAATGTTTAATGGATTCTTCTATAACTCTATTTCTAAATCCATTTTTTACTACTGGAAGAATTTGTCTAAAATGTCCACCTAAAATAATTAATTTTCCCCCAAAGGGATTATTATTATAACATACATCTTCTAAAGTTTTATCTACGATTTCCAAAGCTTTTTTAGGTATCATTGAAGCTTCGTCCCAGATAATAACTTCAACTTCTCTGAATTTTTTTTATCTGAATCTAATTTTAGGAAAGCAGTTTCAATATTAGATAAATCTAGTGGTAATCGGAATGTTCGATGGCTTGTCATACCTTTAGGTAACAAAATAGATGCTATACCTGTCCAAGCCATTGATAAAATTTTTTTTTTATTGTAATGAAATAATGAATCAATGTTTTATATAAAAAAGTTTTTCCTGAACCACCTGAACCATCTAAGAAATACATTTTATTGATATTATTTATTATTGTTTCAAAAATATATTTTTGGTCTTCATACAATTGATTGAACATATTATTAAATTTATCTTTACTGTAGTTTATAATTTCTAAATTAAATACATCTATTTCACATATTTCGTTTATATTTGGTTCAGGTAAACCAAAATCGTTACATGACATTTCTTCAGTATTCAATATTCCATTGATATGTCCAAGTGCTTTATTTTCTTTATCTACACTAAAATCTTCTGTAAAAAATTGTTTATATTATTCCCAAATAATATTACCTTGAATGTTTTCGCATAAAAGAAAAGTATCAACAAATTTTCGTAACTGGAAGGGAAGCATTATTTGACATGCTCCTTCGAAAATATTAGAAAGTTGTGTTTCGTGTTCGACTAAACCCACGATAATAGCAGTTTCTCTATAAGTATTATATGTTTTATTTTCGCAAGTTCTTAGATCATTAAATGATGTTGCTCCTTTTACTCGATTAAGCATTAGTTTAAGGAAAAAACGTTCAGTGTCTTTCGGTGATACTTCATTTAATCTACCAATAGCCTTATTTATTCGCTTTTTTGAACGTTTTAACCACTTTTTTCATTAGAAAAATATAATATTTTGGTATGTTTACATATTTTATTTTTTTTGCAAAATCATCATTTTTATTTAACGTAAACCATGCTGTTAATGTAGTTTCCCATTTATTTAATGCACTTAATACATTGTTTTCATCAAAAACAACCTTCTGTTGATTTTCTGTATGAATAGATAATCTTATAACTGTATGACTTCTACCACACAATTTGGATGGTAAAAGCGCTTATGGTAGAGTGTTGATTATATGTTTGTCGTGAATTTAATGGCCAATTGTCTACCAAGCAAGGTTTTGTTTAAATAAATGAACACCATTTATTCTTAGACGTTTCGGACACTTTTTCGTGTCCCTCTTCAGTTACTATATATTTAACAAAAATTCATAATAAATATATATACAGTATGTTGAACATTACATATTTTACAAAAAAACTTAGTTTTTATAATCTATACCAATTAAAATTGCGAGATCAAGATAGTTTATATTACATATTTACAATAATCACTTAATTATTTATAAATCACAATTCGCAAACTTTAAATAAATTATGTAAAAACAAGGTACACTTACATTACGTCAGGATATAATAATAACGGGAGACTGTCCGTTTCGTCAATGCTTTTTATTTGCGATACCCGGTCTATATATACTAATAATCTGTGATTCTGTGTGTATATATTGTGTATATAAGAGTATATAAAACGATGTGAGACAGGTGGGGGGATAGCACTGAACGTTTCGGAGCCGAGGCAAGATATCAGGAGAGTACGTCATAGTGGAAGTCATCCTAATGACACAGTTCTCAAAACATACACAATAGTGTGGTGGATATTATATGCTCACCAAACGTGTTCTCCTAATATACCCGCTCAACTTTACAAAGTTTATATACATAGTAAGAGTTTTATTAAGCTCAAATTTCACAGTTATTAATTAATATATTATATTCTTTCGCTAGTTTATTGATTTCAAATTGTTTATTTATATAATTTTTTGTTGATGAATTTGTTATTTATTTCTGTATCTAAGATTTTAATATTGTCAAAATCTATTGTATGATTGTTATTTTCAGTGTGCGCAAATAAGGAAGATTTATCATCTTTGTCAAGATATTTTTTTCTATGTTCTTTTATTCGTACATTTAATCTTCTACCTGTCTGTCCCACATACGTTGCTTCGCAATTTTTACAATTGATTTTATACACCACATTGTTTTTATTACATTTTCCTTCCTTGTCTTTTCCTAATACTATTACATTATTTAGTTTATTTATCGTACTAAACACAACATTAATGTTAAGTTTTAAAAAAAAATTTTTTGTAAAACATTCTAACTCATTAACAAACGGTAAGCATATAATACCATCGTAAGTTTTTTGTTGTTTGGGGCTGTTATCTGAAAGTTGTAGTATTTTTAAGCGTTTCTTTATGTGGAAATCAACTAAATTATGTGCATAATTATTGTTTTTTAAAACATATTTGATAAAATCTGTATTTTCATTGTGAAATCTATTGTGCGATAATTTTATTGCTCTATCAAGGAGACAGTATATGATAGCTATTTTGTTGCTTGTCGGGTATTGCGAGTTGAAATTGAGATATCTTCCTGAAAAGGTAGGTTTTCGATACCAATTAGTTATTATATTACTTTCATCGTTTATTATAATTTTGATGTTCATAAAACTAATGCTATTATTTTCGGAATGTTCAACAGTGAATTGTAAGTTAGTATCATAAGAGTTGAAAATTTGTAATGTATCGCGTATATTATTTTTCGGTATATAACGAACACTATCATCCACATAACGGTAATAAAATAGCGGTTTTTCTTGAAGTTTATTGATACATGAGTTTTCTAAATCTTCCATCACTATATTAGATAATATAGGGCTTAACGGATGTCCCATAGCGGATCCAAATGTCTGTCTATAAAAATTGCCATTAAATTGAAAATAATTATTGTTTAGTATGGATTTAATTACTGTAAGAAATTCGGTACAAGTCATATTTATTTTATTATGTATTTGTTGCCACCTTCTTTCTATCGTTCCATATACTAGGTATTCAGGAACATTTGTAAAAAGACTTACTACATCGAAACTCACTATTTCATAATGACATGGTATTTTGATATTTTCAAGTTTTTCTTTTAGTTTTAAACTATTATCTATATGTGATAGCGGGGTTTTTAAATTATTTTGTAGGAATTGGGCAAAAAACTTTGAAACTTAGTACGTACGGGAGTTCACTGTGGATATTACGGGTCTGACTGGAAAACCTGCTTTATGTATTTTAATAAGACCATACGCTTTTGATATACTAAATTTTTGAAGGACCGGGGGTAGTTGTTTCTTAGTATCACTCAAATCCATTTTTTTGAGCCATTTCACTATATCATTTGTTTTTCTTTCTAGGCTTGATAAAGGGTTTGATTTTATTTTTTCATAATATTGTTGATCGTTAAGTAGCGTATCAGTTTTGTCTACGTAACATGATTTTTTAATTATCACTGTAGCGTTCCCTTTATCAGCTCTAGTTATTAGAATGTCTGAGTTCTGTTTTAGAAATTTTCTTGTTTCTTTAAGACCTATTTTTAATTTTTTGTTTTCGTATGAATTATTTGAAGTTCTCTATTGTATGAATTTTTTATGGTGTTGAGGAAAGAGCTTCTTATTTTAGGAACATCATTCATTAAAATTGAATTTCTCTCCAAGTTTTAATATATCAATAACGTACATTGGAAGTTCAATGCCCGAAACATTCACACACCAACTATCGTCAGTTTTTGTCGGTTCGATAACCTGTGTGCTATTGTCTCGAACATTAACCCCCGACACATCTTCCTTATATCTATCTTTTTCGATTTCGTTCTTATATTTTCTGAAATACAAGGTTTCGAGTTTACGTTGTAGTTTTCCTTTTACTTTAACAATAATAAAGTTAAGTTTAGTAGCATAAAAGTCAGCAAACAATTCAATAATGTTGTTTTCTATACTCATCTCTAATGATTTTTTAATTTTTATAATTTCTCTATTTAACCATGCAATTTTTGTGTGTAAATCTATAATTTCTATGTTTAGAACTTGAATCATGATTTTTTCCGTCAACTTTTTTTGTTTAGTTATGCATTTTTTTGAGAACATGTAGTTATCTTTCAGATACTTTGTAATGCATTGTAAATGTTTCGGAACAATATTAAAAAATCTACATTTAATTAAAAATTTACATTGTTCTCTCGATTGTTTTTCCTTGTATAACATTTTTGTTAAATGCTGGAATTGTTTTTTCACTTTGAAACCGAAGATTTTAAATATCAAATGTAGAGTTAAATTGACATTAATATCTTTACGGTATTTTAACAAATTTTTTAATAATCGTTCTTTGTGTGTCATGTGTTGGTTCAACATACTTAAGCGAATCTCCATTCGTTGTTCCGGATTCGATGAAAACTCCATGGTGGTCGATGGTGTTTCTTTGACAACGTGTAATTTCGGCCAAACGCTGTTTAGAATTTGGATGGTAAATTAAAAATGGTAAATTTAATTGGTATAGATTATAAAAACTAAGTTTTTTTGTAAAATATGTAATGTTCAACATACTGTATATATATTTATTATGAATTTTTGTTAAATATATAGTAACTGAAGAGGGACACGAAAAAGTGTCCGAAACGTCTAAGAATAAATGGTGTTCATTTATTTAAATAAAACCTTGTTTGGTAGACAATTGGCCATTAAATTCAAGACAAGCATATGATCAACACTCTACCATAAGCGCCTTTACCATCCAAATTCTACACAACGTTTGGCCGAAATTACACGTTGTCAAAGAAACACCATCGACTACCATGGACTTTTCATCGAATCCGGAACAACGAATGGAGATTCGCTTAAGTATGTTGAACCAACACATGACACACAAAGAACGATTATTAAAAAATTTGTTAAAACACCGTAAAGATATTAATGTCAATTTAATTCTACATTTGATATTTAAAATCTTCGGTTTCAAAGTGAAAAAAAATACCAGCATTTAACAAAAATGTTATACAAGGAAAAACAATCGAGAGAACAATGTAAATTTTTAATTAAATGTAGATTTTTGCTTCCTCATAGAGGAAGCTTTGTAATAGTAAAATTTTAATTTTCTTTAAATTGCTCTAGAAACGTGAATAAAGGTGTTAGTAAGAAGTTTGTGTCACATGATTTTAGAAAATGTCTGTATGGATGTGTGTGTGTGTGTGTGTGTGTGTGTGTGTGTGTGTGTGTGTGTGTGTGTGTGTGTGTATGTGTGTGTGTGTGTGTGTGTGTGTGTGTGTGTGTGTGTGTGTGTGTGTGTATACCGCTTTATTTTCGGATCTACGCGGTCGATTTTAACCGGACGGGTCTCATTTTTTTTTGTTTTTTGATTCCGAATTCGGGAAGAAAATAATTTTGTACGACTAACTGATTCGTTTTTCTTTTATGTCGAATTTTTCATTTTCGAAAAATTTATTTTTAATTTTCTTTAATGTGTGACGGAACCGTCTACGATCTTGCATAAAATAAATTTTTTTTTATTACTTTCTATTATTTAGGATATAGTTAAAAATATTTCCTATTTGATGAATCACGATCATAACCCTGAACCACTACTACCCTACCGACACTACTGTACCAAGGGTTGTGAGTTGTGAGCTGCGCCACTCGAAGCTTCCACAAGCTGCCATAAAACGTCGACGCGGCGTATGCCTTAATCTTGAATTTTAAATTCTTATAATTGCCTTTTTCCTTATATTTCGGCTTTATAATAAACGGACTGTAAACTTTCTTTTCTTCTTGACGAAGAACAAACATTATTTTCAATAAACTAAAATATTGTAATCAACTACACCTACGACCACGAGTGTAATAAAATATAGTATTAAATCGTTTATCGAAAAATATTACAAAATAAGTAATTCACTCTAGAGAACTGTTCATCACTAATTAATTATTAACACAACATAATTATGAAACAATCCGAATAAGAAAATGATATTTACATAAAAATAGTAATAGTACCCTTAGTTAAATTACAATAATTCAGCATTATGATTTTTATTTAAACCACCTCAGTTGTATTAACGCGCTAGTGTCACGTCCTAAAACATAACACGACTGGGATTATTAACTCAATTAAGAATTAATGCTCTTTTTGGTCGTAGCTGCGCCAGCTAATAAACCATGGACGAGCTAAAGGAAAAGATGTGTAGTAACAAGTTCATAATTAATCGTTGAAAATTTAGTAATTAATTTTTCTTTGGATTGAGGATTTGGATTTTAATAGGGACCAACAGAAGCAGCACATTTGTCTCTTAAAAACAATTTTTGTTGCACATGCCTCTTGTATGGATTGGAAAAAGGTCACGAGCCCTGGAATGATGTGTGTTGGATAATACTAAATTTCCCCCATCTCAGGTTATTCTCAGATTCGCCCTTCCCTAAACCAACCTAATCAATTATTATCGATTTGTAATTTTTCCTTAGTTCGTTAAATTTTAATGATATTTATTTTCCAAATAATAATTCTTTTCAAGTTAATTCAGTCGTTGCCTTGTCAACTCAAATTGCACAAAGCCCTTAAGACTCGCACTAAATGAATTGTTATCGTGAATAGCTCCTGTCCAGTAATCCTTAAGATCAAGGCCAATCGTCTATTCACGATCCAAGACAATTACTTATTTACTTGTCTGGAATTTTAATTTATTCGGATCTCTTTTATTTTCATTAATGATCCAAAATTTCTTTATTTTTGAAATAATAATTCTCTTTAAGTTAATTCAGTCGTTGCCTTGTCAACTCAAATTGCACAAAGCCCTTAAGACTCGCACTAAATGAATTGTTATCGTGAATAGCTCCTGTCCAGTAATCCTTAAGATCAAGGCCAATCGTCTATTCACGATCCAAGACAATTACTTATTCACTTGTCTGGAATTTTAATTTATTCGGATCTCTTTTATTTTCATTAATGATCCAAAATTTCTTTATTTTTGAAATAATAATTCTCTTTAAGTTAACTCAGTCGTTGCCTTGTCAACTCAAATTGCACAAAGCCCTTAAGACTCGCACTAAATGAATTGTTATCGTGAATAGCTCCTGTCCAGTAATCCTTAAGATCAAGGCCAATCGTCTATTCACGATCCAAGACAATTACTTATTTGCTTGTCTGGAATTTTAATTTATTCGATCTCTTTTATTTTCATTAATGATCCAAAATTTCTTTATTTTTGAAATAATAATTCTCTTTAAGTTAATTCAGTCGTTGCCTTGTCAACTCAAATTGCACAAAGCCCTTAAGACTCGCACTAAATGAATTGTTACCGTGAATAGCTCCTGTCCAGTAATCCTTAAGATCAAGGCCAATCGTCTATTCACGATCCAAGACAATTACTTATTCACTTGTCTGGAATTTTAATTTATTTTTCTTTTTTTTTCCTTTATTTACCTTTCTTATTTTTTGTAAATTTCCTTTTCTCTTATAATGTTTGAATATAGTAAATTTAGAAATTTGGTAAAAGAAATTAAACTAGAAATTTGAGAAATCTGAATATTTATTTAAATTTTGAAATTTGTGTACAGAGTTTTTAAGCTTGTGAGGCTTGTGTCAATCTGCTGTACAGTCAGCAAAGCTTGTGAGGCTTGTGTTGATCTGACTTGGTCAGTTCAGTAAAGCTTGTGAGGCTTGTGGTGAACTGCTGTACAGTCAGCAAAGCTTGTGAGGCTTGTGTTGAACTGCACCCTGGACCAGTCAGCAAAGCTTGTGAGGCTTGTAAATCTGACTGACCGACCAGCAGTGCGCGTTCGGCGTATTTAAATACATTGCTCCTCCTCTTCTTTGGCTGGAAAAATTGCGGTATCGAATCGGGTGGTTGCGTCATCTTGAGGCATCGAATCGCTGGTTGACATTTGTAACGGCGGTTGATAGTCATGTATCCTGTAGTGTTAATTGTGGCTAGTGGTGTGAGAAAACGGTGTCCAATGGTGCGGGGGTGTCATCCCTTCCAAATGTCGATTTTTGTGATAGTGGGGAAAATCCTATGTTTTAACACAGAGAGCGGCAGAGAGCGGTCCCTTATCCCTTCTCTAGGGTATTTTCCGGCGGCTCGTATCTTCTTTAAGGAGCGAGAGAGAACGATATATGTGCGACAGAGAAAGAGAGATGAGAGAGACAAAAGATATATCCTTCTCTTTCTTTCGAGTCAAAAATGATCAATTTTCTGTTACTTGTTGAAAATTATACAATGTTGGCAGTTTATAAATTATAAAATATGTTATTCTATTACATTTTGTTCTAAAATGAAAATACAAATTTGAACGGAAGTTATCGGTCTATTACAACAGGAGTTAAACGCATTACAAATTTTATAAACTTAATTATACATTAAACAATGAAATTTCTTATGCAAACTTTATAAAAACATTAGACTATTCATTCTAGCTAATATATCAATCATATTATTAAGTTATTTTATTAAATTAATACATTTTCCTTAGATTTTCTATTATTTATTTAAAATATTTGAAATTTAATTAGTTTTCGTAAGTAACAATGTGTTAGAATACAACTATTGTCCAGTAAAATGTTTTATCTAATGTGTATATTCATAAAACTTGCATTAACAATGAAAATTACTTATAAATAGTCATAATAGTTCATTATTATTAAGAAAACGTACGAATTACAAATGTATTATTCAAATTCTAAACAGTTTATCATCTAAACTTAAAGTCTAGTTAGTTAATCTAGTAGAAATAGACAAATGGATTATTATTACTATAAAAACATATTATAATAATGGATTTCTCATCTCTTAATTTTTACTTAACATAATGCAATTTTTATCTTAAACAAAAATTATTTTTCTAATTATAATTAATGAGATATCTAGCGTTATTCTAAAATAATATTCTTATGCTATAGTACATTGAGTCCCAAAAGATGCTGGAAAATGCGTCTCCGCGCAGGAAGACTGAGATAAAATCTATTTTTAGACGAGCCATGTGTTTTGGGGCTGATGTAGCTGACAAACATCTTCTTTGTCTCGGTTTTTCCTATAATTAACAATCTAGATATTCTACCATGAATTGAATTATTTATCTTACTAAATAATTATGTAGCAAGATATTACAACTTGAATGAAAATGCTACGACTATTTTAATGATAGTTATTCGGAATACAAAATTTTACTAACTTAATAATCTAATTTACAATGAAATCATATATGACAAATTTATAATAACAGTCAATTATCTAAAATAAACTAAAACCTAAATGCTTTGTTATCAAAACTTGTTGATTTGTATAATGTAATAGCTATTATAGTAATTATTTATCGTTGGTTAATAAAGATTCTTTACATGGTTATAGGTTGCGTTTATAAAATGCATATGGTTACTCATTGAGCTATATTTTTGGGTTTTTGTTACTAGATCTTTGTATTATTAATACAAAAACAACAAAGCTGTTGATTGCAATTTAACAAAGAATATATATAATTAATATTATTTTTCCTAATTTCCTTACTGTTATATTTAATATCGGTTGTTGTTAAAATAATTTTATTGATAACGGTTTGAGAGATAATGTAAAATAATATTTCAATGTATAGTATAAGTCATGTTTTGAAAAACTCGGAACAGCGCGTCCCTGCGTGGGAAAGCGTCGTATCTATATTTAGTATGGGCCATGTGTTTTACAGCCCCAAGATTACGCATCCGCTAGGGCTATCGTCTTCTTAAGGCTAATTCCACATTTTGAAGGAATATTTCCAACTCACATGTAATTGTTCGAAATACAAAAATGTTTGTTAAATTTGTGATATGTAATAAAACAGTTTATTTATTTATAGCAGAAGAAAAACAGAAGGTTGAATAAGTTTCATTATTTGAGTAGGAAAAATATTCTTTCATGAATGTGTCTTAAAGTAGTTATTGTAATTTTATATTTGTTTGTGATTGTGAATGGAAAACCTTATAAACTCTTATACCTCGCGTTTGGAACGGTTTGCTAGTTAGGTCAAACGTATAAAGGAAGAATTACAATTGTGATTATTGCACAAGGGTTTGTTTAACAATTCGTACTTAAATTATTATTTAAAATATATCCTTGTAGAAAATTAACCCTAATTTATAACTAACTCATTAATACAACTGAAGTATTTCTAAATAAAATTGTATTGCAGAAATATTGTAATTCAACTAAAGGTTTTACTATTGAACATTTTTTATTAGAGTGAGGTTACTTACTTTTGTACAAGAGAATATAATAATCTTCGATAAACAATTGCGTATTATAATTTTACAGTATCTGTGATCGTAGGTGTAATCGGATATAATTTTTATTTATTTAAAAGTAGTGTTTGTCTTTATCAAGAAGAAAGGAAAGTTTACAGTCCGTTTTTATATTAAGTCTAAATATAGCCTTTTAAGGAAAAGGAAATTACAAGATTAAAAATTCAGAAATTTTAAAGCATGCGCCGCGTCGGTGTTTTATGACAGCTTGAGACTCCGAGAAGCGCAGGTCACATCTACAACCCTTGGTGCAATAGTGTCGGTAGGGTAGTAGGTGTTCATGGTTATGACTATGGTTCATCGCATAAAAATATATAAAAAAAAAAAAAATTTTCCCATCGTGTACGGTTCCGTTACACCCCCCTACTAAAACGGTTGCTACTACAACAAGTGTAGCAAGCGTTACTCTGAGTAATAATGATAAGATATAATTTGGAATGATAAATGGATTTTAATGATTATTGTAAAAGTACGAAAAATGAAAATATTTCTTTCTTATATCTTGATTAGAAGAATTAAACTAATTTATAAGACTTTATATCGAAACGTTGATTTTCGAGCAATTCATCAACATAATTTTGTATTTGTTATAACAAAAATACTTCTTTAGATAACAGGAAAAACAAATATCAATTATTTGTATCACAAACAAAATTGAATTGATTTTTAAACTAACTTGAAATTCAAATGCACATTATTTCTAAATAATTTATAAAGGTAGTAAGGATAAAGATTCTTTGTTTTTATTTTCATCATCAGGTACAACTTTGTCTCTCATAGGCTGAGTCGCAATATAGGTTTTATACCTTTATGTTGGCTGACTAGCATTTGGTTAAATCTGAGCTTTAAAAACGGATTTGCCGCACGTGCTAGATTTCGTTTGTCTGAGATTGTGACGTATTGATCGTTATTTAATTGATACAATAGCCTTTAAGGTTTTCAAAAAGAAAACTTCTCATGATCTAAACGTAATAGAGGGAGTTTTGTATATGTGCAACAAGACATTTTTGCATGGTCACAAATTGTGATTCCCGAAGCTTTGTTATCTGCCTGTGTAATAAATAAATTAGAAAATGTGCTGAAGGTCAAATTTTGTTTTTATAAAAAAAAAATTCTATTTCTATTGTTTGTGACTTCATTATCTATGAAGCAAAGATTTTGTTAAACAAATTTATAATTAATTAATAATAAATATGTTATTTCTGAATTTCTCGAAGATGTATGTCTTTAGAATATTAAAAATAATTTGTATATATATAATTCTTCTCCCATAGTAATCATCACCATGCATCCTGAATCCATCAAATAATTAATATTACAATAATAATGTTATTTGTTATATTATTTGAATTTCGAGTTTTTCAATATCAATTTAAATTTCCAAATTATACCTTTTGACAAATATAAATTTACAGCACGCCTTTTAGGATATATCTTGCATACACTCATTTGATATTCATGGTTGGGGTAATTGTTATAATTATTATTTTTTTTTTTTTTTATTTTACTTCATCTGTAATCAGAGAGAACTATTAATATTTGATATAGAATGATTTAAATTTTAAAAATTATAAATAAGAATAAGCTGGAAATCTGGTAGAATATTGGTTAGGGAAAGAAAAAAAAGAGAAAAATTCAATCTTTAGTCTAATTTTAAATGTCATTTGGGGAAAAAAGAAAAACCAAAAAAAAACGATAATTTTTTTCAAATTGGTAATAATTTTAATTCAAGATTTATTTCTGAATTAAATTCATGCTTTAATAAATTCTGTATAATATTTTTAATGTCGAAATGGTTATATATACAGTAGCTGGATTGGCAACACATTTGTTTATGCAGATTATTTAGCAATGAATTACAAGTAATAAAATTTTTCTTCGATTCATTCGAGTTGATATTGAACTTGAAAGGTAATAGTTTGATATCCCGTGAATATCCAAATGGTAATTTAAGTGGCTTGAACATTAATTGAATCACAGGTGTCCTCTTTAATAAATTATGAAAATACTTCAAAGCTTGAAAAATAAAATTACATTTTGAAACTTTACCTTTATTGGTAAGACAATTATTTTGTAAATTTTTATCTGGCTTTGAAATGTGATATGCTTTTGTATCCTTCGTTTCAAACGTATTGCAATCAGGTGAAATGCAATTTGTTTGATATTTGGTTTTATCATCACTTATATTTAAAAGGAAGTTATGTCTAGGAGAACTGGTGTTATTTCCAATAGCGTTATGAATGCTAAAATCAGAACCTATATTTTGACATTTTGAAAGCGCAGAAGCTTCGTCAAATATAATATCTAAGTTTGAAACTGGAGAATTAGAAAATGCTTTTAAATGGTTTGCTTCCTTGCAGCCTTTAGGCGCGATTGATGTTGGTAAAATTATAAATGATGTAAAATTATAGATTTTATTAGTACTATGTGAGTCACTTGAAACAACCAAGTCACTAGTGGAGTTTGGAATTACAATTATTTTATCTTGATTATTTAATGTCTTAGCATATTCGAGTGCTGCAAAATCAGATTCAGTAAGTGAATTGCTACTTGTATTGGTTTGATGTGATTTTCTGGTATCACAAGGATTTGATTTTGAAATTTTAATTGACTTGTTGGAACTAGTAATATTACTACAATCATTGCTACGTTTACTTGGATTATGAATTACATTATTTAAAGAATTTCTGTTAGAAAAATTGTTCTTATTTGTCTGAAGATTAGAAGAAACATCATTATTATTCGTATATAAATTTTTAAATTGTAATTTAGTTGTACAGCACTTAATTTCATTTGAAAATGATTGAGAATTATTACATGATTTAATTTTTTTAATGGAAACAGCATTCTGAACAGTTTCGCGCAAAGTTTTACATGGTTTACAATATGAAACAGATTTTAATCCTTTTATAAAATGTTTAATAAGTACATTCTGAGCTGTTCTACCAAATTTTATGTTATTAGTTAGTGTAGTTTCTGGATCACATTCTTTTACCACTTCATTAGTTTTAATAATTAATCTATTCGCATACTGAATAATACCTTCGTTGGGCAGTTGGTAAACGTTCTGTAAGGAATCGTTTAATTTAATTAGTAAGTCATTTTCTAGAACTTCTTGAAACTTGTTAGCATCTGATTTATTTAATAGCTTATTGCTATCCTTTAAGGTATTGGGTGACCAAATTTCGGATTTTTTATTTATTTGAATGGAAGACGATTGAGATTTATAATTAGATATTTCCTGTTCTACCGAAATAGCATGCTTAACGGTTTCGGTGAAAGTTCCACATGGATTAACGTGGGACCATAAATGAGGTTGTAGTCCTATTAGAAAATGTTCAATAAGTACATTCTGTATTGTTTTATTAAAATTTATGTTATTGTTTAGTATAAATTCTATGTCACCTTTTTTCATTACTTTATTAGCTTTAAAAATAAATCTGTTTGAGTACTAAGTTATACATTCAGTAGAAAATTGACAAATATTTTGCAAAGATTCATTTAATTTAGCCAATAGATCATTTTCTAAAATTTTTTGAAATTCATCAGTATCTAACTTGTCTAAATGTTTAATGTTGTCGTTTACGGTATTAAATGACCGGGTTTCGGATTGAATCGGACGATTAGAACAATTAGTCGCGGTATGGCCTACTCCAGAGCAGAGTTGGCATCTTACTAGTTTGGGGCATTCTAAAGCTATATGCCCTAGCTTATAACATAGTTGGCAAATCTTTATTGTAGAGCATTGTGGTGCAATGTGACCACGTTTATGGCACAATTGGCAAACGGAAAACATTTTTAGAAATAGTAAGATACAGTGAGATTGGTATAGTAAGTAAATAATTTACCTTGAATGTGTAATAATTTTGTTTAAAAGCCTTTTACAATTTAGTAGAATAAAAAAAAAAACTATCATAATAAAATTCAGAGGATTTGGAAAGAGTAATAGTTTTTCAAAATTTAATAGAACAAATTTGAACGATCTAACAATTTACAAGAGCATAGCAGGATTTAGAGAATTCCGAAAGAATAGTAATTTTCTTTATACAACTTTTACTTTGACAAAATTCAAAGGGTTTAGAAGATTTTCCTTTATTTAGTTTATAGAAATAGCAAAATGCAGAGATGCAGAATCACTTCCGCACCCTTTAAATACCAATCGTTCAAAAGGGTAAATATAATAAAGAATAAAACTTCAATTTTCAAATTGGCATAAATTTTTTTTTCCACGATATTTAGTTATAATTTTAATTTCACAATTTTAATTTTATTCTCGTAAGGTTTTTAAATATGTTTTGAATTCTAATGCCTTTAATTTTTAATCTACAATAGTTTGGAAAACGTTTCATTAAAGATAAGTTTTAATTTAGAAGACTTGTTTTTTTTTCAAATTAAGTTTCACTTAAGTCAAATGCAAAACTGTCTTGTGAGTTATATACTTATTGTTAGAACATCATTCGCTTTGTAAAGTAGTAAGGGTTAGAGAAGGTAAATGCAGATTTACTTTAATTTAGTAAAATTTCTTTTGAATAGTTATTATTGATTTAAAGATTTAGAAAAAAAAACTTAGCGAATATTATTTTCACTTTTTGAATTCAAATAAAGACTTAGAAAAATAAAATTCAGTTTTGTAGAGTAAAAACTTGAAATCTTTTTGTAATTTTTGTTTTTGTTTGTTTGTTTTCCAAAATATAGAATTACGATACGGTGGATTCAGAGAAAACAGTGGGTTTAGAATTTTTCTGATAACATAGTAGTTTCAGTTTCCCTTTTTTTTTTGTAAATATAAACTTTTATAAGACTTATCTTCTCTAAAATAGAGGTTTCTTTTCAATTTTTAATGCTTTAAGATATAGTGAATACAGTGGATTTGGTAATAAATTTTTTCAATAATAGAGGGTTTTTAAGTTTGTGGATTTAGTAAATTTTATAGAAGTTTAATAATACTTCTCTTCTCTAATTTTTATAGAGGATTCAGATTTAGTAAATTTTGTAGAAGTTTAATAATACTTCTCTTCCCTAATTTTATAGAGGATTCATAAGTTTGTAGATTTAGTAAATTTTATAGAAGTTTAATAATACTTCTCTTCTCTAATTTTTATAGAGGATTCAGATTTAGTAAATTTTGTAGAAGTTTAATAAAACTTCTCTTCTCTAGTTTATAGAGGATTCATAAATTTTGATTTAGTAAAAATTTAATAAAAATTTAGTTGAGAGGCCGTTGCGCATAGTCATCTTCTTGTGACTCAGAGGCTTTGGGGCGTACACCAATATTTTGCAAAATTATTATTTTTTTTGATTTAGTATAACGTTAGTTAAAGATTTAGTCGAGAGGCCGTTGCGCGTGGTCATCTTTTTGTGACACGCTTTGGGGCGTTAACTAATACGATAAAATTATTTTTCAACTTAGTGAAAAATTTTCAAACATGTCTTTTTTTGTATAAAATGTTTTAATTTTAGATTTTGAAAATTTTGTTA
Organism: Torymus aiolomorphi; assembly: GCA_036365515.1. Taxonomy (NCBI): domain Eukaryota; kingdom Metazoa; phylum Arthropoda; class Insecta; order Hymenoptera; family Torymidae; genus Torymus; species Torymus aiolomorphi. The sequence goes on along the minus strand of CM070874.1, from coordinate 224,809,332 downwards.
TTTGAGAATTCTTTAATTTCATTTTTTTTTTTATTTCATTTCGTTCAATTTCTTTAATTTTAGATATGTATATATTTTTTTTCAATTCTCTTTTATTAGTTAGTCCAACTTATTTTTTTATCTCTTTACTAACATTTTCTTCAAATAATATTTAGTATAAGTATATTTCACCCATTTTGTATAATTTAAAGATGAAAAAGAATTCAGTAGGAGGTTGTTAAAAGAACTTGGGAAAAGAGACATTATAATTTTTCAGATTGTTACTGGAATTACAGAAATCAGAGATGGAAGATGTTTGAAGTTGAAATTTATTCACTGTTTTGATAGATACATTAATGCAGAACGTTCCATATTAATGGACACGTAGACGATCAAGTGCAACTAATAATTTACTAACTTAAAGCACGTTGAATCAAACCCACTAATGGCAACATAACTGAGGTTTTAAAGATTCACAAGGAAAACACTACGAACACGAATGTTGAACACATTTCCGGATATCATTGAAAGTACATTGACGAAAGGAAAAGTGCTAATTTGCACTCCTTGTTAGACTCGGATTTTACCACTGAATGATGGGGTGAAGCGGTCTGCAGCGCTGCCACGTACTTTTCCTAGCGGCCGAAGTAATAGAATGCGCACAAACTTTCACTTATTTCTTTCCTACCGAAACAGTAACAGATTTTCTAAATTCACAAAAAACTTTTAAATTTATAATTTTCTTAGTTCGATTTGTTCATTTCCTGATTTATTCATTGATTTTAATATTATTTATTAATTCATTTATTTATTCACGTATTATTTAAGTTTAGACAAGTAAATGAGCTTGGTTGTCTTTTACACTTTGCACCAACTTTCATTAAATTTTACACTTTATTAATTCTTTTATTACATAATGTAAGTAATATAGCAGAAAAAAAAAACAACTAACATGACTCTAATTTACACATCCTTTCCAATTCAATCCCTACGGGGCCTCCAAAATTTTTTATAGTCTTATGTCACGTCCTAAAACATAACACGACTGGGATTATTAACTCAATTAAGAATTAATGCTCTTTTTGGTCGTAGCTGCGCCAGCTAATAAACCATGGACGAGCTAAAGGAAAAGATGTGTAGTAACAAGTTCATAATTAATCGTTGAAAATTTAGTAATTAATTTTTCTTTGGATTGAGGATTTGGATTTTAATAGGGACCAACAGAAGCAGCACATTTGTCTCTTAAAAACTATTTTTGTTGCACATGCCTCTTGTATGGATTGGAAAAAGGTCACGAGCCCTGGAATGATGTGTGTTGGATAATACTAAATTTCCCCCATCTCAGGTTATTCTCAGATTCGCCCTTCCCTAAACCAACCTAATCAATTATTATCGATTTGTAATTTTTCCTTAGTTCGTTAAATTTTAATGATATTTATTTTCCAAATAATAATTCTTTTCAAGTTAATTCAGTCGTTGCCTTGTCAACTCAAATTGCACAAAGCCCTTAAGACTCGCACTAAATGAATTGTTATCGTGAATAGCTCCTGTCCAGTAATCCTTAAGATCAAAGCCAATCGTCTATTCACGATCCAAGACAATTACTTATTTACTTGTCTGGAATTTTAATTTATTCGGATCTCTTTTATTTTCATTAATGATCCAAAATTTCTTTATTTTTGAAATAATAATTCTCTTTAAGTTAATTCAGTCGTTGCCTTGTCAACTCAAATTGCACAAAGCCCTTAAGACTCGCACTAAATGAATTGTTATCGTGAATAGCTCCTGTCCAGTAATCCTTAAGATCAAGGCCAATCGTCTATTCACGATCCAAGACAATTACTTATTCACTTGTCTGGAATTTTAATTTATTCGGATCTCTTTTATTTTCATTAATGATCCAAAATTTCTTTATTTTTGAAATAATAATTCTCTTTAAGTTAATTCAGTCGTTGCCTTGTCAACTCAAATTGCACAAAGCCCTTAAGACTCGCACTAAATGAATTGTTATCGTGAATAGCTCCTGTCCAGTAATCCTTAAGATCAAGGCCAATCGTCTATTCACGATCCAAGACAATTACTTATTCACTTGTCTGGAATTTTAATTTATTCGGATCTCTTTTATTTTTATTAATGATCCAAAATTTCTTTATTTTTGAAATAATAATTCTCTTTAAGTTAATTCAGTCGTTGCCTTGTCAACTCAAATTGCACAAAGCCCTTAAGACTCGCACTAAATGAATTGTTATCGTGAATAGCTCCTGTCCAGTAATCCTTAAGATCAAGGCCAATCGTCTATTCACGATCCAAGACAATTACTTATTTGCTTGTCTGGAATTTTAATTTATTCGGATCTCTTTTATTTTCATTAATGATCCAAAATTTCTTTATTTTTGAAATAATAATTCTCTTTAAGTTAATTCAGTCGTTGCCTTGTCAACTCAAATTGCACAAAGCCCTTAAGACTCGCACTAAATGAATTGTTATCGTGAATAGCTCCTGTCCAGTAATCCTTAAGATCAAGGCCAATCGTCTATTCACGATCCAAGACAATTACTTATTCACTTGTCTGGAATTTTAATTTATTCGGCTCTCTTTTATTTTCATTAATGATCCAAAATTTCTTTATTTTTGAAATAATAGTTCTCTTTAAGTTAATTCAGTCGTTGCCTTGTCAACTCAAATTGCACAAAGCCCTTAAGACTCGCACTAAATGAATTGTTATCGTGAATAGCTCCTGTCCAGTAATCCTTAAGATCAAGGCCAATCGTCTATTCACGAACCAAGACAATTACTTATTCACTTGTCTGGAATTTTAATTTATTTTTCTTTTTTTTTCCTTTATTTACCTTTCTTATTTTTTGTAAATTTCTTTTTCTCTTATAATGTTTGAATATAGTAAATTTAGAAATTTGGCAAAAGAAATTAAACTAGAAATTTGAAAAATCTGAATATTTATTTAAATTTTGAAATTTGTGTACAGAGTTTTTAAGCTTGTGAGGCTTGTGTCAATCTGCTGTACAGTCAGCAAAGCTTGTGAGGCTTGTGTTGATCTGACTTGGTCAGTTCAGTAAAGCTTGTGAGGCTTGTGGTGAACTGCTGTACAGTCAGCAAAGCTTGTGAGGCTTGTGTTGAACTGCACCCTGGACCAGTCAGCAAAGCTTGTGAGGCTTGTAAATCTGACTGACCGACCAGCAGTGCGCGTTCGGCGTATTTAAATACATTGCTCCTCCTCTTCTTTGTCTGGAAAAATTGCGGTGTCGAATCGGGTGGTTGCGTCATCTTGAGGCATCGAATCGCTGGTTGACATTTGTAACGGCGGTTGATAGTCATGTATCCTGAAGTGTTAATTGTGGCTAGTGGTGTGAGAAAACGGTGTCCAATGGTGCGGGGGTGTCATCCCTTCCAAACGTCGATTTTTGTGATAGTGGGGAAAATCCTATGTTTTAACACAGAGAGCGGCAGAGAGCGGTCCCTTATCCCTTCTCTAGGGTATTTTTCGGCGGCCCGTATCTTCTTTAAGGAGCGAGAGAGAACGATATATGTGCGACAGAGAAAGACAGATGAGAGAGACAAAAGATATATCCTTCTCTTTCTTTCGAGTCAAAAATGATCAATTTTCTGTTACTTGTTGAAAATTATACAATGTTGGCAGTTTATAAATTATAAAATATGTTATTCTATTACATTTTGTTCTAAAATGAAAATACAAATTTGAACGGAAGTTATCGGTCTATTACAACAGGAGTTAAACGCATTACAAATTTTATAAACTTAATTATACATTAAACAATGAAATTTCTTATGCAAACTTTATAAAAACATTAGACTATTCATTCTAGCTAATATATCAATCATATTATTAAGTTATTTTATTAAATTAATACATTTTCCTTAGATTTTCTATTATTTATTTAAAATATTTGAAATTTAATTAGTTTTCGAAAGTAACAATGTGTTAGAATACAACTATTGCCCAGTAAAATGTTTTATCTAATGTGTATATTTCATAAAACTTGCATTAACAATGAAAATTTCTTATAAATAGTCATAATAGTTAATTATTATTAAGAAAACGTACGAATTACAAATGTATTATTCAAATTCTAAACAGTTTATCATCTAAACTTAAAGTCTAGTTAGTTAATCTAGTAGAAATAGACAAATGGATTATTATTACTATAAAAACATATTATAATAATGGATTTCTCATCTCTTAATTTATACTTAACATAATGCAATTTTTATCTTAAACAAAAATTATTTTTCTAATTATAATTAATGAGATATCTAGCGTTATTCTAAAATAATATTCTTATGCTATAGCACATTGAGTCCCAAAAGATGTTGGAAAATGCGTCTCCGCGCAGGAAGACTGAGATAAAATCTATTTTTAGACGAGCCATGTGTTTTGGGGCTGATGTAGCTGACAAACATCTTCTTTGTCTCGGTTTTTCCTATAATTAACAATCTAGATATTCTACCATGAATTGAATTATTTATCTTACTAAATAATTATGTAGCAAGATATTACAACTTGAATGAAAATGCTACGACTATTTTAATGATAGTTATTCGGAATACAAAATTTTACTAACTTAATAATCTAATTTACAATGAAATCATATATGACAAATTTATAATAACAGTCAATTATCTAAAATAAACTAAAACCTAAATGCTTTGTTATCAAAACTTGTTGATTTGTATAATGTAATAGCTATTATAGTAATTATTTATCGTTGGTTAATAAAGATTCTTTACATGGTTATAGGTTGCGTTTATAAAATGCATATGGTTACTCATAGAGCTATATTTTTGGGTTTTTGTTACTAGATCTTTGTATTATTAATACAAAAACAACAAAGCTGTTGATTGCAATTTAACAAAGAATATATATAATTAATATTATTTTTCCTAATTTCCTTACTGTTATATTTAATATCGGTTGTTGTTAAAATAATTTTATTGATAACGGTTTGAGAGATAATGTAAAATAATATTTCAATGTATAGTATAAGTCATGTTTTGAAAAACTCGGAAAAGCGCGTCCCTGCGTGGGAAAGCGTCGTATCTATATTTAGTATGGGCCATGTGTTTTACAGCCCCAAGATTACGCATCCGCTAGGGCTATCGTCTTCTTAAGGCTAATTCCACATTTTGAAGGAATATTTCCAACTCACATGTAATTGTTCAAAATCCAAAAATGTTTGTTAAATTTGTGATATGTAATAAAACAGTTTATTTATTTATAGCAGAAGAAAAACAGAAGGTTGAATAAGTTTCATTATTTGAGTAGGAAAAATATTCTTTCATGAATGTGTCTTAAAGTAGTTATTGTAATTTTATATTTGTTTGTGATTGTGAATGGAAAACTTTATAAACTCTTATACCTCGCGTTTGGAACGGTTTGCTAGTTAGGTCAAACGTATAAAGGAAGAATTATAATTGTGATTATTGTACAAGGGTTTGTTTAATAATTCGTACTTAAATTATTATTTAAAATATATCCTTGTAGAAAATTAACCCTAATTTATAACTAACTCATTAATACAACTGAAGTATTTCTAAATAAAATTGTATTGCAGAAATATTGTAATTCAACTAAAGGTTTTACTATTGAACATTTTTTTATTAGAGTGAGGTTACTTACTTTTGTACAAGAGAATATAATAATCTTCGATAAACAATTGCGTATTATAATTTTACAGTATCTGTGATCGTAGGTGTAATCGGATATAATTTTTATTTATTTAAAAGTAGTGTTTGTCTTTATCAAGAAGAAAGGAAAGTTTACAGTCCGTTTTTATATTAAGTCTAAATATAGCCTTTTAAGGAAAAGGAAATTACAAGATTAAAAATTCAGAAATTTTAAAGCATGCGGCGCGTCGGTGTTTTATGACAGCTTGAGACTCCGAGAAGCGCAGGTCACATCTACAACCCTTGGTGCAATAGTGTCGGTAGGGTAGTAGGTGTTCATGGTTATGACTATGGTTCATCGCATAAAAATATATAAAAAAAAAAAAAATTTTCCCATCGTGTACGGTTCCGTTACACTAGTTAGAAATTATGGTCAATTTTCTACAAAGATATGTTTAAATAATAGCTTAAGTATGAGTTGTTAATTATAATTTTACTTTTATATGTTGACTGAATATTTTGTATTTTTATATATAAGTTAAGTTAAATAAGTACAATACATATTAACTAACAACCGTTCAGGCGTGGGATGAATAGTGTATAAAATATAACGTTGTAAAATAGATTTAAGTTTATAGTAATACTTTAAGCCACACTCCAGAAGGATTATTTTCTCTACCTGAGTAATAAAACTCATTTCAATCTTTGTTCTTTTACCTCTATAAAAGAAAGCCCACCAAATAGCAAGGTATTCGGCTACTATAAAAAATTTTCTTGTTATAAATAAATAAATTTTTAACAACATAATAAATAAATAAATGAATGTTTTTCAGTTTAAAATAACTATATACAAAATTGAAAATACTCTTTCACAGTGTGAATTAGCTTTAAGGGACGCTTTTTCCGAGCGGATGCGTTATCTCGATGCTACAGTACACATGGCCCATACTAAAAATAGCTCACCCCAACTTTTTTGAGGAGACGCATTTTCCAACAATTTTTCGGGCCTCAACATACAATAGCACGAGGAAATTATTTTAGAATAACATTGAATATCTCAATAATTTTAAGTAGGAAAATTATTTGATTTATAGCGAACGATAGGTTTAGAATAAATAAAGATGAAAAATTAATAAACACTACTCTTGTTTGTATTTTGTAATGATTAATAATTTTATCTCGTTTAGTTTAACTAAAACTCTCTTTTGGAATCAAATAATGAAATTATAACAAGGTTAAAATTATACTATAACTTGTATGTATTCTAAATAATTAAATATATATATATGTGTGTGTATTATTAATGAAGAATTTCTATTTTGTTCATGCAAACCTTATAAAATATATATATATAGAAATATTCTAAATAAACAGTAACATGTTTTTTATTTGTTTTTCACGTAACATTATAATAAGTAATCGGTTAAAATTCAAATATTTCAAATGAATAAAAAGTCCACAAAAGTGTATAAAATCAGTAAAATAATTTAACGAAGTTATTGGAGTTCTAATTAGAATGAACAAATTAATATTTTATAAAGTCTGCATAGGAAATTTCATTAGTTAAATAAAATAATACATTTTATGTGAAAACCGTTACTAAGGTCCTACACAGGAAGTCTCGCACATCTGGAAACTCTTATCTTCCCCTAAGATGCTGCGTAGCACATGCAAACAGCGAAAATACGATTTTTATTCAAGAAAACCTTTCGTTTCTTTACCCTGCGACAAATATTATTTTCCAATCTTGAAACTTATAAGACTTATATTTATTTAACTATTTTACATTTTCAATTTCTAACAACACAGTCCAGCTGCAATAATTTTTCTTTACATTTTCATATAAAATCCATCTCCAAACAACACTTTAAAAATAACTGTTTATTTATAATTTCAATGATTTATTATTATTTTTCTTGTGGAAACTTAGTAGTTTTATATTCTTATAATAATTTCATTTTCTAGCAATTACAAATATTCACATCCATAGCTTGAAAGACTGATTACTTAATTAATCGATTAATAAATATAAAAATAATAAATTTTATGATTGGAAATAATCTAAAAACACATTCTATGTAAACCCTAAGAGAATCATTTATGTTCACTGCGTTAATATTAAGTAAAACATTATATTTAAATAAATAATAGCGATATTTACGACAATTTTGTAAACATGTTTATAATATTTAGCTTGACTGTTTAGTTTCACCATTTCTTATGAAACTTCATATTATTGTAAAATTATATTAATTATTTTTCTGTGAAACTAAAATTATATTTTTCGATTTTTTATATTCACTATAACTCCACTTCTAATCAACGTATAACCACCGCTCAAATTTGTAATAGCTTATTATAAAAATACCTATTAAAATAAAATAGTAACTAATTTGTGAAATTGCGATATCTAACAATATTAAATAAAGTGAAGAAAACTGTGAAAAAGTCAGTGACAAGATTGAAAGTGAGGGAGATAGGTATATCTTCTGTCTCTCTCTTCTCTCTTTCTCTGTCACTCCTATAGCATTCTCTCTCACTCCTTAAGGAAGATACGAGCCGCCGGAAAATACCATAGAGAAGGGATGAGCGACCGCTCTCTACCGCTCTCTATGTTAAAACATAGGATTTTCCCCACTCGGCTGAAAATTGACGTTTGGAAGGGATGCCACCCCCGCACCATTGGACACCGCTTTCCCGCACCACTCGCTCCATTTAACATTACGGATATGCAAAGCATCAACCGCCGTTACAAATGTCAACCAGCGATTCGTTAACACAAGATGACGCAACTACCCGATTCGATACCGCAGTTTTTCCAGCCGAAGAAGAGGAGGAGCAACTGATTTAAATACGCCGAACGCGCACTGCTGAGTGTGCAGTTCACCACAAGTCTCACAAGCTTTTCTGAACTGACCAAAGCAGTCAACACAAGCCTCACAAGCTTTTAGACTTGTAAAAAAAAAAAAATTTTCATTTCAAAATTCAGAATAAATATTCAAACATTACCAAAAATTCAGTTTTACTAAAATTATTTTTTCAAATTTCAAAATTCTAAATTATTTCAAGAATTCAACAATACATTCAAATTCAAACAAAATTGTGAATAAGATAAAGAAAATAAAAATAAAAATAAATCTATAATTAATTTTGGATTTCGAATAAAAATTTGGCCTTGGTCCTAAGGATTTTAAGTGACATCATTATTCGAAATTACAAGTCATCTAGTGAGACGTCTTAAGGACTCTGATGCAATTTGACTTGACAAAAGCAATTATTTATTTAATTCAAAGATATACTATTTCTCTGACACGCATTAAATTCATTGAAAACTCCAGTAAATTTTATTCAACATAATTTGAGAAATTAAAGAAAATTATTCATGATACTTAGTTTGTTAAGTCGGAGCCCAAGTGTTTACTCTCTATCTTATAATTTAAATTAATACACAGTGGGTTACGAGCACCAGCTCTCGAGAGGGAAGGGTGAACCTGAGATTTTTCCCTGAGATTGGGTAAAATTTTTTTTCTCCTAAACCTTAAACTCCTGGGATCGTGACCTACATCCTATCCATACAAGGGACGTGTGCAACAAAACTGTTCTTAAGGGACAAGTGTGCCGTACCTGTCGGTCCTGATAAATTTCCAAAAATTCCCTACCAACAAATATTTAAAATCACTACAAGCGCTATACTTCCAACTCAAAGCTCAACCAAGGTTAATTAGCTAACGCAGCTACGGCCTAAAAAGAGCGTAACTCTTAATCGAGTTAACAATCCCACTCGTGTTGTGTCTTAGGACGTGACAAATGATTGGATTTAAATTTTATAATCGGATGGATAGCGTTCGAAAGAGCATAGAAAAACCTATATTTAAAAAAAAAAAATTTCTCTAGCTTTCACGGTTATTTTGTTATTAACAAAAACGTGTTTTTTTAAAATGCTTATAACTCCTAAACTAAATGGTCAATTTTTTTGAGAAAAATCATGGTAATGGAGATTATGAATAGCTATAATCTGTATAAAATTGAATCCATTCTGTTGGTTAGTTTTTGAGAAAAAAATTAAAAAATGAAAAAAATGTGTTTTAGGTGGCGACAATTTACGGGAGTAAAATTGTGTTAATCGCTTCAAAATTCCTTGTAGAGGTAGATTTTTGGTTGCCACCTGCATCTTTCTTTGGGATAGATGATTGGTTCATAAATTTCAGAGATTTTTGAAGTTAAAATTTTTGTAACCTCTTTTTCGAATCGTAATTTCTCGAGAACGGCTGTATGTATCAGAATGGGATAGGTAGCATTTAAAAGAGAATTAAAATACCTATATTTTCTAAAAAAAAAGTTTCTAGCTATCACGGTTCTTTGGTTATTAACATAAACGTAAAACATGAAAAATGAAAAAAATGAGTTTTGTATGTTCAAGATTCCAGAGGGAAAATTGTCGTAATTTCTTCAAAATTCCTTGTGGAGGTAGATTTTGGATAGCTCTTGGTCGAGTTCTTTGGGCAAAATAATTAGTCCATAAATTTCAGAGATATTTGAGGTTAATATTTTTTAAACTTTTTTTTAAATCGTAATTTCTCGAGAACGGTTCTATAAATCAGTTACAGATTTCGGCATGGTGTGGTTTGTGCACATAAGAATTATGCACATATTTATTGTGCACACTTTAGCATTGGAGTATACACATAGATATAGATATACACCAATGCTAAAGTGTGCACAATAAATATGTACATAATTCTTATGTGCACAAACCACACCATGCCCAGATTTCTAGACAATTTTGTATGAGATATAGATATTATGTATGTGAATTTTCATCAAGATCGTACGATTACTTTTTGACATTTAAAATTTTCCTATTTTACGAAGTTATTTTATTTGTCGCCTGATAACTAGAGAAAACTTGTTTTAATTCTTTTTAATTTGGCGGAGATGTAGAGTGTATATTATTTATTATATGCGTTTTTAGAGTAAAAGAATTCGTTTATGAATTTCAGAGATATTCGAGGTTAAAACTGATTTAGCCTTCTTTTCAAATCGTAATTTTTTGGATATATCTATACTAGAAAATGGAAAAAGACGTGCGATGCGTGTATGTTGTTCACTTGCTTTTGTTTTTTATTGAGGGTTATTTACAGTGCGATCAAGTTTTAACCACTTATTATACTCATTGATGAATATATTTGGTTGACATTTCAAAAGATTATCTTTATTTTACTCAAAATATCAAAATTTTTTGTATAGAACATTGATTGGGAAAAAGTTTGCATTTTACTTGCAGAATATGCCAGTATTTTTGTTGTAACCTTTTTGGAAAGTCTCTTGATTGATTGACTTGATTAGTGACTTTATAATAAACATTCATATGTGTAATAAATGAATATATGTAATACAGAGTTTGGCAATTTGTTCGAATTTATTTTTAAGTTTTCAAAATATTATCGATTTAAAATATTACCCAAAGTTGAAGGTGCACCATAAAAAATAATTCTGTTACTTGTTTTTGTGAAAATCATCAGATGATTCGGAAACGTGATGTAGAGACAAGTCAATATGATCGGAGCGCTTGTATGTACGAAAGCATTGGAAATTTTTGTGTGACTGCATACTGAAAATTAACATGAAAATTGTACATATAAATATGGATTTTTATAGGTATTTAATTTATTAGCTTTTTCCACGCTACCATTGAGGTATTGCTATTAGCGCGTTGGACTTTTTTTAATTCATTCTCATGAAATACATGAAAATATTTCTTTTACCAGTTCAGAATTCTATGACATGATAAAATTATTGAATTAGTTGAATAATAAAATATGCACTTTAGAGAGATGAATCCGTGGAGTCCGTCGCCTGTAGCCCTACTAAACCACGGGAGTTGTTCCTCCTTTCCTCAACCATTACAGAAAGTATTTAAAAATAAATACTCTCTGCAAAGACAACTCCGAACCTATTTCCTTCCTCCGACAGTTAAGTATTCATGCAATAGAATAATCGTTATAATATCTACTTTTATATGATATATATATATATATATATATATATATATATATATATATATATATATATATATATATATATATATATATATATATATATCAAGTAGAAGTTAACAGATATGTATTACAATTTATTCAATTGAATGAACATCTATATAGTAATAATCATAATAATTATCTCGCAATTATTACATATGATAAAATCATGTCATCTAATCTCTACATACTCGCGGTATAAATTATTATGATCATTATTAAATTATATATTGTATATTAATACTTTATAATGAAAAGCTTCTTGTTTATATGAAGAATTTAGAAACAACCGAGAAGTTAGATTACCAACAATGTAAACACTAATTTTTTAACAATTACCTTATGTTTGGAAAATGGAAATTAACATAACGACAATTTTATAATCAATATTAAAGAATAATAGAATATAAATATACAATTTCATAAGTTCACTATTGTTTTAGTTACAGAATAATTTAATTAGTTTTTAATTTATTATATCGGGTGCCTTATTATTGTGAGTACCTTTGTCTCTGGCAAATATAATGAAATACTTAAATTTTATTACATGTACATATTTTATATCATTTAAATTTACTTAAAGAATATTTCTAAAAATATTATATACAGATATTTAAAATAGTTTTGCAATTTCCTTTAACTTATTCGAATTTTGAAAATATTAGTGATTTAATGTATGCATAAGTCTAATTATTTGGGTGTTTTATTATTGTGTGTTCCGTTGCTTCTCATAAAGATAACGAAATACTTTAAATTTATAATATATACATATTTGATATAATTTTCTTTTAGTTGGTGACTTTTTTTGAAAATATGCTATTCGTATATTCAATACATTTTGGAATAATCGTTTTAAGGTATTTTCGAATATTTTTAAATATTAATTTACTTAATTTATAATATCGGGGTGTTTTATTATTGTGAGTCCCCTTGCCTCTCACAAAGTTAACAAAAAATGATTCCGGTTTTACTATTTAGATATTTAAAGTCATTGTAATGTAGTTAATGAATTTTTTATAAAAATATTATACACATTTATTATAGTTAGTCCCATTGCTTCTTACAAAGGTAAAGAAATAATTTAAATTTAAAATATAAATAGTTTTGAATTTTTTCGAATAGACGAATTTGAGAATAGACATTCGACTAACGCATAAGAGATTGGCTCGTTGAAGTCCGATTAAAAATTCAAAACTATTAAGATAGCACCACGAGCGCTTACAACATATTTAGAATTAAAATATAAATATTTGATATTAGATATAATTTAATTAGTTTTGAATTTATTATATCGGGGTGACTTATTATTGTGAGTCCCCTTGCCTCTCACTGAGATTATATACATATATTCAATACCGTTTGGAAATTAGCTTTAAGTTATTTACGAATTTTAAAATATTAGGTATTTAATTTATTACATCGGGTGGCTTTATTATTGTGAGTCCCCTTGCCTCTCACAAATATAACGAATGCTTAAATTTTATTTTATATACATATTTTATATTTATTTTATATACATATTTTATATCATTTGAATTTAGTTAAAGATAATTTATAAAAATATTCTATACAGATATTTAAAACAGTTTTGCAATTTGCTTTAACTTATTCGAATTTTTTAAATATTAATTACTTAATTTATAATATCGGGGTGCTTTATTATTGTGAGTCGCCTTGCCTATCACAAAGTTAACAAAATGATTTCGGTTTTACTATTTACATATTTAATGTTATCGTAATGTAGTTAATGAATTATTTATAAAATTATTATACACATATATTTAGTTTGGAAATGTGTTTCTACTTATTTATGAATTTTAAAATTATGGAATTGAGATATTATTTTTGGTGTTTTATTTTATTATAGTTAGTCCCATTGCTTCTTACAAAGGTAAAGAAAGAATTTAAATTTAAATTATGAATATTTGATATTATTTATTTTAGTTATTGTATTTCTTCTAAAAATATTATATACATATCTTTACTATATTTAGGCCAGTTGCTTTTATTTATGTTTGAATCGTCTACTTTAAACCATGTATTATTCTGCTTTATCATAGTTGTGTAATGTCCTGAATCAATGTTAGGGCCATGATGAAATATTGCGTTAGTGACTTTGTAAATTTTGTTATCTATGTATATATTGGATCTAGTAATATTTTCTATTTTACATTGTGTCAGTTTTGTTATGTTTATTGATTTATCGATATAAAATAACATTAATTGTAAAATAACGATTTTATGTCTTGCAATAATTACTTTTGTTTTGTTTTGTAATTTGACCTGACAATTATTACAATTTATATCTAAATTTTTGTAATTATCTATATTATCATTGATAATTTCCTGTAAATTAAAAATTTTTTGTTTTGGAGGTATGGTTAATGTAATTATAATATTATTGGTCTTTTCTTGTTTAAGTTTTTTATAATTTGGACAGAATATTTCAGTTATATGTTCATGTTCAATAACATTTTTCAATAATTTTGATTTTTTGCAAATATCCATGATAAATTCAGCTGCATCATGTTGTACAGATAATGCATATTCTTTGTTTATAATTTGTCTAAATCCCAATACATCAAAATGGTTTGATTTGTATAATGAGAATATTTCTTTTAAACAGTCGTTTTCTTGAAAAATAAAAAGGTGTTTTCTGAATGTATTACAGTGAAACAATGATTGTATGGTTGCATTAGCATAGCAAGATACATTGTCTTTGTTTGGTAATCCAATAATATTTAAATCGGTTATGTCGTTATCTATTTTATCAACATTAATGTATTTATTTATATTTTTATTAATATTATGATTATCAATGTCATTTATGAAAGTTTCATTAGTTTTATTTTTTCCATTAACATCAGATGAACCAATGGAAATTGTATTTGAGAAATAATTTTCTTCTAAAAATATTATATACATATCTTTACTACATTTTGGCCAGTTGATTTTACTTATGTTTGAATCGTCTACTTTAAACCATGTATGATTCTGCTTTATCATAGTTGTATAATGTCCTGAATCAATGTTAGGGCCATGATGAAATATTACGTTAGTGACTTTGTAAATTTTGTTATCTATGTATATATTCGATCTAGAAATATTTTCTATTTTACATTGTGTCAGTTTTGTTATGTTTATTGATTTATCGATACAAAATAACATTAATTGTAGAATAACGATTTTATGTCTTACAATAATTACTTTTGTTTTGTTTTGTAATTTGACTTGACAATTATTACAATTTATATCTAATTTTAATATTTATCTATATTATCATTGATAATTTTCTGTAAATTAAAATTTTTTTGTTTTGCAGGTATGGTTAATATAATTATAATATTATTGGTTTTTTCTTGTTTTAGTCTTTTACAATTTGGACAGAATATTTCAGTTATATGTTCATGTTCAATAACACTTTTCAATAATTTTGATTTTTTGCAAATATCCATGATAAATTCAGCTGCATCATGTTGTACAGATAATGCACATTCTTTGCTTATAATTTGTCTAAATCCCAATACATCAAAATGGTTTGATTTGTATAATGAGAATATTTCTTTTAAACAGTCGTTTTCTTGAAAAATAAAAAGGTGTTTTCTGAATGTATTACAGTGAAACAATGATTGTATGGTTGCATTAGCATAGCAAGATACATTGTCTTTGTTTGGTAATCCAATAATATTTAAATCGGTTATGTCGTTATCTATTTTATCAACATTAATGTATTTATTTATATTTTTATTAATATTATGATTATCAATGTCATTTATGAAAGTTTCATTAGTTTTATTTTTTCCATTATCATCAGATAAACCAATGAATATTGGTTTATGATCTGAGAAGTAAGTTTCGTACAATCCAGCTTCAAAATGGTTATTTTCTTTATTTATAAAAATAATATCTATTTGAGTGTTAAAATTTGTAGTCGAAATTTTTGTTGGAAGTGCTCTTTTAAAATTTTGATGAGTTAAATATTTTTCTATAAAGTTATTTCTAAAAAAGCATCGTAATTGAAATCTCCAATTATAATAAATTTATTGCTGTTGTATTTATTTATTTCAAATGTTTTAAAATGACTTGAAAATGTTTGCTTGTCAACGGCAGGTGATTTGTATCCAGTTAAAATGTACGTATTATTTATTTTTAACATGACCATATCAAGATGATGTAACATGTTAGTTTTATTATAAGTAACATTTTTAATAATATCATAATGTATTTCTTTTTTAGCAAAACAAATAATCCCTTTAGAATATTTTACGTTACTGTCAGATCTGTATATGATATTATATCCATTGATTTCAAATGTATCTGAATCTTTTGTACACGTTTCAGAAAATATCATAATATCGGCTTGATAATACCAGTGATCATTAATAATGTAATCGAAATTTTTATTTAAAGATCTAATATTTTGATAAATTATTATTAGTTCATTTTCTTGAATACATTTTGTAAATGATAATTTTAAATTTTTGTTTAATTTCAAATTATTCATTATTACGTTTGTTGTTTCATCATATTTTGTTTTATTTAAAGTTGGAAAATTGCCAATTATATATAAATCTGATAATTGCCTAACTCTACTTAACGCCACGTAAAATAATGACCTACTTTTAAATTTAGTAAACTTTGTAAAATCTATACAAACTTTATCATAAGTTTGAACTTGACTTTTATGAACTGTTATAGCTTCAGCTGGTATTACTGGTATTTGTTTTCTAACTATTTGATAATTTTCTTTTGTATTTATAATTACGTCTATTGCAGATATTGGAATCAAATTCAAATCTATTTTTAAATTATTCATAATATTTTTATATTTATTTTTAATTTTTGATCCTATTTTAATGTTTTCTCCAAAATTTAACCAAATTATTTTTGGTGTATTATTTTCATTGAATGCAATATGTTTTAAAATACCGCAAGTTCCATTAACCAAGCCGTCTTCAACATCAATATTTGTTGTGATCATATATTTTATTCCAATTTTCAACATTACTTCAGCGCTTAGTCCTCCGCATTCTTGTCTCTTTTTATTTTGAAATGATTGTAAAAGATACTGTTTGGTTTTTTCAGAAACAGAGTCAGGTACAGAATATATTGATTTTGATTTGTAAGTTATGCCTGGATGATTGTTGATTTTTTTTGCATTATATTCGTCAACAAACTTATTTTCACCAAATAATCTAATAGCTTCTTCAGGAATATTGTTTTCATCAGTTATTCTTGAGTTAAACAATGATATATCATTTTCTGTTATGTTATTTGTAGCTAAATTGTTCAAAGCCTTTATAAAATTTGTGTCGTTTTGTTGACGCATTATTTTAGTTAATTCATAGTAATTAAATTCTTCCCACAAAATATTTTCAGAAAAAATACTTAGTTCTGATGTATTTGGAGTTGTATATATTGGCCGATCCATTACTGGGGGTAATTGATATAAGTCACCAACTAAAATTACTGATATTCCTCCAAAACTTTTATTAACACCAAATATTTGCCTTAATCTTGTATCTATACGTGTCAACATATTACTTCTAACCATAGAAATTTCATCAATTATTAGTAATTTTACATGAAAGAAATGTTCTCTTGTAGTATTAGCAATATCTGATGATAATTCAGGCATTTGTTTATTGAATTGAGTTACAGGTAGAGCAAAAGCTATATGACAGGTAATACCTCCAATTAAAAATGCAGCTTTTCCGGAAGGTGCACATAGGATAATTTTTGGTTTATCAGAGTTTTCACCAGGAATTTCGTTAAAATAAATAGATAGCAATTGATATATTGTATTGATAACTTTACTTTTACCGACACCTGCTGAGCCACTTAAAAATATTTTCATAGGTAATTTATCAACTTTGAAACAATGTAAAACATGCATTACTATATTTCTTTGATCAGTATTTAATTCGTTTATCATTTGAAAAACTTGTTCTTTATTTCTTATATTAGGTAAAACAATACGTTGAAAAATTTTTTCTTTTTTTGATTTGTCTTTTCCTTTTGTTTTAGAATATCTACATTCTCTAAATTGGTTTGTTTAAAAAAATTATCATTATATTCTTCATTAAACATTTCATTATCTGCATATTTTAAAGCAGTTTCTAAACAATCATCTTTTATCAAACAATACTGAGATTTGTTTTTTGTATCGTAGATAAATTGTCATAAAACAATTTCTCACAATCAGCTTTTTCTATCTCTAATTCTTCATTTCTGAATGGTAAAAACAACAAGACATGCTCACGATAATAATTAAATGAATCAGTTTCAATTTTATATCTATAGTAACGTATTACTTTTTTCTTATTTCTTTCTTTGATATTCATAATTTCGTTGTTATTATCTATATCTTCATCGTCGGTATCATTATGTAATAATTTCTTTGAAAAATTATAGTTGCCTACGAAATCAGCCAAACATACATCGTTTAATTGGTTTATTCGTTTTTCATATTTTTCAAAAATATTATTTGCATATATATCTTTTGAATCTTTAGATAATAATTTCAATTCTTTAGGTTTTTTTAAAATTCTACTTTTTTGATTAATAGGAACTGTATTAATATATACTATATTTCTGCTTGAGATGCATAATGGCAATGATAAAGTATGATAAACTGCTTCTTGCGAAGTTAAAACATTTCCATTTATAAAAACGTTAGCAATTTTTCTTAATTTTTGTTTCAAGTCTAAGTTACCGTTGTCAAAATCATCGGATGCTTCTCTCAATAGTTTTGATAGTCCTGCTTCTATTTTAGTTACATAATTTACCATATAAAAAGCAGCAATATAAGCATCTAATACTTTTTGTAAATCCATGTTTGAATCTAATAACATTAAAATTTCTAGATTATATGCATTTATAGCAACTTCAAGAGATGATCTTTTTAAAAAAAATTTTATTCCTTTTTAATGTACTTCTGATAGCATTTATATATTCATATTCTGTCATTGATAACGTTTCCAACATATTTTCAAAACTTACATCAGTATTAGAATTAAAATATATATTAATTAAAGTTTTAATTTTCTCAATATGAATATGTTCATTACCAGTAAATTCATTTTCATTTAATGGTTTTAATATCATTGTACTATTCATAACGTATAATGGATAATTGAAGCGACAAATTTTGTTATTTTTGCGACCTTTATAACAAGTAGGTTTATGTTTATGTCTTTGAAAGGTCATATAAGGATTTTTCGGATCATATTCACAAGTTATTAATTTATCAATAAACTCAATTAGTTTTTGTTCTGAATTAGGATCATTTTCATCATAAATTGGAGCATTATTAAAATATAATAATGTATGTACATGTACAGATCCACGTGCTTGAAATTCAACCCTTAAAAAACTGTCAATAATAAAATGTTCTTTAAATGGTCCATATGGGTTTTTTAATAAATTCATAATATTACAAAATCTATTGTGACAATATCTTACACAAGTTACTGGATCGTTCTTGATTAATTTAGTTTTTGTATCCATATCAAGATTAAGAACTTCTTCAGTACTAATTGGCTTTTTGTACTGAAGCTTATATAAGATTTTTAATAAATCAAAATTTTTTATTTCTGAGGCAGAAAGCGACATAAACAATGTTGGTATACCTAGTTGTCTAATAACAGAAAAAAGTTCTTTTTTTTTGCTTTGCCAATAATATGGCAAGGATCTAACTTGTTTCAAAAACATGAAACCGTCGTCTTGTTTGAAAATGTCATGTAATTTGTTTTGATTTAACACATGTTCTGCAGATAGATTTTCATTGTTTTTAATTTTTCGCAAGCATATATTCATATTTGAAAAAACTGAATTTTCTATTTTTTGTTTTGCCATGAATAATAATCTAGTTGGTTCGCAAGATCTTCTATCACGTCGTCTGATTTCAGATAATGTACGTTCAGTGTAAGTTAATTTTTTTTCTTTATCTAATATGTGGCCTCCAAAAATTTTAGGAAAACATAATTCATCAATATTTTCAACTTTATGCCATGGTACAGGTTGTTTGTCTTGTCCTGGAGCTATTGTTATAACATCTGAAGTAATTTCTTTATTTCTATCTAAAATTAAAACTTCGTCATTTACTTCGAAATCATCTTCTATATCATTTTCGTTATTGTCTGTAGTTACATTTTGTATTTCATTTGATATAGTATTTATATTATTACAGTTGTTATTACAGTTGTTGTTATTAGATTTGTCAAAGTCATTAACAATAAAATTTACATCATTTTCACTATTTCTTTCAAATCCTTTGAAAAATTCATCATTTACTTTTATATGATGTTTTTTATATAACGGTGTATTTATAAGATATTTTAAGGCTTCAAATATTTTAGAAGGTTTAATTGTTTCATACATATAATGAGTTTTATGATCTAAATGTCTTTTTAATTTGATTTGTATAAGTGACATTTCGTCAAAGTTTCTAGGCAAAACACTGATCATATCGTTAATTTCAGTATGTATGTTAACAACACTGCCTTTTAAAGACAATTGAGTTTAATGCGTATGGTTGTAAAGCTCTAATTTGCATGAATGGAATATAAGGTGAAACCATTCTTTCTTCTATTGATGATAAATTTTTAACAACATCAGGTATTTCTGGGAAACGTAAATTGTCATTTGATGATAATTTTGGTATATGACCTTTTAAAATGTATTTTAAACATGTTTTACATACATAACTTGATTTACAATTCATAATTTGTGAAAAAAATTCATTTTTGTTAATAATGGGAGAATCGATTTTGTCTTTTATTTTATTTTTATTGAATAAATTTACCGATCTAGAAAAAAAGATATTATCACAACATATACAGTTCATGCCAGGACCTTTTTTCTATCAATTATAAATATCGATATAAGTTTGTTAGAATTTATATTTATTCCAGAATTTAATTCACTATTAATTTTATTTGAATAATTTTCTCGATATCTGTATAATTCATCCAATCTGAGTTTCTTTTTCTTTCCAACTTCTTTAATCTTATTGAAATGTATATATTCATCATTTCGTCGTAAAAGTTTAATCCTTTTTTTATTTTCTAATCTCTCTTTTTCTACATATGATGTGTCGGTACGTTTCATGCTTTTATATTCATGATTGTTTAAATATTCATTTTTAAGATAATCTGGGTTTAATCTTAGTATATTATTTCTTGTAATATTTAATTGATTTTCACGAGATGTGTAAGCGTCGTTTGACCTCATCTCTCGGTTTTTATCAATGTTCATTTTATTTTCCCGAGATCTGTAAATCTCGTTTGACCTTACCTTTCGGTTTCTATTAATGTTCATTTGATTTTCGAGAAATGTGTAAGATTCTTGTGATCTTAATTCTTTGTTTCTATCAATGTTCTTTTGATTTTCGAGAAATGTGTAAGAATCGTTTGACCTTAATTCTTGGTTTCTAGCAATATTCATTTGATTTTCGAGAGATCTGTAATCGTCGTCTGACCTCAACTTTATATTTCTATCAATGTTCTTTTGATTTTCACGGGATGTATAAGCGTTGTCTGATCTTAATTTTTGGTTTTTAACAATGTTTTGGTGATTTTCTTTGTTTTTAAATGTATAATTTGATCTTTACCGATCAAATTGGAGCAGCCGATAACAGTTAGCGCGCTCCCATCCCGATACACTTTTCCAATTGGAGGCGGCGACGGCTACAGCGCGCTGCTGTAGTGGCGAGCGGGCCGTGCGAAGATCCGCACAAAGCAGAGAGGCCGATAACTGCTTGCGCGCTGCTATAGTGGCGCAACTCCTATAGGAGAGAGAGAGCGGCTCAGCAGAAGACCCGCACAAAACGGAGAGACCGATAACTCGTGCTTGCTGTTCAGCCACTCGCTTTACCCGAACGGGGAAGAAAGAAGAAGATGTGAATATAAGAGAAAGACTGAATGGAAGGGAGATGACCCTCAAAGATGCGCAGTGATTCGGTCGATGCTCTTGGTTTTACAATAGTTATAATGAGGCCCGAACCCCGGTTCGATCTCTGGAGAGAGAGACCTCCCAAACTACAAGGACTATTCAGCGGTCGCGTATTCGTCACGTGGCGCTGTTTGAAATATGCATGTATATATATATTGTATTATCCTCTTAAGACGCGTCGCACAAAAATAACGGGAAAATGATATTTTTGATTAGGGCGCACACACTTCCCTGGGGTATGGCACGATGGGTTATACTTAATCGCTAATACTTAATAGTAACTAAAACTACCGCAAACGATCGTTCTAGGAATCACGTATCGCTATTCACAAAACAGTTAAAATATGTAATCGGGAGACAGAGAATTCTTCGTTGTTTTGAGAGAAAAAGGTGCTGGCCCCTTTTACATGATATTGATTCCCCAACTTTTTTATTAACAATATTTCGCCATACAACATATAAAAATTGACAAAGATGACAAAAACCAGAAAAGTGTAAACCCAAATTATTTATTTCTTTTTAGATTATTGCTTAATCTAAAGTAACGTCGAAGAAAAGAAAGAAAACTATTTTTATTTCCTCTTAGTGAATCTTGTCAAACCTAAATTTGCAAAGCGTCAATTTCGGATACTTCCAAAAGGGTTAATATTAATTTGACTTGCGAATCCAACTTAATACTTAAATGCTAAGGAAAAATGGAAAACCAAAATTTTTCCCCCCTAAACCTACTGTTAGAATTTTATGCAATTTTCGGATTATAGAATGATTAATCCCGCTGAATTATACAATAGCATGCATGTATTTTTGCATTAATAGTAACGCAAAATGCAAAAATTAGGAGTATATGTACGTATATCTTAAGATATGAATATGCACGCACACATACGTATAATATATATATATATATATATATATATATATATATATATATATATATATATATATATATATATATATATATATATATATATATATATTTTCACCTATTATTTTAACAGTAACGAATTATTTATTTTGGCTCGAACTTATAGAAACTATATATATTCATATGTTAAGATATACCTACACGTATATGTCTACTCCTATCGACCCGTAACAATATGCGCCTAATAATGATGGCTATATATATATATAATATTAAGACAATTATGATTCTTATAGTACTATAATATAGTAAATGATACCTTTGAATTTCTCCTTTTGTTATCCCTTCTTTATTTTGTGTGATTATAGGTCCTTCCCCTGAATTTCCAAAAATGCAACTGCTTAGTGCCTGATATTGATTCTCGATATTCTCGAGATTTGCTGATTTGGATTTCGTATATTTCTGTCGCTTATATTTCTGTCTACTTCTGTATAACTTCACACATTCACAAAATCGTTATATCTATATTATTAATTCAACACTTCTAGTCATATACGCTGTATTTATTAAACAAACTCAAAAAAAGAACGTAGTGATCTGCCTGGTACAAGTGTATTATTGTCAAAAAGTGACATCTAATCAGTGTTTTGCGTTAAATTAAATAAAGTACTAGTATGATGTGTTACATGATGAAATAAAATCAGTATTTATAATTAACAATTTAAATAAGTAATGTAAATAAACAGTGTTATAACCAAAAATAAATAGTGATCTTCCCGATACAAATGTATTATTGTATTGTCAAAAAGTGATATCTAATCATTGTTTTGTGTTAAACAAAATAAAGTACCAGTATGATGTATTACATGAAATTAAATCAGTGTTTATAATCAACAATTTAAATAAATAAAAAAATAAAATAAAAAATAATAAATCATAGGCTACAAGTAATACAATTAGACAGACTTTTAGGAGGTGGAATAGAAACAGGATCTATTACAGAAATCTTTGGAGAATTTAGTTTTAATAGATTATCTAGTTGAAAATCTAGGTGAAAATAGTGTGCTTTTTTTGAGGGATTGGAAACTCACTGATAACAAACTCAAAAAAAGAACGTAGTGATCTGCCTGGTACAAAGTGTATTATTGTCAAAAAGTGACATCTAATCAGTGTTTTGCGTTAAATTAAATAAAGTACTAGTATGATGTGTTACATGATGAAATAAAATCAGTATTTATAATTAACAATTTAAATAAGTAGTGTAAATAAACAGTGTTATAACCAAAAATAAATAGTGATCTTCCCGATACAAATGTATTATTGTATTGTCAAAAAGTGATATCTAATCATTGTTTTGTGTTAAACAAAATAAAGTACCAGTATGATGTATTACATGAAATTAAATCAGTGTTTATAATCAACAATTTAAATAAATAAAAAAATAAAATAAAAAATAATAAATCATAGGCTACAAGTAATACAATTAGACAGACTTTTAGGAGGTGGAATAGAAACAGGATCTATTACAGAAATCTTTGGAGAATTTAGTTTTAATAGATTATCTAGTTGAAAATCTAGGTGAAAATAGTGTGCTTTTTTTGAGGGATTGGAAACTCACTGATAACAAACTCAAAAAGAACGTAGTGATCTGCCTGGTACAAGTGTATTATTGTCAAAAAGTGACATCTAATCAGTGTTTTGCGTTAAATTAAATAAAGTACTAGTATGATGTGTTACATGATGAAATAAAATCAGTATTTATAATTAACAATTTAAATAAGTAGTGTAAATAAACAGTGTTATAACCAAAAATAAATAGTGATCTTCCCGATACAAATGTATTATTGTATTGTCAAAAAGTGATATCTAATCATTGTTTTGTGTTAAACAAAATAAAGTACCAGTATGATGTATTACATGAAATTAAATCAGTGTTTATAATCAACAATTTAAATAAATAAAAAAATAAAATAAAAAATAATAAATCATAGGCTACAAGTAATACAATTAGACAGACTTTTAGGAGGTGGAATAGAAACAGGATCTATTACAGAAATCTTTGGAGAATTTAGTTTTAATAGATTATCTAGTTGAAAATCTAGGTGAAAATAGTGTGCTTTTTTTGAGGGATTGGAAACTCACTGATAACAAACTCAAAAAAAGAACGTAGTGATCTGCCTGGTACAAGTGTATTATTGTCAAAAAGTGACATCTAATCAGTGTTTTGCGTTAAATTAAATAAAGTACTAGTATGATGTGTTACATGATGAAATAAAATCAGTATTTATAATTAACAATTTAAATAAGTAGTGTAAATAAACAGTGTTATAACCAAAAATAAATAGTGATCTTCCCGATACAAATGTATTATTGTATTGTCAAAAAGTGATATCTAATCATTGTTTTGTGTTAAACAAAATAAAGTACCAGTATGATGTATTACATGAAATTAAATCAGTGTTTATAATCAACAATTTAAATAAATAAAAAAATAAAATAAAAAATAATAAATCATAGGCTACAAGTAATACAATTAGACAGACTTTTAGGAGGTGGAATAGAAACAGGATCTATTACAGAAATCTTTGGAGAATTTAGTTTTAATAGATTATCTAGTTGAAAATCTAGGTGAAAATAGTGTGCTTTTTTTGAGGGATTGGAAACTCACTGATAACAAACTCAAAAAAAGAACGTAGTGATCTGCCTGGTACAAGTGTATTATTGTCAAAAAGTGACATCTAATCAGTGTTTTGCGTTAAATTAAATAAAGTACTAGTATGATGTGTTACATGATGAAATAAAATCAGTATTTATAATTAACAATTTAAATAAGTAGTGTAAATAAACAGTGTTATAACCAAAAATAAATAGTGATCTTCCCGATACAAATGTATTATTGTATTGTCAAAAAGTGATATCTAATCATTGTTTTGTGTTAAACAAAATAAAGTACCAGTATGATGTATTACATGAAATTAAATCAGTGTTTATAATCAACAATTTAAATAAATAAAAAAATAAAATAAAAAATAATAAATCATAGGCTACAAGTAATACAATTAGACAGACTTTTAGGAGGTGGAATAGAAACAGGATCTATTACAGAAATCTTTGGAGAATTTAGTTTTAATAGATTATCTAGTTGAAAATCTAGGTGAAAATAGTGTGCTTTTTTTGAGGGATTGGAAACTCACTGATAACAAACTCAAAAAAGAACGTAGTGATCTGCCTGGTACAAGTGTATTATTGTCAAAAAGTGACATCTAATCAGTGTTTTGCGTTAAATTAAATAAAGTACTAGTATGATGTGTTACATGATGAAATAAAATCAGTATTTATAATTAACAATTTAAATAAGTAGTGTAAATAAACAGTGTTATAACCAAAAATAAATAGTGATCTTCCCGATACAAATGTATTATTGTATTGTCAAAAAGTGATATCTAATCATTGTTTTGTGTTAAACAAAATAAAGTACCAGTATGATGTATTACATGAAATTAAATCAGTGTTTATAATCAACAATTTAAATAAATAAAAAAATAAAATAAAAAATAATAAATAAAATCAACTTAATTTAACTTTTACTTTTTAAATTTGAGTTTCAAATATTTTGAGAGTAGCTCAAGTGTGTATTCATAAATAATATAAAATCTCTCTCTTCCTCTCTCCCTATCTATCAATATCCGCCAAACTCTGTACCAAAAAATTTAATGAGAAATTTAACAACACAATTTTTGTACAGACCTTTTATTTCTTCGAATCTCATCTATTCAATAAGCACTCTCTGCAAATGGTAATAATTTTTTTCATGACTGTACCAATAATAATATTGTTAATATAAAACTTTCTACGAAAGTATAAAATAAGGCAAGTATAGATGTTTTTTCTGTATAATCTAAAAAATAATAATATTTATGATTTTTTAAAAGAAATCAAATAAATACGAGTGAAAAAGTCTTTTACTTCTTTGAGTCATTGTATGCTGAACAAATTATATGTTAGTAAGTACATTCAAATTGTTCACTGCAAATCAAACAAATGAAAGTTGTGAAATCAATTCTCGATAGTCAAGTAATGAAACAACTCTCCGAAACAACTGTGTGACTGTTCTCAGAAATGTATTAAAATTTGTTCATCCTTCTATACAAATTAGACACAAGAAAGAACTGAAATCAATTTATTGTAGTCAAGTACCTATAAGTTAACTTGACTGAATAATACAACTTTTCGTACCTACTCAAAAATATTCAGTCAGCGGGCATAAAGTACTACTTAACGCCCAAGAAGCGTAATAGCTCCCATACTCCTACAAAACTTTATAGACGCACTTTACACCCGTGTGGGCAAAAATTATTTCAATTGTATAATATGTAAGTACATTCAAATTGTTCATTGTAAATCAAACAAACGAAAGTTGTGAAATCAATTACCGATAGTCAAGTAATGCAGACAACTCTCCGAAACAACTGTATGACTGTTCTCATGTTCAAATTTTGTTCATTCTTCTATACAAATTAAACACAAGAAAGTACTGAAATCAATTTATTGTAGTCAAGTAACCATAGGTTAACTTGACGGACATAATAGAACTTTTAGTACCTTGCGTGTAAAATTACATTTTACGCCCACGTTGTAACTTCAAAAATATTCAGCCAGCGGGCATAAAGTACTACTTAACGCCTAACAAGCGCAATAGCTTACATACACCTACAAAACTTTATAGAACCTACGCACTTTACGCCCGTGTGGGCGAAAATTATTTTAATTATATAACTATTATGCCTTCCTTTTATTTCTAAAATTCATAAGAATTTTATCATATATTTATGAAAAGTCAAAGCCTATATAAAAAAATTACATAGTTACCACCACATCCCCATTTTTCATTATTCTTTCTCAATTTTGAAATTTCTATAATATCTTGGGAAGACAATAGAAGTCTATAGAGCTGCTCTAGCAGTGGTGGACCTCCAATCTCCCATACATACTTGGCGGGCCCGAAGGTTTGCAGTTTAAGGTGTAGACATGGTCATTTTCATATAAATATCATATGTTTAAAGACCAGATAAAATGTATAAATGGGTTGCTTCTACATATTAAATACTGATCCGTATTGAATCTATTACTCTGTTTTTAAATAGAAAGTACAAACCCGCATGAGAATATCATATGAGATCTCATATCAGAATATCGGACATCAGATCTCATATGAGATCTCATATGATATTTACACACGGGAAAAGGATAAAAAATAGGTGGCTTACAAAATGGTTAATAAAATCTAAAGCACTTTTGAGTAGATTATAAATGTATATGCATTTTTTATCTCATTTCCGCTTAAAAAAGACGGACACAAGGAAAAATATTTTGCGTAATGAAAGTAAAAGCGGTATCAATTAAAAACTAGAGCCAATGTAATTATTTATAGTGGGCTTATAGATATAAACATTGTTAATGAATTTATGCAAAAATTTAGTATTCTACATTTACAAAGCCCATCGGTAAACTGCAAACCTTCGGGCCCGCCAAGTATGTATGGGAGATTGGAGGTCCACCACTGCTAGAGCAGCTCTATAGACTTCTATTGTCTTCCCAAGATATTATAGAAATTTCAAAATTGAGAAAGAATAATGAAAAATAGGGATGTGGTGGTAACTATGTAATTTTTTTATATAGGCTTTGACTTTTCATAAATATATGATAAAATTCTTATGAATTTTAGAAATAAAAGGAAGGCATAATAGTTATATAATTAAAATAATTTTCGCCCACACGGGCGTAAAGTGCGTAGGTTCTATAAAGTTTTGTAGGTGTATGTAAGCTATTGCGCTTGTTAGGCGTTAAGTAGTACTTTATGCCCGCTGGCTGAATATTTTTGAAGTTACAACGTGGGCGTAAATGTAATTTTACACGCAAGGTACTAAAAGTTCTATTATGTCCGTCAAGTTAACCTATGGTTACTTGACTACAATAAATTGATTTCAGTACTTTCTTGTGTTTAATTTGTATAGAAGAATGAACAAAATTTGAACATGAGAACAGTCATACAGTTGTTTCGGAGAGTTGTCTACATTACTTGACTATCGGTAATTGATTTCACAACTTTCGTTTGTTTGATTTACAATGAACAATTTGAATGTACTTACATATTATACAATTGAAATAATTTTTGCCCACACGGGTGTAAAGTGCGTCTATAAAGTTTTGTAGGAGTATGGGAGCTATTACGCTTCTTGGGCGTTAAGTAGTACTTTATGCCCGCTGACTGAATATTTTTGAGTAGGTACGAAAAGTTGTATTATTCAGTCAAGTTAACTTATAGGTACTTGACTACAATAAATTGATTTCAGTTCTTTCTTGTGTCTAATTTGTATAGAAGGATGAACAAATTTTAATACATTTCTGAGAACAGTCACACAGTTGTTTCGGAGAGTTGTTTCATTACTTGACTATCGAGAATTGATTTCACAACTTTCATTTGTTTGATTTGCAGTGAACAATTTGAATGTACTTACTAACATATAATTTGTTCAGCATACAATGACTCAAAGAAGTAAAAGACTTTTTCACTAGTATTTATTTGATTTCTTTTAAAAAATCATAAATATTATTATTTTTTAGATTATACAGAAAAAACATCTATACTTGCCTTATTTTATACTTTCGTAGAAAGTTTTATATTAACAATATTATTATTGGTACAGTCATGAAAAAAATTATTACCATTTGCAGAGAGTGCTTATTGAATAGATGAGATTCGAAGAAATAAAAGGTCTGTACAAAAATTGTGTTGTTAAATTTCTCATTAAATTTTTTGGTACAGAGTTTGGCGGATATTGATAGATAGGGAGAGAGGAAGAGAGAGATTTTATATTATTTATGAATACACACTTGAGCTACTCTCAAAATATTTGAAACTCAAATTTAAAAAGTAAAAGTTAAATTAAGTTGATTTTATTTATTATTTTTTATTTTATTTTTTTATTTATTTAAATTGTTGATTATAAACACTGATTTAATTTCATGTAATACATCATACTGGTACTTTATTTTGTTTAACACAAAACAATGATTAGATATCACTTTTTGACAATACAATAATACATTTGTATCGGGAAGATCACTATTTATTTTTGGTTATAACACTGTTTATTTACACTACTTATTTAAATTGTTAATTATAAATACTGATTTTATTTCATCATGTAACACATCATACTAGTACTTTATTTAATTTAACGCAAAACACTGATTAGATGTCACTTTTTGACAATAATACACTTGTACCAGGCAGATCACTACGTTCTTTTTTGAGTTTGTTATCAGTGAGTTTCCAATCCCTCAAAAAAAGCACACTATTTTCACCTAGATTTTCAACTAGATAATCTATTAAAACTAAATTCTCCAAAGATTTCTGTAATAGATCCTGTTTCTATTCCACCTCCTAAAAGTCTGTCTAATTGTATTACTTGTAGCCTATGATTTATTATTTTTTATTTTATTTTTTTATTTATTTAAATTGTTGATTATAAACACTGATTTAATTTCATGTAATACATCATACTGGTACTTTATTTTGTTTAACACAAAACAATGATTAGATATCACTTTTTGACAATACAATAATACATTTGTATCGGGAAGATCACTATTTATTTTTGGTTATAACACTGTTTATTTACACTACTTATTTAAATTGTTAATTATAAATACTGATTTTATTTCATCATGTAACACATCATACTAGTACTTTATTTAATTTAACGCAAAACACTGATTAGATGTCACTTTTTGACAATAATACACTTGTACCAGGCAGATCACTACGTTCTTTTTTTGAGTTTGTTATCAGTGAGTTTCCAATCCCTCAAAAAAGCACACTATTTTCACCTAGATTTTCAACTAGATAATCTATTAAAACTAAATTCTCCAAAGATTTCTGTAATAGATCCTGTTTCTATTCCACCTCCTAAAAGTCTGTCTAATTGTATTACTTGTAGCCTATGAAGACTTTGCCGATGTAATGAGAAGTTACTGGTATTACTACTGGTGCTGCTCCTTTGATAAGAATCTGTTCCAGAGGTCAAAGTCTGTGAGAAAATTCTATAATCTGAAAATGAAAAAAATTTTCACAAAGTATCTATTTTTTATTTTTTTTAAGTTATATTTATTTTTCCGGCTAAAACCATGTAGAATTTTAATGCCTTCAAGAGATCTACTAGTCAGAAACATAACAAACAATACACAAAGCAACAATTCTCTTGAAAAAAGAACAGTTTAAAAACGAAAAGAAACGTTTAAACTTACCTGATATATAATCGCTTTCCATAAAAAGTACTTTGCACGGACATTGACTAAATTTCTTGAAGTAGATGAAAATACTAGATCTAATAATCATACTACTGCATCACAATCAACTAGCAAATTAAAATATTGGTTGCAGATTCAAAAAGTAGCCATTATAGTAAAATTTATATTATAGTTTCATGGACTATATATTCACAGAACAGATGGCTTCTCTAAAACATTTGGCGTCCCTCACCATAAGCCAATCATTAATTATATTATTTTGAAATTAATTATATTATTGCAAAATTAAAAACAAAAGTTTGTGAACTCAGAATCATTGAGAGAAAAAAGCTTTCTCGACATTCTTTTATAGTAGAAAATATAAAACATCTTGATATTTCTATACCTTGTAAATGGGAAGTTGTGAACCTATCATATCGTTCTTTCTAGACCTTCTCAAACTGTGTCTTCGCCTTCTTAGCATTTTTACACAGTTGTAAGATCATCCTTGTCAACATCTGTCAGATTATCCGATAACGAAGAATAATCTATTGTATTACGGCTTTCTCTTTTGTATGGTTTTTGGGTACTAACACTGGAATCATTATTCACCAGCAATGCCTTCCATACATATTACCACGAATCATTGGAATGTGGTGATATCTTCCATCTAAAATTAGTATAACATTTTTCATTAACAATACTATTAATTGTGAAGTCATATATGAAAATAATTCTTTTTATTTTTATATATTCCAGGAAAAACTTATACTTGCCTTATTTTATACTTTCTTATATTTTATAAAATAAATTTCACGAACTCGTGTTCCAGCTTTTTTTTCATATTGATTCTGGATTCATAGATTAGCTTTGTATTATTAAGTTGATAATAAAAAATTTCACTAGAATGCATCCTGGTTTTACTTTACATTATTTTTTAATGACTTCAAAAAGTCATAAAATCTGTAACTGTAATAAAAAAAATCACACAAAGTATCACTTTTTTTTAAATGATTATAGTCACTTAACAAATTTATTAAAATACTTATCTAATGTAAAAAACCCCGATGATGTAGATAGATAAAAATTCTTCTTCTTAGATTGCTGAGAATAAGTTCTTAACCTAAACAATCTAGCAACTTCTTGAGATCTTTGAAATATGTTTATTAACTATCTCACGATTATGATAACAACATTTGTATATAAAAAATATAAATATACTGACATGTTATATATAAGGTTAGGTCGATCACATATGTGTGTGTATATATTAGTAGATAATACAAGCGCAAGATAGACGACAACCGGAAGTGTCGTAAGAAGATATAAAACGGAAGTCTTACGATGAGAAATGGAGAATTGAGAAAAATCGGAAACGAGACATAAAATTTTTCATTATTTAATATCTTTAATATGAGAACACCTTTTGACATGAAATCTTTTGATTTGAGTAAAGCAATGAAATGGCTATCGATTAAGAGTGAGATGTTATATGGTAAAACCTAATGCAATATACGTAAAAGCGCATTGAATTTTTCGCATACCCATTTCAAAGTATAAGTAGTGCGGTCGTCCCTCAGGCTCTTTCTACATTGGACAGATACTTGCCTTCGGAGCGCTCCCGCGCTCCTTGATTTTTTCTTTGTATTATATTATTATTTATACTTAGACAAAGTATTTGGCTTCGCACTTATGCGAGCATCGGATACCGTATGTACTCTTCGCTTTTCGAATCGACTCGCACTGCCGCACGGCTGAAGTTAAGCGCCAATGCATGGCTTCCCCTGCGCGTCCTTCTCTCTCGCACTCGTGTGCTCAGGAGTGTCGGTAACCGGCCTGCGCCTGGTAGGTGCTGCCCCCGGTGAAGTTACGGCCGCATCAAGCGGTTTTTCAAACACGTGCAGCGCTAGCTGTTGCTGCGTGGTCAGCATCGCACGAGCAGCTCGGCTAGCTTCCCCACGAGCACGACCGGACGAGGGTGTTACATTTCTTAAATGATATGCTCGAAAGAATGCGCTACTTACGTAGTCGGAAACGCTCACAAGGAACGCATTCCTCGATTCGTTATGGCAAGTAAAAAAACGGAAAGGAAAATAATCTATCGAAATAAAATAAAAGAGCAAAATTTTTACCTGTCACGTAACACAGCATAAGAGAAAAAAGTAAAATTTAAATATTAACGTGAATTTAAAAGAAAAATATTAAATATTAACATTATCTAAATTGGAAGATGTTCCTTTTGAAAAAAACCGCTGCTAACTGCTTTAGCAGAATGCTTTCTCAAAGAGAATTGATAAAGTACATCAAATCATTTTTTTTTAATGTATATTTTAATATAAATTTCATGTTTTTTGTATATTTTATTTTCCATAAATACATTATTTAAAATTTTTTAGAAAATTATATTTAAAATAGTTATATAGTAATTATGAAATTGCAAATTAAAATGTTTAAGATATTATCACATGTTATTTATTGAATTTATATATATTAATTGCATTCAAAATCTAGATAAATTATAATTAGAAATCATTCATTTTCTACAGTATAAATTTTCTTGAAATGAAAAAAATAAATAAATTTTAAACATATATATATTGTTACGAGTGTTACGAGTGGTAGTTTCCAGAAAGAAAGCGCATGCGGCCATGAACTCGAAAACCACGCGCCAACGATTCATTCAGAAGCTCGAAGAACGAAGACACATAGCCCAACACAAACTCAGGGTCAGCAATATACAGAGCGTTGATAGAGGACGTCGAATGTCGAAGGCGCATGACATCAACCAATGCGAGTCAGCAAAACAGCGAATCCGCGTGGCACTGAATCACCGGCACGAGATCTCGACATGAAATTAGGAGGAAGAAACGAACGGCAGATGAAGCAATGATCCCCCACTTATAAACCCCGAGGCAGAGACATAAAACCGGAGGGAAACGCACCCGGGACAGTTAGAGAGAGGACGGAAGCGAGGTACGAGGAACGAGGACAAGCGGACAACGAATTCACGAGAGGACGTCGATCGGTTGCATAGCGAACGCGTGTTAGGTTATCTCTCTCGCGCGTATAAGTATTTTAATAAATAACGCAAGTATACTTTAACTCTAGTTGTATTTCACTGCATCGTTTCGAGTCTCGGCTTGGAACGACACGAACGCCTCAGAACCCTTCGTACATGCGTGAACCGAGATAGACTCACAAATAACACGAGTGAGCTCTCGCAACTTTTTTATAATAAAAAGTGACGGACCCTGGGATCGAACCAATGCCACCGACTCGCGAGACAGAAACCCTATCATCCTAGACAAGGCCGCCACCGCTCGGCTTTCTGCTAATCAGCGTCATATTGTAATTGGACGCCTTGCTTATTTCGTTATTCTATATTCGTACGTGTATCCACACGTAACAATATTTATTTTTCTATATTTTTCAAATTCTCAATTGTAAGTCAAAAATTGTCATTAAGTAGTTTTGAAATGTATAATTTAGAAGAAAATAAAATGTAATCGTACGATCTTGATGAAAATTCACATACATAATATCTATATCACATACAAAATTGTCTAAAAATCTGGAACTGATTCATCGAACCGTTTTCGATAAATTACGATTTAAAAAAAAAAGTTTAAAAAATTTTAACCTCAAATTTCTCTGAAATTTATTGACCAATTATTTTGCCAAAAGAACTCGACCGAGAATTATGCAAACTCTACCTACAGAATGAATTTTGAAGAAATTACGACAATTTTCCAACCGAAATTGTTGGACATACAAAACTTATTTTTTTCATTTTTCAGGTTTTACGTTTTTGTTAATAACCAAAGAATCATGAGCTAGAAATTTTTTTTAGAAAATATGGGTATTTTAATTCTCTTTTAAATACTACCTATCCCACTCAGATACATACAGCCGTTTTCAAGAAATTACGATTCGAAAAAAAGGTTACAAAAATTTTAACCTCAAAAATCTCTGAAATTTATGAACCAATCATCTATCCCAAATAAAGGTGCAGGTGGCTACCAAAAATCTACTTCTACAAGGAATTTTGAAGTAATTAACACAATTTTATTCCAGTGCATTGTCGCCACAGAAAACAAGTTTTTTTATTATTTAATTTTGTTCTCAAAAACTAACCAACAGAATGGATTCAAGTTTTTAGAGATTATAGCTATTTATATTCTCCATTATCATGATTTTTCTCAAAAAAATTAACCATTTACTTTTGAAGTTATAAGCTTAAAGAAAACAACACGTTTTTATTAATAACAAAACTACCGTGATAGCTAGAGAAATTTTTTTTTTTAAATATAAGTTTTTTTATGTTCTTTTGCACGCAGCTATTATACATTAGAAATTTAAAGTGTTTGTCAAAAGTTTGAAAAAGTACTATGTGTAACAAGAGAACAATTGATTTTTTTCAGACTCAGATGATGATTTTGAGCACGAGTGTATCACTCATGCTCAATCGTCATCCATGCCAGAAAAAATGAATTTTCATAAATAGTTGCATAATGTACTATTATACTACTATAACCTCAAAATCATAACTTTAATATGATTATTCAGCTGTAGTGGTGTAAAATAATGTATAACACTGGTGCGTAAGGTGATTTTTACCTTATACACCTATAATAAGGTAACTAATCACCTTCTATACCTATAATAATTTACTATTTTATAAAAAAAGTTGATATTATTTTCACACCACCTTGCGGTAAATATCATGGTGCGTTTTTTTTTTTTATACAGTAAAATAAATTTTTATTTTTAAATGAATCGCTTTTGAACAAGTAAAATTTACTTAATTTAAATAAATTTTAATTGTTTCAAAATGAATTATATTAAGAATAGAAATTTTTTTTTGCAGTGCAGTGGTATCCCCAGTAGGCCTAATCCACTGGGCTATAAAATAAATACTATTATAATTTTGATAATAACAAAATAATGTAATTTGAATTATATTAATCGTATTTAAGTATTACTTATCTTTTTAAAAATAGCCTTCCAAATGTATATCTTCTTCAAATCAAATTTTCAGTTAAATTTATCAAATATCAATAATTTTCTTATTTTGGGTGTACTAATCATCGAAATAGATGTTATTTGAAATACTAAATATTATTTTAATTTTATTTATTATATAATAATAAATATTATATAATAATAATAAATATATAATAATAATAAATAAAAAATATTATAAATAATAATAAATAAATAAATAGTGTTATTAATTTTTTGAACAAATTTTATATTTTATAAATCTTTTACCTGCTTATGTTTTTTTCATTAATTCAATTTTCTTTTTTTTGATTGGTTTTCACATAGATCCTCAAACTTTATGTTATAAAAAATTTCTTCAAGTATATCAGACATTTCGACTTTCAAAGTAGCTTCAATTAATGATGACTCGTTGAAATCTTCATAAATGTAATTATTTAAAAAATCGTATAATCTATATTATTAAAGAAAAATTTGTAGAACAATTGATGAAGTTAAATATTTAAATATATAAAATTAATTAATCTAACCGTTTGTACTCATCATTATTTTCTTCTTTTTTAATAATGGTCTACTCAATCGAATTTAATGCCTTTATCTATAATAGTACAATGAATTTAACATAGTAATAAAAAATGATGTGCAATTAAATTATTAAAAGTATTAAAAATAATATATATGTGTGTGTGTATGTGTGTGTGTGTGTGTGTGTGTGTGTGTGTGTGTGTGTGTGTGTGTGTGTGTGTGTGTTTGAAAATAAACTTTTAAAATATTATATAAATCAAAATTTCGATTTAAAAGACTATAACTAAAGTTCTTTACAAAGCACGTGAATGAAACAAAAAAGAAAATGTTCATTTTTCAACGGAGAAATAAAAAGCGTATAACTTAATGGTTAAGGCAAACTTATAATAAGGTTGCCTCATAAAATTTTAAATGTTTCTGGGATATGCTCATATATAATCAAATAAAAAATTTATTTTAAACATTTAACTATTGCGAAATACGTTTTAATTGTATATTTACTTCAAAATTTTACAATATTTTTATTTACCTGATGATTTTGGTCATCTTTTAATACACATTCTTTTTTAGAGATGACACTGTTCCCTTTTTTGATTTGTATATTTACAGTATCATGAGTTTCATCAACTATAGCAACAATGTCTGTAATTTTTTATTTAATATAATTATTTGTTAATATTAATATTCAAATTAAATATTAAAATTGAGCTTACTGATAATGTTGTTTTCAATTAAATTTGGTACATCTTTTATTGATGTGAAATTTTTTTTTATATTAAAATCAAAATTTATTTTTCCAATAAATTTTTTGATTGTACTATTTCTATTGAAAACCATTTGATAACTGTTATTAACTGTATTGTACTTTTCATTTGAAAAACCAACTGTAAATTTGTTAAAATAATAAACTTCGTTTACCTATAAAAAAAATATTATATTTGAATATAATATGATTACATAAATACCAATATTTTAATATTTCTCATTATTTAACTTATTACTAAATAGTAAAATTACAATGCGATTCGCGCGTTAGTGTTTTGAGGTTATGAATAATATTTTTCGTTAAATTTTATTCATTAGTATAATCTAATTTATGATTGAAATAAATTGTAATCGATTTAGCAAAAGAATATACAATGTTATAATATAGTTGAAAACGGTATCAATTAGGAAGACTATTAGAAAACGTATCAAATCAATAATCATTTTTTTGTTTTAATTAATTTTGCTAATTTTAAATATAAAATTAAAATTATGACAAAAGTAAAGAAAATGGAAAAATTTAAAAGCTTCAGAATTGGTACAGTTCATAAATATATTATGAGATGGTAACATCTTTTACTAATCCGACAAATTAAAAAAGAGATGTATAGGAATTTATAATTTTCTTGAAATCACATTCATTTTATAATATATTACAGACATTATTTAAAATAATAATAACTTACTTTTATGACGTTGCAAAATCGATTACAATCTCGATTGCATCCTATACATTTTATAATTCCGGTATCATCCAACAAATTAATAAAAAGAAACATCCATTATTGAATTCCTTTTTATTAGATTTGAATATAACATTTAACTATTGCGAAATACGTTTTAATTGTATATTTACTTCAAAATTTTACAATATTTTTATTTACCTGATGATTTTGGTCATCTTTTAATACACATTCTTTTTTAGAGATGACACTGTTCCCTTTTTTGGTTTGTATATTTACAGTATCATGAGTTTCATCAACTATAGCAACAATGTCTGTTATTTTTTATTTAATATAATTATTTGTTAATATTAATATTCAAATTAAATATTAAAATTGAGCTTACTGATAATGTTGTTTTCAATTAAATTTGGTACATCTTTTATTGACGTGAAATTTTTTTTTATATTAAAATCAAAATTTATTTCTCCAATAAATTTTTTGATTGTACTATTTCTATTGAAAACCATTTGATAACTGTTATTAACTGTATTGTACTTTTCATTTGAAAAACCAACTGTAAATTTGTTAAAATAATAAACTTCGTTTACCTATAAAAAAAAATATTATATTTGAATATAATATGATTACATAAATACCAATATTTTAATATTTCTCATTATTTAACTTATTACTAAATAGTAAAATTACAACGCGATTCGCGCGTTAGTGTTTTGAGGTTATGAATAATATTTTTCGTTAAATTTTATTCATTAGTATAATCTAATTTATGATTGAAATAAATTGTAATCGATTTAGCAAAAGAATATACAATGTTATAATATAGTTGAAAACGGTATCAATTAGGAAGACTATTAGAAAACGTATCAAATCAATAATCATTTTTTTGTTTTAATTAATTTTGCTAATTTTAAATATAAAATTAAAATTATGACAAAAGTAAAGAAAATGGAAAAATTTAAAAGCTTCAGAATTGGTACAGTTCATAAATGTATTATGAGATGGTAACATCTTTTACTAATCCGACAAATTAAAAAAGAGATGTAGGAATTTATAATTTTCTTGAAATCACATTCATTTTATAATATATTACAGACATTATTTAAAATAATAATAACTTAATTTTATGACGTCGCAAAATCGATTACAATCTCGATTGCATCCTATACATTTTATAATTCCGGTATCATCCAACAAATTAATAAAAAGAAACATCCATTATTGAATTCCTTTTTATTAGATTTGAATATAACTTGTGCATACTTTCACTATGAAGAATATTTTTTTTATATTCATTATTATTTATTAAAAAATAAATTAAAGACTTATCTTTTTTAACTATACATTTCTCATCGGTTCATTATTACTTAGTTTTTATTATGAACCAATAATCGAACGTATACTTTTCAATTTTTCTTTTTTTTTGAAGGTTAGGACTAATCCGGTTAATTGTTTTCCATATTATTTTGAACGCTTGTTGTAATGCTCACATATTTAACATTTTTATTGTAAGTTTTATGAAAGTTATAAATGAAATTGATAAAAATAATTTTGATATCAATTACATCCTTATTAAGATTTCGAAGTATATTCTTTTTATATAAAGCGCATTTCTGGCGAGAAGTCAAAAAATAAAAATTATAAATATAAATAAATTATAAAATAAATTATAAATAATTATAAAATAATTATAAATAAATTATAAATAATAATAAATTATAATATAAATTATTATTTATTTATAATAAAAACTTAGCATGAAAATTTATTTATAATAGATCATGTATCATCTACTGCCGAAAATCTGGCGTCGATACATCAAGAATGATACATAAAATATCCATGACAATTCTATTATTCAAGTACTATTTTGTTACTTGCTTATTTCTTGTATTTACAATTTTTCAATTTATTATTTTCTTGTTTATCATATATTGTTATACTAAATCATAAGTATATAATCAGTTTAAAAGTTATTATAAATATAATTACAATACCCGATTGTCAGTATATAACTGACTAATATTATTTGTCGCATTTTCAAAATTTGTTATCGATTTACGATGTTATTTCCTTCCTTATACAAATTATGATTATATTGAGAAGTTAAGCAATATTATACATTATAAAATTATAAGCATAATTTTAAGAAATACATTTCGGATATTATAAAATTTTTCTAGTGCGTAAAAGTACTAAATTAAATTAAAAAGTGCACGTACTAAACTGCCCACTCATTTATCACGCATCCAACAGGCCCAGCGATAAAGCTGAACTTTAAGATTCCAAGCATATGATATTCTTTTCAGAATTTGCATGATATTTATTGTTCCATAAATATATTGTTTTTTGTACTCAACTTGTTAGTTTTAGAACACGTAATTATATTAATTATACGGATGATAAAAGACTAATTTTGAAAAATACATCTAGAATGTTATCATTTTTTGTTTATAAAAATACTAAGTTATATAAACTACAATACATGCACTAACTAATTATATACATACTATACATTACTATACTGTATACATTTATGTTGCAGTATAACGAAACTATATTTAATAGTAGATTTTGTAAATTACTGCTATATTTTTGTCGGAGAATAATCACCATTTACAAGGTCAGATATTTATTTTTGTCATTCTATACTCGATCAGAAAGTGAGTCTGATAATGCACAATAAAAATATAAGTATGCTGTAGATAGAGTAATATACTTTACATCCTCGCAAAATATTCCAATAAATATTTGCACTAAATTAAGTAAGCTTCAACAGTGCAAACTCAAACTATATAATCACATGTCATTATTAGTAGTAGTATCGTTCATTATACAAATAGAACATGCAAATTTGTGAAACGATACTCAGATTGCAAGTACTAGTCGAGTACTGTACTTGTTAACCATATAACAATGACGTGCATCGGAATATTTAGATGCACATATTTAGATTTTTTACAATGTATTTTTACTCTGAGGTGATTTACAATTATCAACACTTGAGTATAATATTATTATCTGTTTCTTTTCCATTTTCATTTATTTTTCTTTTTAATTTTCATTTTCTTTTCCTTTTTAAGTTTCATTTTCTTTTCCTTTTCCT
Source organism: Torymus aiolomorphi (assembly GCA_036365515.1). Lineage (NCBI taxonomy): Eukaryota > Metazoa > Arthropoda > Insecta > Hymenoptera > Torymidae > Torymus > Torymus aiolomorphi. The sequence continues at coordinate 224,768,484 of CM070874.1, read as the reverse complement.
TTTTAATTTTCGGCTTCTTTTTCGTTTCTCTGTTCGTTTTCATTTTCGTGTTAATGTTCATTTTCTTTTTCATATTTTTTTTTTATTTTTTTTTTTCAATGCTTTCTTATAGTACTTTCAAATACTAAATGATGTTAATGACAACACAAGTTCTAACTACGTAACTACGTATATCACTACTATACACATATAATCTTAAATATTCACCACCGCTATATACATCATGCATTATTTTACCTTACGATACAAAGTTATTAAAGCTATTTTTAATTATAAATTGAAAAAGAAAGTAATCAGCAGTATTAAATAAAATCAAACAAAGCTATGACTACTACATTTTATTGCATATGTACATACATAAATAACATGCAAAATTATACATTAATAATATTTTATTTATTACTTTATTGATTTCAATAATAATTCAATAACAGTAGTGAGAAAGTAGTAAAGCGTGCGAGCGTGAAAACATCCCCACACGCGAAGCTACTTTTTTACACGCTCTATCAGCTTGCGGGAGTGTGACATTTTGTGAACGCCAATGTATATGTAAAATAAAACTTTTCGCATAATAATGGAGAAATAACCACGCAACACTCGTATCATAAAGCCGTACTTCATAATCTTCATGTGAAACTACATTAAAAGTAATCCAGATGTAATAAAGTGAAACAAATTCACAAATAGAATAGAATGGTTCTGCTGCACAAGGGTTATAAATAATGGCACAATTTTTTATGTCCGACGTTTTGGGTAATTTATTTTTTTCAACACGTGCATGAAAACGGCCTTTTTTCATGCCTGATAGCCGTGTAGAAAATCGCGCATTTCGAGTGTGATTTAGGAAAAAATGAAAAATAGAACACCTCACCCCCGCTAGAAATAGCTCATTTCCGCCCCTTGTTGCACAATATACTATTCACCCCTTCTCGAGGTAATAAAACAAAACAACACTTAACATATAATTTCGCAAATGTGATCAACACTATTCCACAGATTTATACCATCAGGCAAGAATGTGTGAGTCATGTAGATAGAGAAGAGCGGAGTAAGAAAGCTATGGTATAAATATGTAAACGCCCACTTAATAGTTTCATTGACTAGTGGCAACTCCTCGCGACCTCTTACATTAGTGTAGTTTTCAGAATTCTTGGTAAGACCTCTGTGTAAGTGTTGTACAATTTATTACACTGGCGCAATTATATGTAAAATGTTGTTTTGTTTTAGTACCTCGAGAAGGGTGAAAGTAAATGACCTTGATGTTCAAACGGTGCGCATATTTTTTTTTTCCTTTTTCTTTATGAATTAGTCAACTCTACTTTTTTCCCGAACTTTGCCACCATCGATGCTCCCCGTGAGCTTCGAGAGAAGCTCGCGTCATAACTCGATTGGCGAGCTGCACCATAATCGGGGGAGGGGATGTTCGATGCTCGCCCACAAACCTCGCCGAGGTATTTTGTTAGCCAAGATTTTTCGGAGCATACTCGTTCTTCGTGTGATGTCGGAGAAGAACCTGCAGGCTTAGATGCCGTGCTAGGTCATGTTCCTCATACAGGATCTAGCTTTATTCCCGCCACGAGCGACTTCGACGTTCACCGAAAAGGAGTCCTCCGCTCCCTCGCCTAGCGTAGATTACGTCCGGAACAGGGCAAAAAGGGACGACTTCAAAATACTTTTCGGAGTGAAAGGGAAAAGGGCGAGGAACTTGAACACAAGGACCTCGCACGGACCTCGCACGTCTAACTTCTGGCAGTCAGTAATCTATTCTTGTCGCAATGTGCATGCACTAAATTTTTTTAGAGTGCAGGTTAGCCGTATTTCAGTTGCAACTATTCATACCAGTCAGGTTACCTCAATTATTTACCGCAGTAAAGAAAAAAGCAGAGGAACTTGGAGAACTGTTAGAGAAACCATATGTTGTGACATACTCAAATCTAACAGCTAATGTAAAAGCGGCTCCTATAGGTTGAACGGTATAAACACGTGGCCGACAATAACCGTCGTCGGCGTCTCTCTGTCTCTCTCTACTTAGAGCATCGCTTCCGCCTCTCTGTGCACCAAAGTGATTTTCTCGTGAGTTAGTTGCCCACGAGCTTTGGTAATGCGAGCCTCGTGCGTAGGAGAGCGCAAAACAGTCGCAATCTCTTAAATAATACTACAACAACTCGAGTTTACACCTTTATTAAATAAAGTCCCGTTGCAAACCAACAAGAAGAAAAGTTGACCCGATGAAGCCGACCTCAGTTGAAGTTCATCAATCCCCAACATTTTGTAATGTGAGTGTGGTGTCGTCTGCGGGAACCCTTCGCCCTAGGCAGAAACACATAGTAAGTAATAGTAATAGCTAAAGATTGAGAAAACGCAGAGGCTGAGTTTTATGAAAAGAGGAAAATTTCGGGGTTACGTATCCCTGTTAGTTATAGCTGTAGAACGCGCGTTCTTACAGCAAACTACTCACCTGAAGATTCAACGACCTGGAGACCGATGCCACCAACCTCCTCGTAGGCTTGCAGTCTGTTTGGAGATTCGAATGTAACGACGACATTCTATCGGGTTCCAGCAAGCAAAACAGCACCATAACATCAGCTTCCGTTGTCGTGATGTCGTCTGCGGGAGCACTTCGTCCTAGGCAGAAACACATAGTAAGTAATAGTAATAGCTAAAGATTGAAAAAACGCAGAGGCCGAGTTTCAGGAAAAGAGGAAAATTTCGGGGTTACGTATCCCTGTTAGTTATAGCTGTAGAACGCGCATTCTTACAGCAAACTACTCACCTGAAGATGCGACGACCTGGAGACCGACGCCACGAACCTCCTCGGTCCTCGGAGGCTTGCAGTCTGTTTGGAGATTCGAATGTAACGACGACATTCTATCGGCTTCCAGCAAACAAAACAGCACCATAACATCAACTTCCGGTGTCGTGATGTCGTCTGCGGGAGCACTTCGCCCTAGGCAGAAACACATAGTACGTAAGAATAATAGTTGAGGATTGAAAAAGCAGAGTTCGAGTTTCAGGAAAACAGGACAAATTTCAGGGTTATGTGACCTTATTAGTTATAGCTGTAGATGTAAAACGCGCGTTCTTAAAGCAAACTACTCACCTGAAGATGAGACGACCTGGAAAACGACGCCACCAACTTCCTCGTATATATGTCATGACGATATTCCCATCAGCTCCCAGCAAGCAAAACAGTACCACATAGAACCAGCTTATGTCTTCGTGATTTCGTCTGCTGGGCCACTTAACCCTAGGCAATTACACGTAATTAATAAAGTCACAAGGCTAGGAGCAGAGAGAGCAGAGAGAAGCTACGCTCCTGTTAAAGAGGATAGCAGAGTTTTGTTGCGCATATTCGCTGTAGCAAGCACGCTTTCCTTTTTTATTTTATACCGACAAAAACACAATGAGTACAACTACACCTCCACAGCAGCCGATACTTAAAATCAGTTACAAAATCGAGTTACTCACTATTTAATGGCAATTACCAGCTATAAAAAAATATGGTGCACCCTAAGCGCTTGCAAAGAGGCAGGTATATCAGACATCCTGCGGTAAACTAATGCATTCCAACGAATATTAATTTGTACGAAACCCATAAATCGAAGTATAATTTACTCACCCTGAACGAAATTAATAACAAACACATTACTAATGAGAATATTGTTACAATTCAGTGGCCAGACTCAATCCCAGGGGCAGTTCACAAATGAAGTAGCAGCGGCACCAGAAACACTGCTGGAGTTGCATTACAAATGCTGCATCAACAGTAGTCAGTCATACAGAGCGAATAGATTCTTGTTCGGTACTGCTATTGCTGCTGGTAAGTGGTGTGTTGCACAGCAAGGTCCACTGCTTTGTTTTACAGCATTCATATCTCCATAACATTCTATAAAATAATAAATAATGTTTGAAAAGCCACTAGGAAGAAAGTATCAACGGAGAAGGAAATAAAAATTCATAGAATAGAGCAGTTTCACATAATAGAAAAGTTTTTGAACCCAATAGGAAGAAGAGAGGTGGATGCAGGACTATGATTAGACAGACAAGTAGATAAAAGAAAGGCTCATGGAGTAGACGAAAGCAAGTATAGGATGAAGACACAAGGTAGAGGAAGTAAGACAAGATAAAGAAAGGAAAGAGGCAAATAATCAGGAAGAGAAGAGCAAGAGAAAAAGGAATAAATACAAAATAATAAGACAGAAGGAGTAGAGCATGAAGGATGAAACGAGCATTTAGTAAAATCATAAGATCAAAGAATGGAGAGAAGAATTAGAAGGTTCAAGAACGAAAGCGAGAGAGAGAGAGAGAGAGAGAGAGAGAGAGAGAGAGAGAGAGAGAGAGAGAGAGAGAGAGAGAGAGAGAGAGAGAGAGAGAGAGAGAGAGAGAGAGAGCACACAAATACGACATTTGCCAGTTCTATGGCATAAAAATGCTGCTATACATACCATAACCCCCATAATTCCTTGATCCGCTGAATGATAAGGCGGAGGCATATCAGGCATCTTTCTTTTGAAGAGAATTGTCCTTTTGGCTGGCCAACTGACACACTGACAACCCGACAAGTCTGTGCAAGAGAGAATTACCATTTACACATGCGCGACCATCGTTAGGTTATGTAGCACGGGCGGGCGGCGGCGGGAATCAGAAACTCGGAATGCGGAGTCGGGACAGCTACTGCCGCTGCACCCCCCCCCCCACCTCCCCACAATATGAAATAGTTTTTCATTTTTAACGAAAGATCTATAGATCTACAGGGATCTGATTACTAGGCGTCTCGTATACACGACATACATGAAAAACGACACATTGCTTATGACGGTTGAAATTGTGGTATGCGCATGCGCAAAACTCCATGTTTTTGGTTTTTTTAGTAGCTTTCAGAGGCGCGAATCGAGCAAGAGACGTTTTGATCATAATGTCTCGTCTCCACACTCTCGACTTCCCATTTGTCACATCGACTAAAGTATTTCAAATTTCATTTTATCGACCGACTTAAAATTTGTCATAGACTCATATTTGAAAAACTTCAGTCGATGTGACAAATGGTATATGTCGGGACGAGACATTATCATCAAGTCGTATCTCACAGTTCAGAGTCAAACTTACTCGATTCGCGGTTCCAAAAGTTACTAAAAAATCAAAAAACATAGCGGTTTACGCATGCGCATAACACAATTTCAGCCGACACAACAGTGTGTCATTTTTTATGTATGTCGTGTACGAGACGCTTAGAGAATTAGACCCCAGGCCTGCTTGTAATGTGTATTTAACTTTTTCTTTAAGCGAGTATGATTCAATTAAAAATCTGGATATCTGTCAGAATTATGAAGAATTGTCTTTAACCTCGAAAAGTCAATTGATGTTCATTAATTATTCATTAATTACTACAATCAAACTGAATTTTACTGGTTAAAGTAACTTTATCACAATTTTACATGCACTCATATTTAATGCTCAACCATGACTTTTTCAATTACCTATTTGATGCCTTGCATTTTATGAACATAGTTGTTACAGCAAGGCAAACTATAGATCTACAGGTCTTTCGGACATACTTACACTACACTACACAAAAAGGGCCAAAATTAAAAACTTGACAAAAAAATTCACCCTGCACCTACAATACAAAAGCCACCTGTCAAATTTAGCAGTTGGATTGCCCATTCCATGTTATCGATGTTTACTTTAAGATCATGTGTCCGTGCTTAATTCAAAAGAGTATGAGAATGATAGAAATCAGATCCAGTAATGTATCTCACACATCTCATGTATGTCTGAGTTGACTTTATCTTTCTGAATCTTTCTGATTTTATTAAATATAATTTAAAAAATTATGAAAATATGTAACATTTAAGTTTGACAGTTCTAAAAAAAATACACAAGCAGTGCCTCAGCTAAATCTGAAAAATTGCATAACTTAATTTTTTTTTTTTAATTATACCTACTTCCAGAAAGATAAGATTAGCTTTAAAAAAAATGCGATGCCATGCAATGCATTATAGAATCGGATTTCTATCATTCTTATAATCTTTTAATGAACTTAGGAAACACATAACCTCAAAGTAAATATCAAATACATTTAATACCAAGTACACATGTTAAATCTGACATGTGGACTCTTTTAGTTGCTGCATTTTCTGGAAGGAAAATGAAAACCCTGAAACAAAAAAATTATGCTATAGCAATGGTTGAAAAAGTGGATTACTCACATAATAATTATTCAAAGAAGAGACCACAAAGTGGTCACAGAGTATTAAAATCATTACCGACTAGATCTAGTTCCATGGATAATCTGGACGATGAAGCTGTCAAGATGCGTGTATCAGGAAGCTCTTCACTTAAGGTTGGCGTTATCATTCATTGTCATTGTCATCGCAGCCGTACTCGGTAAATAATGAGGTAATATTACTGAGACTAATTAAATACAAAATTGAACTGAGCTTGAATCAGCTTGATCCATTTTGTCTCCCTCCAGTAAGCAAAAAGTGGCTCTACCAAGTGAATGATTCTAGAAATAAAAGATATTTAGGAAATATATTTAATATAAAAAATATACTACATATTATTTTATGAAATTAAAGTACTGATATTTTACCTGATCATACATGATAATTTTGTCTGCAGTCGTATATGACAATCTTGCTTTTGTAAAAGAATCTCTCTTTTTATCTTTATTCTTTTCTCGGGTAGGCGACGCTGGCAGTAGTTGAAGAGGAAGAGCCCTGTCCTGCTGTCCTGCAGATTTCTCTTGTTCCACTCACTCACGCTGTTTCTTTTTACGATACTTTCAGTAATCAAAATCAATTGATTTCCGGCTGTCTCATGCAGTCGCGGTCGTGCCTAAGCACACGAAAGAGCAGTGTTGTTTTTTTTTTATAACCGCTCGTGTGACAGCTGATAACAACCTAACCTGCTCTGCTCCAGACCAATGTTACATGTTACACATTACGGCCCCTACACATTGCATTCCAAATGCCGTATGCCGCATGCCGTTATGAGCTTAGTCCCCGTACACCGGTACACGTATAAACTCGTCCGCTGATTGTAGGCATGCAATGTGCAGGGGCCGTTAAGGTGCCTCTACACGGCGTGCCACGAGCCGCGAGCCGCGGCCCTAGACAAAGACAGATATACGAATCCTATAGGATTCTATTCATCTCTGATAGGATTTCGTATATCTGTCTTTGTCTAAGGCCGCTGCTCGCGGCTCGCGGCACGCCGTGTAGAGGCAGCTTTAGACATTACCACGTAAATATGATATAGGGTGCGTTCGATTTATAGAATTTGTCACGGCACCGTACGTTCCATAGTCCCAATTCTTTTGTCTAATTAAGGAAATATCGCCGAAGAGTGTGGGAACACCGTACCATTTCATGTAAACTCTAAAAATATAACCTTAACTGTGAGGAATTCGGACTATGGAACGTACGGTGCCGTGACAAATTCTATAAATCGAACGCACCCATAGGTAAAGTCTATTTTTTTTTTAAATTGTCTAAACTCAAGAGCACATTACCTTAATTTTCACAATATTCCACCCTTCTGCAAAGATTCAAGTCAAAATATTGATTCGTTTCTGCCCAAACTTTGAAAAAAATTTTGACATCAGGGCGCCTCTTATACATGGAGTATGGCGTTCTCGAGAATGGCAGTCTTTGTATGCTCTCAACTCCATGACGGCCTTTCCACATGGGAACCGAGTGTGCGCTAAGCAGGCGCCGGATCCGTATTGAAGCGCCCCCGCACCCTACACTGATTGGTTAATTCTGTTGTAGAAACTGCTGGTGAGATAGAATTAACCAATTAGTGTAGGGAGCGGGGCGCTGCGATACGGACCCGGCGCCTGCTTAGCGTACACTCGGCGCCCATGTGGAAAGGCCGTGAGAGCGAGAAGGATAGCGCACATTTGGAAATACTTAGAACTTGGAACTTGGACATATTTGGAAATTGTCTGTCTTTGTTGCTCTCATAGGGTTAGGTATCACAGTCTGCCATTCTCGAGAACGCCAGACTCTATGAGGCGTCGTCACGCTCCGTCCACCTTGAAATTTTATTCAAAGTTTATGTAAAAATGAATTGATATTTTTACTTGAAATTTAGCACGAAGGTACAATATTGTGTATTTTTTTCAATAAATCCATATATATTATCACCGAAAAAAAAATTTATTAGTATTAAAGAAATATTTATTTAAATAGTAGCAAAGAAATATTGTTTTGATACAAATAACTGTTTGTTTGACACAAAGAAGGTTTATTTGAATTTAAAAAATAATTATTTTTTTTTTAGTGTATTCTTATGATTGTATTCATAAATGATCCCGCCTCCACCCCCGCTTTCGCAATTTTAATTCAGCGGGCTTCTTTTTTTTATTACAATTATTTTTCAGTTTTCACCCAAACTGACTATTTTGTTAATTATTCTCTGTATTTTTGTTTTGTTTTACTGTTTTTCTCAGTCATTCACGTAAACTAGTATGTAATCATTATTATTTATATTTATATTAAAAATAACCCTCCTCCACCGCTTCATTTATGGATAATTCATGACTTCCGCCGATTCAAAAAATTTTTATTTTGCAGTATAAAAATTCAGGAGCTTGAGAAATTATACAAGTAATACTTGACCTCCACTACCTCACTTACATAAATTGTTAAAGTTAATCCACGTGTTACAAAATATTCATATACCCAGGTCTGAATAGTATAAAATTTGAAAACTTTGTATTTTAAATAATTGTGAAATAATTATCATCACGTAAGCAAAATTAAACAATAATAAGTTTAAAAAATATTAATCATTAAAAATTAGTTTTAAATTTGGAGGATTTCAAATTTTGTGATGATTATGTGATCATAAAAAGCGATTTCGGGATGAACTACCTTAAAGCAGCGGTCTTCTTTCCAATTAATCTAATTCTCAAGCATGCAATACGATATTCAAAATTCTAATTTTTAATTAATGTTTCTTTTAACCCATTGTCTCATTTTTCTTTTTATAAAATTTATTTTTTTTTTCAAATACCAACAAAAAAAATAAATCATTCCCTAGGTACTATAGTTAAGGACGTTCTCCGGGTGCAGTGGTGCTCAACTTCATCAACATTGCGAAAATTATTATCTAAGAATATTACTTATTTATGATTGAAATTCGCTTCATAAACCTATATACGCTACTCCAAAAATAATAAAAAATAACGGTGTAAGAAAAAAGACGTCAATACGATATGTGAAAAAATAATACTTACTCGTTATTACTATATATATACATATATAAACAACTCGGAAGTTTTTATTTATGTTTCTAGGTATCTGAATTAACTCCGTTTGCCATAATGAAATTTACACCATATTTTCTTTATATTTACTTTTATTATACTTTTTAGGGGTTCTATATTAAAGCTGCAACTTAAGTCAAATGCTTATATTTTTAATGCCGCTTTGGATGTCGGGCTTTGAAGCATGAATTTAGAACACTAAATTATGCTTTCTCAACAAGTTTTATAAAACTCATAGGAAATGTGATTTTTCGGAGGACGTCCTTAATTATAGCGCTTTATGCACGCTTACATTTGTCCCTTTTTGGTTCCATTCAACAATCACGCCTAGCTTTCAAATTTAATAATTTTTCACGCAAATATATCCATAAAATTCCAAATTGCGTTATTTTATAATGGATTAAGCATCCTTTAATTAATAAATTATGCATCCTTTTTCGTTCATTTTTATTTTCAATCATTTTTCGTTTCTCATTAATTTATGTTTTTCATGCATTTTTCGTTTCTCATTAATTTTTATTTTCAATCATTTTTCTTTTTTCATTTATTTTTATTCATTTTCTTTTTCAATCATTTTTCTTTTTTCATTTATTTTTATTTTCCTTCTTTTTTGTTTTTTCATTCATATATTTATTTATACATATAATACACTTTCAGAACAAATCGAAATCGATAGATTTAAATAATATATGAAAATAAATGGATTTTGAAGCATGCATAGAAATAAATCAATTTAAATAGCATAGTAAATTAGTATTAGAGAGATTCAAGACTCCAAAAAAGTTTACGACGTGCAACTATTAGTAACAAATACCTAAGAAAAAATAAGAAAGAATCGTTTATAATAATTGCAAAGTAAATTGAAGGAGGTTCAGTAGTGTCATGCGGTGAGGTGAGTCTAGGGGAATCCCCTCTTTCTTTCTTCACGGCCGCTCTCCGTTCACCTCGCATCTCTTCGCGCAACCTACGCACTTGGCGTTTTCTTAACATATTTACTTACTTATTTCTGAAATACACGACAGGCGGCCAAGATCTCTCTCTGTTTTCTTATTCTTTGATTATTTTTCTATTAAAATTAATTTTTTAACTTCATTTCTGCTTTTTTAAAACGGGATTTTCATGTTCCAAGATCACATATCCTCAGTCACGTAAGAGACTAGTTAAAAAGTCGTTTTTGAAAAGTTATTGTCTCGAAAAAATGCACAACGAAAAATACTAAACAATTCATGTCATCTTTTTAAATTAAAAAATAAAATAAACATTCTAATTTTTTTGCTGCATTTTGATGTAAGACCTGAACCTCCTTTTAGTCCCATTAAAAAGCGAGATAATGAAGTTGTGATTAATACAATAAATACTTAATTAATTTTCTAAATTACATACTTACAAAAAACATTAAATAGCATGCAGTTTTGTTAACATAATAACATGCAAAGCTAAAATATTTGTTTTAATTACCATTTTTTTAACCATTATGCATTTTTTTCATGTGTACCGTCAATAAACGTTTGTTCTTATATATTTTGGAGCACACGGGGCATTCAACTAGGCAACGTTCTTCATGTCTTTTTAGTGCAGCTTTATTGAATATTTTTCCGCACTTTATACATTGTGATTGTTCTCCATGAGTTTTTCGAATGTGCTCCGTCAATCTTGCAACATTCTTATGATACGTCGGACACTCAGTTTTTCCTTTGTCTTGAGAGTGCTTGTTTGCGTGTCTTTGCAAATTAAATCTCGAAGAAAAAGTATTTTGACATACAGAACAATTATATGTCTGTTTGTGAATAATTTGCATGTGACGTTCCAGTTTTCTTTTTGTTTCAAAAAGTTCGGAGCAATTATTTTCATCACACTCGTAAAGTCTTTTTTTAGCGGCTTTACTTATAACAACTACTTTTCGATCCTGCAAAACATCTTTTTTATTATTTTCACTGCAGCTGCAAGGAATTGGTTCATAAGAACCGATCCACTCATCAAACCCCAAATTTACCGCTTCAGCAATATTTCTACCCATGTTAATAACAGCGTGGTAGGTTCCAGCTCGGATGAACAATAAATCACCTGGTTTCTGTAAAACTATTGAATATGGGATTCCCAGATCACTTAAAAATTTTGGAGTAAGTAAATAAATTTTGTGCTTCAAAACTTGTTCACAAACATACATATCAGGACACTTCTCTTTCAAATAATTGACAACATTATTTTCTATTTCTGCTCGCCAATGGTAATCTATGACTAACCATAATTTCGGGTGTCCACACTTTAGCAAATTCAGGCTACTTAATCCACCATCTTCTTCATGAAGAGCTGTATAACTACCCTTTTCTCCGATATAATGCATAGGGGTATTAATTCCAGGCATTTCCTCTATATTTCTGTCTGTATTAATACTTATGTATGATTCAATATTTGAAAGTAAACAAGAGCTTTCTTCTGGAGCAAGTTCACAATCTCGTATATACCCATGGTGTTCTAAACAATGTTCAAACAAGTATTCTATAGCGTTAACACATGCCCACCATTCTTCATCTTTATTTTTCCACTGTAATAATGATGTTTTTTCATCTATGATGCGCTTCAAAAGCTTGGTGTTCTCTTCAGAAGTAATCTCTACTTTTTCATTATAATAAACACCATCAGCAATCTTTCGCAAACGTTCACAGTGAACTTGCTGTTCTTCCGTGTCCTGCTCACCACCATTTCTATTCTTCGGCTGCTCCTCCAACTTTCGTATATAATTCTCCAAATTGATGTTGGTAGGATTAACGATTCCTCTGAACTGTTAGCAAAATAAATTATGCTTATACATCAACAAAGATATAACAAAAAGAATGACTTAAACAATATAATTAAAATATAATTATTTCATAAAAAATATTCCTATTTATAACAAACTTTTGAAAAAGATTTAATATAATTTGTAAGAAGTGTCGTGTTTTCGGTCCGGGTATGACGAAAAATGGTTTACGCACTACACGAGTAAAATTGGCCAGCCCACAGCTCGTGTTTGCCAGCCTCGCCTTCGGCTCGGGTAGCAATTTATACGAGCTACTGACTGTCCTCTGAAGTTTTTTCCTCCCTAGGTGCGTATTATACTATTGTACCACATTAGACTTTTCTCACTCGCTCCGCTCGAACGAAAAACGTCTCATGTTGTAAATACTCACATTCCACACCCGTATCGTAATGTACTACTGCACAGTTGAAGTCACTTATTATTATACTATACCACTAGGGAGATACATTTATTGGCCACTATAACTAGAGAATGTATAAATTGCTACCCGTACCGAAGGCAATTTATTAATTACCTATCACATATAATAAACAGCTTCGGTTTGCGAAAGCGTTGAAAGATTTTTCTTACATTAGTTTCAACGATCCCAGCTGTACAAAAATGAGTCTTCAAGTTTCTCGTTCACTATATACTACCCATCGTTCAACTATTATTCCTAAAATTATTTTTATAGCAGTGCATGGCATAAATCCGTGTTTATGTCACGCCTATCCATGACATAAGTAGTCCATTATTGCACCGTGCTTATAACCCTCATTGATACTCGAGCCATACTGCACGGCGAAAAAATAGTCTGCTGTTGGCACGGGTAGGTAGGCGTGACATGGCGGATTTATGCAGTCAGTGCAATAAAATAATGTACGATACATGCGTCCTAAGTACTTCTTCATGGCACAGCGTTAAGCGCTCTTGCTACGCACGGGCGCTTATACACACCGTGCCGTTAAGTATTATGCCACTAGTATCGTAATGTACTATAATTATTTATACATTAAAAACTACTAGATTTATTATGTTATACTAACATTACTTAATTAATCACTCCAATATAATTTTTCGAAATAAATTTTGTCGCGTTGAATTTTGTCAGAAATAAGAAGCGCGTTGCGCCCGTCTTCCGCACCTTGATAAAGAGAAACTGTTATTTCGTCTCCTAAGCTAACCTAAAATTTCATATTAGCTATCATAAGCATATTCGGTTTGCGAAAGCGTTAAAATATTTTAGTTACACTACTTAAAACGGCCCTAACTGTAGGAAGTTGTGCCTAAAAGTGTCGCGTTATCCAAACTACTCATAGTTTAAGTTTTATTCCTAAAATTATTTAAATTATTTAAACCTTGAAACTCAATAATTTTATTTTTTACTAGCGCTACTCGATAACTGCATGTAATTTTTGCAAATAAATTTCGCCCCGTTGAATTACATCAGAGATAAGAAGCAAGTCGCGCAGGTCTACGTCATTTTGATTCCGCGGGAGCGGAGATCGCGGCGAGCTTGCGCCGTCTCCGCTCCCGATGAATCGAGCGCACAGGCGCGATCGCATAGGCGAGTTTTCAAATAACTGCAGTTCGTTCAGATTATTATCATTTTAATGCCGCGCGTGCTGAACAATTGAGAAACATTTAGCCCAATAAAAATAAAATGTTATATTTTCTCCTAACCTAACCTCAAAATTCGTATTAGCCATCATAAGTAGTTACGATTTTAGAAAGCAATGAACGATTATTTGATACATTAGGTAAAACGATCCTAACTGTATGAAATCTAGCGTCCACGTTTCGCGTTATGCATACTACTCATTATTTAACTTTTATTCCGAAAATTATTTATATTATTTAAACCGAGAATCAAAATAATTTTAGTTTTTTTACTAACGCTACTCCATAACTACAATATAATAAGTAGTTGCATATAAATTTCGCCACGTAGAATTAGGGACGAATTATGAAGCGCCTAGCGCCGGTCTACGTCACTTTGATTCTGCGGGAGCGGAGATCGCGGCGAGCTCGCCTCCCGTTGAATCGAGCGCACAGGCGCGATGGCATAGGCGAGTTTTCCAAATAACCGCAGTGCGTTTAAATCATCATACTTTTCTTGACGCGCGCGGGCCCAAATTGACAAACGTTAATAAAGCCCGATAAAGAGAAACTGTTATTTCGTCTCCTGAGCTAACCTTAAATTTCATATTAGCTATCATAAGCATATTCGGTTTCAGCAAGACCAAACAGAAGTTATAACAAAAATATTACATTGAAACTGCCTTTAAAGATTGTGAGGAGTATATTGTCACAGGGTATTAAAATAATTCTAATTACGTATCGTTACATTCTGTACCAGACATTTATTGTATACAATAAATATCATGCCCCAAAACATATTGCATATTGTAATGTCTTATGTAAAATACAGCTGAAGGTTGGAAAAATATTAATTATATCCAAGTCCGATACAAATAACAGAGCCTGACTACAGTTAGTGATATATAAATCATATCCAAGAATGAATTAAGAGTTCTTTGTTCTGATATGACTGTTACGTGATAGAAAAAGGGCTGTTATACCACTTTTAGATATAATTAATATTTTATCAACTGTAGCTGTATTTTATATAACACAATAAAATATTACCTTTTTGTGATATGACTGTTGTGCTTTATAGATATAAAAGTATTTTAGAAGAATTAAATTCAATAAAAGATTGGTATCGAATGTAAAACCAAGCAGTTACAATTATTTTCATACACGGTGATAATATACTTCTCATAATCTTTAAAGGCAAAGGCTGTAACGCAATCTGTTTTTCACAACTTCTGGCTTGCTTCGGTATTTTTCTTTGGAAGTTATAAATAATCAACTTATTAGATACATATCTTTACATTCTGTACCAGAGATTTATTGACCAAACCAGACCAAAATATAGAAAGACTTTTAGATAGTAATAAATTATTTACTTACTATTAATATTGATCGAAGCTGATATTTTGTTGAAGGAGCCTTCATAATGCCTACAGCTTTCTCTAAGGAACAGTTGTGGATCTCTATTGCGATATCGTCGATATCTACACCTCTTTTCTTTGCACCATCAATGAATTTATAGCTGCTAAAGGAAAAGAATATTAAAATGAATGTACAAATCAAATGAATGAAGTTTATGAAGGCTAAAATATGCTTACAAATGACAAAAGTGATCTATTACGCATTATCTTTTTAATAATCTTACATATATATAGACATAGAATTTTTATTATGTTTATAATTGCAAAATGTTAACACAATATATGTACCTACCCGTATGGAGAAAAATTAAATGTATGAAACCGTATACAACCGTACAAAACTGTATAAAAACGTATAAAATCGGATCTAAACATTGGTTTTTGGACAAATTTATACGTTTTAATACGTTTTGATACGTTTTAATACGATTTCATACGGTTTCTAACATTTTAATACAGTTTTTTACGATTTGCAACGATTTTATGCAATTTCATACGGTTTTTTACGTTTTATAGAATATATAAAACGTAAAAACCGTAAAAACGTAATTACGTTTTTATAAACATAAAAACATAATTTATTTATTTATTTTTCTATTTATTTTTTTTTTTAATTTGTAAGAAAATGTATTAAACTGTATAAAAATGTATATAACCGTATAAAAATGTAATAAATTTGGAAAAATCAACGGAAATATACAGAAATATACATTTTTATACGATTTCCTATGTTTTATTACATTAACCTTTTTTACAAGCTGACATGGAAGAATTACTGAATTGTAAGAAAATGTCTGAAAATGTATTAAACTGTATAAAAATGCATAAAAATGTATAAAACCGTATAAAATATGTCCAAAAACCAATAGAAAGGTTCATTTTTATAAGTTTTTATACGTTTTCCTACGGTTTCGTACATTTATTATTTCCATACGGGTATATGAAGTTTTTCTTACAGGTACACTTTTCTTGAGCTTTATATATGTTTATATTTATATAGGGTAGATGTCCGTATTAGTGTGGGTTTAAGAAACTCTTCAGTTTTGTCGCATAATAATAGACTATTTCAGCTGTATCAGAGATTCCGGGCAGGTTTATATAGATAATAAAAGTAATAATCTACGCGAAACAATTTTTTTTATAGCAAAATATTAATATTTACGAAAGTTACAAGCAATATAAAAAAAAAAAATTTTGTACGCATTTGTGTGCCCTAGCAGACTACAAAGTACATTTTTGTGTGCCCCGTATTAATGTGGGTGTACACGTTTGTGTGCCCCACATTAGTGTGTTCTGATAATATTATCATTGCCAACAAAATTATTTTGTTAACTGTAGTGCATTTATAATCAATTTCTAATCCTTGTTTACATTGAATGTTAATTAATTCCAATACGGTAAAAACTGCTGAAGGTCATCAATGCAATATGAAACAACGTTTGTACGCAGACAACCCAACCTAACTTTTCTGTTCAAGCGCCGATACGAGCATGCTCGTATTGTATTTGTGCACACACAAATCTGGACAAGTCGTTTTTCACTGCCCTATTAGTAGACACCATTAATTAAATATTAAAATCAATTGAAAACCTTTATATTAAGGTTTATTATATAACATAATATTATTTTATGATATAATCAATTGTATCACACATTAAAATCTTTCCGAAACATTATTTAATGTTACTTTTAAAAATGTCATTTCTTAGCAAGTTTGGACAAGGAAAAACCGTGACACACCGCAAACCATGAAACATATTTTTGAAAGTTCTTTTATAATGTTATAGTAAATGAAAACAAATTAAGTAATTAATTCTATTTAAACTTAATTAACTATACTTTATGAAAAAAAATATTTTAGTGTTACGGTTTTACTCGTTCATTTCTAGGATATGTTTTAATAATAGGGCACACAAATATGGACAGGCACACTAATACGGACCACTACCCTATGTTGATATTTATAAATTCAATGAAATATTATTTATTCAATAAATAAAGAATCTTTTTAAAACATATTCTATCAAACTTTTGTTTTAGAAAAAAATCACTTACCGCTGTTGCGCTGATGTTTGATGGTTTCACACATTTTCCTCGGATTTGTTTAAGACAGTCTCACAATTGAATAAAAAAGAGTAATAATTATGAGACAATAGAATAATTATAAGTTATATCAAATAGTAATTTTGATTGAATCACCTTGCTAATACAGTTATAACATCGATTATAACCTATAAAAGGTCTTGTTCCCAAGGCAATATTGGCAACACTGTTGAGGCTTTTAGCGGTTGTTATTGCGACGGCAAGGCGTTACTGTACTTATCCTATTAATGCCCCAATAAGCAAGACTTTTATCCTATAATACTGTTACAAGGCTTGTGTAAACTTAGAGCATATACTACTGGAGGTAGCTTCAAAGCCGCCGAAAGTGTAGACAAGGTTGTAGAGAGAGAAAGGTATAGTGGGGTACATGCTATCTCTCTCTAATAGCACGTGATTGGTTACTGTGATTGGAGGATAGCCAATGATCGTGTTGTTAGAGAGAGATAGCATGTACCCCACTATACCTTTCTCTCTCTACAACCTCGTCTACACTTTCGGCCGCTTTGAAGCTGCCTCCAGTAGTATATGCTCTAAGTGTGTAAAAATAATACAATTCAGAGGAGATAATTAAAGTAACCTCCTTTGAGAGCAGTATAATTATATACTAACGTAAAATACCTTAAAATATCTAGCCAATTAAAAAAATATATTTTTTAACGACGTGCATGAATTTATCAACAATTATCTATAACTCCCTGAGTTTTTAATAATTTTTCATTTTTCTCCTGGCAAGTCCTCATTTGAAAGTACTTAAGTGGACATAATAAAATTGTCAACTTTTATAACGTTCTCTGGAATGTAAAAGTGTTAGTCAAACGCGAGCAGCTGCAAGCTCAGTGAAATACCGACTTATATCTAAAGTGCGCCCGTTCAAAACGCAGCGGTCGCTGTTAGCCGCCACCGCGGCTGTTTACTGCGTCGGAGCGTACAGGGCTAATATAAAAAATTATATCACAAGTACTCAATGAAAACAAAATTCAAAATGTACTATAAATTTATTACAATTAAATCAATTTTACATTGTTTATGAAGAAATCTTTTAGATTCATGTTTCTATAAAAAGCTTTTAATTATCAACTTTCACCTTCTCGTCAAGTAGTAGATATCGCCGATTACATAAACAATGAAAAAGGCGATGCATTAATTTTACGAGAAAATTTTATAAGTATAGTCGCTATTCAATTATTCCTGGTGTCGAAAATAAATCGGTAATATTATCGTATGAACTTGGAAGGATCTTATTTCTATAAAATATTTAACCAATACTCGATCATATTAGCCTTCATAATACATCCCTTATACAGGATTCACGTCGCTAGCGTCGCAAACTTAAGGGGGTCAGACACTTTTAAAATTACGAAAAATCGAAATTTTTTTTTTTTACATATTTTACTTGAAAAACACTAATAGAATATGTTCCAATATGTTTTAAGGCATTATCTATTTTTATTTTGAGGATATACACAAAACATCGTTAACGCCTTTTATTTGTTTTTTGTTCAAATTACACTTTTCCCCTTGCTTACGATATTTAATTATATAATCATGCATTGTTTACTACTAATTTCTTTTTCTCTAGTCTAAATATACTCAAAATTCTCACTTTATATATCTATATATACTGTATAAAATCCAAAAATAATATCTTAATTATTAATATAGAGATAAAAGATAAATAATACAATTTATGGCCATTTTATGAATTTTCGACAAAAACAAAATAATTAAATTTCAAACTTATAGCAGTTCAGTTGGCAGCGTAACAATCTGACTTATCGACGAGTCACTCCTTTAGTAATATATATAGGTATATAAGTTAGTAGAAACGTGAGTGTAAACACCCTGTTGAAAATATCCACGCGGATTTCCACGTGGATAATCCATGTGGATATCCTCGTGGATTTCCACGTGGATTGACATGGATTCCACATGGATTCAAATGGATATCCGCGTGGATCATCCACGCGGATATCCATGATGAAAATCCATGTGGATTATTTGAAATCCATGTGGATTCTGAGAACCAGCCCGATTTGAAAAATCCACGTGGCTTCCAACTAATCCACATGGATGTAGACAATTCGGCTGAAAAAATTCATATGAGACTCACTTGAATCTCACGTGATTCTCAGGTGAGTCATGCCAAATTCTCATGTAAGTCTCATGCGAGTCTCATGTTTCCACTAACAATATTAAATGAATTAATACTATTTTTTACTGTAATTAATTGTTTAAATTAATTTAATCGTTTTAATTTATTTTCTAATATGAAACTAGAGATGTAAATAAAACAAACTGAAAAAATTAAACAGATGTATATATTTTTAAATGTTTTATTTTATAAAAGTATAAAAATATGTATTTCGGTACAAATAGTATTTTCGCCACCCTGAATATGGCCAAATAGAGCGTATGCCCTATTGAAAAAAATCTTGTGATCAATTACATGATTTTTTCCAAAATCCGGGAATATGCTCTGCTTGATATATAACTCAATTTATTTATTATTTAGCAGTTTAATACTGCTTATAAATGAAGAATAACAGTTTAATGAAGCTTTGAACGATAATATATTATCGTGCAAATGTTTCATTAGAATGTTAGTATAATTATTTGCAAGTATTACATTTTAAAAAATAGTCAATTTAATTAAAAATATAGAATTAACTTTATTATTATAACAATTGTAATGTACCGATACAACTGTAAGTAAATAATAGAGACATGTAACATACCTGCAACATTAGAATAATGTTATTGATGATATTTTGTTTAATGTGGAAAAAGAAGAAACGATGTTCAACGAGCCTTGTGCTCGCGCTCTCGACGTTGACCCGTGATAGCAAATTCACACAAGGCCGGCGCTGAGCGCGCCCACGTGTACTCGATATTAGTAGATACCGCAAGAACAGTCACGATGGCGACGGCGACATGGCGCGCGAGGAGGCGACGTCTTGGCGATGTTGTCCCCGTTGACAGAACTCAGCTGAAATTTTGCGTCAAACCTCATATAACAGAACAAAGTCGAAAGTATCTTTCAAATTTGTGTCCTGACTGGTCTTGGTGAATTCACATATAGTTATAAAAGCACTTCACATATGAAAGAGTATTGACATGTGGATGGCTTTACTATAGTTTATAAATTTTAATCAATTTTTAAATAAATTGTTTGTACATTCATTATTATATTTCATATAATTGTGGTTTTTTGTCCACCACACACTGTTATAGTCTAATATACATTTTAAAATATTTTAAATTATATATTTATTCATTTTGTTATTTTGTTATAGGCACATCTCCTTTGAGATCCACAATTCAGTTGTTCGTTGATAGATTTAAGACTTGGGTGGCTTTAGCGTAAGAAATATATTTGGACCCAATGAACTAAATAATATTGTAGATCTCTTATACAAGATGACCAAAATCAACTTTAATCATATGCAAACTGTAGCTAAAGAGACCAAGTACCTATAATATAAGCATACAAAATTTTCTAATTACATAGAATATTTGTTTAATGTAAAATGTGGATGGATCGTGGACTGGAGGTTCAAATAATTGAAGGCTTTCGTGTGGAGGTAAATGGCAACTTTATTGAAGTCTCCGTCGTACCTCCTGGCGTACACTTAGCCGCTGCTGTCTCTCTCGCCGTCGCGCGTGAACTGTCGCCGGCCGGCGCTGCGAGGTGCCGTCGGCGAGACTTTGTTGAGGAGGGGCGGTGAGAGAGGACCGCGTGGAGGGCGCTCATTGGCTGCGCACCGTATATTGCCTTTTAAGGCTTGGTGACGTCAGCGTCTCGCTGGTCGAGGCGCTGGATCGCCAACATTCCGCCCACCTTCGTCAGAATGGCGAACGGTCCTTACTCCTTGGGAAGGAGTCGAATAACCTTGGCGATGGGTCGGCGAAGATTTGTGGTGGCCGTGTGCAGGTCGACCACGCGAGTGATTCCATCACTCCCTGGATGGACGGCGGTAACTCTGGCGAGGGGCCACTTGGCTGGAGGCGTGAGCTCGCTTCGAACGAGCACGAGTTCGCCTACAGTGACTGGTGGTTGAGGTTGTTTCCACTTCTGACGGGATTGCAGGGACGTCAGGTAGTCCGTTGACCATCTCTTCCAGAAGTGCTGGGCCAGCTGACTGATCAAGAGCCAGCGCTTTCCTGCTGGAACGTTGTCGTTGGTGACATCTCCTTCAGGAACTATAAATGAAGATCTTTGTATGAGAAAGTGTGACGGTGATAGGAAGTCAAGGTCAGAAGGATCGTCAGTGAGAGCGGTTAAAGGTCTGGAGTTAAGGCATGCTTCAATGCGACACATAAGAGTAGCAAGTTCAGAGAAAGTGAGAACTTGATCCCCAATGGCTCGGCGCATGTGATGTTTAGCCGATTTAACGGCTGCTTCCCAAATGCCTCCAAAATGGGGAGCACTGGGAGGATTGAAAATCCAGGAGGTTCCTTCTTTTGTAAGAGACCGAACAACTTGAGAAGAGAATTCTGACGAAGCATCTACCAGCTGTCTCAGTTGAACATCTGCCCCGACGAAGTTAGTACCTTGGTCAGAGTATAACTCCTTGCAATGACCTCGACGAGCCGTGAAACGATGAAAAGCGGCGATGAACGCCTCACTTGAATAATCCTCAACTACCTCAATATGAACGGCTCTGGTGGCCATACAAATGAAGATGGCAATATAACCTTTCATCGTGCCTTTACCTCTAGGTTTAGTGAGACGCAGATGAATAGGCCCGGCGTAATCGACGCCAGAGCGTTCGAAAGGTGACGACTGACAAACACGAGCTTTGGGTAATTCGCCCATTAATTGGGAGGGCACTCGCGCAGCATAGCGAGAGCAAGTAGTACATGCTCTGATGACTCCTTTAACTTCAGCTCGTCCCTTAACAATCCAGTATCGTCGTCTGAGTGTAGCAAGGGTTAACTGAACACCACCATGAAGCGTACGTTGGTGAGCGTCCCTGATTAATAAAGTAGTAAAGTGACACTTAGCAGGTAAAATAAGAGGATGCTTAGCATCTTCTTCGAGAAGAGAGTGAGAGAGTCGACCGCCCACCCTGAGCAAATGATTTTTTATCATGGGGTTTAGTGATAACAAAGGGCTTTTAGTCGAAAGTTTACCTGTTCTACATAATTGTTGACATTCTGACTTAAAATATGCAGTTTGGACTAAATATATCAGACAAAGTCTGGTGTTCTCAATCTCACTAGCAATAACCTGAATGGAAGAAAAATGACTATCTCTAAACCACTCGAGAGTGAGAATAGAAGATAGGTACAAGTTTCTTCGGCTTAGACATGACGATGAGTATATGAGTATAAAGATGATCTTATACCTACGCCAGGCACAGATCAAAGCGACGGGATCCTGACGAAGATTGGGTCCAACGTGTAGAAGATCGTTGACCGAGACACCTGATTTGGACTTACTCGAGCCATTGAACACTGTACGCAACTTGGTCGTCGTACTTGTTCCTTTCCACACACCGTGATATGGTAAGAAGGCTTGAGGTTTGTTAGAAGATGGATTAAATTTTGTAGAGAGTGACATATGACCAAGGTCAATGTACTCTTTCATGAAATCACTATAGGCTAATTTGAGTTTCTCGTCTTTAGCTAGGTTTGCTTCTAGACGAGTGAGTGCGCGTAATGCGGCAGAATGAGAGTTCTCGAGATGAGCAGAACTCAACTGGTCTCGACTTTTCCAGGGTAGGCTTACTATGTACCGACCCGACTCATCCTGTCGAGTGGTTTTTTGATAGAAGTGCTCGCAAGCTTGTTCGTCAGGCGAGTAAGATTTTTGTCGACGGGTATTTCCTCCGCCCTCCAAAAATCTTGTACGAGCTCCAAAGTTTGGCTTCATGCTCGCAGGTATTTGAGCAATGAAGAGAGATTGGCTCTAGCCCTATTTCTGGAGTTAT
Source organism: Torymus aiolomorphi (assembly GCA_036365515.1). Taxonomy (NCBI): domain Eukaryota; kingdom Metazoa; phylum Arthropoda; class Insecta; order Hymenoptera; family Torymidae; genus Torymus; species Torymus aiolomorphi. The sequence continues at coordinate 224,745,375 of CM070874.1, read as the reverse complement.
GGATGGGAGATTACCTGTCAAGAGCCATCCAAGTTTGGAATTCAGAGCTATAGGTTGAAGCTTCTGACCCTTAATTATCTGGCTTTCAATGATTTGCGCATAAACGCTAGCACCGAGTAGAATATCGATACGTGAGGGATCGAGATACTTGGGCTCTGCTAGTTGCAGCCCTCGTAAGTATTCGAAATTTGTATTACCTCTTACAACGGGAGGCTTATACGACGAGAGTTTTGGCAAAACAATGCCATCAACTTCCAAGGAGAAAGCTGAATCAAAATGCGGTTGTATAGTAAGACGCGCTACTTTAGAAGAAACAGCCGCTGTCCTTTCACCTATACCTTGGATGTGCGTGTGACTGGTTCTACAGTTTAGAGAAAGCAAGTTACACATAGCTTGTGTAACAAGTGAGATTTGAGAACCAGGATCAATCAGCGCACGAACTAGAATTTTGGTTCCGTTAGGACCAAGGGCGTTAACCCTAGCGGTAGCTAAAAGTACTCCTGTACAATTAGTACTTTCTCCACTATTGAGGGAGACTGCTTGAGAAGCAGGTTTATCATCAACTTTTGTGATGACGTAATTGCCACAGTTGGGGCTGGAGGTGCTGGTCGCTGAGTCAATCTGATCAGTCTGCAACGGACTGATTGCTTGATTGTTGTCAGAGTGCACCATGGTATGATGCTTAGCTTTACAAAGAAAGCATCGGTAGTTGGAAGTACAACTTTTCACGTTGTACCTCCTAAACAGTTGAAACAAAGATTAGAAGATTTAATCAATTCCTTACGTTCAGGAACCGTTTTATTGATAAATCGTTCACATCGATTTGTAAAATGTGATTGATTACAAAATAAACATTTCTTTTTTGATGAGGTATTAGCTGAAGTTTGATGTGAATAGACCGACTGAGCATTGTCTTGCTCTGATTTACGAGGCTTTGAGTTAGGTGATTGTGATTTAGGGTAGTTATTTGAAGATGATCTAGAGCCAGCTTCGATGGCTTCTAGTGTTAGAGTTTGACTACGAAGAAAGGCTTGAAGCTGTTCCATCGTTGGTGGATCGACGCTATCACCTAGGTGTCTTTCCCATTCTTTACGTGTATTTAAATCGAGTCGATTTATCGCAAAGTGAACGATTAAATCACTACCTAATGAGGCAGCTCGATCAAGGGATGTTAAACTGGCGATGGGATTGAAGATTTCCCTATAAATCCGCTTGATTTCCGACGAGGAATCTGCCTTCATTGATTTAACTGCAAAGATTTCTGAAATGTGAGAACTAACAATGCGACGTTGATTTTCGTAATACTCGATTAAAGCCGTCCATGCTCGGTCATAATTATCACCAGATATTGGAAGAGATTTAATTTTCTCAAGTGCCTCACCTATAAGGTGAGTGCGAAGATAATGTAGTTTCAAGACAGGCGTTAAATCTTCGCGTCGATGAATAACTGAACGAAAGACGTCTCTGAAGTTCTCCCAATCAGAGAATTTCCCCGAAAACTTTGGTAAATCTACCTTCGGTAAGGATTGAAACGAAACGTTAGTTACATGAGCAGGATTTGTCGCAACTGGGGCAACATTCGAGTTGGAGGGGCCTTGAATGGCAACTCTTGTTCTAATAGTTTTTAAGTAATCAAGAAATTCTCCTCGGCGGACATAAAAACTATCCTCAACCAAATCACAGAGCTTAGTTGAGAAATAGGCATGATTTATATCAAGAGCCTCGAGTTTCAGAATTGACTCGTGATGTAGCTGAAAAGTCGCATAATTCGCTTCAAGGCCGGCGAGACATGATTCCGCGTAACCTTCCGTCATGTTATCTTTACCCTTAGATTTGAAATTTTTAAAGGAGTTTGTAATTTTAGCTTGGAGTAACAACTGTCTAGTATGTAGTCCCTCCATTTTGAGATCAAGTTAATTAGACTAGTAACGAATTTGACTATTTGAGCTTAGGTTTAAGTAAACTACTCTTACCCACTCGAGAGTAAAGTAAGAAGTAGTGAGAGTAATTACATCTAAGTCTTAACCTAGGTTATAATACTTATGCTACAGTGAAGTTGAGAGGCGCTTGACGACGCGACGTTGACTGCGTCTGCTTTCGTTCCCACGATGAATCAGCTGATTATCCGTAACGTTGATGTGAAGAACTTGAAGTGAAGTTACTGCAGTCGTTGTGATCGCAGCTAGCTCCGCAACGTAGTCAGCTGTTGAAGATGCGTCCAGGTGCGGGTCAACAGTCGAAGTTGCAGTCCAAATTTGAATCAACAGGCAGCAGTATAACTGCAAGGTCCAAATTATAAGTATTTGCTAGGTCGAAATTGCATTCAATTTCTCAAGACTAGTTAAATATTACAAATTAAATTTATAATAAACTCAAACTCAATCAAATTGTATTAATCTCAAATTAAATTTAAATTTTCATTAAATGAAAAAAAGCACTAATTTGACTAGGCAACAGTTGAAAAGTATTTTTAAATAACAAATTGGAACGATACGTGTGTCCAAGTATTAGGACGAAGTATCCGAGCGCAATAGGATCGGCGTTGGGTGCGAAGAAGATGGACTCGTCCGAATACAGCTCCGATCCGTTGATGCGCGCCCCCTGTGGCGAATGATGGACTCGTCCGCCTCCTAATCCTCTTGGTGACGACGTATGCGATTTCCCGGACGTAGCGCGTCCTGATTGTCGTCTTCTTGTAGACGACCCTCCTTCCCTCGTGGAAAGCTCACTATATATACGGCGAGTACGAGCTCGATGCAGTGAAAGCGAGCCAGCTCCACGTGGGTAGTCCTTGTTTCGATGTGTGTGAGCCCCGTAGCGTGTACGCTGCACGCGGGTACTCCTTGGCTTGGCTTGTGTGAGCCCCGTAGCGCGCCGACACGTGGGTGACTCCTGGCTTGACTTGCGTGAGCCCCGTAGCGTGTAGGCTCCACGCGGGTACTCCTTTGCTTGAGTGATGTGGACCCCGTGCGTGTACAATGCACGCTGGTTGTCCGTTTTAGAAATGCTGTGGACCCCGAGCGTGTACAATGCACGCGGGTTGTCCCTGTGATGAAATGCTGTGGACCCCGAGCGTGTACAATGCACGCTGGTTGTCCGTGTCTTGATATCTGCCGGTCACCGTACGAACGCGGTGGCTCGAGAGCTGGCTTTACAGCGCACGCTCTTGGCTACAAGACAAGATGGCTGCCGGTCAACGTACGAACGCGATGACTCTAGAGCTGGCTTTACAGCGCACGCTCTTGGCAACGTCTTGGAGTCGATAGCGACGCACTCCAAGGCGTTTTTAGAAATGGGGAAAATAGCAATTGAATGTGCTATTTCCCTAGGAAGCCTTAGAAGGTGGCTTCCGAGTACACACGACGGCGAATTAACGAGAGAGAGAGACAGCAACGTACGCGCGAAGTCGGCATGCTAGCACATGCGACTTATTCGGCACTCACGACCACGAACACTTTTGATGCGTACCTGTATGGGAAGAAAATTGCTATCTCTACGCCACTCGAGAGTGAGCGTAGAAGATAGAAAAGAGTTGCTTCTTCTTGTGCTGCATGCTCTTCTCCCACGATCCGGCTCGAAGGACCAATGTTTAATGTAGAATGTGGATGGATCGTGGACTGGAGGTTCAAATAATTGAAGGCTTTCGTGTGGAGGTAAATGGCAACTTTATTGAAGTCTCCGTCGTGCCTCCTGGCGTACACTTAGCCGCTGCTGTCTCTCTCGCGGTCGCGCGTGAACTGTCGCCGGCCGGCGCTGCGAGGTGCCGTCGGCGAGACTTTGTTGAGGAGGGGCGGTGAGAGAGGACCGCGTGGAGGGCGCTCATTGGCTGCGCACCGTATATTGCCTTTTAAGGCTTGGTGACGTCAGCGTCTCGCTGGTCGAGGCGCTGGATCGCCAACAATATTTTATATACTCATGGCTACGTAATGCCTTTAGTTACAACTTTTATTAGTCGATAAGTCACTTATGGGCTGGGTGACTTTATCGCAGGAAATATTGGGATTATATGGACAAAATACCTTGATCATATTTGACTATAACAGTTATGACATGTATGTATTATTTTTACAAATAAAATTTTTATTTAACATGACATTTTTACAAAATCATACTTACATTTTCTTTTATTTTAAAATAATGTTTTAATAAAATACTTCACCATTATGGTCACAAAGAATCATATCACATATGATGCCATTAGGTCCATCGGGTTCTAATATATCCAGCGGTAAAGTCACTCATCCTATATTAAGTACTTATAAATGTGGATTTTTTATAACCAATTATGGTATTAATTTATTTATATTAGGACTCGTTCTATGTATAAATGAATAATGTGAAAGAGTTTAAATTATACGATGACTCATATTAAATAGTATTGACATGTGCGTAGCTTGGACTGTACTTTCTTTAATGTTATATTTATACTTATTCGCAAGTATTTTATACATAATACTATATAAGTTATTGTTATAAAATTTACAGCTAAAGAAGAAACCCATGCATTATGGTTTAATGCTTCTTAAGTACTCATAAATGTGGATTTTTTATAATAAATTATGGTATTAATTTATCTATATTATGACCAGTTCTATTTATAAATGAAAAATGTGAAAGAGTTAAAATTATATAATTACTCATATTAAATAGTATTGACATGTGCGTAGCTTGGACTGTACTTTCTTTAAAGTTATATTTATGCTTATTTGCAAGTATTTTATATATAACTCTATACAATTTCCAACAAAAGAAGTAAACTATTGCCAAGAAAGAAATTATTGCCAAATGATACTTGTTCATTAAAGTATATTGTTTTACAGCTTGTTTATTAAATGCAGCAATACATTAAAAACAATATTATATTCATAACATATAACCTTTTACAAACTGTAAGCTCTATTTTAATGATTAAATAGCATTTAGCAATAATGTATTGGAGACAGGATAGAATAAAAAAACATGAAAGTTTAAGGCCTTACCTAGATATAAACCTGGAGAATATAATAAGCGTGAAGGTGACGGCTAGACTTAACCTATAGGCAACCAGAGGCAACGTCTGCGAGAAACTCAGCATGACCTCAGAGATTACAGCATGGACAGCAGCAGGTCTTTCTTCAAGAAGCCACAATGAACCCTCTCTCTCACGTTCGGACTTCTGTCGTCATAACTCTTGAAGCGTAAGCACCGGTTGCAACACGCGGCATTTGATTATGACTGTCGCGCACATGCATTTCCGTACAGGCGTCCCTCTCTCTTCCTCTCTCTTCCTCTCTCTCTAGTTCTCAAACTCTCAATAAACACATGTGGGCGCTGTAGTCATCAAACAACGTGTTGCAACTTGCGCTCTCGTGTTCATGGGTTACGAGTAACGATTAATGACGTGAAAGAGGGTTCATTGTGGCTCCTTTAAGAAAGACATGCTGCTGGCCTTGCTGTCATGTCTGTTGCCATGCCGAGTTTCTCGCAGACGTTGCCTATAGGTTAAGTCTAGTTGCCACCTTCGCGCTTATTATGTTCTTCAGGTTTATATCTAGGTAAGGCCTTAGACTTTCATGTATTTTTTATTCTGGCCTGTCTCCAATACATTATTGCTAAATGCTATTTAATCAATAAAATAGAGCTTACAGTTTGTAAAAGCTGCCTATGAAAATAATATTGTTTTTAATGTATTGCTGCATTTAATAAACAAGCTGTAAAACTATATACTTTAATGATTAAGTATCATTTAGCAATAATGTGTGGGTTTCTTCTTTTATTGGAAATTGTATAGAGTTATATATCAAATACTTGCGAATAAGTATAAATATAACATTAAAGAAAGTACAGTCCAAGCTACGCACATGTCAATACTATTTAATATGAGTAATTATATAATTTTAACTCTTTCACGTTATTCATTTATAAATAGAACTGCTCATAATATAGATAAATTAATATCATAATTTATTATAAAAAATCTACATTTATGAGTACTTAAGAAGCATTAAACAATAAAGCATGGGTTTCTTCTTTAGCTGTAAATTTTATAACAATAACTTATATAGTATTATGTATAAAATACTTGCGATAAGTATAAATATAACATTAAAGAAAGTACAGTCCAAGCTACGCACATGTCAATACTATTTAATATGAGTCATCGTATAATTTAAACTCTTTCACATTATTCATTTATACATAGAACTAGTCCTAATATAAATAAATTAATACCATAATTAATTATAAAAAATCCACATTTATAAGTACTTAATATAGGATGAGTGACTTTACCGCTGGATATATTAGAACCCGATGGACCTAATGGCATCATATGTGATATGATTCTTTGTGACCATAATGGTGAAGTATTTTATTAAAACATTATTTTAAAATAAAAGAAAATGTAAGTATGATTTTGTAAAAATTTCATGTTAAATGAAAATTTTATTTGTAAAAGTAATATGTACATGTCATAACTGTTATAGTCAAATATGATCAAGGTATTTTGTCCATATGATCCCAATATTTCCTGCGATAAAGTCACCCAGCCCATAAGTGACTTATCGACTAATAAAAGTTGTAACTAAAGGCACTACGTAGCCATGAGTATATAAAATATTCTATGTAATTAGAAAATTTTGTATGCTTATAGGTACTTGGTCTCTTTAGCTACAGTTTGCATTAAAGTTGATTTTGGTCCTCTTGTATAAGAGATCTACAATATTATTTAGTTCATTGGGTCCAAATATATTACTTACGCTAAAGCCACCCAAGTCTTAAATCTATCAACGAACAACTGAATTGTGGATCTCAAAGGAGATGTGCCTATAACAAAATAACAAAATGAATAAATATATAATTTAAAATATTTTAAAATGTATATTAGACTATAACAGTGAGTGGTGGACAAAAAACCTCAATTATATGAAATAAAATAATGAATGTGCAAACAATTTATTTAAAAATGGATTAAAATTTATAAACTATCCACAATATTAATAAAGTCATCCACATGTCAATACTCTTTTATATGTGAAGTGCTTTTATAACTATATGTGAATTCACCAAGACCAGTCAGGACACAAATTTGAAAGATACTTTCGACTTTGTTCTGTTATATGAGGTTTGACGCAAAATTTCAGCTGAGTTCTGTCAACGGGGACAACATCGCCAAGACGTCGCCTCCTCGCGCGCCATGTCGCCGTCGCCATCGTGACTGTTCTTGCGGTATCTACTAATATCGAGTACACGTAGGCGCGCTCGGCGCCGGCCTCGTGTGAATTTGCTATCACGGGTCGGCGTCGAGAGCGTGAGCACGAGGCTCGTTGAACATCGTTTCTTCTTTTTCCACATTAAGCAAAATATGATCAATAAAATTATTCTAATGTTGTAGGTGTGTTACATGTCTCTATTATTTACTTACAGTTGTTCGGTACATTACAATTGTTATAATAATAAAGTTAATTCTATATTTTTAATTAAATTGATTATTTTTTAAAATGTAATACTTGCAAATAATTATACTAACATTCTAATGAAACATTTGCACGATAATATATTATCGTTCAAAGTTTCATTAAACTGTTATTCTTCATTTATAAGCAGTATTAAACTACTAAATAATAAATAAATTGAGTTATATATCAAGCAGAGCATATTCCCGGATTTTGGAAAAAATCATGTAATTGATCACAAGATTTTTTTCAATAGGGCATACGCTCTATTTGGTCATATTCAGGGTGGCGAAAATACTATTTGTACCGAAATACATATTTTTATACTTTTATAAAATAAAACATTTAAAAATATATACATCTGTTTAATTTTTTCAGTTTGTTTTATTTACATCTCTAGTTTCATATTAGAAAATAAATTAAAACGATTAAATTAATTTAAACAATTAATTACAGTAAAAAATAGTATTAATTCATTTAATATTGTTAGTGGAAACATGAGACTCGCATGAGACTTACATGAGAATTTGGCATGACTCACCTGAGAATCACGTGAGATTCAAGTGAGTCTCATATGAATTTTTTCAGCCGAATTGTCTACATCCATGTGGATTAGTTGGAAGCCACGTGGATTTTTCAAATCGGGCTGGTTCTCGGAATCCACATGGATTTCAAATAATCCACATGGATTTTCATCATGGATATCCGCGTGGATGATCCACGCGGATATCCATTTGAATCCATGTGGAATCCATGTCAATCCACGTGGAAATCCACGAGGATATCCACATGGATTATCCACGTGGAAATCCGCGTGGATATTTTCAACAGGGCATGCACAGCTGTTGTTTTAGATTCATATAATTACTGTGATACAAACAGCCTCTTCATCCAAAGGGTTGATTTTAGTTTTCATGTTCATAAACGGATTTTGAAGTGAACATTTAGTTTAAAAGATGTAAAGGTGTGTTAGAAAAGTTATTGAGAGTGTAATATAAGTGTGCAGTGACAGTAGAATTGAAGTTTTACAAATAGCTTTCTAGTACTTATTGTTATTAGAAACTTTATTCTTAAAATAACAGTGATCGATACTAAAAATTAAGTTCATATTGACTCTTAAAAAAAAAATAATGTACAGATTCAAATCAATTTGGAAAACAAGCGAAAGATGTATTATTGTTTAGAAAAATACTATGAAACCTTCGCTACTGCTAGAAAGCTACTATCATTAACCCAACGACTGAATCTCAATATGATGTAATTGACATTTTACTTACTGAAGTGAAAACTGTTATGCACTGTAATACATATATATATATTAGTCGTATTCTTTTCATTAAGTAATAATGTATTATGTAAAAAAGAATAATGAAGGAAAAGTAAAAAGTTTAAGACTATCAGACATTAAAAGAAGATCAATATAGGAGTGTTGCTGCTATAAACACTTCTTTAAGCATTTGGCTATGGCGATACTGGCTTCATAATATTCATTCAAGATTTTGACTTTCTCAACACATTCCACATTACCTTCAGTATACAATAACCCATGGCTGAAAAGGTTTCTTAAAACTATGTAGGAAATTTATGTTTGACCACCCAACAATGCTTAACTGACTGATGTGGCTATGGCTGTTGCTGCTATCGTATACTCATATAGCTTACAAATCTGATGGACCGCTTACTGAGGTATCAGAATATTTGTTTCAAATGTAAAAGATATTAAGCTAAAAAACAATACTTTTTTATATTTCAGGCCAGAGAAGGTGTTACAGAAGAAATAAAGATGGATTTGGGTAATTTTATATTTAAAGCTGTTTTCTACATATAATGTAAATTTTGAACCCTGTGTAGACTCCAGGTCCAGGAACTGCATATATTTTGATGGTTCAGGTCTTAAAATCTTGGTATTTTATACCACTATGGACTGAAGAGTTGTATGTATCATATTTATTTGAGGAAATAATTTTTGACGGCCAAAAATTGCAAAAAAATCTAAATTTCACTTAAATTTAAGATTTTTTAGCAAGTTTAGGCCGTAAAAAATTATTTCCTCAAATAAATATGATACATACAACTCTTCAGTCCATAGTGGTATAAAATACCAAAATTTTAAGACCTGAATCATCAAAATATATGCAGTTCCTGGACCTTGAGTCTACCCAGGGTTAAAAATTTAGAAATGGCCATATCTTTGGATAAAAGCGATGAAAAAATTTTTTTCAGGGCCTATTTTATCAGAAATTAGTTATATTTTCAGTATGTTACTTTTATATATTTCTAATTAGTAAAATTAATTTTTTTAAGGTCATTTAATCAAGAAAAAGCCAAAGGTGTCTGAACTTCCTCCTGTCATTTCATCGTCCACGAAAACAGAAAAGAAAACAATATAGTATATTTTTACAAAAGGGTGCATTTATTACTCGTCATGATAGAGGATTGTATTACAAGTAGCAATTAAACTGCGTTTCCACAATTGCTTTTTTTCTATCGAACAGAAGCCATATCAATAATGCTTATAACAAACGTCAAATTGAACAAATAGATCAATACTATTAATTACAGATAATTACAACTAACCTGTACAATAATGATAGTGTTTGAAATCGAACATTTAAATAAAATAAACCAATTGAATAGAATAGACCAAAATTTGATTTAGGCAGAAAATTGTCTCATGAAAAATGTTGGTTTCAATGGTAAAGCATGATAAAATTCTTTGTGATTCATATGTGTGATACGAAATGGCACAAAATTGAAGAAATTTTAAGTTTATTTCAAAGATAACCTCAGAATATACCAGATAGATGTGCCAAAGTGTGCGCTTTTATTATGTCAGTAAAGAACTAGAATCTAAATATTGAATAAAAATTTAACTGTAATTATTATCCCTTGCATATTTCCTGAGAAAACTGATTATTCTACCTCAGGTGCTTCGTTAATACATCGGTTAACGTTGATTAGCTTATAAACGGAATGATTGCTATACTATCAACAAGGATTTAGTGAGTATAAATAATATTTTAAACCCATTTCTCATGGCAACTGACTTTCCTACAAGTATTTTCTTTCACCAAAAAATTCCGATGTATTTTATATGAAAAAGATACTCTTACACTACCCAAAATCATCCAAAAAAAGCACTACAAACAAACACACGCAAACCCGATTGGCGTAACCAAACGTTTCATTAAAAAGAAAAGTCTCGTAACATCTGCTCTCCCAGTTCGGTACCGATAGCTCTCCCAAAGACCTCGCACTGCTCCCGCCCACCTCGCGGCACATCCCCGCGACCATGCCGATAAAACGACCCTCCGCCGTCGCTACACTCACCGACCTCATCTCTCCATGAAAAAAGAAATACATAAAAACCCTATATACGCGCGTGTGGCAGCCCTCGTTATCGGGCGGCAATAAAAAAATACCCTCGCTTGTCTCTGCCGTCCCCCGCGCGAGCGAGTTTAAAATTGAGTTTGAGTAAGCTGCGCTCACGTGAGATGGTAGTGGTATTCTTCCGCTTCTTACGCGCGCGATGAAATTAGCAGTTAATTATGGCGACGTTTTCCGCTGCGCGGTGCAAGGTCGCTGCGAGCGGCTAACACGGTGTACCCGGGGACCTCGTCGTGGAGGATCCTCAAGATGGGAGACGAAATGTCTTTTCTTAAGTTTTTTGTAAAACGTTGGTTGAACAAACAAAATTGGATGTTTTTGGGAGGCGTGTTAGAGTTTTTTAATCTTTAATTTACAAGAAAATCGGAATCAAATTAGCATGAAGGATGAAAATTCTCTGGATATTAATAGGTAATTAATAATTTAAGGAGTGTAGCTTGTTTAAGAAGTGTACCAAGTGACTGTTCAAAAGGTCGCAAAAAATTAATAATTAGGCAATAGAATCAAACGTAAAATAATTATATACTAATTATTATAATTGTATTCTTTTATAATCTTTGTGTACTATAATTGAAAAAGTTAAATTAATGAAGTAAGAAATAACTTCTTCAAAATAAAGAAGAAAAATTTGCGTTCTCATGATTAATGTAAATTTAAAAAGAAAAATAAATTATTAAAAAAAAATGTTATGATTTGATTTTATTGCCGATAATAGGGCAATTGGAATTGCAAAGGTAACGGTGGCATCTGCAATTGTTGCATAGACACTCTCCTTATACCTTGCTCCAAAGCTTGCTCGAATAATTTTCTTTGATCTTCTTCTTTTTTCCATTTTTTATAGTTATTCAAGTCCTGAAATAAAATTGAATTATATTATATCTTGCCGTTTTTTGAAATTTTGTCTTTAATTTTCAATGATTATCATTTCGTGTATTACCTTATTAAGTTCTTCTATTTTTTTTTTTAGTTCTCGGTTCTCATTTTCGAGAGCACCTTTTTGATCAAGAGCCGCAGCTAACTCCTGTTTCATTTTGATGTTTTCTTCCTTCAGTTGGCGATATGGAACATATGGGGTCACTACACCCACACGTCCATAATAATTTTGATAATTGTAGCCTTGGTTGCCCCAACCATTATAGCCATGCTGAAACTATTAAATAATTATATTATTAAAATATAAAACGTATTCAAATTTTATCTGTAGATTACAAATAATCTAAAATAAATACAATCCGAGTTTCAATAATAAATATTGAACAAATGTGTGGATGTTAAAAAGTAAAATAAATTTTCACTTAATAAAATTTCAATATTAATTGTGTATAAGTATAATCAAAGTAAAGCAATAGTGTGTTTAAAACTAAAAAATAAATGTAATGATTATACTTACATAATTATTATCATAACACTCTAATTCATATACTATACCCCAGCATTTCGGCCGCCATGATCCGCTACTCCCTGGGCTTCAGGCCCTACTTGTCGTGGTTGCTGTTGTGCACGATTGTTGATTTCAACACGCGCCGTGTTGTTATTTCGCGCAGGAATTATGTTTTCAACCGGAGCATTGCTGTTCTCACGCTGAGCATCGATGTTGACATGCGGATGATTCTCATCGTTATCGTGTTGATCATTGTCACCCCTGCCGCCCGTAAATGGCGGCAAGACATTGTTTACGTCGCCTGCGGCGCTGCTTCGGGTTCTCCTTCCTGTAAAAAAAAAATATATATATTTATACATATGCGCCATATATCGTCACGCCGTATATGAAAAAAACCAACGTCTAAATTCTCGCGAAGTACAGCCATTGCCGCGTGCAAAAAGCCATAGTATGGGCACATAATTGGCTTTTTTCGCTCCAGTGGAGAAGTTGGTTTCTTCATACCACGTGATAACATATCACTCTATTAATAAATTAACAGGGCAGCGCCCTCTTGACGAATATAATTATTATATTTTAAAAAATAAGTAAATAAAATAAATTACCTGATGACATAATTAGTTGTAAAATCCTTAAAAAATTAGTCACAACGCACGGTATAAATTAGTACTCCGCGATCCGTTGCTGAGCGAAGTCGGAGAGGAAATGGAAGAGGAACAGGATTTCACAGGAAGCGAAGAACAGAAATACCTTTTAGTTAGGGGGATGCCTTACTCAACTGTTACCGACCGACGAGGAGCACTGCAGTGCATGCGCAGTGCGCTGAGCTGCTTAGCATGCACGCCGAATCTATTATTTTTATTGTTTATAACTCTGTAGCAATGCTGCACATTACCCGTATGGTACAATAATCTATTTTTTTTTGTTGCGAATTATGCAAAACGAAGAGTTCATTGCCCTAAGTTTTATAATGCTCTACCTTCCTGCAAAGTTTCAAGTCAAAATATCTATTAGTTTTTGCGTAAACTTTGACAAAAATTTTGACATTCACTGAACTCCACCTCGAAATTTTTGTCAAAGTTTACACTGAGAAAACTGTCGTAGGAAAATTTACTGAAAAACTAACAAAAATTACTATATTTGATAGCAACGCGGGGATATAAGCAAATTATAAAAAATTTTGCTATAGTTCAGGAATATTTACAAGGTATCTTAATAATTTTTACTACTACACATAGCAAAAAGTGCCCTCTACATGTAGTACTTATTGCGTGCACGCCGGGAGCACGTGTCTGATTGAGGTTATGTTTCTCCCGCAATTTGAGATTATCTTCCTTTTAAGTTATCAAAAACATCGACAATATCGATTCAGTTGTTTTATTTTTACGTTGTGCAGGTGAGCTATGAGTTATTTCTTTATATTATCATAGTTATTTATTGCTATCAAATAATCATCAAAGTTCTCTCGTAAGCGAAGGTAGCCAATGTATCAGTTCCAAAATTTTGTACTCAAGAAGCTCACGTGGGTAAGAGGTTAGCGCGTCTGCCTAGCGTGCGGAGGGTCCAGGGTTCGAATACACAACCACCGTAAAAAAAAATTTTTATTTCCTTATTTATTTCTTGTATAGCTAAATTTAATTAATAATATATTAAATATTGTATAAATATTAGATATCCTATAGATATAAAATCATGAAAATCAATTTTTTTTAAGTTTAAGCTTGGCTACAAAAATTACTATATTAGTTAGCAAAAGTACCTAAATTTCCATGATATCCCATCGTTGCTATAAAAAATAGTAATTTTTATTAGCTTTTCAGTAAATTTTCCTACGACAGTTTTCTCAGTGTACGCAAAAACTAATGGATATTTTGACTTGAAACTTGACAGGAGGGTAGAGCATGGCAGAACTTAGGGCAATGAATTCAGTTCATTTCTTTTTTTATAAAGTGAAAACCGCGGAACCGACTCGGTCGGTAAAAATTGAGTATGGCATCCCCAGTCCGGTCAAGTTGTATGTATAAGTATTTGTCTATTAATATAAGTATTTGTCTGCGCATTGGAATATACATTCCTAAACTGTGATTTGTCATCTATTTTAATTTCTACACCTTATTTAGAAAAGAGTTTTGAAATGTGAATCCGAACAAAATTTATCGAACAAAAAATATTACATTGCACCCTGTTATATACAACAATAGTACTTTGGAGAATTATTTGTAAAGAACTACTTCTGGCATAAGAGCGACAAAGTTAACAAGGAGAAAACTCTGAAGAAGATGGAGACGAAGAAAATGAAGGAGAAAGACAACCGCAGTAAGAAAATAATTACAAGATAAAATGAGATGAACACTGATGCAAACAAAAAAGTACACACACGCACACAAAGTAAATATAGGGAAAGAGATGTTCTTGTTAAGTTAGATATTTATCTAGATAGATAGATAGATAGATGGGAAAAGACAACACGGACACATACTACTCACATAAACAAGCAATCGAAATCCAAACAGAATAAAATTATATTTGTGTACTGAAATAATAAATTTAATTTTTAATACATTTTATTATAAGAAAATTTTTATTACAAACTCATTACAAAAACTATAAGATATGGAAACAATTCGTTTTAAATCTAAAATTAAATATTTAAAATAAAAATGATGAATCTTATCCGTAAGGTAGAACAGTACAAATCATGTGTCTGTCACTCGGCTATAACTTTCAGTTAAAAAATTAAAACTTGAAATAAAAATATCTTCGAACATCTTTGTGCCAATATGGGGCATAAAGTAAGTTTATTAATGTAACCTTGTGCTTCATCTAACCATTTATATGCTTCTTGAACATACCCAGCATGCTAGAAAGTAAACTAGGGGGGCTGCGCCCCCCAGCGTGCCTTCGGCACGCCATCCCCCCCGCCCCCACACACACCTGCTCCTCGCTTCGCTCGTCGCCCGCTAATAGACACGACCGCAGTGCTCAGAAGAACCTGATACTTTCATTATTGCAAAAATTGTAATACTTTATTTATCGTTTTCATCATTAAAATAAACATATAGATCTACAGTAAAGTTTAAATAAAAATTGTCCATTTACTTTTACACATTTATTTCTTGTATTTTCTAGAAGGTTTGCGTTTTAGTTCTACATGTATAAGTATATTTAGATAAATTATTAAATATAGTCTATTATGTATATTAATTTAATATGTACTAATTTATGTGATTAAAGTGTACATAGAAATATTGAATATAAGTATCATGATTGCAGGTATATTTAAAATTAAAAACATAGTTATCATAATTTTTATAGAAATCGTTTTTATGATTTATTAATTTTATTTATGAAAACGTTAAATGTAAACAAAAATTTTGTTTTAATATTATCCACAACTTTTGTATTCGAAATTTTTGTAAATAGTCAAGTTCTGTTGAATTATGTGAGAAAAACTATTGTTTCATTACTCTCGATTAATAAAAAAACATAGAATTAAATTTTATTCAGGTCTAATGAAAGGTGGGGACTATAGCTGCTGACGACTGTTCTTAACTACATATACTTATATATATAATTTCAATTACGAAAATATACTCGCGGCACATTCTCACATACATTAATGCCGCGAAGCGAATAGGTGAAAACTGCAGAATTAGGGCCGTTAGGCCTGTTATACGTAAAAAGTAATAGAGAACAGATATAGAAATAACATGGGTTGCTATATCTATATATACGAGGAACAGCGAGGAATAAGTGCTGTTCCTCATATATGTATATAGATATACTAACCCATGTTATTTACTGTATCTGTCCCCTGCTCCTTTTTGCGTGTAACGGGCCTTACGAAAAAAACTCAACACTGATGCATTCGGCAAGACGGCAACGGCAATCTATATTATAGCGCTGCGTGCACATGAGTACTATTGCAGGATTGCAGCAGCCGCATAAAGCTGCATCTACACGGCGTGCCACGAGCCCCGAGCCGCGGCCCTAGGCAAAGACAGATATACGAATCCTATAGGATTCTATTCATCTCTGATAGGATTTCGTATATCTCTGTCTTTGTCTAAGGCCGCGGCTCGCGGCTGGCGGCACACCGTGTAGAGGCAGCTTTACGGCTGCGGGCTGTGCTACATCATGCTACCTCATCTCAAGAAGTGGTCTACTAATTCTTTGAATCTTTCGCCAGAGGCATAGTTCAGCTGTAATCGTCTTGGAGGCTGGAGCTAGTGCATGAGGAAACACTGTTTCATAGTGTTCAAGCATCTTTAAAGTGGCATCAGGCGTTTTATGCTGCTGAGCCTCTGGTAATTTCTTATAATAAGATGTATTTTCAGGGTTTATTTGCAAAAGATCCTGATATACTTGTACTGCTTCTGTGTATCGTCCTAATGAAAGTCTTAATTTACCTAAGCATTAAATATAAGTAATTATTAATAGGAAATATTAATGCTAGATTGGACCGATTTGGTCTATTGCAAGTAATAAAACATTTAATACGTACTCATACAGATAAGTGAAGATCAGTGAAGCATTCTTCCAATACAAAGAGCGATATCAACTCTAACTCATCTCAATATTGATCATCGATATCAACTCTAACTCGTCATCAATATTAACTACATTGATGGGTTCAGTTCCCAGCAAGAAGTGACGACAACCAACATCTTTTCTTGAAGAACACTTAAACTATATATACAACATCTTAAAGTACTTCTTACATATAGCTATTATAATTGGTCCACCATCCCTGTGGTGGCAAAAATGCTGCATGAAGTCTAGAATCATCAGTATCTGTCTCTATCTCAGAGTCAGATGTGTAACAGTTGTTCTCAGATTACCTTCTGAAAAGAAAATAAAATTAAAAATAAGACACAAAGCGTTTTTACTACTACTTAACGTTACATGTAACATATAAGTAACACATATAATCAACTTACAAACTGTGGTGGCAAAAATGCAGATGTCTCGATCAAACTCGATTGCTAATGAAAGCTTTTCATAATTTTTAGAAGTCTTCATAAGGCTGTAGCCATGTGAGCTTTTGGCAGTGTTTTTATTTCAGTGAGCAGTATATTTACATAGCTCGCTAGAACAGTTGTATTGTGTGCACGTCTAGATATTTCATTAAAATTCTCAATAGCTTTATGTAAATGTAAAGGCTGATATTTCACATTTTCTTCTTGTTTTTTCTTTTTTTTTAAGAAAATTCACATCAAAAGAAATTTCTGCTTCTCTTTTTTTTATATTTGGTTGTAATGCATAAATGTGATTTGGCAGTTGATACAATGTTTTTTCTTGAATATTGTCAAGATCAATTGTTTCAATAAATGAAGTACCTTCTGCACTATTATCATCTGTGATACGATTCACTGGTGGTTCACTCTTGATTCGTTGACTATATTGGTTGAAGTCACCAATAAATTCATCATCTGCGATATGATTATTATTATTCATCGATTCGGGTTAAGCAAGCCTTTTCCATTGGCGTCAAACTTTTATTATCTAACACTTTTTTGTTGGCTTGAACAAAAGTATCCCGCAATGTACGCCAACGCGTTTTCACGTAATTCACTGAAAAATAATAATTAATTATTATTCATTGAAAAAAAGTCATTGTGGAAGATATTGTTATAATTAACATACCTTCTTTTTATATACCATGAGTATGGTAAAGATAAATTACAATGTCCTGAAATGATTTGTCGGTAGATTCGTTGGCTGCCTTCGCATTATTCGAGTACAAAGATGGCCTTTTTCTTACTTCTACAATTATTAAAAAATCCAGTGCACTTATGCTATCCATCGTAACTCATTTAGGTATATAATTCTGTAATTCTATACAAATTCTTACTGGGTGCGTTCAATTTAATCGTGTTGCCGGTCGCTCGGGAGTCAGGACTCGAGATAAAGTAATAAGTCGTCTCTACTCGTCTGGCCGTCTGCACAGCGCATGCGCAGAAACGAATTTTACTCGCGGCACGAGTCGCTCGTTCATGTATACTATATCTATATATATTTATATATGTAATATACTGATGTACATGTGTTTTCGAGCAACGCGGGAGCGCTGACGTCACTGACCCACTGAAACGAAACACACCGACTTATATCTATAGTAGTAACAGTTATTGTCGTCGGGAAGTAACTTTGGCGACAGCGCAATTTCAGTAGATGACATTGAAGTCCGGCGTCAAGAACGGCTCGCTATACATTCCGTATTTCAAAACAATAATAGTCGGCTGGTCGTTGAGTTAGTGGTCATTTGATTTACTAACCTATATACATACTCAAGTTCGTTGTGTTGTGTGATTGATATATATATAAAACCGAATTTGTGTATGTGTTCTTCGGCTTTTATGCATCTTCATTCATTATTCTTTGGCTTTTTCTTAGATATATTTTCTTCTTCTTCTCCTCTTCTGTTCTTCTATCTCTTTTGTTAATTAAGGTGTTCCTTTCGCTCTTCTTCTTCTTTGTCTATTTCCGCTACATTGCAGCTGTGTCTTGTTTTATCTGCTTTCGCCCATCTCTCCTTTCTCTGTACTGCTGTTAACACCTCATCTAGAGTAAAGATACACTCTTTTGAAGCTCTTTCAGCCTTTCTACATAAGTATTTCTGTACGAATGCGTCTTTGAATATTAGCCACATCATACCTATGCCATTCTCCATCGGTTTAGTCTCCCAGTCTTCTTTACCAATTTGTACGTCCAGCCAGTCTCTCACCTTCTCTCCATTCCACTTCCATCCTGTCTTAATTATAAGCGTTTTGTCTTTCTCTACGTCTTCTATCTTTAGAAAATTTTTCTCTTTCCTTTCTATCTTCTTTTCAGCTGCTTCCAATATTTCCTTCATGTCCTTCAACTCCTTTTCATACTTTATCTGTAATTCTCTTATAAAAATTAGTAATTAATAATAATATAATAATAATAATTTATATAATTTAAAGATACTGTTTAGAAAACTAATATCACAGGACGAGTGTGCCTCAGTGCAATAATAAATTATCTTATAATAAAAGTTAAGTTTACATCAATAGTATATTACGCATCTATAGAGAGGAAAAAACGCTGTAGATTGCCCATTTTTTTTTACAGTGGTGCGTATACTATTTCTCACGTTACGGGCCAACTCTTTACCTCCCCTGTGTAACATACTATTTCCGTTTATATAGAGGGAACAAAAAACTGTATTACTATATATAAACGTAAAATACTATTTTGTTCGCTTACATAATCAAAGATAATAGTATTTAGCGCCTCTTCGTATGAGAAAATAATAATGTGCAACACGAAAAAAATTGGTGTTGGTCGACTAGTGCATTTTGGGGCACGAGCGTAGCGAGAAACATGCAATCGTCAGCAAACACCTATTTCGCTCCCTTTATGCACAATGTACTAATGTGCAACAAAGGGAAAAAATAAGTTACCGAAAAATACTATTTCGACACTCCGTGCGGAAAGTTCCTTTTTTTTCACACGCTCGGTGAAAAACGTGTGCTCAAACTCGTACTTTCCACACGGCGTATCAAAAACTGTTGTACAATACATTTTCGGAAATGAGATTCTCTAGTTTCTAATCTAGTTTCCCACACTTGTATCGCAAAGTACTATTACTATTCTATACTTGCCTTCTGAGCGCTCCCGCGTTCCTTGATACCCTGGCCGTAAGTATACCACTTCCGCTCCCGACTCAGAAACGTGAAGTCGTATTTTTTTGGTCGGATATGGTGAAAAATCTTATACGCAACATGGGGATAAAGAGGGTCATCCCAGAGCACATGTTTGCCTCTTTACCTTCATAGTTGTGTAATATACTATTAAAAATCGTAACCCAATCAAGATTACATACGTTACATTCTTGATACATACTGTTGACATAAAATGCAGTTGCTTCCCTTGGAATACTAATGAATATAATTGTTGGCCTCTGTTCGCACCTGTAAGGTATATTAAAGACAAGTAAACATTTTTATCATTTTATATAACAAGTATACATAGTACATCTTACCTAATTAGCTTATCGACGCACTAGAAACTAATATTTGAACTCCCTGAAAGTGATTGACGATAATAAATCCATTTCTATTTCTAACGTGAATTTATAAAAAATAATTTATAAAGTAAAAATTTTTTGGATGAAATTTTGTATATTTCTGTATTTTTTATAAAGCAGTATATGATTGCTTGAATTGCATATCAATAGAGTTCTTTTAGTATTCTTTTATCTTTATGTTTTCTTTTTTATGTGTTCTTTTAGTATTCTTTTATCTTTATGTTTTCTTTTTTATGTGGCAGTAAGTAACTAAAGTCATGCACTTTAAGACAACGCAGGAAAACAATAGTACATTGTACAACAAGGGGCGAAAATGAGCTATTTCAAGCGAGTGCTGAAAACACACCGTATTTTTTTCAACGAGTGCGTGAGAGACCTTTTTATATGCATGAAAGTTGTGTAGAGGATCGTGCATTTCGAGTCGTGCACAACCCAGTTTAAAAACTATTTTATATTATTCTAAACTGGTCAAAAAGCCATAAAATATATAAATTTGACAATAAGAGAACAATTTCATAAAAACTCGTTGTAGTGGGGAAAAAAAAATTTTTTCCGCAGCGGGGAAAAAAAATTTTTTTCCCCGCTAAACTGTGAAAAAAAAAAAATTTTCGTTCGAGCGGGGAAAAATAGATTTTTTTCATTCTTTCCTAAATCACACTCGAAATGCGCGATTTTCGACACGGTTTTCAGGCATGAAAAAAGGCCCATTTCATGCACGTGTTGAAAAAAATATTTTCCGGCATTATATTTAACATGGTTCCATCTTCTTGTGGAATGCGAATGTTAAATGAAATGATAGTATTATCAATTATGATTATGATTTTAATATTAAAACCCTCCTCCACCCCTGTACTTGACAGGCTTCTTATACACTAACATTTACTATTATTGCCATTATAGATATATGTGCCGTTCTTTTAGTATAATTGTTTTATTGTTTTTATTTAATATCTTTTGCAACATTTTATGTATTTTGCATTAAACAATGTATTTCTATACAACATAGGAAAGCATAAATGGTTTTTCATATCATGTTGATATGTTATCATATTTGTTGGTTGTTATATTATGATAATCATGCAATATTTTAATATAAAATCACTCCTCCACCCCTGCAAAAGGCAGGCTACTGACATTTCTATATTTAGTTGAAAAAATCAATTCATGCTTATATCATTCTGTTAATGCTACTTAAAAGTTATAGAAAAATAATGGAAAAACTGTCATGCAGTAAAAAAAAAGTTATATGAAATACATGCAATAATATACATCACATGCTCGAGGAAAACGTTGCAATGTACGTTCGATTATTATTTTAAGTAAATGTTGTCTCAGAGAATATTTTTGCGAATAGTTTACCGCCATGCAGTAAGAAAAGTAATATCAAAAACATGCCATGATTATATATCTCATGCTCGAGGAAAACGTTGCAATGCACGTTGGCTTATTATCTTAACTAAGTGTTGCCTCATTAGAGAAGCATTTTGTGAATAATTTACCATCGAAGGGTCAGTGCCGAAAGCTATTTCGGTGACAAATGCAGCCGCATAAACGCCACAACTTACGGAATCTGGTTGTCTGGTAACCGGAATGAATATAATATCATCTGATTTAACATAGCCATATCGTGCTCGTAAATATTGTTTTTCTTGTTCATGCAGAAAGTTGTATTCTAAACGATTCAGACTATCGTAAATAAACAAATCGCATCCATTAAAAAATATACATATCCAATGTTGAAATTGGTTACCTCCTACTATTTGTATATGTTTTTTTTTACTTGAAGGTTTCAGTAAATTAATATAAACAAAATGTTGAACAACATGAATTTCAAAATCAGGTAAATGTCATCTAACTATTTTCATAAATGTTTCAATCGCATCGTCAAGTAATAAATCATTAATATCCATTATATTGGAAATTACATTATTAATATTTATTGATGAATTACATACATCAATTGATTCTGATATTCTTCATTATTTAAAGCAGGATATGGACCACTAGCTGTTCCTTTTGATTTTTTAATATCCAAGTTAGAAATTTGGTCGCTATTATTTCTTTTTCGAGATCCAAGTTTTGCCATTTTTTGTAATTGCATTCTCATTTTATTAATTATTGATTTATTTTTTATTCTAGATTGCGAAGCCTTTAAATCTATTTTAACATTAATTTCCTCTACACCATCGCTACAGTCAGATTCATATATATTTTCATTTTCAATTATAGCTAAATCGATTTTGTTGTTTTTTGTGACACGTTTTAACTTTTTATTCTCTTTTAATTCTTCTTTGGCTAGTTGAGCTGCAATTCGACTTTCTTTTTCACTTATAGCATTTAGAATATAAGTTGGCTCTTTGATAGGCATATTTCTACGTTTGCGACTATCAATAATTTCTGGTACTAAACATTCCATGTAAAACCTCGTTAACTTCGGTTCCATTTTGATCTCCCAAAATTGTTTGTCGTACTTTTCCCTGATAATATGAATGCCTTTTGGAGTATATAAAATGAATAAACAATAATTCCTTTCACTGATATGGGAGTGATCCTTGAACTTGATAATAATAATCATGATTCCGATTTAATTTTTTAATATTTATACGATCAAAAATATCTCTAACAATTTTTACTTGTTTAATAGCTTGTAAGGGTGTCAAGTCTCGGGCAGTATATGGCGATTTAATTTCAATCATACCATCTTTATCTATTTTTCCATCTAAACTTGCAGCTAAATATGGTTTTTCATTGTCGATTAATAAACCAGCTGGTTCGATTTTAACGTTCATTTTCTTCTCCACTAGAGGAATAGCGACTTTCTCCATGTCATGACCATATTGTAACTGAGGTAAATCTAATGGAACAGGATACAATATACTCGTAACATTTACTGCGCAGGATGTGGAATCTCTTGCTTTGCAAATTTTACCAAATTTCGATGCTGTTAATAGTTTTCGTCTTCTTTCATACCACTCATCCGATTCGTTCTGTTTTATTGTATTTCTTTCAATTTCTTGTCGATTGCTTCTATCTGTTTCTAACTGTTGAAAGTGATGACGTTCCAGTTCATCATACACTTCTTTTGAAACATCAGGCTCTTGATGGTTATCTCCATAATGTTTGTCGTCATCACCGAAAGAAAATTTCTTCTTCTGTTTACCTTTTGATTCCGACAATAATCTATTTTGAAGCACTTTAGCTTAGTTATCTTCTTCTACGTGAATAGCAATATCAAAATTTTCTTCTATATATTTACTTAGTATTGTAAATACTGCTCCAGTATTATATTGTATTGCTGCAGTTAAACATCTTATATAATAAGAATCTGCAAAAGCGTGATTTTTGCGTTTTCCATCAATAACTTTGGCAACTCTTGAATTATAGTTTTCTGATGCATTTGTTGTCACTTTACGTAATAAACTTTTTGCAAAACAGCTAACTTTAGTAACTGCATCTTTTATCGTTTCATACATATTACATGATTTTAGAACAGGGATCCAATTCTTTTGCTGTTTTTTCCCAGAGCAACTTAAACCTCGATTCTTACAATGATTATGTTGTCCGAAAAGGTGATTTACAACATTTAAATCTCCTTGCAATTTTTTTGCTTTTTCATCTTCAGAGCAATTTTCATTTACACGCTTATTTACATGAAACATTATTGCTTTACGAACTCTAAAAGCTGATTTTTTAATGAAATTCCTGAAATTGAGGATATTACCTGTAACTTGAGATCTATTGATTTTGCCTTTCGAAGAGTCAACAATTTTATTACACATATTTCGAAACAAATGATTATAACAATACAGCCGACCAACACGCACACCATATTTTCCATAAACATCATTATCTAACAAAGTTTTATAGGTCGCACTGTCCCCATCACCAATATATGTTTTATATATCAAGTTATGTGTTTCAACACTTTTTTGAAAGCCTTTTAAAATACAATCGGTTTCCATACTAGATGAACTTTTTTTATAATTCCAATTCTTAAAGCATCTATGCGCAGGCGGTTTTTCTTTACGTTTTGCTGCTTTAAAACATGTTAAACAAAATTTTTGTCGGACTTCTACGGAGAGAACCTTCTTAGTTTCAACGCCGATAATGACACCGACACAAAGTAAGGAATCATGCTTACCAGATCTATAACTTCTTTTACCGTAGCCGCCATCTCCTTCAACTTCTATCCACGGGATTCCATTGATAACATGTCCTTTTTCTATTGCAATATTTCGTTCAATTTCACCAGCTTTTTTCATTTCGTCGTTAGCTGCTTGCTCTATGATAGGTACTAATGACTTTCTAAGCTTTATATACGTACGGCTCGACATGCATGATATATTCATTCCTGCACATAGTTGCCGCATACCTTCATAACCTGTACCACTAACCACCGTTGCTAGTACACTCATCCGGTTGATAGGGAAACTCTTCTGTTTTTCCTCTTCGGAAGAGATCCATTTATGAAAACTACAATTCATGCATTCAAAAAATATTTTCGTTCCTAAACCTTTATCTGCAGACTCGGTAGCCTTCAAGTCAACCCTATCGCATTTACTTAATGCATGACTTTTGTAAAGATTCACAAAAGATTGTAGAAAATAATTGATATCAACAATTTTTCTGCCTTTGATATTTAACTGACTTAAAAAATCACCAATGTTTGCAATTGCAGTTACTTCATTATACGATATATTTTCTGAGGCAGCAATTTCAGAGTTATGATTAAGATACGAACAGTTTTCAGATTCACTGTTACTTTTATTAACAGGATCTATGTTTTCAGTTTCATTTAGAATACGATCAGTCTCAGTGTTACTAGCACATGACTGGTAATCATTATTATCCATACAACATAAATTATGATCATCGTTTAAAATATTATCCTCAACATTAGTATCAACTCTGCAATTAACGCTTTCCTCAGGCTCTATTGAATTGTTGCACAATTCAATAATTTCAACTAAATCAACTATTTCAGTAATATTATCTTGACCATTTAACTCTTCAGCTAAGCTTCTTCTTTCTAATCGAGCTCGCCGCCTGAAAAAAAATTACGAGTGAGAAATGACGCGCAGACGTTAGCAGATTGGACTTGGCAGCTGCCAGGGACAAATATGGCACAGCATGGCACCCCAAATCAAATTTCTTCAATTATTATAATTTCTAACATATTAATAAAACAAAGAAACCTAAGCAAGGTAACCTTCATTCGGGAGCCTCTAAAACATGTTTATTCCTAGTAGCTGCAAAGTCTGAGCTGCCTAATTCAGCGACACAGTGAGAAACAGCACAGATTTATAGTCACAATTAAATTCTCAAAAAACATAAATAGCAAAAGTATAAAGGTCTCTAAAAAAAAGACTTAAGTCATGACTAATAATTAGAACCAAAACTACCCGAGATCAATTATAATAAAATGGAAATATTTAAGGGCCCATTCATATCAGCTAATATAATTTATAAAATTAAATGTAAGAAAAAAGTAAAAAAATTTCTATTGTAAAATAAGCAATGCAAAATCACCAAAAATATCAGACAACTATAAGAAGTATAAATCCTATATTAGAAATAGGGGTAACAGGAACACATATTAGAAGTGTGATACGTTAATGGAAATTCGAATAAAAGTAAAAGCAAAATATACTAATATTACACAAGCGAAGAGATATCTTCCTAATTAAGAACATTCCCCTAAAAGTGACTCACTATAACATAACTTCGAAACTTAATAAAAAAAAAACAAGCTATTAATTTGAATTATATAATAGAATTTTTAGAATTCGGAATACAAATTATACCTATAGCCAACAGAAACCTGAAGAAAGCACTGAAACAGAACATTCGAATAATGAACACGATTATACTATTAAAAAATTCAACACCTCCCAAAAATAAAATACGGCATTTCATTGTAAATATTCTCATGCCAAATCAGGCACAAGAGTTTTTGTCGGGCAGTAAACCATCCGATCGAAAGTGTGTACCAATGGTGGACGAGAAGTTGAGAGCCTGCGACCATCTCCGCTACCGCAAAATGAAACTGTCGGAGGCGGGCAGGAGGTGCTTCTTACTTCTGCCGTAATTCTACGCGGCGAATTTATATGCAACTATTACATTGTTGTTATCGAGTAGCGTTAGTAAAAAAATTAAAATTATTTATAGCACGATATGACGTAAGTCCGCACTTAAGTCACGCCTACCCGTGACAGCGGACTCAGGCAAACGTGGTATAAAATATCGTACGATACATGTGACTTCAGTGGCCCACAGCTCGGCGTGATTTATCAACCTCGCTGCGCTCGGGCGCTAACATCACCCAGCGATTTGAGGTTAGGATAGGAAACAAAAAAAACAGTTTCTCTTTATCGGCCTTTATTATCGTTTGCCTATTGGGACCCGAGCGCGGCAAGAAAAGTATGATGATCTAAACACACTGCTGTTTTATGGCAAACTCGCCGGTGCGCTCGATTCAACGTGAGCGGAGACGGCGCGAGCTTGCCGCGATCCCCGCTCCCGCAGAATCAAAGTGGACGTAGACCGGCGCGAGGCGTTTCTTATTTCTTCCGTAATTCTTCGGGGCGAAATTTATATGCAACTATTACATAGTAGTTAGAGAGTAGCGTTATTAAAAAATTAAAATTAATTAGTTTCAATGTTTAAATAATTCTAATAATTTTAGGAATAAAACTTAAACTATGAGTAGTTTGGATAACGCGAAACTTGTAGGCACAACTTCCTACAGTTAGCGCCGTTTTAAGTAATGTAACTAAAATATTTCAACGCTTTCGCAAACCGAATATACTTATGATAGCTAATTTAAAATTTGAGGTTAGGTTAGGAGGCAAAATAATAATCTTTCTTTATCGGGCTTTATTAACATTTGTCAATTCTATCGCGCGCGCGCGGCACTAAAACGATGATGATCTAAACGGGCTAACGTGTTATGGGAAACTCGCCTATGCCATCGCGCCTGTGCGCTCGATTCAATGGGAGCGGAGACGGCGCGAGCTCGCCGCGATCTCCGCTCCCGCAGAATAAAAGTGACGTAGTCGGGCTCTAGGCGCTTCATATTTCGTCCCTAATTCTACGTGGCGAAATTTATATGCTACTATTACATGGTAGTTAGAGAGTACCGTTATTAAACAAATGAAAATTATTTAGTTTCAATGTTTAAATTATTCTAATAATTTTAGGAATAAAAATTAATCTATGAGTAGTTTGGATAACGCGAAACTTGTAGGCACAACTTCCTACAGTTAGCGCCGTTTTAAGTAATGTAACTAAAATATTTCAACGCTTTCGCTAACCGAATATACTTATGATAGCTAATATAAAATTTGAGGTTAGGTTAGGAGGCAAAATAATAATCTTTCTTTATCGGGCTTTATTAACATTTGTCAATTCTATCACGCGCGCGCGGCACTAAAACGATGATGATCTAAACGGGCTAACGTGTTATGGGAAACTCGCCTTTGCCATCGCGCCTGTGCGCTCGATTCAATGGGAGCGGAGATGGCGCGAGCTCGCAGCGATCTCCGCTCCCGCAGAATCAAAGGCGCTACCCTGATTAAAAAAAAATATTAAATCCTATTGGATCCTATTAAATTCCCTATATAGTCCATGTATTAAGTCAGTAAAAAATCCTCATTAAAGTCGATTCAACTAACAGCTTTTTAAAGGAATGAATGGGTTTTTTTAATCAGGGTAGGCGCTTCATATTTCGTCCCTAATTCTACGTGGCGAAATTTATATGCAACTACTTATTATAGTGTAGTTACGGAGTAGCATTAGTAAAAAAACTAAAATTATTTTGTTTCTTGGTTTAAATAATATAAATAATTTTATGAATAAAAATTAAATAATGAATATTATGGATAACGCGAAACGTGGACAGTAGATTTCATACAGTTAGGGTCGTTTTAACTAATGTATAAAAAAATGTTCATCACTTACTAAAATCGTAACTACTTATGATGGCTAATACGAATTTTGTGGCTAGGTTATTAGGAGAAAATATAACATTTTATTTTTATTGGGCTAAATGATTCGCAATTGTTCAGCACGAGAGGCATTAAAATGATAATAATCAGAACGAACTGCGGTTATTTGGAAAACTCGCCTATGCCAGCGCGCCTGTGCGCTCGGCTCAACGGGAGCGGAGACGGCGCGAGCTCGCCGCGATCTCCGCTCCCGCAGAATCAAAGTGACGTAGACGGGCTCTAGGCGCTTCATATTTCGTCCCTAATTCTACGTGGCGAAATTTATATGCAACTACTTATTATAGTGTAGTTACGGAGTAGCATTAGTAAAAAAACTAAAATTATTTTGTTTCTTGGTTTAAATAATATAAATAATTTTATGAATAAAAATTAAATAATGAATATTATGGATAACGCGAAACGTGGACAGTAGATTTCATACAGTTAGGGTCGTTTTCACTAATGTATAAAAAAATGTTCATCACTTACTAAAATCGTAACTACTTATGATGGCTAATACGAATTTTGAGGTTAGGTTATTAGGAGAAAATATAACATTTTATTTTTATTGGGCTAAATGATTCGCAATTGTTCAGCACGAGAGGCATTAAAATGATAATAATCAGAACGAACTGCGGTTATTTGGAAAACTCGCCTATGCCAGCGCGCCTGTGCGCTCGGCTCAACGGGAGCGGAGACGGCGCGAGCTCGCCGCGATCTCCGCTCCCGCAGAATCAAAGTGACGTAGACGGGCTCTAGGCGCTTCATATTTCGTCCCTAATTCTACGTGGCGAAATTTATATGCAACTATTACATAGTAGTTAGAGAGTAGCGTTATTAAACAAATTAAAATTATTTAGTTTCAATGTTTAAATAATTCTAATAATTTTAGGAATAAAACTTAAACTATGAGTAGTTTGAATAACGCAAAACTTGTAGGCATAACTTCCTACAGTTAGCGCCGTTTTAAGTAATGTAACTAAAATATTTCAACGCTTTCGCAAACCGAATATACTTATGATAGCTAATATAAAATTTGAGGTTAGGTTAGGAGACAAAATAACAATCTTTCTTTATCGGGCTTTATTAACATTTGTCAATTCTATCGCGCGCGCGCGGCACTAAAACGATGATGATCTAAACGGGCTAACGTGTTATGGGAAACTCGCCTATGCCATCGCGCCTGTGCGCTCGATTCAATGGGAGCGGAGATGGCGCGAGCTCGCAGCGATCTCCGCTCCCGCAGAATCAAAGGCGCTAGGCGCTTCATATTTCGTCCCTAATTCTACGTGGCGAAATTTATATGTAACTACTTATTATAGTGTAGTTACGGAGTAGCATTAGTAAAAAAACTAAAATTATTTTGTTTCTTGGTTTAAATAATATAAATAATTTTATGAATAAAAATTAAATAATGAATATTATGGATAACGCGAAACGTGGACAGTAGATTTCATACAGTTAGGGTCGTTTTAACTAATGTATAAAAAAATGTTCATCACTTACTAAAATCGTAACTACTTATGATGGCTAATACGAATTTTGAGGTTAGGTTATTAGTAGAAAATATAACATTTTATTTTTATTGGGCTAAATGATTCGCAATTGTTCAGCACGAGAGGCATTAAAATGATAATAATCAGAACGAACTGCAGTTATTTGGAAAACTCGCCTATGCCAGCGCGCCTGTGCGCTCGGCTCAACGAGAGCGGAGACGGCGCGAGCTCGCCGCGATCTCCGCTCCCGCAGAATCAAAGTGACGTAGACGGGCTCTGGGCGCTTCATATTTCGTCCCTAATTCTACGTGGCGAAATTTATATGCAACTATTACATAGTAGTTAGAGAGTAGCGTTATTAAACAAATTAAAATTATTTAGTTTCAATGTTTAAATAATTGTAATAATTTTAGGAATAAAACTTAAACTATGAGTAGTTTGGATAACGCGAAACTTGTAGGCACAACTTCCTACAGTTAGCGCCGTTTTAAGTAATGTAACTAAAATATTTCAACGCTTTCGCAAACCGAATATACTTATGATAGCTAATATAAAATTTGAGGTTAGGTTAGGAGACAAAATAACAATCTTTCTATATCGGGCTTTATTAACATTTGTCAATTCTATCGCGCGCGCGCGGCACTAAAACGATGATGATCTAAACGGGCTAACGTGTTATGGGAAACTCGCCTATGCCATCGCGCCTGTGCGCTCGATTCAATGGGAGCGGAGATGGCGCGAGCTCGCAGCGATCTCCGCTCCCGCAGAATCAAAGGCGCTAGGCGCTTCATATTTCGTCCCTAATTCTACGTGGCGAAATTTATATGTAACTACTTATTATAGTGTAGTTACGGAGTAGCATTAGTAAAAAAACTAAAATTATTTTGTTTCTTGGTTTAAATAATATAAATAATTTTATGAATAAAAATTAAATAATGAATATTATGGATAACGCGAAACGTGGACAGTAGATTTCATACAGTTAGGGTCGTTTTAACTAATGTATAATAAAAATAAATGTTCTTCACTTACTAAAATCGTATCTACTTATGATGGCTAATACGAATTTTGAGGTTAGGTTATTAGTAGAAAATATAACATTTTATTTTTATTGGGCTAAATGATTCGCAATTGTTCAGCACGAGAGGCATTAAAATGATAATAATCAGAACGAACTGCAGTTATTTGGAAAACTCGCCTATGCCAGCGCGCCTGTGCGCTCGGCTCAACGAGAGCGGAGACGGCGCGAGCTCGCCGCGATCTCCGCTCCCGCAGAATCAAAGTGACGTAGACGGGCTCTGGGCGCTTCATATTTCGTCCCTAATTCTACGTGGCGAAATTTATATGCAACTATTACATAGTAGTTAGAGAGTAGCGTTATTAAACAAATTAAAATTATTTAGTTTCAATGTTTAAATAATTGTAATAATTTTAGGAATAAAACTTAAACTATGAGTAGTTTGGATAACGCGAAACTTGTAGGCACAACTTCCTACAGTTAGCGCCGTTTTAAGTAATGTAACTAAAATATTTCAACGCTTTCGCAAACCGAATATACTTATGATAGCTAATATAAAATTTGAGGTTAGGTTAGGAGACAAAATAACAATCTTTCTATATCGGGCTTTATTAACATTTGTCAATTCTATCGCGCGCGCGCGGCACTAAAACGATGATGATCTAAACGGGCTAACGTGTTATGGGAAACTCGCCTATGCCATCGCGCCTGTGCGCTCGATTCAATGGGAGCGGAGACGGCGCGAGCTCGCCGCGATCTCCGCTCCCGCAGAATCAAAGTGACGTAGACGGGCTCTAGGCGCTTCATATTTCGTCCCTAATTCTACGTGGCGAAATTTATATGCAACTACTTATTATAGTGTAGTTACGGAGTAGCATTAGTAAAAAAACTAAAATTATTTTGTTTCTTGGTTTAAATAATATAAATAATTTTATGAATAAAAATTAAATAATGAATATTATGGATAACGCGAAACGTGGACAGTAGATTTCATACAGTTAGGGTCGTTTTAAGTAATGTATAAAAAAATGGTCATCACTTACTAAAATCGTAACTACTTATGATGGCTAATACGAATTTTGAGGTTAGGTTATTAGGAGAAAATATAACATTTTATTTTTATTGGGCTAAATGATTCGCAATTGTTCAGCACGAGAGGCATTAAAATGATAATAATCAGAACGAACTGCGGTTATTTGGAAAACTCGCCTATGCCAGCGCGCCTGTGCGCTCGGCTCAACGGGAGCGGAGACGGCGCGAGCTCGCCGCGATCTCCGCTCCCGCAGAATCAAAGTGACGTAGACGGGCTCTAGGCGCTTCATATTTCGTCTCTAATTCTACGTGGCGAAATTTATATGCAACTATTACATAGTAGTTAGAGAGTAGCGTTATTAAACAAATTAAAATTATTTAGTTTCAATGTTTAAATAATTCTAATAATTTTAGGAATAAAACTTAAACAATGAGTAGTTTGGATAACGCGAAACTTGTAGGCACAACTTCCTACAGTTAGCGCCGTTTTAAGTAATGTAACTAAAATATTTCAACGCTTTCGCAAACCGAATATACTTATGATTGCTAATATAAAATTTGAGGTTAGGTTAGGAGACAAAATAACAATCTTTCTTTATCGGGCTTTATTAACATTTGTCAATTCTATCGCGCGCGCGCGGCACTAAAACGATGATGATCTAAACGGGCTAACGTATTATGGGAAACTCGCCTATGCCATCGCGCCTGTGCGCTCGATTCAATGGGAGCGGAGACGGCGCGAGCTCGACGCGATCCAAAGTGACGTAGACGGGCTCTAGGCGCTTCATATTTCGTCCCTAATTGTACGTGGCGAAATTTATATGCAACTATTACATAGTAGTTAGAGAGTAGCGTTATTAAACAAATTAAAATTAATTAGTTTCAATGTTTAAATAATTCTAATAATTTTAGGAATAAAAATTAATCTATGAGTAGTTTGGATAACGCGAAACTTGTAGGCACAACTTCCTACAGTTAGCGCCGTTTTAAGTAATGTAACTAAAATATTTCAACGCTTTCGCAAACCGAATATACTTATGATAGCTAATATAAAATTTGAGGTTAGGTTAGGAGGCAAAATAATAATCTTTCTTTATCGGGCTTTCTTAACATTTGTCAATTCTATCACGCGCGCGCGGCACTAAAACGATGATGATCTAAACGGGCTAACGTGTTATGGGAAACTCGCCTTTGCCATCGCGCCTGTGCGCTCGATTCAATGGGAGCGGAGATGGCGCGAGCTCGCAGCGATCTCCGCTCCCGCAGAATCAAAGGCGCTATAGGCGCTTCATATTTCGTCCCTAATTCTACGTGGCGAAATTTATATGCAACTACTTATTATAGTGTAGTTACGGAGTAGCATTAGTAAAAAAACTAAAATTATTTTGTTTCTTGGTTTAAATAATATAAATAATTTTATGAATAAAAATTAAATAATGAATATTATGGATAACGCGAAACGTGGACAGTAGATTTCATACAGTTAGGGTCGTTTTAACTAATGGATAAAAAAATGTTCATCACTTACTAAAATCGTAACTACTTATGATGGCTAATACGTATTTTGAGGTTAGGTTATTAGGAGAAAATATAACATTTTATTTTTATTGGGCTAAATGATTCGCAATTGTTCAGCACGAGAGGCATTAAAATGATAATAATCAGAACGAACTGCGGTTATTTGGAAAACTCGCCTATGCCAGCGCGCCTGTGCGCTCGGCTCAACGGGAGCGGAGACGGCGCGAGCTCGCCGCGATCTCCGCTCCCGCAGAATCAAAGTGACGTAGACGGGCTCTAGGCGCTTCATATTTCGTCCCTAATTCTACGTGGCGAAATTTATATGCAACTATTACATAGTAGTTAGAGAGTAGCGTTATTAAACAAATTAAAATTATTTAGTTTCAATGTTTAAATAATTCTAATAATTTTAGGAATAAAAATTAATCTATGAGTAGTTTGGATAACGCGAAACTTGTAGGCACAACTTCCTACAGTTAGCGCCGTTTTAAGTAATGTAACTAAAATATTTCAACGCTTTCGCAAACCGAATATACTTTTGATAGCTAATATAAAATTTGAGGTTAGGTTAGGAGGCAAAATAATAATCTTTCTTTATCGGGCTTTATTAACATTTGTCAATTCTATCACGCGCGCGCGGCACTAAAACGATGATGATCTAAACGGGCTAACGTGTTATGGGAAACTCGCCTTTGCCATCGCGCCTGTGCGCTCAATTCATTGGGAGCGGAGATGGCGCGAGCTCGCAGCGATCTCCGCTCCCGCAGAATCAAAGGCGCTAGGCGCTTCATATTTCGTCCCTAATTCTACGTGGCGAAATTTATATGTAACTACTTATTATAGTGTAGGTACGGAGTAGCATTAGTAAAAAAACTAAAATTATTTTGTTTCTTGGTTTAAATAATATAAATAATTTTATGAATAAAAATTGAATAATGAATATTATGGATAACGCGAAACGTGGACAGTAGATTTCATACAGTTAGGGTCGTTTTAACTAATGTATAAAAAAATGTTCATCACTTACTAAAATCGTAACTACTTATGATGGCTAATACGAATTTTGAGGTTAGGTTATTAGTAGAAAATATAACATTTTATTTTTATTGGGCTAAATGATTCGCAATTGTTCAGCACGAGAGGCATTAAAATGATAATAATCAGAACGAACTGCAGTTATTTGGAAAACTCGCCTATGCCAGCGCGCCTGTGCGCTCGGCTCAACGGGAGCGGAGACGGCGCGAGCTCGCCGCGATCTCCGCTCCCGCAGAATCAAAGTGACGTAGACGGGCTCTAGGCGCTTCATATTTCGTCCCTAATTCTACGTGGCGAAATTTATATGCAACTATTACATAGTAGTTAGAGAGTAGCGTTATTAAACAAATTAAAATTATTTAGTTTCAATGTTTAAATAATTGTAATAATTTTAGGAATAAAACTTAAACTATGAGTAGTTTGGATAACGCGAAACTTGTAGGCACAACTTCCTACAGTTAGCGCCGTTTTAAGTAATGTAACTGAAATATTTCAACGCTTTCGCAAACCGAATATACTTATGATAGCTAATATAAAATTTGAGGTTAGGTTAGGAGACAAAATAACAATCTTTCTATATCGGGCTTTATTAACATTTGTCAATTCTATCGCGCGCGCGCGGCACTAAAACGATGATGATCTAAACGGGCTAACGTGTTATGGGAAACTCGCCTATGCCATCGCGCCTGTGCGCTCGATTCAATGGGAGCGGAGACGGCGCGAGCTCGCCGCGATCTCCGCTCCCGCAGAATCAAAGTGACGTAGACGGGCTCTAGGCGCTTCATATTTCGTCCCTAATTCTACGTGGCGAAATTTATATGCAACTACTTATTATAGTGTAGTTACGGAGTAGCATTAGTAAAAAAACTAAAATTATTTTGTTTCTTGGTTTAAATAATATAAATAATTTTATGAATAAAAATTAAATAATGAATATTATGGATAACGCGAAACG
Source organism: Torymus aiolomorphi (assembly GCA_036365515.1). Taxonomy (NCBI): domain Eukaryota; kingdom Metazoa; phylum Arthropoda; class Insecta; order Hymenoptera; family Torymidae; genus Torymus; species Torymus aiolomorphi. Next base: position 224,710,079 of record CM070874.1, on the reverse strand, counting down.
TGGACAGTAGATTTCATACAGTTAGGGTCGTTTTAACTAATGGATAAAAAAATGTTCATCACTTACTAAAATCGTAACTACTTATGATGGCTAATACGTATTTTGAGGTTAGGTTATTAGGAGAAAATATAACATTTTATTTTTATTGGGCTAAATGATTCGCAATTGTTCAGCACGAGAGGCATTAAAATGATAATAATCAGAACGAACTGCGGTTATTTGGAAAACTCGCCTATGCCAGCGCGCCTGTGCGCTCGGCTCAACGGGAGCGGAGACGGCGCGAGCTCGCCGCGATCTCCGCTCCCGCAGAATCAAAGTGACGTAGACGGGCTCTAGGCGCTTCATATTTCGTCCCTAATTCTACGTGGCGAAATTTATATGCAACTATTACATAGTAGTTAGAGAGTAGCGTTATTAAACAAATTAAAATTATTTAGTTTCAATGTTTAAATAATTCTCATAATTTTAGGAATAAAACTTAAACTATGAGTAGTTTGGATATCGCTAAACTTGTAGGCGCAACTTTCTACAGTTAGCGCCGTTTTAAGTAACTAAAATATTTCAACGGTTTCGCAAACCAAATATACTTATGATAGCTAATATAAAATTTGAGGTTAGGTTAGGGGACAAAATAACAATCTTTCTTTATCGGGCTTTATTAACATTTGTCAATTCTATCGCGCGCGCGCGGCACTAAAACGATGATGATCTAAACGGGCTAACGTGTTATGGGAAACTCGCCTTTGCCATCGCGCCTGTGCGCTCGATTCAATGGGAGCGGAGATGGCGCGAGCTCGCAGCGATCTCCGCTCCCGCAGAATCAAAGACGCTAGGCGCTTCATATTTCGTCCCTAATTCTACGTGGCGAAATTTATATGCAACTACTTATTATAATGTATTTACGGAGTAGCATTAGTAAAAGAACTAAAATTATTTTGTTTCTTGGTTTAAATAATATAAATAATTATACGAATAAAAATTAAATAATGAATAGTATGGATAACGCGAAACTTGGACGGTAGATTTCATGCAGTTAGGGTTGTTTTAACTAAGGTATAAAAAAATGGTCATCACTTTCTAAAATCGTAACTACCTATGATGGCTAATACGAATTTTGAGGTTATAGGTTAGGAGAAAATATAACATTTTATTTTTATTGGGCTAAATGATTCTCAATTGTTTAGCACGAGCGGCATTAAAATGATAATAATCTGGACGAACTGCGGTTATTTGGAAAAACTCGCCTATGCCATCGCGCCTGTACGCTCGATTCAATGGGAGCGGAGACGGCGCGAGCTCGCAGTGATCTCCGCTCCCGCAGAATCAAGGTGTTCTACACGGATAAATTTATTTGCAACCATAACAGTGGAGTTATGGAGTAGCATTAGTGAAAAATTAAATTATTTAGTTTCAAGGTTTAAATAATTTAATTAATTTTGGGAATAAAAGTAAACAATGTGTAGAATGATAACGTGAAACGTGGAGGCTCGATTTCATACAGTTAGGGTCATTTTAACTAATGTATGAATGTTATACTACATTCCTAGCTTTCTTGTTTATTGGCCAAGGTGTTTATACTATTTTTCTACTCACCTGCGCTTTCCGTAACCGGTATATAAACATAATATAATGTTATATAAGAAAACAACCGTTCTTATTTTAGACCTAATTCTATGCGACATTTGTTCGAGATTTTTACAATTGTTTGGAGATTAGTTGAAGAGATGATAAAAATAATAAATGCATTCGCTGTAATGATAAAAATAAGTTGAATAAATTAAGAAAATCTGGTGTATAATTCGGATAAATTCGGCGTTAAATTTCCTACACTTCGAGTAATTAGAACACTTGCGAAAAAAATCTTTATATACGTGTCACAAATAAAAAGTAAGTTGGTACTTGTTAATGTCGAAATTATTTTTAAGGTCCGTTTTGCTAAAAATATCTAGTTTATCTAATGTATATTTATGAGCTTTTATTTTCTCAGGCAGTCACCCATACCATCTTGCATTTAATTAAATGGGAGGGAAGTCCTTTGGTGATCTGCGATCCCGATAGAATCGAAGTGTCGGAGATTGAAGCAATGTGCTTCATATTCCTGACATAAGTTCTATGAACAATTTATTTAGCAGAAATTACCATGAAATACTTAGTTTACGTCGTATCTATATAGGTCGTCTGTGTTATGTATCGGGATATTCATGGAGAGGGTAGTACAGTTGTCTTTTCTCAAGTTAGCTCATTTTTCTTTAACGTTTTCGTTAGCTCATATGCAATTAGAAAAATAGTTACATGCATTGAATTGTTGCATAATATCCTTTATTGTTATTTAACCGTTAAGTTACCACTGTAACATGAACTGTATATGTTATATATTGTGATATCATATCCAGTTTTCTTTCATGCTAGAAACTTTTTTTCATTTGTATTTTTAATTTGTTTAAACTATTTTGGGCTGTTAAATCTTTATAAAAATGCCGCAAAAAATTTAGAATATTTATATGTTATACGTAAATTTAAAGAAAGATTACAAGAATTTGTTAAATATTTTGCAAATAGTGCATCTTATGAATAAAATAATTCTAAACATCGAGTTTTTAACGTAGCCTATTATGGAAGATTGAGGTTATGTAGGTTTTAAATTGAGACAAGAACTTCTTGAGCGGAAGGTATAACCTTAGCCCTCATTCTTGCTCTGTCTCTCTCGCTTACACACGCCGACTCTGTCACACTAGAGACGTGCGGCCGTATGTAGAAAAAAAAACGCTACTTTAGAATACAATTATTAGAGAATCGTTCGGATAGTCTGTCTGATTTTTTACTACAATGTTCTAAATTCCTCCCTTAATAACATATTGTTGTTTTAAAGAATTTTCCCGTATATTCTTTATTTAATCGATGAAAATGTCATTTCCACTACACCTCATCAAATAACCAACGTATAAGCCCAAACTTTGAGAATTAATATTGTGAAAATGACTCCGCTGAGTTCTTTGAAATTTTAACCGTTTGTGAAGAATAATACACTTAACGAACCGTTAAAATTTAAAAAAAAAATCCGCAGAGTACAATTTACTCGGGAAGTAATTTAATTGGTTACGACATACAGAAACAGCTAACATAACCTAATATATGACTATACAGCAATCGTGTGTCGAAGGATGGGAATTCCTATCACATCATCAATAATGGTTGCTCTACAGATTTTACAGCTACTAACTTATGCTGGTTTCCTTAAATTAGCTAAGTACTTACGCATGTTTGATAAAAAATTTCCTTGAATGTGTACGTTTGTTTTTCTTGTTAGCCATGATGAATTACCATACACAATAAAGAGCAACGTCAAGTAATAAAATGTTTTTTCTCTTGTATATTAGTTGGCACTCAATAGTAGTTTAATAAACAAAAATGCTACAGTTTATTGTAATATTTTGCAAGCAATTGTAATATTTTGCAAAATGGATGTACAAATGAACAATACTATCATTGACTAAAAGTGTATCCGCCTTATTAAGGCTACAGGTAGCGCCCTTCTGGTGTTCATTTTTGGAAGCTTAAGGTGGCTCGAGTGGTCTAGTAGACCTAAAACTATAAACAGTTTGTACAAAAATTCATTTACACATTCCAATCTGAAAACTGGTATGACAGGAAGCAAAGTTCTTAACAAATCGGAAAAATTTTTGATAGAAAATTTCCAATTTTGCAAAAGTATATTTTGTCCATTAAAAAAAAATTCAATAAGAAACACAAATCTTTTTTGTTTTTCATTCAATTTTAATTTGCAAGGTCTCATTTTCTTCCTTGTTAAATTTCAGGGGGAGTCAACGATATCAAAATTGAAAATTTTTCAAAATCTGAAAAGTTATATGCAATTCAGTGACAAATCTCCAAATAATTACATATAACTTTTCAGGTTTTAAAAATGTTTCGATTTTGATATCGTTGAGTCCCCCTGAAATTTAACAAGGAAGAAAATGAGACCTTGCAAATTAAAATTGAATGAAAAACAAAAAAGATTTGTGTTTCTTATTGAATTTTTTTTTAATGGGCAAAATATAATTTTGCAAAATTGGAAATTTTTTATCAAAATTTTTTTCCGATTTGTTAAGAACTTACCAATGTGTAAATGAATTTTTGTACAAAATGTTTATAGTTTTAGATCTACTAGACCGCTCGGTCCACCTTAAGTGGTGGGTACGAAACATTACATTGTATAGGGCAAAACTTGAAAAAAACAAAAAACGGGTTTTAAACTGTAATATAATGTAAGGTATTATAGCAAAATGTTATTTATATTATTTTTCCCAAATTTTAAAACCCATAAAAATTTTTGAAAAAATTTCAGTTTTAATATTTGGGAAAAATAATATAAATAACTTTTTGCTGTAATACCTTACATTATATTACAGTTTAAAATCCGTTTTTTGTGGTTTTCAAGTTTTGCCCTATACAATGTAATGTTTGGTACCCACCACTTAAGCTTCCAAAAACGAACACCAGAAGGGCGCTACCTGTAACTCTTAACAAGGCGGATACTGATAAGAGGCTCGTTCATACGTGAAAAATTATTTTTCACAGATGGCGCTAGCCTACTTATTTTGATTTATATATGCGTGATATACCGTATATTTATATACAGGAGAGAAAAAGAAAGGGAAAGTCTCGGCACTAAGGCAGTGGGGAATATGAATATTATCTGGCTAAATTTTTTTCGGCCTTCGCGTCTTGACATTAGCGCCACGTGCATGAGCGGCCGTGCGAAGTACTATTGCCACAGCACGGCCCGACAGCAGCGACGCTCCAACGGCCGGCCGCCGGCGCTACCGTACTATAATTGTCATATGCGTATGTATACAATCGAGTCGTCTGGCTCACGGTATTTTCAACTGCAGCTGTTGAAGTGCGAGGTTCCAGTAGATATCCTGTCCCTCGTCGTATCCGTCGGCTGGTGGTGGTGCCTCGGGGATAGTAAGCCCTTTTATGTTCTTAACCTCTTTGATAAGTGGGATGAGGATACTTCTTTTTGTTGCAGGTAGCTGGTGTAGCGAGGGTAGTGAAAAACAACCATTGCTGCAGACCCTCCTTTCGTACGGTAATGTTTTTTAGTGTCATCTCTTTATTAGTCATATGTGGTTTTTAGGTGCTACACTCTCCACACTTGGCTCCCAGAGTAGTGGCTGATCTGCTGCTTATGTGATTTGTGGATCCGTAGGCTGAGGCTGTCCCTGACAGTGAGAGATGAGTGAAGGTCTCTGCCAGTCCTTCCCTCCTAGATGGTGTAGCTACTCACCTAGCCGATGGCTACTAGTTCGATGGTCCTGAGCAGACTGGCATCCATAGAGTAGTACCAGCCTGGGCCATACTTTGCTAGCTCTGCAGCTTCATCAGTGATCTTCGAGTATGAGTGCTTTAGCATGTGAGGGAAGGGGATGTTATACCGGCAGAGTTCTGCTGTACCGACCACAATGTTTTTAATTAAATATTAATTGTTATAAGCTTTTCCTTGAATTCTGAGAGTTGACGCACATAGAAAAACTTATTATCTACTTCCCCGCCAATTTTCAGATAAATCTGTTGGAAAGTAAAGTCAAAATTTGAAAACTCGCAACATTGCATAATATCATATTAACCTCAAAATACGACGTTTTGCGAGTTCTCAAATTTTGACTTTATTTTCCAACAGATTTATCTGAAAATTGGCCGGAAAGTTGATAATAAGTTTGTCTATGTGCGTCAACTCTCAGAATTCAAGGAAAAGGTTATAACAATTAATATTTAATTAAAAACATTGTGGTCGGTACAGCAGAACTCTGCCGGTATAAGGCATCCCCTTATGCAATAATGCAATATTTTAAATATTACTTAGTAGATAGCTGGTGGCTTCTTGGGTTTGCTAGTCTTTCCGATTTAGGTAATGGATGGGTTGCACGCACATGGACATGTCAAGCTACCAAAATTGGCTTCTTGATCCTGTAGCGGATAAGTAATAATTCGGCACAATGTTCTTGACCTTAACTGGTTTGATTCCCATTGCACTTACGGTTCTTGTAGTAGTAAGAGATGTTGCTTTGATCGCTGCTGCATTATATATTCGATATCGCTCACTATCGCCCCTGGTTGTATATTTATATTATGTATGCATATGGATTTTAAATTATATGCAACAATATGGGGAAAAATATTAACATTAACATTTATAAAATTTTAAATTCTCATTATATTTTTTTCTGTATTTTCTTTATGCACAACTGAAGATCTCATCCCTCAATACAATAATTTCATACGACGTGTTGTGGACAGTGAGGATTCTTCTATTGAACAAAACAAGGGAAAGGCTATAAGGGATCAAGACACTCAGGAATAAGTATTATCTTTCTTGTTGGCCTCCGCTCCTCGGCGTGAGCAACCGCGTGAAGTATTAGGTATTTCCACAGCGTAACCCGACGACCGGCGCTAGTACTATCGTGCGCACATGTGATTGTATATATTTGCGTCGTCTGGCTCCCGGCGTTCTCTACGATGACAGAGGCTGTTGAAGTACGAGGTTCCAGTGGATATCTTTTTCCTCGTCGTATCCGTCGGCTGGTGGTGGTGCCTCGGGGATAGTGAAGCAGCAGGGTCAGCTATGAGAGCGGATTTGGTAAGCCCTTTTATGTTTCTAATCTCTTTGATAATTGGGCTAAGGATACTTCTTTTTGTTGCAGGTAGCTGGTGTAGCGAGGGTAGTGAGAAACAACCATTACTGCAGACTCTCCTTTCGTATGGTAATTTTTTTTAGTGTCATCTATTTATTATTCATATGTGGTTTTGTAGGTGCTCAACTCTCCTCACTTGGCTCTCAGAGTAGTGGCTGATCTGCTGCTTATGTGTTTTGTCGATACATAGACTGAAGCTGTCCCTGGCAGTGAGAGATGAGTGAAGGTCTCTGCCAGTCCTTCCCTCCCAGATGGTGCAGCTGCTCACCTAGCAGATGGCTGCTAGTTAGATGGTCCTGAGCAGACATGTCATAGAGTAGCACCAGCCTGGGTCATCCAGCCCCACTTTGCTGCCTTTGCAGATTGATCAGTGATCTTCGAGTGCGAGTGCTTTAGCATATGAGGGAATAGGTTATGAGGAACTGGGGTATATCATAAAAGTGCTGTGTGCGTGTGGTTAAATGCGATACGGGTAGGTAGTTGTCATTGATAAGATTAGATCGGCTGGTTAATTTCTAAGTTTGACCAGGGTATAAGTACTTGCCTCAGGGGATCTATTGTATTAAAATACATCATTATATATTTCGCAGAGTACCCAGTGAGACCTGTCTATCTAATAGTTTTCTACCACACTGTAAGACTCACAGAATCAGCTAGAAAATTGCATTTTTATACATGGAAATTTGTCATGTTACAAAGTTAAAATATAGCACATACTTACAGAAGATTTTTTTTTGTAAACATGATATTATTTTAACATATGGGTAAAGTTTGTAAATTGTGAGTAGAATTAAATAGAATTTTTACAAATTGATCAAACAAATTTTTGTCTTTGAAGTTGAATAGGCCTCAGAAAAAGTTATGGACTATTGAAGGAGTGAAAAAAGGCAAAAAACGCATTTTTTGGTAATTTTTTGGCACATCCAACATGATTATAGTCATATTACAGCTAATGCCATTTCACAAAATTTTATAGTTTAGACTGTTACTTTTTCTACAAAATATCTACTATGCAATATAATTCCATCCTAGAGAGTATTGCATTGAAATGAAGTAATTATGACATATATCATATTCGATGTTAAAAACTAGTATGTGTGTCAAATACTTTTATACCACTATAACCTCAAAATCACAACTTTGATATGATTTTTCGGCGCTCGTGGTATAAAATACCGTTCGAAACTAGTGCGTAAGTCGATTATTTAGCTGGTGTGACTTTTTCGCACTCGCTTCGCTCGTGCAAAAAGTCACACCAGCTAAATAAGCGACTTCCCCGCCCGTGTCGAAATGTACTATTGCGTATGCTACTTGTATGCCTATTGTAATTCATTCAACATTATTTACAGTATGTAACTACTAAAAATAGTTTTACTACACAAAAGTAATAAATATGTTTAATAATAAATAATATTAAAATATTACATTTAATAATATTATAATCTTCAAATAATGAAGAACGGATCTTCTATATTCCAGTTTTGGTTATACTCATATTCTGTATAATGCATACATAAAAAATTATATAATTACATATTTCTGTTCCATAAGAAATCTTTGAAAAAGTGATTATAAAATATTTAATTATTAAATGCTTGTTACTTATAATACTTTCTTATTAAAATATTTGTTTTATTTGATCATCTGTATTTGTATAGCTGAAATAGCTAATTATCAGTAAGACGCTTGAAAGTATTTTGAAAGCTTTTTTATGGAACAGAAATATGTAATTATATAATTTTTTATGTATGCCATATACCGAAAATGAGTAAAACAAAAACTGGAATATAGAAGATCCGCTCTTCATTATTAGAATATTATCATATTGATTATTAAACATATTTATATGACTTTTGTATAGTAAAACTATTTTTAGTAGTTATTATTATACTGTATATAGTATTTATAAGTAATGTTGAATAAATGACGATAGGCATATAAGTAGCATGAGCAAAAGTATTTGACACGCATAATAGTTATACATCGAATATGATATAGATCATAATTACTTCATTTCAATGCTATACTTTCTATGATTTCTAATCATATTGGATGTACCTAAAAATGACAGAAAAATCGGTTTTTTGCCTTTCTTCACTCCTTAAAAAGTCCATTGATTTTTTCTGTGGCCAAAAACCATAAAAAAGGAATCTTTTTTTAAATATAATAGATTAAATACTTTTTGTGCTTTGCTACACAAAATAGGTTTAGTCGTGTTCACCTTTCAGATAAAGTGACGGAATGTTATTCAACTATCAAAGACCAAAAGTTGTTTGATTAATTTGTAAAAATTCAATGTAATATTCTACTCGCAATTTACAAACTTTTTCCCATTTAATGTACTATACAAAAAGTTTCAAGTTTTTGAGTTCAAAAATCATGAAAATTAAAGATTTAAATTACGAGAAAAATAAAAATTTTCAAATTTTCAATTAATTATAACTTTAGAACGATTGCATATTTTGCTCTAAAATTGCATATTTGTGTTTTGGGGATAATTTGAATCCAGTAACAAAAATGTTGTGCAATTTTAATATGTCAAAAGTTGACATGACGTTACCCATATACTTATATAATATTGCACCATTTTAAATATTTTAGTTCAATTTACATTTATTTATTTATTTATTGAAATCAGAAATTTAAAAAGTAAATCCTACAGAGGTAAATCAATTATCTGAGCATAGGTCAGATAGATAAAAGAAAATTTACTAAGTAACTTACGTACTAATTTTACAGCCATTATTCATCTGTATCTCAGAAAGAAAAAACAGAGAAAACAGTAGTGTGTGTAATCATAACTAATGTGAATAATTTGTTTATATGGCTTAGATCCTGTGGACATAGTTAACAGGTTAAACTGTTTAATCTTATAGAAAATTTGTTATCAAAACAGTAACATAACAATTATATATTTTTAGCAACCTAATTTTTTAAACTTTTCTTAATTGTAATTCTCATACTACATTCTAAGTTCTTAAGCATTTTTTGTTAGTTATTTATTTGTTTACTTTTTATATACTTTTATTTCTTGTATTAATTGTTTGTCTCTGATATCTACTTTTTAGTTCCTCATAATGATAGAAAATGAACTCAAAACAAAATAATTGTTCAATGAAGGACGTCCTCCAATCGTAAAAGAATTTTTGTATATAATTTTAAAGATTCTATTTTGTAGATTTTGTAATAGTTTTAGACTATTCATATATAAACCACCTATTAACTGCCCATTATCCAAACTATTATCTCATAATTTATTATGTTATTAAATACACCATAATATAGTATCAACAATGTTTTAGTTTGCATGATATTTGCCATTTTGTAAAAAATGAAAATTAGATATTTCGTTTTTATTTTATTATATGCTTTCAATGTGCTTATCCCATATTGAAAATTGTAATGAAAAGTAATTTTGTATCTTATTATAATATTTTTATAAATATATCATCTTTGGAATGTTATATTTCGATCTTATTTATAGCTATTATATTTAATATTTCTGTGTCAAATCCAATTCTGTTAAATAATAAGCGAAAATTGACTAAGTAAGGTGCATTGAGGTGTTCACAATTGTGTTTATAGGTTTAGATTATCAGGAATTGATTACATGAAAATGTTAATTGGGAAAAAGTTTTCTTTAGATGTTACCTATATCTTCTGTATCTAACATTTTTATGTAAACTTAAATCATTGAACAATAAGCAAAAATCGTTCAATTATAACTCTCTAAACGAAAAACTCTTCGCATTGTTCTTTACACAAAAAGTCGCGAGCGCGTATTTCCATGAAAAAGCGCGGAAATAGTTGTTTATATTATTTTAAATTGGCAGTTATTATAAGGTATAATAAAACTTTGTTGATTCACTTTGATTATATCATTTATTTAACCATTACCTACACGAAAACCCCTTCATGTGATTTCTACAAAAAATTTCGCGCCCCCGTATTCACGGGATATAATGCGATAAAAATTATTTCTTTACGAAAAATGTTGCAGACCTATATTTCCAGAAAACTATATTGAAAAGAATTGTTTATTATAAATTAGTAGTTATTATAAGGTGTAATCAAAATTTGTTGATAAGCTTTGATTTCATCTGAAAATCGTTCAACAATAACAACGAGCTACGTTGAAATAGCAAAACTTTTTGAACGAATAAAATGTAATAAATAATTATTAAAATTGTTATTTATTTCCATTAATTTACTATCCAGTGAAAATCTTTCTGTATAGTAATAATATTTATATTCAACCCAATCAAATTTTGTTTTTGAGGTTATGAATGCAATTCATCGCTACTATATCGTTCTGATTAATTTATATCATAATACATGGTTACATAATTTGCAAAACTGAAGTTTTTTTAAGTCTATTTCACTTCAATTATTATTTAATAATATAATTTATAATTTTATTCTATAAAAGTGTAGTCATAGAGCCATCTAGCGTCATTTACGAGAACTATGCAACGTAAACAAATATAAGACGTGAAAAAAGGTTGGTACGACTTACTTTGCACCATGCACAACCATTTTACTTTAGTGGTGAGTAGTTTTGCCAACCTCAAAACTTATTGTCGAAAGTTTATATATGGAAAAAAATAAAATAATACTTTTTGACGAATTTCAAAAAAAGAAGACTGTCAGGCGCTCGAGAATGCTACGGTGAGCATACGTGTAAAATTTCAGGCCGATCCGATGTATATTCGAGCTTATGTTGATGTTTTCGTTAAAAATTTTTACTAAAACATGCATAACTCGATAACAGTTATCTTTTTTGTTCTGAAAATTTAACATGATCATCTTCAAAGAATTGCCGAGCGCCTGACAATGCGCGTTTGTCATAAAACTCATTGTAGATTTAATTATTATTTAATATATAGTATGTTACCGACATATCGGTAACGTAGGGATTTTCACTTGAGTATCACATGGCCTTAAACTAATTTATCGATTCCGTGTATTAAATTTAAAATATTAAAAAAAATTTGAGAAAAGTCATGATAATGCAGAATATAAATAGTTTTAATCTGTAAAAATTTGAATTTATTAATATCAAATTGCAAACAAAAGTATTGTTAAACTTATTTCGCGGAATTTGATTGGCCAACATGTGTAGAAAATTTAATGTGTAGATGAAGCGCACTGTAAATTAACCTCAATAAAAAACAAAAGCGAGTAAACAAGATACACGCGTCATTTACATTTTCTAGTATATATAAAGCCCTTCCATAGAACACGTAAAAAATAACATACAGACTCAGCATTTCCACCAAAATTCAAAAAATTAAAGCAATTATTTCTCTAATTATCATATAACAAAAAAAAATATGAAAAACAAAAATTTTGAATATTAAATATATCGAAAAGTAATCGTACAAGTTTGATAAACGTTCACATACATAATATATCTATATGTGTTTGAGAATGCCATAAATTATAATGAGGACATGCTGTGGGTGTTTACAAAATAAATTGAGCCAAACACTTTGGTAAATTAAACTATAATATATTCACAATAACTATAAAATTATAAATTACTATTACAAATTTGCCGATATAAAAGTTGTTTCAAGAATAAATATAAAATGTGTGAGATGTTACAAGTAAATAGTTGAGTGTATGACTGTTACATAATTCTGAGTGTATGAGTGTTACAAAATTCTGTGAGTATTGGTGAGTTTGCTGTTTGAGTGTATGAGTTTTCTGTGTGACGTTGCGAATCACTGATGAGTGTACTAACCATACAATAAGCAACACAATCAATTATTATTGAATTAATTGTGGTTGAGTTTTCAATGAGATGACACGATTAGGTATTACTGACCTAATCGTGCCTGAGTATTTCCCGCTGTACAACTTGGTTATGCTTTCCGTGTAGCAGCGCACCTTCGTATAAAATGGCCGCATGTATTTGAGTTGTTACCTTATCATACGTAGAGGTTATATTAATCTTTACGCCGACGAGTTGGTCCCGTGATGGTGATTCCGCAACGAAGCTGAGCAGTGGAGAAGAACCGTATGTTGAGCATGATAACGAAAGATGAGATAAGCCGGTGAGATGAGTGTGAGGATGCGAAGCAGCCGATGAGAGAAGCCAGTTGAGCAAAGCCGATTGAGAACTGCCAGTGCAATTTTCCTGCTTGAAAAAACCATGCCCAAATTCCGTTGATATTATTGATCACGGTGATCATGAGTTTACTGCCGGGGTTGCATTGGTGAAAGTGCAGGTGTGAGCGAGAATGTGTGCAAAGTTGCTGAGTGAGGATATGCCATGTGAGGAGAAGCCGCGTGAGAAGCTGCCTTGTCAGACGCACTGCACTATGAATATGTCGTGTGAGATATTGCCTCGTGGTGCGCTCGAAGCATCGAGCGCCGGTGAGAAGATGCCGCTTGAGTATCACCGCCGTGTGAGAAGTTTCCGTGTGAGAGACACTGCTGCGTGAAAACTTGCCGTGCTAGACGACGCCGTATGAGATGTTGCCGAGCAGCAGTCCATGTTGAGAGAGTGAGAGACACTACACTTGAATTTTTCACTTGAGAATTGCCGAATGTGCACAGTGAGTTTCTCTACGAGACGAACCGCTACACAGAGAGAGTTGACCGAGAGAGAGAGCTCCATCACATGAGAATCGCCGGCACAGTAGATTTCCCTCGTGGTAGACCATTACTGAGAGAGACTTTTAGTGAGAGGTTTGAGTGTATCTACTGAGAGCCAAAGTACCGTGAGTTTTTCCACGAGGCGAACCATTACATGGATACTAACTGAGTGTGAGAATTAAGAGAGCACTTCCGTCTTCTTCCTCGCCTCGTTGTTCCCGAGGAGTGAGTCAAATCACCGTCTCTCTCATTTACATGTGTAAGCATGAGAGACAGCATGAGTTTTGCCATACTCGGCTAATCAGTATAGCGATTCAGCTGTTCCGCAGAGAACAGCTGCTGAGTGCTGCCGTTGCGCGGCCGCCTGCTGAGTTATCCCTCAGTCGTGCAACCGCGGGAAATTCAAAACTTGATATTTCCCAAACATTCCGCCCGCCATCAACCGATAGGTTGATTAATATTCCGATGATGCTGGTCCGATGGCGAGTTGCTGACTTCCGAGTGGATTGAGAGCCATATACTATGTGAGGATTATCCGTATTGAGTACCATGAACTCCACTTGATTCCGTGAGATAAGTGATGCTTTTTGATGTTGATTGAGACCGTTGTTGAAACGACTTGCTGCCAGCGTTACTGAGTCATCCATGAAGAAGTTTCCCAACTGGACAGCTGAAATGCATTGACAGTTAGAAACCAAGTGAAACATTGAGTTTAATACCTTGATGATGAGGACAACGCCACAGTGAGTGTATCTTCTGAATCCTTTTGGAGTGGTTGCAATGGCTTTGAGTTGAGCAACCTTCACTTGAGTCAGCAATAATAATGAAATTCCAATTTGAGAATAATGTTGTCCATGGTCTGTTGGCGATGAAATATTATTGATTTCAAGTCCCTTTTTCCCACTTACGTCATATGAAATGCAGCAGGTGGGTTGAGTGTGCATGGAGTGTCATCATTGATGAGTTGTACCAAGTTGAGTTTTTCGTTGAGAATGTTGCGAAGGTAGTTCTCCAATTGAAATAAACCATAATTAAACCGTAATGAAACCATTCGGATGAGTAGCCACTAACCATGTATGGATGAACAGCTAATGACAATGTTGTAAGAGAGCACACAAATACAAATCCAGCACTTGTATGTTTTGGATTCACGCCCCTTCGATGAGTTGATAAGTGGTTCTGCAAGTTGACCCCAGTTTGAGTGAAGAGTAGTGATGGGGAGGTCCAGCGTCCTTGATAGTTGCCCCCATGAGTTGCTGAGTCCGATGAGTCCGGTACCTAGCACAAGTCACAGAGTCTAGAATAAGTGACTTGGCCGGAACTCTGCTTCCAATAATCCAAATTTCCTGCCTGATGTGTGCAAAGTGAGTTTTCTCGGTGCCACCGAGAGATGTTGTTATGTGAGAATGCCGAATGATCAGTGATGAGTTGACTGCACCGTATTAATGTAGCTGGATGTTGAGTGATACTCCAGTTGAGTTTCGTAAAATCGACCTCCTACCCTGATAATTCCTTCTGAGTACATGCCGTCAATCTATTGAGTAGAGAATTCCGTGGGATTTGAGATATTTCAGCATGAAGAGTTCAAGATGGAAATGAACTTGCTGAGTTTTCTTGATCCAGAAGAAATTTTCTTTGCTGATCAGATCAGCTGTGAGTCTCGTCTCTGTTGAATTTTCCCTTTTGCGGACGAGATCCCATTAATTTTCCGAATGGGATGTGGCTGCAGTGAGTGTGCCCTTTGGTTCTTTCTGGAAGGTATTCCTCATTTTCTGAGTCTACTTGAGATGGTCATGGTGATTAATTGCCTTTGGTTGTTGGAATTATTCTTTAAGTGAGTGCAACCCTGGTTCCAACAGAGTCCTTCCATCATGAGGCACGTGAGATTATGCGTGTGCATACCATATTCTGATCTGTCCATCAATGAACATGAGTGCTTGGCAACTGAACATTGTCCAAACATACCTTCTGAGTAACCTTGCCGCTCTGAACTCCAACCTTGATCTGGAGTTCGGGTTGAGTGTTGCCTTCCTTCTTGATGAGACTAGGAATAATAAGCCAATTGTGAGAAATGTGGTTTACCGTGGGGTGCTGTAGCAGTTGCCTATTGCGAAGCATTCGAAAAGCCATAAGTTTTGAGAACCGAATCCAATTGAGTGAGATCTTCTCGAATTGCAGCCATTCTTCACAGTTGAGTTAAACTTGGTTGTCCCATGAGTACTTGAGTAGCCACAGCTCTTGTAGGAGAATTTGAAAGAATAACCACATATGAGATTGTCCATGCGGGGTCGAATAGTGGTGAGTTTTGAAAGATAATTATCCAGTTGTGATTATTTCTTGAGTGAGCGGCAATATCATTCAGATGTGAATTTAAGTGATAGTGAAATCCGTTATAATTTGAGTAATTTCATGACGCAATCATCAGAATTAACTGCTTCAATTGCTGTTGAATTGTGAGAAATTCCTTGTTAACCATCGGCGAGTTGAATTGCAATTTTGCTAATGCAGAGCCGCCTGCCGTGCAGAATCCTGATATCTGCATGGTACTGTAAATGAATGTGTCCGTTGATGCAACTCCATATGTGAATTTGCTAAACCGAAGTACGTGAGTTGATCCGGTTCATTTATCTATGATATGCGTTGTAAATTACATCTTAAGAATGTCAATTAAGAATAATTCACGCTGGATGCCAATTCGAGTGAGTTTGCCATCCCTTTTAAGGTTAAGTTTGATGATCCAACAATAATCATCAGTGTCAATGAGTACATCCACAAGTTGAGGCTACCAAAATATGCGCTGAGCCAATAAAGTTTTCTTTCGTATAATTCCAAATAAAATGTTAAGATAGTTCCGATGGCACTGTAGATGAGACTTGGCGTATGATGAGCAGTAATCCTAACCTCAAATTCTAATAATTGATAGATGAGCGGTGCCATGAAGCGTTGAGGATTCAAATCACATCCTTTGAGATAAATCACAATTCTGACATTGAATGGATTAATAATCCAAGTTTGTGAGGTGTCACCGGTGTGTCGTATCATTTCAACGCAGTTGCAATTATTGACGATTAAGTAACTGAGTGTTGCAGGTGAGTTGACCTTGAGTGTAAATGATTGCACCAAAATCCAATTGTTGAGTATTTTTGAATATGATCCATATATAGTGAGAGTTACTTCATCTTGCACCTATAGTTGATATGCAGTATTGCTGCATAAATTCAAAATCTGAAGGACATTGCAATTGTAAGAAAAGTAAGAAGAGTGTAATTGCATCTCTCCATCTCGATGCAACGTTGATTATTGTGACCGCCACAATATACGAGTGAAATTACTTCCAATAGGCGCAAGTGTGGTGAGTAATGCATATTCAATGTATCACTTTCGGTTGAGATGCCCTTGTAGAATTCCTGTGAGGCTCCTTTCTGAGTTAACTGCTAAGGCAGCGCTGAGTTTGTACGTCCACACAGTGATCCACATGTAGTGAAGAATTTGTCCGTTAATTCCTTGAGGTTGTCCGTTTCAGAGTTGAGAGTGTCCAAGTCACTGGTGAGAATAGCATCCATGAGTATGTCAATCTCCTTGGCCTCAGCATCCTCAGCCATGATCCAATGCATGTAAACAGTTCAGCAATGAGTAAAATGCAATGACTATAATACACCACAGCATGTTTAATCCGGCTCGAAGGACCAAATGTGGCGCGCTCGAAGCCTCGAGCGCCGGTGAGAAGATGCCGCTTGAGTATCACCGCCGTGTGAGAAGTTTCCGTGTGAGAGACACTGCTGCGTGAAAACTAGCCGTGCTAGACGACGCCGCATGAGATGTTGCCGAGCAGCAGTCCATGTTGAGAGAGTGAGAGACACTACACTTGAATTTTTCACTTGAGAATTGCCGAATGTGCACAGTGAGTTTCTCTACGAGATGAACCGCTACACAGAGTGAGTTGACCGAGAGAGAGAGAGCTCCATCACATGAGAATCGCCGGCACAGTAGATTTCCCTTGTGGTAGACCATTACTGAGAGAGACTTTTAGTGAGAGGTTTGAGTGTATCTACTGAGAGCCAAAGTACCGTGAGTTTTTCCACGAGGCGAACCATTACATGGATACTAACTGAGTGTGAGAATTAAGAGAGCACTTCCGTCTTCTTCCTCGCCTCGTTGTTCCCGAGGAGTGAGTCAAATCACCGTCTCTCTCATTTACATGTGTAAGCATGAGAGAGACAGCATGAGTTTTGCCATACTCGGCTAATCAGTATAGCGATTCAGCTGTTCCGCAGAGAACAGCTGCTGAGTGCTGCCGTCGCGCGGCCGCCTGCTGAGTTATCCCTCAGTCGCGCAACCGCGGGAAATTCAAAACTTGATATTTCCCAAACAATATGACATACGAAATTGTCTATAAATCTGGATCTGATTCGTAGAAGCATTCTCAAGAAATTACGATTTGAAAAAGAAGATAAAAAAATTTTATCATCAAATAGCTTTGAAATTTATGGACCAATAATTAATCACAAAAAAAGAGACAGAAAGTTATCAAAAATCTACCTATAGAAGCAATTTCGAAGCGATTAAGACAATTTTATTCCCGTAAAATGTCGTCACAGAAAAATGTTTTTTTAATTTTTTAATTTTTTTTTTAAAAAGTAAACAAAAGAATAGATTAAAATTTTCGTAGATTGTAGCTATTTATATTATCCATTATCATGATTTTTCTCAAAATAATTTACCATTTACTTTTGGAAAATTTAAAAGAAAAAACACGTTTTTATTATTAACGAAAGAACCGTGATAGATAGAGAATTTTTGATATGACATTTCAAACAATGTTGTGCCGGATAAAAAAAAAAATTCAAAATCGTTTTTTGGTTATAAAAAAAAATTGATAAAATAAAAAATTAGGTTATGATCTCTCTATTCTACTCCGAAACCAAGAGAATAAGCTTTGTCCGATATAAATAGGTAGATCGGTTCAAAAGTTATCGCATGTATACACACACATACACATACGACACGAAAATTGTGCTTTATCCTAGATGAAGATTTGTAATATTTTTATCATAAAAACAACGGATTTTAGTAACAAAAGTATTAAAACATGTTTTTGAACATTTTTTGTTTCAAAAATTGTTTTCACAGTTACAAAGCCTTTTCTTTGAAAAAGTAACAAAATAATGAAAAATATGGGTATACTGAATGATACGAGTATATTGATAGTAGAGGTCTACATAATAAGAGAAATAGAAATACAGGGGAGTCTAGTTTAAATTGAAAAGGATAACAATAACAGTATATGGTAATACCCCCCTATAGGTGTGTATGAACATATTTATGTGCTTTACATTTATTTCAATGAAGAGCACACCATTAGATTCAGGAACACTAATATAGTGTTGTTACGTCCTGAGACGCATTACGGAATTTAGAATACTATTTAAAATTTAATGTTATCAGATATTTCCTGATACACATCGACGAGAACGCAATTTTATAAGACGCAGCATTTCGGCTACGAAACAGCGTGACGTAGCGAGCCACGTATTTCACGAAGGTGTACGCTCGTCGAAACTTTTATGTAGATTCAGCATTTCTTAACTTCGAAACCGAACGATTTATGTCAAAATGTTTACTAAATTTGTTTAAAAAGATGATTTTGATTTAACGTCAAAATCATCTTCAATCTAATTTAATCGCTTAATAAATACGGCGACTCTCACCACACAAATTAGTAATCGTGAACAGATCGCGAACTCCGTACAACTCCAGTCGACAAAAGGAGTAGCGAATATTTTATACGGGTCAAATACCCTACATTCAATTACTAAGAGAATTTCTTATATCTATAAATTCAATAATCTATCGGTATTATATATTGGTTAACAAAGTTAATAAGTTGTAAATCGCATAGTCTTATTTATAAAACTTATATCATTCAATAAATAGTGCATCTAACTAATCAGCTGTTTATTATTTACGAGAGCCTACGCCCAGAATAAAGGTAATTTCTTTAAAAGGAAATAATAAATACGCCCAGAATAAAGGGCGTAGGCTCTCGTAAATAATAAACAGCTGATTAGTTAGATGCACTATTTATTGAATGATATAAGTTTTATATATATATATATACATTTCTCGAAAGGGGTTTATAAAGCCCGTTTTTTTATATATAGGGGTTTATCGAGCCCGATTTTGATTATGCAGCCCGGGCTTCATAATATTTCTAAATATAGGGGTTTATGCGGCCCGACCTGGAGTCTATAACCCCAGGGTCCATTATTTCTTTAGTCACTTGCCATAGGGAACTCTCGGCTGTAGGTACTAATATACAGGGTTGGGCTCCATAAACCCCGATAAGTGTGTCTATATATATATATATATATATATATATATATATATATATATATATATATATATATATATATATATATATCATACAAATATAAATTGAAGATAAATCATACAAATTTCAATACACATATAAGAGTAGATTCCTCGACACACAAGACTTAACAGTGTCTTACCCTATATGAAGCTCTGTCATGAATTTATAAATCTCATGAAAATAACAATAGAATCATCCAAAAGAAATATAAGTATAGTATTTACATACATGAAAAACGCAATTGACAACCATCTTTTTACAAATAAACGTTTTCATCTTGATTTATATATTGAAATTAGAATTTCAAATAACCTTAAAAAATCGTATCTGGATGATCATATATCTACATTGAAATTAAATATAATTAATAAAATTTAATTATAAAATATATATATATATATATATATATATATATATATATATATATATATATATATATATATATATATAGGCTAGTAAGTTTGAGGAGCTCAACCCCGGTCGGTCAGAGTGGCTAAAGAAATAATAACCCTCAGGTTACCGACTCTAGACAAATAGACTCTAGAAAACCCTCAAACTTCCGCTCGGATGCTGAATATATAGATTGGAAGTTTGAGGAGGCTCCTCAAACTTCCCATAACCCTCAAACTTCCAAGCGGGTGCTGAATATAATCCTCAAACTTCCAGAATTTCATATTTATATATATATATATATATATATATATATATATATATATATATATATATATATATATATATATATATATATATATATATATATATATATATATATATATATATATTTTTACGTTGATTCCATCTACATAAAAATTTGATATTTGATGAAGAAATCTACCACAAATATGACATCTTTTATTTGTTTCTTCATGCTCATCATTGTGGCAGTCGCCAATTATTTTCTTGTCATTTTTATAAATTATTGACTATCGGAAATAATAAATAAATTGATTAATTTTTTTTATTCATATTAATTCTATTGGAAATGGAAAATGTATATAAATGTAAATAAGTATAAATGTTCATCAGATTTTGAAGTAACCTATTGCAAAATTTTGTTAAAATATAAACGGAATTTTTTGAATAACTATATAATAAACATGTTTTCTCATAAAACTCAATATTAAATGCTAGAAACAGAAAATATTGAAAACTTTTTTCTCAATTTACATAGGTAAAAAAAAAATTTATTTCAGTTACTTTTATAGTAAAATCTACCTATCCTTTAATTTTGAGTTAATTCTTAACGAAAAATGTAAGGTCTGCATTACTATCTTAAATAGACAGATAAAAGAATTTTTATGAAATAATTATGTAAATACTTACATATCCATTTTTTTTAACAAATTTTAAGTCGTTAGTCTCTTCTTCTATTATATTGCGTTCCATATTATTATAAATATCAGGATAATCGTTACTAAGAAATTTAAATGAATTAAGACAATTAGTGGTAATCTTTTATATTATTTTTCTGTAGTGATTATCCTTATTTTAAAAGAACCTATCTTAATATATAATAAATTATAGAAATAAGTTATATTTAAGATATTATATAGGCTGATAAAAAATAAAATCGGTGTCTCGCTTTGCTAGTGTAAAAAGTCACACCAGCTAAATAATCGACTTACGCACTAGTTTCGAATGGCATTTTACATCACGAGCGCAGAAAAATCATATCAAAGTTGTAATTTTGAGGTTAGAGTGGTATAAAAACCGATTATTATTCAAATCTAATATAAGAAACGTTATTTACTAAACCATTTTTTTTCAAAGTAAAGTTATTCAGCATCGGTTAGAAGTTATAATGGACTCTCAATATGGCTATTAATATGAGCATCATAAGGCAGGAGAACTTTAAGAAAATAGCAATTTTGACAAAACTCAACAGGTGAATTACTATGGGCAACCTTAAGTGAAGGACTTCCTGATACGCGCATATTGACAGCTTCATCTTCCAGATTATAAATGGAACGTGATCTAGTCTGTAAATATTTTACTGCGGGAGAGCGCCGGGGAGCCGTTGCTCGCCGCTCGCCACATTCTCATTCTCTCGAGAGACATTGTTTAGAATCTAAATTCTATTTCAGATTGTATTCAGAGTGCTTATAATAAAGATTAGTTTTGTGTACTTGTTAGTGTTTTTATTGTACGAGTCACCATCAAACTTCCACAACAATCTAACAGGTTATCGGCCCAGCTCACGCTTTTGTTGAAGGTGGACGTGCTCCAGGAAGAGGTCAGAGTTCCAAAGAACTTCCGAAAAGTCTTTTTTAACAGAGAGGTTTTGAGGGGCCAGTTTACGAGTTCCAGAGTCAGTATAACAGTTTTTTTAAGAGTGTGCCAGAGAAAAACACCGCGTGGGCATAAAAGAAAGTTCGCGAGTGAAACTGCTTACCGTCAACGGGAGTGTTTTCAGTTAAAAAATTCAGGAATCAGAGGCTACTCACGAACGTAAAAAAAATGTTCAGAGAAAGAAAAGTGCGCGACGATAGAAACATAAAAATCTGATTGCATGCATATAGAGAGAATTCAAGAGTGAAATTACCTGCCGGTGATAAGTTTTCTAGCGTGTGTGCGATCACCCCCACCCATTAGTAAAGATGAAATCAACGTGCGACTAATCGGTTTGGGAGGGAGCACATGAGTACAGGATGCATTAGGGCAAAAGGATCGGAATATTAATTTGCTGTGTGATTAATATTCATGTGTGTATAAATAGAGTAAAGAGTAAATGTTTGGCAGGCTCAGAGCAAATTCAGAGAAATGGACGGAGACAAGGTAATCACCGAAGGTACAACAGAGAAAAAGGGTGAAACAACAACTAAAAGGAAAGATTCAGAGTCAAGTGATCAGAGTTCAGAGAAATCATCAGGTAAACTGAAACCAACAAACTCAAATATGTTTTTAACACACACATACAAAAATAAAATTATCTATAAAATAAATAACAGAGAAAAGAGCAGATTATATTTTACATATAATTCAGAGATCAGAATATGGATCCATGATACGTATATGTTTACAAAAGAATGCAAACATATGCGCCCTTTTTTAAGACCAAACATTTTTCATTTTTTTCTCCTGCTCTCTCTTCAATAATAAAATAAAATTCCAGAGTCAAAATCAGAGAATGTTAAAGAGGTCGACTTGGAACTGGCACTGCACTTTCTCACCGGTGCCATAAGTAATAACACCGATGCAATGAAAAAAATGAAAAAACAGCAGAAGACATCAGAGCTGCTAGCAAGCGTAGCTGACAATCTCCAAAAGAAGGAAGAAGAACAGCTGCGGGTCAGCATGACTTGCTTGACCGAGACGAAAACTCTTCCAGAGCAATTAAAGGAGATAAATAATTCAGAGAACACAAATCAAATAAATATAACAATGGCAAAATAAAAAAAAAGTAGAATCAAACCATGGTAAAATTCACATGAAAAGGAATTTTACCTTAAATAACAAAAATGATCTAAATGTATGGTTAAATCAGTTGCACTCAGAGTTATCAGAGTATGAATTTATAGAGTATATAAAGAATCAAAATAAATTCAGAGATGACATGACGCATATAATCGTGAGACAAAAACAGTACAAAATTAAACAGAGTAATAAAGAGAAAATAATAGAATTTTGTTATCGGTTTAATGATATAATTAAAGAGTATGACACCTGTAATACGAAAATACCATTATCAGAAGAAAAACTAAGAGCCGCCTTTTATAATGCAATGTGTGACACTATCATTCGGACAAAAGCCATTCGGGCTCAGAGATGACGAAAGAAGATATGATTAATTGCTCATTACAGGTGAAAGCACAGACTCAAACAGATCTAGAGGTCAAAATTAACCAGAGTCAACAAAGACATCAGAGTCACCAAAGCCGTCAGAGCAGCGAGAGCGTACCATAGATTGGTTCAACAAATGCCACAGATGCAACAAATTTGCCGGACACTGGGCTTCAGAGTGTCCCTTAGTCAAGTTTAACTCTTGGTATTGTTATGTATAAAACGAGGTGAGGGGAAAGAAAGGAGACTCGTGTCCCAACAAAGCTCAAAGGTATAATAATCAGAGTAATCTCAATAATAATAAAGGTAAAGGCAAAGGTAGCTGTTTGTTCAGAGACAAAAATAGCCATAGAGGGAAAAATAACCGACACACCCCATATGACAGATCAAGAGATCAGAGAACAGAGAAAATCAAGCAAATGCAAATTTAACAGGTAAGTTCAGAATTAGCTTCAGACACTGTGAAGATTCAACTTCCACATGCGGATACATAATAAAATTTTACGGAGACACAATAGCCTGGAGAAGCCACAAAGTTAGATAACTCTATCAACCTTCCAGGCTGAATATCTGGCAATGAGCGAATCATGCCAGGAGGTGATCTCGCTATATAAGACAATCAGAAATATTACAGGAAAACCCTCATATCCTATAACTTTGTGGTGCGACAACATGTCCGCTTTGAAATGCACTCAGATTGACGGATGACACAAGTTAAAAATTTTCAACGTAAGTGTTTCAGAAATTCACAGAAAACTCAGAGAAAGAGAAATCAGAAAAAGAATCTTACTCATAACTCAGAGAACAAATATTGTAAATTATATTTGAAATATTCAGAGTCGGAGAAATTTTCTTATCTGTTTCAGACTCCAATAACTTTACAGAGGCAACATGAAGGGAGGGAGTGTTGGCGATATAGGGCCTTTGCAAAGCACTGAGGAACAGATATAAAGAACAAGAATAATATGGGTTAGTATATCTATATATACGAGGAACAGCGAGATACACGAGGAATAAGACTCTTGTTGTTAGAAAAATGTTTTGCAAAATAAACAATAAGATTTATTACGATTAAAAATGCGTATTAGTATTCAATACAATCATTTGAATTAAATATATATCAAGTTTCTAAAACGAACGAAAAAATACTAATTACCGCAGATTCGTTAAAAAATAAAATGCTTTTACTATCGTTTAATATGTAGAAAAATAAAACTAGTAAATATTTTGTTATTCCATTTTTACATTAAAAGCATGTCAAATAAATTAAAATGAATAAAATTAACTTGCGTAAAAAAGATTTAGTAAAATTTATTCAATCCGACGAAAATCTTCAAACGATTTTTGGATTATAACCATACTCGTGCCTATTGTTAATCTACTTATTAAATATCCGCAAGTAAACTAAACCCGCGTTATATTTGACAACGAAATAGGTTAAGTAGAACAACCCTGTGATTTGGCGCACGTAAACATCGTATGAGGTGCAGTAAAACCATATATAGGCAAGTTTTAACTTATATGATTTTCTATTTTTGTAAGTTAATGTAATAATTATACCTTTATGTAATAATTAATACAAAAGATTACATCGTAAATCAATGAGTTTTATTTAAATATTTAATTATATTTAAGGTTGCAAATTAACTAATTTTGTTTTTTTTTATCACATATCAAACACAGAGGGGTGCTCCAGGGGTGCATGTAGGGTGTGTGTCACCCTCTCTACGTTCGGAATTAGAGGGGGGCACTGTAACGTGACATTTACAAACGTTACAGACGTGCGGGTAAAGCGCACAAACGTATGACTGGGTCCAGGTGAGAGAGCATGTAAGCTCACGCGGAAGCCTGGGGAGAGAGAGACGGCCAATGTCCAGCCGCCTGGTCCACGGTCGTCATACGCCTGAACGTCCAAGACTCGCCGTCCCGTATCGCCCAGCGCTGTCAAGGAGCGGAAGAGTGAGTCCACCCATTTCTTCTGGAGCAATCGTCGAGGCAGCCAGCTTGCATCGCTGACCTCGTCGACCAAAGCTCTCTCTTCTCGAGCGTTACCGATCGGGCGGGGAAAGAAGCGCCGCACCGCTCGGGAGGCGCGTGCCGTAGAGACGATTAGGACTGGCTCCTGTTGAATCGCCGAAGCGTGCGCACACGAAGCCGCAGTGTAACGCGCTCCCCGCGACTGTCCGCGCGACCGAGATAGGCGACGCGGGCGAATGTCGCCAGGCTATGCCACGACTCGAAACCACCGAGACTGTACGACCGCAGTTCTGTCACGACGGGCATGAATAAAGGGACGAATAATCCAAAGATGATATTCGACTCAGTCTGATTTCATTTATTATCTCCCGTGCCTTACTACTTACTACTTTGCATGCTTATCCTATTCCCAGATAGAACAGGACCAAGACCTCATCACCGAGAGCTGCTGCTGGCCGGAAAGGCAACAGGGGAAGAACCCAAACCAAAAAACCTTTGTTCCTTTTGTAACTCTGTACGCGGGAGTAGGCTTCGACGGGGTGGAGTACACCGAATACTCGATTCCCCACGCACAAAGATTACACAAAAAAAAGTTTCACCATTGAAGTCAATAAAGTCTCTTAATTTCCTTAAAAAGAGAAAAATAGGGGTTCCTACCCTTAAAATTGAAAGTGATACAGATTTGTGGCCTTTTTAATTTTAAGATTTTTAGCGTTAGTTTTATTAAGGTAGTTACCCCCTAAAAAATAATTTTGGTTAAAACCACGGGACAGGTCAACTTTATTTTTTTAATTTTCTTTTAAATGGAATCAGTTTTAAGGTGATATATAATTTATTATAATTTTTATAGCTGAAAATTGATGAAAAAAGTTTAGTTTTCTTGAAAAAAAAATAGGGGTTGCTACCCTTAAAATTGAAAATAATGCTGTTTTGAAGCCTTTATTATTTAAAATTTTTAGCGTTGGTTTTATTAAGGTATCTTTATTTATTTCTGAAATAATGAACAAAAAATAAATAAGGGGTAGTTACCCCTAAAAAATAATTTTGGCCAAAACCACGAGACAGGTCAACTTTATTTTTTAATTTTCTTTTAAATGGAATCAGTTTTGAGGCGATATATAATTTATTGTAATTTTTATAGCTGAAAATTGATGAAAAAAGCTTAGTTTTCTTGAAAAAAAAAAATAGGGGTTGCTACCCTTAAAATTGAAAGTAATGCTGTTTTGAAGCCTTTCCTGTTTTAAAATTTTTAGCGTTGATTTTATTAAGGTATCTTTATTTATTTCTGAAATAATGAACAAAATATAAATAAGGGGTAGTTACCCTCCTAAAAAATAATTTTGGCCAAAACCACGAGACAGGACAACTTTATTTTTTAATTTTCTTTTAAATGGAATCAGTTTTGAGGCGATATATAATTTATTGTAATTTTTATAGCTGAAAATTGATGAAAAAAGCTTAGTTTTCTTGAAAAAAAAAATAGGGGTTGCTACCCTTAAAATTGAAAGTAATGCTATTTTGAAGGCTTTTTTATTCTACAACTTTTGGCGTCCGTTTCATTAAGCTAGCTTTATTCGTTTTTGAAATATTTGAAAAAAACTGTTTTTGAGGGTGAACTTTAGGGGTAGATTTCACCCCCTTAAAGTGTCGATCAGCACGTAAAAAAAATACGTGTCTCTTATTTTTTAATGTATTACAACATATTGCAATATCGTCCAAATCGGCGACTTACACTTGGGGTACCTTCCTTGTAAGAAACAACTACTCCCGGTCCTTCAAAAATTTAGTATATCAAAAGCGTATGGTCTTATTAAAATACATAAAGCAGGTTTTCTAGTCAGACCCATAATATCCACAGTGAACTCTCCTACGTACTACGTTTCAAAGTTTTTTGCCATATTCCTACAAAATAATTTAGAAACCCCGTTATCACACATAGATAATAGTTTAAAACTAAAAGAAAAACTTGAAAATATCAAAATACCATGTCATTATGAAATAGTGAGTTTCGATGTAGTAAGTGTTTTTACAAATGTTCCTGAATACCTAGTATATGGAGCGATAGAAAGAAGGTAGCAACAAATACATAATAAAATAAATATAACTTGTACCGAATTTCTTACAGTAATTAAATCCATACTAAACCATAATTATTTTCAATTTAATGGCAATTTTTATAGACAGACATTTGGATCTGCTATGGGAAATCCGTTAAGCCCTATATTATCTAATATAGTGATGGAAGATTTAGAAAACTCATATATCAATAAACTTCAAGAAAAACCGCTATTTTATTACCGTTATGTGGATGATAGTGTTCGTTGTATACCGAAAAATAATATACGCGATACATTACAAATTTTCAACTCTTATGATACTAACTTACAATTCACTGTTGAACATTCCGAAAATAATAGCATTAGTTTTATGAACATCAAAATTATAATAAACGATGAAAGTAATATAATAACTAATTGGTATCGAAAACCTACCTTTTCATGAAGATATCTCAATTTCAACTCGCATCACCCGACAAGCAACAAAATAGCTATCATATACTGTCTCCTTGATAGAGCAATAAAATTATCGCACAATAGATTTCACAATGAAAATACAGATTTTATCAAATATGTTTTAAAAAACAATAATTATGCACATAATTTAGTTGATTTCCACATAAAGAAACGCTTAAAAATGCTACAATTTTCAGATAACAGCCCCAAACAACAAAAAACTTACGATGGTATTATATGCTTACCGTTTGTTAATGAGTTAGAATGTTTTACAAAAAATTTTTTTAAAAAACTTAACATTAATGTTGTGTTTAGTACGATAAATAAACTAAATTATGTAATAGTATTAGGAAAAGACAAGGAAGGAAAATATAATAAAAACAATGTGGTGTATAAAATCAATTGTAAAAATTGCGAAGCAACGTATGTGGGACAGAAGGTAGAAGATTAAATGTGCGAATAAAAGAACATAGAAAAAAATATCTTGACAAAGATGATAAATCTTCCTTATTTGCGCACACTGAAAATAACAATCATACAATAGATTTTGACAATATTAAAATCTTAGATACAGAAATAAATAACGGAGAAAGAGTTTTTTCAGAAGCATTTTTCATTCATCAACAAAAAAATTATATAAATAAACAATTTGAAATCAATAAACTAGCGAAAGAATATAATATATTAATTAATAACTGTGAAATTTGAGCTTAATAAAACTCTTACTATGTATATAAACTTTGTAAAGTTGAGCGGGTATATTAGGAGAACACGTTTGGTGAGCATATAATATCCACCACACTATTGTGTATGTTTTGAGAACTGTGTCATTAGGATGACTTCCACTATGACGTACTCTCCTGATATCTTGCCTCGGCTCCGAAACGTTCAGTGCTATCCCCCCACCTGTCTCACATCGTTTTATATACTCTTATATACACAATATATACACACAGAATCACAGATTATTAGTATATATAGACCGGTTATCGCAAATAAAAAGCATTGACGAAACGGACAGTCTCCCGTTATCATTACATCCTGACGTAATGTAAGTGTACCTTGTTTTTACATAATTTGTTTAAAGTTTGCGAATTGTGATTTATAAATAATTAAGTGATTATTGTAAATATGTAATATAAACTATCTTGATCTCGCAATTTTAATTGGTATAGATTATAAAAACTAAGTTTTTTTTTTAAATATGTAATGTTCAACATACTGTATATATATTTGTGACGTACACGACCAGTTCATAGTATACGCATCCATTCATGTTATATGCAAATTTTCCCATTCATAAACGCGAGATCAAAATATAAACAAACCAAAGGCACAAATGTATACAAACATGCGATTGCGTGCGCCAGCGAAAATTTTACTCATTTATTTATACAGCGTCTCTGACGTCACCGTGTAAACATAAATATTGTCATGCGCAAGAGAGAAGACCAGACAATCGACTAGTATATAAAGGGCTCCGATTCTCGGAATCGGCACGCACTTGTGTCCGAGCTTGCCTTGAACACTGACCGATAAGCATTGCGCTTAGGTGAGTGATGCTGGCGACCCGCTTGCGCTCGTTAAACTTTGTAAATATTCTATTGTAATCTAATTTCATTTCCATACAAATAAACTCATTGAATATCATACTTATAGATATACTATTTGTCAAATCATATACCTAACCCTGGCATACTCAAGGAACTCTACCTTACCTACCTCCCACGGCACGATAGAAGGCCCTCTGCGCTGACTATTTACCCGGCAATCCTATCTCTCGGCACGATAGAAGGCCCTCTGCGCCGACTATTTACCCGATTCCGACGCAGCACGGTAGCAGCCAATTAGCGCTAACTACTAACCTGCATAGCCCACCTACCTTCTATCTGTATCTACGGCACGGACTCCGGCACACTGCGCGCCGGTATCTTACCCGAGAACAGAGGAAAAATTCCTAAATCGATATATGCTCGAGTCCAGTACATGAACTCTTAAAAATTATTATACTCTACCAAGTAACGACACCTAACTACATTTAAATAAACTCAAGTGTTAAAGTAAATACTCAAATCTGAGAGTTGTCATTACTTCGGTACGTTACAACTGGCGCCCGAACAGGGACTCGAGCAAACTAAAATCGTATAGCGGGAAATTTCAAAAAACAAAAAGGGTTATGATACCAGATCGGCATAATATCTTTTTGGAGAGTCGCATAGAAGCGCGGATTGTAGATATAACGACACGGGTCGATGAAGTTGAGGAAGCAGATCAACAGTATCACGCGGCGACTCAATATTTAATGGGCCAGATAAAAGAATTACGCGGTATCGTGAGTAAGCAAGGCCATGCTTTATTAACTATGTCAGAAGATCTTGCGGAAGCAAGGCAACGGGTAAATGAGCTTGACAGAGAAAACGAAAAATTGGGATTCACGGTAAAAGTTATCGCGAGTAAAATTTGCAAGAGCGAAAGAATGTTAAACATGAGGATGGATAGTATCGAAAACAAAATTCAGGATATATCCGATTCACTTAAAAAACTGTCGATCCGCGATAATTAATATATATTCTTTAAACAGGGAATAAAAATTCCAAGTAAAAATTAGTTTTTTACATAAATAAATAAATACGTTAGAGTCAAATTTCTACGTGGTAATTTCAATTAAAATTATTTAGATTCTTTTTCTTATTACTGTCCACATTAAAGTTCCGTTCAATCATATATTCTATTAAAAGTTAAAATGGCGAAAGACCGCAAATCGGGAGTATTTATGCGCGAAATAAAAGACTCATTTAACGAGGAAGTAGAGAACGATAAGGAACGAAAACGTTTCGAATGGGAATGGGCGGTAACTGATGAATTACGATTGTTGGATGAACGGCAAAATGAGCTCTTAAATATGCTCGAAGGCCAAGACGAGGAAAATGACACGTCAAAATCGCCGAAATTAAGGGCAACGTTAGTCGCGATAATTCGAAATGAGATAAAAGAGAAATATGACGCATTAACACAGTCGGTCGAGAAAACTCGTATGGAAAAAAAAACGGAACGCGCGGAATTAGTTACGGAAATAAATAAACTAAGAGGTCGAGTTCAGTTATTAGAAACCGAGAACGACAGTCTAATAGACAAGATATCCGCGCTGTCTCAAAACGATAATCAATCGGAAAATAACCGCGAACTAGACTCTAGGCTCGCAGAGTTAAAAAGAAATCTTTCACGAGAAGTTGATCAAATGAAATCGAACTTTGAGAAAGAAATTCTAGAATTGAAAAATGTGATTAAAGACTTAAAATCGCCGATGAAGAAAGGCAACTCTGGGAGCGAAGCGTCTCAAAAAATAAAATTAGACATCCCCAAGTATCGAGGACTTGAGAATGAAAGGCCAGTTAAATTCTTGTCAGAGTTCGAAAAATATATAAATGTGGTTAAACCAAATTTCGATCAACTCTTATGCCTTATTTCTCAAGCACTCGAGGGTGATGCCAAGGATTGGTGGTACCTACAAGAGTCAGAAATCGACTCGTACGACCAATTTACAGAACGGTTTCGCGAACGATACTGGAGCGCGAATACACAAAGAACCGCGAAGCGAAAGATAGAATTCGGTCAGCACCAGCCGGGGCAACCTTAATCGCGTTGAATACGCAACGAGTTTGTTCGGTTTAGGCAAAGAGCTAGATCTCGAGTATACAGAGACTGAGTTTGTTGTACGCATTAGCGAACATTTCGAAAGAAATATTCGGCACGCGGTTTTAGGACGGCAAGTCAAAGATAAAAATATGTTGTTGAAAATATTAGCTGATTATGACGGAGACGACCAACGTCACCGAAAACACGACAAAATGGGCCACAGCAAACCCAGTCCTCCTTCAGATACGGCTAACACGCAAAATAAATCGTATAACAAGCCATACCAGTGGCAATCGAAAAATGTGAACATAAACGAGTTACAAACAGCGACGCCGCCGGAAATAAAGGAGAAAACTCCGCCAAAAACGAATCAAACAAACGAGAAAAAGTCAGCACGAAAGCAGAGAAACGAACGGAATAAAGAATTAATCCGAAGCTACGACGAGGTTGACGTGAATAACATAAATTTAGAAAACATTAATACCGAAAATTCGGGAAACGCATAACAGTTGCTTGCTGCATGTCAAAAAGTAAACCGCAACAAGCAACTCAATCGGAGAATAAAAATTGTAATAAAGATATCTCTTCTATACTGGAGGACCCGCGAGAAAATCTTTTGTACGATGTAGAACCAGAAGGTCTAAATACGAAAGAAACGCGTTGTCCGGAGGTAAATATCAAAGTCGAAGACATAGAGGTAAAAGCCCTAATTGATACAGGAAGTGAGATCACTTGCATCTCCGAGGAATTTTATTACGCTAATGCAAAAGCATTCGGGACGCGACCTAAACTACCGATAAGTGGAAAATTCATAAAGGGAGCAACAGGCGCAAAGTCGTCGCGAATAAAACTCCAAGTTCTTCTAAACGTTGAAATTGCAAAATTAAAACTAGATATTGTATTTATAGTAGTGCCAAAATTGGTCAAACCATGCATCATTGGATATGATACGCAAAAAGCTCTTAGTATGCTAATAGATACCGGCAAAGAAGAAATACTCTTAACCATTAACGATCAATATGTTCATTGTTCTTATAAGGAGACCATAATGTACTCAGAAGAGTATGCGTCTCTTAGAATCGAACGATCGTATGAGTCCGAATGCGGAAACGCTGACTCATACGATGATCTCATTGCTTATGATCTTTCTTACGAAGTCTCGATAGAAGAGATCGAAGAAAAGATCAAATTATGCAAAAATCTAAAAAATTCCCAAAGGGATAAACTTAAGTGCTTAATAGTACAATACAAAGAGGTATTTCAGAAACGCCCAGGTCTATTATCTAACTATGAGTATACGTTTAAAATAAAAGATGATGCACCCTTTTATTCAAAACCGTATCCCATCCCTATAAACTATAGAGATAAAGTTAAAATTGAAATCAACAAATGGCAAGAACTTGGAATAATTCGGCGTTCGACGAGTCCATATATAAACCCTCTCGTAGTTGTAATTAAAAAAGACGGATCCATCCGCCTATGCTTAGATGCACGTAAACTAAACGAAAAATTAGTAAATGATTATGAATCCCCTCCTGGTGTAGAGGAGATATTTTTAAGATGTAAAAACGTAAACTTTTTATCCAGCTTTGATTTAACGAGTAGTTTCCATCAAATAAAGCTTTCAGAAGAAAGTAGGAAATATACCGCGTTCATTTGCGAAAATAAAGTTTACGAATTCAATGTAGTACCATTCGGTATAAAAACGAGTAGCGCAGCGCTAATAAGAGGTCTAGACCTAGCCGTCGCGGGTCTCGAAGATTTTCTTATAACTTTTGTAGACGACTTACTATGTATTTCAAAAGATTTCGATAGTCATTTACAAAATATAAAATCATTATTTGAGAATTTACTAAAAAACAATCTGAGGATAAGTTTTAAAAAATCAAAGTTAGTACAGGAAGAAATAAAAATTCCTGGGTCATATGTTAACACCTGAAGGAATAAAACCAGACCCAGAAAAAGTTAGAACAATTAAAAACTTTAAGAAACCTAGAAATGTTAGGGAACTGCAAGGATTTCTCGGGTTTGTGAATTTCTATACGAAATTCGCGAGAAATTACTCGGCTCTTACCGTTCCGCTTCTAAACTTGTTAAAACAGGGTAAGAAGTATGAATGGACAGGCGAGCATGACAAAGCTTTCAATGACATTAAAAATATATTCGATGAGCATATCATATTAAAATATGCGGACCCGCAACGTCCATTCATACTCACTACCGACGCGAGCGACTACGCGATAGCTGCAGTGCTATCGCAGGTAAACGATCAAAGCGAAGAACAAATTGTCACGTTCGTTAGCCGTACGCTGAAGGGGAGTGAATGCTCTTACTTTACAACTGAGAAAGAGATGTTAGCTATAGTTTGGGCTTTAACACGTTTAGATACGTACTTACGGGGGGCACCGAAAATCATCGTACGAACCGATCACGAAGCTCTCACTTTCCTCAAACATTGTAAATTTAATAATGCTAGACTACGGAGGTGGAGCCTTGCGATCCAAGACTTCTGCTTAGAACCGGTATACTTGCCGGGACGCAAGAACACCGTCGCCGATTACCTAAGCCGTCAGGTACACGACTATCCAGAGGAATCGGGTCGGGAAAATGAAATCATAATCGCTTCAATACTCATGCAAAAACCGAGTCGCGAATTGATAAATAGCTTTAAAAATTTGAAGACATTACAGAAAAATGACCCGTATATTAACAAATTAATTACGGAGATTCAAAATAACGAAGGAATACAAAAACGCTATGTACTTAAAAATGGTTTAATGCAAAAAATTGCATTAAATAATAATAGAATCACATTACCCGAAAGCCTTCTGGATAGTTTGATACGGGAAACCCATGAAATACATGGCCACATTGGTGCTTCGAAAATATATAAAATGATAAATGAACATTTCTCGGCACCGAAATTAAAACAAAAAATTTATACAATACTTCGTACATGCGATACGTGCCAACGAACAAAATACTTAACATATAAACTTAATGAACACGTCCAACCAATATTAACAGAAAAACCCAATGACACGCTGTCAATAGACTTTTTGGGCCTTTACCGACGTCAACGGGGGCGTTAAATACCTGTTAACAACGGTAGACGTATTCAGTAAGTACGTGGTCATGTATCCTATAAAAAGGCAAACACTGCGACCGTGATCAGAAAAATCTTCGGTGATTACGTTAGCAACTACGGTAAACCGAAAGCGATACTTTCTGACCACGGGACACAGTTTACTTCAAGTAAATGGGAGAAAAAACTCAGAGAGGAAGGAATACAACCGGTATTCTCTTCCATCAGACACCCACAAAGTAACCCGGTCGAACGGGTACACCGAGAACTTGGGCGTTTTTTCCGAACGTTTGTAAGGGACCGACATACCAGCTGGGCTAGATACGTTGAGATTATACAAAACATTATTAACGTAACGCATCATGAGACCACGGGGTTTACACCGATGGAGCTCCATTTAAATATCAAGCCTACGCAGATATGGGAAAAGTGGTTGCCCATAATAGAGACAAATAAAGTCACGCATGAACGAAAAGTATTTCTTGCTCGCGAACGAGCGCATTCATTCTTAAAAAAGCGAGCGTTCCGAAAAAACGTCCAAACGCGACACTTTGAGTTTAAGGTAGACGATAGGGTTTTAGTAAAATCACTAAACGTATCAGATGCGGCGGAAAGAAAGATCGCGAAGTTCTTTCACGTATACGAGGGACCATACACGATTACGCAAAAAATCGGGCCCGATACGTATGTATTATTAGACATAGAAACAAATAGGGAACGCGGAAAGTTTCATGTACAAAATTTAAAGCCTTACTTTTAAGTATTTATTGTTTACTAAGGGTCTCGGTGAAGGTAAACATACACCGAAACTCGTAGCAGAATAAATGTAAATAAGAATTTCAAGAAAAATTAAAATCGAGCCATATGATGTCAGTCGTTTGTCAAACATGCCCGAGCAAGGTACTGAACGGGAAAATTTCTCGAAACGCGATGCCGCGGTTCAAAGTGGTACGGTGGTGTGGCCCCCGTGGCACATTAAGTGCTCATCGCGGAGAAGCGCATCAGGGAAGCCATGGGCAACAACGCACGGCGCATACCGGAGCGGACGAGCAGTACAGGCGAAACCGTACATGGTCAACCGGTCCACCCAAACCACCAGGGAGAGCAAGGTAGATCCACCACCAACTCCACCACCAACGTCATCACCACCAGAGCCATCGCCGTCTTCACAAAAAAAACGAAGAAATGAAACGTACCAGGGTGCTATCACTTTCTGATTTTTGTACATAGCGCAAATAAAAACTTAGTCAAAATTAAAGGTTTCTATTGTATTCATTTTCCGAACAGAACCATTTAATTTGGGGGGCAATGTGACGTACACGACCAGTTCATAGTATACGCATCCATTCATGTTATATGCAAATTTTCCCATTCATAAACGCGAGATCAAAATATAAACAAACCAAAGGCACAAATGTATACAAACATGCGATTGCGTGCGCCAGCGAAAATTTTACTCATTTATTTATACAGCGTCTCTGACGTCACCGTGTAAACATAAATATTGTCATGCGCAAGAGAGAAGACCAGACAATCGACTAGTATATAAAGGGCTCCGATTCTCGGAATCGGCACGCACTTGTGTCCGAGCTTGCCTTGAACACTGACCGATAAGCATTGCGCTTAGGTGAGTGATGCTGGCGACCCCCTTGCGCTCGTTAAACTTTGTAAATATTCTATTGTAATCTAATTTCATTTCCATACAAATAAACTCATTGAATATCATACTTATAGATATACTATTTGTCAAATCATATACCTAACCCTGGCATACTCAAGGAACTCTACCTTACCTACCTCCCACGGCACGATAGAAGGCCCTCTGCGCTGACTATTTACCCGGCAATCCTATCTCTCGGCACGATAGAAGGCCCTCTGCGCCGACTATTTACCCGATTCCGACGCAGCACGGTAGCAGCCAATCAGCGCTAACTACTAACCTGCATAGCCCACCTACCTTCTATCTGTATCTACGGCACGGACTCCGGCACACTGCGCGCCGGTATCTTACCCGAGAACAGAGGAAAAATTCCTAAATCGATATATGCTCGAGTCCAGTACATGAACTCTTAAAAATTATTATACTCTACCAAGTAACGACACCTAACTACATTTAAATAAACTCAAGTGTTAAAGTAAATACTCAAATCTGAGAGTTGTCATTACTTCGGTACGTTACATATTTATTATGAATTTTTGTTAAATATATAGTAACTGAAGAGGGACACGAAAAAGTGTCCGAAACGTCTAAGAATAAATGGTGTTCATTTATTTAAACAAAACCTTGCTTGGTAGACAATTGGCCATTAAATTCTAGACAAACATATATCTACCACACAACGGTTAAAAAAATATTAATTGTAATAATTTAAGTTTTTCTTTTAGGTAAAAAGTTCAAAAATAATAACAGAAAGAAAGGATAATGAAATAGTGGTTATGTAGGGCTCCAGGCGAAGGATACCACTTTAAACAAAATTCAACGCGCCTATTCACAGTACCTCTCGGGTGGCGTGGAAAACTGTTAATAGTATATAAGTTATATATATTATACTGATAAAAATTTTTATGAACAATAGAATTGTTTTTAACTACACATTTATATCTTTCTAAAAAACAATTCCAAAAGAATTGCTTCTAAAAATTTTTCTAATAGGAAAAGTCATGTAAAGCTGTTGTTTAAGAGACATTGAGGGTGGGGCTGACGGGGGGGTGAGGAGATGGCGAGGAGGTGGTGAGGAGGGGGTGAGGTGGGAGTGAGGAGGGTCGAGGAGGGGGCGAGGAGGGGGTGAGGAGGGGAGTCAAATAGAATAATAAGTCACGAAATAACGTAAAAAATGACGGAATTTTACGTTATTTTAAGGAGGAGGGTGAGGAGGGGGCGAGAAGCGGGTGATGAGGGGTTGACGAGGGGTCGAGGAGGGTGAGGGGGAGCTACGTGGTAACATTCCTCTATATAATATAGGAAGATATATATATATATATATATATATAATATGTTTGTAAATTGGTACTTTTGAGGAGATGTGAACCTTTCGCTCAGAGTTCGGACAATGTGACTAAAGAAATAATGACCCTCAGGTTACCGACTCTGGGAAAAGGGGGTATAGATTTCTCCTCAATAGTCGCGATTCTTGCTTTGAGAAATTTGAGGAGTCTCTTCAAAATGCCGACATCTCTTCAAAAGTACCAATCTATACGTTGATATCTCTTCAAATATACCAATTCCCATAGTTATATATATATATATATATATATATATATATATATATATATATATATATATATAAACTTGTATAACGTTAGTTCCCAGGACCCCATGTTACTGTATATCTATACGTGACTAAAGAAATAATGTCTCTTATGGGGGCCGATATCCTCAAAACTGACGTTAAACATATGTAGATTCAGGGACTGTCCCCAAAACTAACAAATGTCCCCGAAATCAACGTTAAACATCTGGAATGTCCTGGAAACTAACATAAAACATAAATATATATATATATATATATATATATACTAGGGGGGTACCCCCTACTCGCTCCGCTCGTCAACCCCCGACGATGATATAAGAACGTATATGGACACGTATGAAGATGACATACAAAAGTATTATATATATATCCATATATGATCATATATAGTCATGTATGACTATACTTGTTTATACAAACATGTGTTGATATATATATATATATATATATATCTCTAAGGTCGGGATGGGTGGAATCAACCAATCAGATGAATGCTTATAGCACGGCGCAGACGGCGCAGAGCACGGAGCAGGGCACGAGCAGAGCACGGCGCCTATTGTATTTCCTCCCTGTAGCAGAAGCGCCCACTTCTGAGAGCTTACACAAGGATTTCCCCGAAATTGAATTATATTTATATGCAGGTTATATGCGAACGAATGTATTCGTGTACTTATAAATCATCGAATGAACATGCAGTTGCACTCAAGCCCTAATTATATGTACACCTGAATGATTAATAATACCACCTGATGTTTTAAATAAATAAAAAGTAAATATAACTTACTTTTTTCTCCATGAAGTTCGAGTAGACTTCTTCTTCGACAGATATCGTTTGTGACTGTTAGGTTCCTCAATTGATCGCTCCATGAATTAATTATTGCGATAAACGAATTAATCCATGCAATGATTCACGCTGTTTCACCAACTGTCACTTCGCGACTACTGGCGCTATTGAATTGGCAGCCCTAGTATTAATTTTTACCCGCCATAAGTGTTGGCAGCAGTGACAAAGTCATCAATTTACGGCAAATCAAAAAATTTTAAACTTCGCAGATTGATCGTACAAGATTTGTAATATTCCGTATGATGGCATTAATATACTTTTTAATCTCTAATACAAATAAAATATTTGAAATTTATTCTTAAAAAATCTGAATTTTTTAAGAAAAAAATTAAAACAAAGCAAAAGTAACTTTGCAGGACTGAATTCTTATTTAATAAACATAAAAAAATAGCTAAATTTTGTTTTTCTTGATGAGTTTATTGAATGAAAAATGAAACTTCATATTTAGAAGTCAGAGAAGAAGGATTTTATGTTAATTGGGTTTCTGTTTATTTGAATGAAACAGATCAAATTATTTTTACAAATAAATTACATTTGCCTTACATTGCAAGTTTTTAAACCCCAAAAATATGTTAAAATTAACTTTCGGTAGAACTCAAAATTGCTCTATTGATGAAATTACTTCAAATGTTCACTGAATCATCATAAATGTCCATAAATGTCGTATTATTTATTTTTTACTAAAGGATTTTTTATTGGAATGTTGGAGGAAAATTTTGCGTGGGAAAAATTGCCAAACTAGGTACTTTTGCCAACTAAGTGCCTTCGGCACGCCACCCCCCCCCCTCCTCACCTGCTCCTCGCTCGCCCCCTCCCTTATAAAAACTTCGTTTTTGCATAATAGGCACGACCGCAATACTCAGGAAAATCTTACAATTTTGCTATTGTAAAATTTATAATAGGTACTTTATTTTCATAATTTTTATCAAAATATAAAAAAATCGTTTTTTTTTACAGGCCTAGCTCTTTAGGAATTGATTTTGCATGAAATCTTTTTGAATAGTATACGTAACTCAGCTTCAAAAATCATTTTAAAATCCAAGTTGCCAATCATATGAACAGAAGCCATCTACGATTTTAGTATATACATAAGATACAAACGTATATTATATAATATATAATATCGTAATCGTATCTTACACAATATATTTTACTTTTGTTATAAAATATATTATACAAAATAAACAGATTTAAATAAATATTACGATCTGAAAAATATAATTGTTACTTTTTTTTATAATCATTAGATAATAATTCGTTGCATGTATTGCATATATATATATATATATATATATATATATATATATATATATATATATATATATATATATATATATATATATATATATATATATATATATGCTCGCGCGGCGAAGGTCGTCGTCTCATCCGCGGTCCGTTCGTCGTCGTCGCCGATAGTGCAGATCGCTGCAGTGTGCGTGTCGTACTCGCAGCTCAGAGCCCCCGAATGCCCCGATTGTCCTGAAGCTCGAAGCATTCAGCCGATTCAGCGTACGTAATCAAGGGGAGAAGCCCTATAGTGTGCGTGCATGTGATATAGGATGTAGCAGATATAACTGCTGGATGTAAATGTAAAGTAGTGTCGTGCAGCGAGACGACGTTCGTTTAGTGCAAGTCCGCGGAAAATGAGGTTATAACCTACGTCTTGGCATCCCGCAACTACTACTTGGCATACAACGACAGTGCGACAATACAGAAACTTGCAACTCCTTGACAATTCCTTCGTCCATTCGCGTGCGCGCAGTTGTATACAAGTTGTCCAAGTTCACTACCTAGTGCCTTCGAGGGTTTGCCGTGCGAGTGACACATCGACCCGTCCAACTAGAGCAAGAAAACACAGGGTTTCGTAATTGAAAAACGTAAAGCAGAAGATGAAATTGCTTTTTTACAACAAATTATTAATTCAACAGTACAAGATTCTTCGACAACAAGAAAAGAACTAGAAAGTAAAATCAGTAAATTAAAAGAAGAAAATAGTAATTTAAGGTTACAACTAATGTAAAACTCAACTCCTGAGGGACCTCAAATTTCCTTACCAACAATGATAAAAACATTAGCTAAAAAAGTAGCTTCTCAGTTAGGTGCTGATTCATTATCTCTGGGTTCTGAAAATGATGATAGTTCACAAAAAATAAACGGCATGTACGTAAAAGCTTTTATTATTTCAATAACTAGACTAGAAAAGATCGTATACAACTAAAATATTTATTTATTTTGTAGGCTGATGAAGATGCTAAAGTATTAGGTTCACTGGTTGTGCCATTAGAAGAAGAAATAACAGCCTTAAAAGAAAAATTAAGGACTACAGATGATGAATTACAAAAATACAAAGAGAAAGAAGAACAATTGTATAACAAACAATTAAAAGCAAAAGAATCAGGTTCCTGGGAAAATACATGTGATATGTGCTCTAATTATGAAGCCCAACTCCAAAGAATACAGATGGAAGCTAAAGATCTAGAGAAGCAGTTACAAGAAGCTGATCAGATGTTACAAACTCAAAAACAAGATCTAGCTAAAGAAGTAGAATTCCGAAAAGGAATGGAAGAAAAATGTAAAAGCTGAAGATGAGATAGACAGTGAATTCAGTGCCGATGAGCTGCAAACTTATCAGCGACACTGGTACTCTGGAGAAGCAGATTCAACATTGGCCAGGTCGACCTGTCTCGCTCAGTTGCATTCACAGCTTCAGCGGCACTTGCAGCAGCTACAATGAGGATGAGGAGATAAAGCAATCCTTGTAGGATAAGACTCACTCTCTACTGGAGGCTGCTGTACGAGATCCAACGGCAATAGGCAGGATTCTGAACTACTTGACAGGCAGCATAAAAACATTTAAAAGTACACTCATAAATTTTACTCTTTAATTTTTTCTGCCAACTTTTACATTTACTAACGCTTTTACATTCATTATTGCTGTTACAAATTTTGGTTTCTTTTACTATATGTGTTATCATTTTTTACGCATAATACAAAACTACATTTCGGTTTTATAAGACTAGAATTGTAAGAATAATATATATATATATATATATATATATATATATATATATATATATATATATATATATTATACTTAATGATAATTTTTTTTATACCACTCTAACCTCAAAATCACGACTTTGATATGATTTTTCGGCGCTCGTGGTATAAAATACCGTTCGAAACTAGTGCGTAAGTCGATTATTTAGGTGGTGTGACTTTTTCGCACTCGCTTCGCTCGTGCAAAAAGTCACACCAGCTAAATAATCGACTTCCCCACCCGTGTCGAAATGTACTATTTCAGTTTTGATAACTACTCTGCGCCACTGGTTATTGATGGCATCCCAGTAAGCCTAATACTCGAATACTCGAATATAGCAGGATAAGAAAATTAGAGAAGATGGCTCGATGCGCATGGTATATGCAGTTTTCCTGGAGAATGTGCCCATGATGTAAGTATGCTTCGGACTGGGATTTTATTTAATAGTATAGCCGAACCTAGCCTCCAACTTTCCATCTGTCTACTCCTCTGTTCCTGGCAGTTCGATACTGCTCTCCTCATTCCCACTGCTTAACACATTATTAATATATTTTGTTTTGCTCTAGGCGAAGGGCTCCTGCGGATGACACAACACGCCTTCAAATAATTGTATTACCCTCGACGGCAGCTGAAGGAATAGGAGTTACCAGTTTGTTTTATCTATCACAGAAGGAGTTGCAGCAGTAATTATGATGCTGTTGTCTTAATTGTATTTAGATTATTTCAGCTTCAAATCAGTAAGTTACACTTATTATTTTGGGTTCTAATAATTAATATTAGCTGTAGCATGTATTAGTTATGACCCTGAGTTAACCTTTTATTAATAATTTTCATTTATTATTAATCAATCTTTCACGTAATTATAATGAAAATCAAAATGTAAAACATTTTGAGTTTTAACTTATTATCTGCTTTTATTATTTTTTTTTTTTTAATATTTGGGCATACCTGCAGCTTTGCGCTAACCTGCGAAAATTCTGGCCAGAACACCGCGTGCTGGCGACAGTTTCTGGTCAGAATTTTTTGTCAAATAAAATCATTATATTTTAGGTTATGTATATGTCCTGTGTATATAATGATGCTTACTGCTACACATTCATCTGAATGCAACACGAATAATGAATCTTTTTTTAGTAAATAGATTTTTTTCAGATTGTACTCCATTTTATCAAAGCAGAGCTGCATCTATATATAGTTTTGTAACACTACAATGATTTTCAATACATCATAAAGTTTTCATTGTGAAAATGAAAATATAATTAGAGTTATTTTCAAGTAATGTATCATAAAGACATTACCTCTGACAATGTGAGCTAAGTTAAAAATTCCTAAACCCATTTTATGCATCGGTAAAGCATTTTCAATATTTTGCCTTTGGTAAATAACTAATCGGGTGATGGATTTTCATGAGATAAAGCTTATATCTTTGATATTTTGGTGATATTTATGATTTAAAAAGTTGCAAATATGAAAATTTCTTTATGTCAAGGTTTCTTACATTTTTTGTGATTTCTACCATTTAAAAATGATTTATTGAAGTAAATATCTTTTCCCAGCAACTGGATAATGGTTTTTTATGAGCCAAAGCTTACATTCCTTGTATTTTAATCACAGTTCTGGTTCGAAGAGTTGTACTTGAATAAATTACTTTAATAAGTTAATTTTAAATGGTAAAAATCACAAAAGATATAAGAAAACTTAAAATTAGGAAATTTTCATATTTGAAACTTTTGAAATCATAAATATGAACAAAATACGAAGGATATAAGCTTTATCTCATGAAAATCCTTTACCCGGTTAGTTATATACAAAGTCAAAATATTGAAAATGCTTTATCGATGTATAAAATGAGTTTCTGAACTTCTAGCTTAGCTTACATAATTTAGAGAGGTAATGTCTTCATGATAAATTACTTGAAAATAATTCTAATTATATTTTCTTCATTCATGCAGGGGACATTAGATGTAAAATCCTATGTTGTTATATTCTTTTAACTTGTTTGTATTACTGAGTGGATTATTTGTGAATGCAAGTAATGAAGTGATAGCAGTGACAATTTCGGAATGAAAATTTTACAAAATATCAATGCTTTTTCATAATGACACTCATGTCATAGATACTTATTACTCAGGTGACAGAATGAAGGAGCACTGGTACATTCTAACATTTTAAATCTGAATCTGCTATTGTTGTGTCTTTATTAGTTCTATTAATGTTACACAAATAACCTACTAGTCAGTGCCCATAAATTTTAACCTAATAGTTGCACAGATGCCGAGGGTCTTTTGTACTTAAGGATGTATTAGCTATACAATCGGTGTCAAAAGTTAGTTTTCATTTAAAATATTAATAATTTGTTATATGGGGTTGTTTTTTTCTTTTTTATTTAAAAACTTTGTAGGAGTGCATAAGACCAATAGTTAAAGCTCCCAAAATAAGAAATCAGACGAAAATTTTTGAAGTATTTCGACTTTTAAAAATCATATGTTCTAAAACATTTTTAATTTCATTCATTACTTTATTAAAACATTGTTTTTTCTGCCGAAGGCGAAGAGCTCCAGCAGAACGGAACATGGCGTCATTTGATTCTACCCTCGAGGGTGGCTGATACAGCTAGCTACTACCGTTCTGTAATGGTTACCGTTATGTAATGGTTTTCTATGATACTGTGACACTGACAGTCAGCTAATACATTACATTCTTTGTACACGTCAATTTGTCATGTTAAAAAATCTATATTTCTATAATCCCATATTTGTGTAAAATTAAATCTTGTCAAGTTATAGCCGAAAATCGTCCATTTTATGTATATTTAGGCGTTCAAAATCGATTTTATCGGATTAGCTCATTAAGAATTTTATTGTACATCGAAATGATAAATTGGAAAATGTTTTGTTTTATTATAATCTATAACTTTTATATTTATAATTTGTGTGAAGTT
Organism: Torymus aiolomorphi; assembly: GCA_036365515.1. Taxonomy (NCBI): domain Eukaryota; kingdom Metazoa; phylum Arthropoda; class Insecta; order Hymenoptera; family Torymidae; genus Torymus; species Torymus aiolomorphi. Next base: position 224,665,338 of record CM070874.1, on the reverse strand, counting down.
AGATCCTGTAAAGTTTTAGCCGAAATGCGTCCATTTTATGTATATTTTGGCGTTTAAAACCGTTTTTGTAAGTCTAACTCATCAGGAGTTGATTTTACATGAAAATGTTAAATCGCAAAAAGATTTGTTTTAATATTATCTACAACTTCCGCATTTAACATTTTTGGGTAAAATCAAATCCTGTCAAGTTTTAGCTGAAAATCGTCCATTTTTTATCTTTTTTGCCGTTTTTCGCCGTTATCTTGACAAATATTGCTCGTAGCAAAAAATGTTCAATAGGAAAAAGGTGTATTTTAATTAGTTTTATCAGATAGGCCTGTAGATATTAGCTTAAAATTAATTTTTCTAGATATTATGCCTAAAAATCGATTTTTTAAAATGTTCCTTTGTGGTCGCATTTTTAAAATTTTTCATCGATCTATCTCAATAGAGAACTAGCACTTAGGTATAATTAGAGGAGTATTTTTTCGCAATCCCGATGGAATCGGTTCAAAATTCATTGCGATAATCAGGAAACTTGATTACATACATCTCAGAAAACGCTTAAAACGTACTCGCTCTGAGTGGAAAATGGTTCTCACACATTAAATTTTCAGTATTTGAATTCTGACAATTTTCACTCTGGTGAAATTATAAAGCTCTCCCGAGCAGCGGTCGTGCCTAAAAAATGGAATTTTTTAGACATTTTTTCCTGAAATTCAAATTAAAATTACTTGAAACTATGATATTCAGGATTACTTATAGTAATACTTACAAGGAAAGTACCCGAACTGTCAAATTCAAAAAAATTCCAAACCCATATTAAAAAGTAGACCTCTATGCGAGATTCACGAAACCATTTTTTTTATCGGCTGAGAAGCGCTTTATAAGGGTTAAAATCACCCCTAAAGTTAACCCCCAAGAAACGTTTTTTTGATATATCTCGGCTTCTACTTAACTTTTTTTAACGAAACAAAACGGAAAGAGTTTCTTATTAAAAAGCCAAGAAACCCGTGGTAGTATGAACATTAAGGGTTGCATCCCTTATTTTTTAGAGGGTGAAATTGTGTTTTTTTAAGAATAATTTTTGTTGTGAGAATTCATAAAATAATTAAAAATAGGTCAAAACATTATTTTTACCAACTACAATAAATAACAGTTGGTGTTTTTGGGCATTCTTCGCGAAACAACCCCTTAAGAGGTGGTAAACAACCCCTAACACAAATGAATTAGGTATATTTTTTTGGCAATTATTTTTTTCCTTAAAACGGGTTCTTGAAGTCGTTAATCGGAATCCACAGTTATATCCATAATAAAAATTTGAAAATAGTGAATTCAATATCGATAAAATTTTTTAGAAATATTTTAAATTCCACGAAAAATAGTATGTAGACCCCCTAGCGGAAATTATATTATGTAAATAAGTGTATAATAATGTAACAATGTTTTGTTATGTTATTCTATTATTTATTATTTTTTTATCATACACTTGTTTATCGTACGATAAACAAGTGTATGATAATGTAGTTGTTTGTAAAAAAGTGTAAGAAAACGTAACAAATTGTACTTTTCTACTGGATTTCGGACGCTTTTACATTTTACCACAGTTTATACCATTTTTTAATAATTTCTTACTTTTCCTTACATTTGTCTACATTTTATTACTTTTTAATTTGTACTCTTAATTCAAATTTTATAGGCATTCTTACACTTTCGTACATCTTTTTACATTTTACGTTTATATACAAATTTTGATACACATTTTACATCGTATCACATATTTGTACACTTTTTTCAAATAGTTCATAATTATACTTTTGTAATAATTTATAATTGTACTTTTATTTAAATAAAACTATAAATAAAATATTTTCAAAGATGTAAAGAAAAAATACTAAAACGTAATAAAATGTAAATTATTATGTATTAGAAATATAATTAATATATGTTACAAAATGTAAGTTACTATATAAAAGTTTAAATTTTTACAAATTCTTACAGATTTTTACAATTTATTATCTTTTAATACAAATTCTTATACAATTCTACCAATTTCTAAGCAGCACAACGACCAATTTTAAATCCTACGGGACAGCCAACAGCAGACGGCAAGCTAGCTAATTATTCTGACGATCATGGATTATATGTTTTACGATAATGATATTCATGAAAAAAATGTTGTAAACATAGCGATTTTTTGCACCATGAACATGTTATAATCGCTCGTTTACCACAAATATCGCATGTAATAAAATTAGAATTGAAGCAAAATTTTTTTGGGTTTTCAATTTTTTCTGGCCTTTCATCAATGTAACCGGCGGCGTACCAAGCATATTTAAATAAATTTTGAAACCTGGGACTTGATAATTTATTATGTACTAATGAATGCATTTTGATTATATTATTTCTATCGTGTAAGTTGAGATCCTCATTTGTTAGAAATATCATATCCGAAAACGTTCGAACGAAGTTCTTCCACATTCGAAAACCGTAAATATAAAGCGATTGAAGTTCACTTGTTGTTCTTTGTGGAATTTGTAGAATCGTTAAGGTTTTATGTTCCGGTTTTACTTTATAAATTATATCTAGGCAGTGACCTCTCCATGAATCAAGCAATAGAGTACTTGTTATGGTAGTTGATGGAAAATATACATCTTGCGCCCAAGTTTCAACATGTTCTTTAGTCAATTTACCTGATTTCGATGCCATTACATAAACATTTTCTGCTGCAAATAAATTTTTTCTGACTATAGTTCCAAACTCTCCCTTTGGTTCTTGCATGACTAAAAAGAAGGGTGATAGAAGTTTTCCTTCAGCAGATACAGTAAGTTGGATAGTATAAGAATGAGTTGTCGAATGCACTGATTGCACTATACTCTCTACACTTTTATCTCCTCTAAGATTGAGGGTTCGGCCACTGTGTATTTCGTAATTAAAACCACTTTGGTCGGAGTTATAAACACATTTTGCATCATATTTTATGATGGCATTTTTTACTCTATTGCGAAATTCCTGTTTTTGTGTTCACCATTCTTCTGAATCATCTATAGATTTTTTAGTAATAATTTTTGTTATTTTTCGAGAAACGATATTAAATCGCCGTTTAAATTCATTTAACCAGTGTCTAGAAGCTTTAAATTCATTGAAGTTTAATTCTAATGCTTTTTCTTTTGCCATACGTCTTACATCAATGTCATGAATAGGTATTCTATTCGATCTGGCTACGTTAAATTTTTGTAAACAATATTCCTCAATTTTTTTCATTTTATCGATCCTACTTCCTCCTATTGCCACTTGATCTCTCCATCTATACAGCTGACGTGCTGTCTTTAATTTTTTTAATCGATTTTGGACTGTTTCAAATTTTAACTTGTTTTTACTACTTAACCAATACTCCACAGCTTGCTTTTTGTAGTCAAAACTCTCTGATTCGGTCCTACATTGATTTTCAGTTTCGGGTGTTATCATATCTTCTGCATCGATATCTTCATGTAAATCATCTGCAGGTATGTCATCGTAAGGTTCGTAGGTATCATCATAATATAGAAATTCTTCCGTTTCTTCGTAAATACTACGATCATTTATACTTGATATTATAATATTATACACTATATTAGCAACATTTCTTTCAACGTCATTAACAGGTAATTTCTTTTCTTGATCTTGAAACATACTGTTTAAAATAAATAAAACATTTATCGCATTAACCAAATTCATATTTATGGAAAATATTTTCTTTCTTCTTTTAGATACGTTGAGTCGCAGTGTAAACCTGTAAAAGTTTTAGTTATTATAGCCTTTTTATAGCCATAACAGTATAGGAATGTACAATAGTATGAATGTACAGTAAGTGTAAAAAGTATTCAGACATCCAAAACTTTTGAGGAAAACATTTTACTAAATTCCTTTGTAAGTGCATGGGAATTCGTTATTGTTTGTCAATGTTTTGTCTACAAGATACACTATTTTATTAGCATTAAATAGTTGCTAAACGTTATTATTATAAATAAAGTACTACTTCTGTTCACTCGTATGAATATTTTTTACACTTAACTTAACTGATTAAATCGTCAGTATGTCATATTTTATATATTAGAATAACAGTAATGTAACAGTAATTCTAAAAATTAAAATCAAAACATAATTTTTACTATCATAAAATAATTCAATGCATGTATTAAGAGTAAAGTTTCACTATCAAAATATTTACAATTGGTACAATAAAGATTCTATAATAGATTTTTACTGAATTTGACTTTCTTAACTTCGGCCACTTGTTCAAAATTTATTGTATATTTTGACGAGTTTTATATTTAAAAATGCTGCATTTTATTTAACTTTTCAATATTATATCTATTATATCCTTCTATTAGAAATATTTTGAATAATTATGTAGAAGAAAGAAATTTCAATTATATGGTTACTTAAGACTATTATTATTGTTGTTATCATTCAATTCAAATAGGATTTCGTACTTGTAAAATGTTTACTTGCCATTAAAAAATATGATGCAAGTACCTCCAGACACTTATATTTTCAATTAATACCCATAAAATAATGTTGACATTGAATATTAATTTAACACGAGCGTAGAAAAACGTTCAGTAACGTATATTTGTTTTCGACTGACCGATGTTTCACTTATTTATGAATAAAAGAGGAGGAATCGGGAGATAAGCCATATCAATGCAAGTGTACGTAATCTTGTATATTGCGCAATAACCATGAATTGCTATAATTATCATTATATTAAAAATTTTGTTCATATTAATTTATATTAATAAATCATAAATAAACTTTTCTTATTAAAACCTATCATAATTTCAACAAGCATGAAAATCTCTCCTAGCTGAAATTTTAAAATATGAAAGAAAATAAGAAAATACTTATAAAATGGAATAAATTGTCGAAAAATGTAAGACATACGATACTGGATTTCGGGCATATTTAATAAGTTGTTAAAGTTTCTTACATTTTCTTTCAATTCCTTACGTTTTCTAAATATTTCCTTGTGTAGCTTATTTTTATGAAATTATAAGGAAGTATTTATTAGAAAAATCTGTAAGAATTTGTAAAAATTTAAACTTTTATACAGTAACTTACATTTTGTAACATATATTAATTATATTTCTAATACATAATAATTTACATTTTATTACGTTTTAGTATTTTTTCTTTAAATCTTTGAAAATATTTTATTTATAGCTTTATTTAAATAAAAGTACAATTATAAATTATTATAAAAGTATAATTATGAACTATTTGAAAAAAGTGTAGAAATATGTGATACGATGTAAAATGTGTATCAAAATTTGTATATAAACGTAAAAAGATGTAATTAAAAGTACAAATATATAATAAAATGTAAAAAGATGTACGAAAGTGTAAGAATGCCTATAAAATTTGAATTAAGAGTACAAATTAAAAAGTAATAAAACGTAGACAAATGTAAGGAAAAGTAAGAAATTATTAAAAAATGGTATAAACTGTGGTAAAATGTAAAAGCGTCCGAAATACAGTAGAAAAGTACAATTTGTTACGCTTTCTTACACTTTTTTTACAAACAACTACATTATCATACACTTGTTTATCGTACGATAAACAAGTGTATGATAAAAAAATAATAAATAATAGAACAACATAACAAAACATTGTTACATTATTATACACTTATTTACATAATATAATTTCCGCTAGGGGGTCTACATACTATTTTTCGTGGAATTTAAAATATTTCTAAAAAATTTTTCGCCATATTGAATTCACTATTTTCAAATTTTTATTGTGGACCTAACTGTGGATTCCGATTAACGACTTCAAGAACCCATTTTAAGGAAAAAAATAATTGCCAAAAAAATATATCTAATTCATTTGTGTTAGGGGTTGTTTACCACCTCTTAAGGGGTTGTTTCGCGAAGAATGCCCAAAAACACCAACTGTTATTTATTGTAGTTGGTAAAAATAATGTTTTGACCTATTTTTAATTATTTTATGAATTCTCACAACAAAAATTATTCTTAAAAAAACACAATTTCACCCTCTAAAAAATAAGGAATGCAACCCTTAATATTCATACTACCACGGATTTCTTGGCTTTTTAATAAGAAACTCTTTCCATTTTGTTTCGTTAAAAAAAGTTAAGTCGAAACCGCGATATATCAAAAAAACATTTCTTGGGGGTAAACTTTAGGGGTGATTTTAACCCTTATAAAGCGCTTCTCAGCCGATAAAAAAATGGTTTCATGAATCTCGCATGGAGGTCTTTAATATGGGTTTGGAAATTTTTTTAATTTGACAGTTCGGGTACTTTCCTTGTTAGTTTGGAGTCATTTCATCCATAGGGAACTCCAGCTAGGGAAGTGAGTCCCAGGGCCAACAGGTAATCAAGCAACTGCAGGCTGATCAAGGGCGTCGTTTCGTTTGCCGAATGCACCATTTGCAAGTGTTGATTCGCCAAGTTATGTAAAAACAACCCATTATCAATCTGAAAGGTGACACAAAGAACTCGATCTTTCTTCGTGAAGATTGATCATTGATCCAAAGCACACTTTGTTGGCTGAGGAGAGCATAATCGGCATGGTTGTTGGCGCCGCTTGCTATGCATATGTCCATATGGAAATGCTCTTGCAGACAATTGATTTTTAAGAATAGTGACGTCAGTACTTGGATAGAATTAAATGAACTATCTTTAAATGTGAAAAAAATTATGTTCATCGCGCATGGAATTTATAGAAATTGATTTTTAAGAATAGTGACGTTAGTACTTGAATAGCATTAAATGAATTATCTATAAATGTGAAAAAACTGTGTTCATCGCGCTTGGAATTTATAGCAATAGTGTGGCAATTAAATTAAAAATTTTTATAGCCAATAAGAAAATTGAAATTATACTACATCAAATATCTAGGTATAATAATAATAGATAGCAATATGAAATGGGATAAACATATAGCGTATAGTATATTGCTAAAATAACAAGATATCTACTTTTTGTATTTAATAAATTAAGACCAATTCTCGAATGTAAACACTTAATAAGTTTTTATTTATTAAATTTTAATCCCTTAAACATAATTGTTTTTAAGTAATAAGAACTTAAATAATAAATAAGAATAATTGTTTCTTAGTAATAAGAACGAAATCCTCTTTGATTTTCTGAAGCATTTCTTGCATTTCTTTCTTTTCGTATTCTGCATTCCACACATTCTTTTGGCCTCATTTTTCCTGCAAAAAAGTATATATTTAAAAATTAGTATAACTACCTTTTTCTTGTCATGTAATAGTTTTTTATTTTATGCAATGTATACGTACTTCGTTTACTAAACGCTCCAGTATATCCGCATTAGATTGGAGTGTGTACATTTTTCCTAGCAGACTTTTGTTTTCTTTATGTCTCTCTGCTATTTCCTGAAAATATAAAAGCAATATTAAAAAATTTTTCATGCAACGTGTACACACAGAAGCAACATAGTTAAGAATATATTGGCCATAAGATCTAATTAAAAGATTTAAGACAAATATTTTGGAATTTTTGAAGATGTCGATTGTAGAACTTTACAATGATCACTTTATTAGTTTTTGGTACGACTGTACATATAATTTCACAGTTTTAATATTGTAATCTATTGCAATTGAAATGAATTGCTTTTGCGAGCTAGTATTAAAGTTATAGCATAAAAACTGTGTAATAAGGTGTACAGTCATACCAAAAAGTGAAAAAAATGAGCATTAAAATGTTCTAAAACCGATGTAAAGCTTTCTTCATATTCATAGTTCTCAAAAACATTCTACCGAGTGACAATCCACCAAAGCACCACTTTTAAAACATTGTAATTAACGATTGAATTGAAATATCGATACCGGGTAGGCGGCATTTTAAGTTTTTTGAGCTCGTCTATCGATTGGTCGCATCTATTCTGCGACAGGATTAGTATTAACGAAGTTATGAAATTTTTTTCACGGAAAAAATACTTTTTCGAACTTTATGCATTTTCGGAAAGAACAGAAAAAAAGAATTGGGAATAGGCGTTTTTGGTATAAATTCAGTAAATGCGTTACTTTTAAATAAATGTACAAAATCATTAATCTTTCGATGCAAACGGAAAGAAATGTGGATGAGGCTTCAAACGTTCGGTAGGGTTGGAATAGAAGAATGTAATGAAACGCGCAACTTCTCGCCGTGTCAGAAAGAAGAGGTTACTTGCTCCGTTTACATAACGATCTTATGTTCGTCGCTCAGAGATGTCGCCAATATGTTCGCCCGATTCGCTGGTGCGCGGCAACCAGCGTAGCGCAGCGGCAGGCAACGATTAAATATCGTCCAAGTGTCTGCCGTATGCCTCGATGCACAATAACATTCGATGTAACAGCCCGTTGTAAGTTTGGGGGTGTACTCTGTCGTTTTTACGTCTAGGTGTCGTAGCACATCCAATGGGGTGTCTAGATGTTCGGAGTGACCGATGATGGAGTCTAGGTCGTGCGCTCCGTAGTACTTACGTCTAGGTATCGTAGTGCATCAAATGCGGGATCCAGATGTTTGGGGTGGACGACGATGAAGTCTAGGTCGTGCGCTCCGTAGTTCTTTTACGTCGAGGTGTCGTAGCGCATCCAATGAGAGATCTAGATGTCGGGGTGGCCAACGATGGAGTCTAGGTCGTGCGCTCCGTATTTTTTTACGTCGAGGTGTCGTAGCACATCCAATGAGAGATCTAGATGTTCGCGGTGGCCGATGATGGAGCTTAGGTGCTGCGCTCCGTAGTTTTCTACGTCCAGGTGTCGTAGCGCAGCCAATGAGAGATCTAGAGGTTCGGGGTGGCCTATAACAGAGTCTGGGTGGTGCCCTCCGTAGTTTTTTACGTCTAGGTATCGGAGCGTATCAAATGGGGGATCTAGATGTTTGGGGTGGCCGATGATGTAGATGTAGATGTTCTTGCGCTCCGTAGTTTTTTACGTCGAGTTGTCATAGCACATCCAATGGGTGGTCTAGATGTTCAGTGTGGCCGATGATGGAGTTTAGATGGCGTGCTCCGTAGTTTTTTACGTCGATGTGTCATAGCGCATCCAATGAGAGATCTAGATGTTCGGGGTGGCCGATGATGGAGTCTAGGTGGTGCGCTCCGTAGTTTTTTACGTCTAGGCGTCGTAGCGCATCAAATGGGGGGTCTAGGTGTTTGGGGTGGCTGATGATAGAGTCTAGGTCGTACGCTCTCTAGTTTTTTACGTCGAGGTGTCGTAGCCCATCCAATGGGAGGTCTAGATTTTTGGGGTGGCCGATAATGAAGCTTCGGTGCTGCGCTCCGTAGTTTTTTACGTCCAGGTGTCATAGCACATCCAATGGGTGGTCTAGATGTTCAGTGTGGCCGATGATGGAGTTTAGATGGCGCGCTCCGTAGTTTTTTACGTCGAGGTGTCATAGCGAATCCAATGAGAGATCTAGGTGTTCGGGGTTGCCGATGAGGGAGTCTAGGTGGTGTGCTCCGTAGTTTTTTACGTCTAGGTGTCGTAGCGTATCCAATAGGAGCTCTAGGGGTTCGAGGTGGCCGATGACGGAGTATAGGTGGTACGCTTCGTATTCTTTTACGTGTAGGTGTCGTAAAGTGTGCAAAGGGGGGTTTAGTTGCAATATTTAATTTTTATCTAATAAATATCTAATTTTTAAATATTCCATTCGTATATTTACTGGAAATCTCAGCCGTAATCCCAGCTGGAATACTATCTGTAATTTGTTCAAAATCGGTAGGTACAGCTGGAATTCCAGCTGGTATTCCAGCTGGTATTCCAGCTAGGTATTTTCAACCGGGAGCGCATTCTCAACGGATATTCCCCTCTGACTGCTCGATTCTTCATGATAATCTAGCCCATTGAAATTAATATAACTGAATATAAATGAGTAGTTTAAGCTATTCATCGTTCGTATGCTTAAAAGACCTCTCAAAGAGCGAACCCAAATACGGTAGATTGTCAATTTTCATGAAAAATATTGACGTTTCATTAGTTTGCTATTGCATCAAAGAGAATTGTTTTTGGGCATGCAGTACTTACTGCACTCTTAAAAATTATGTGCCTATTTAATACGATGTTTATGTAAAATATGAATGTTCCTATTTAACACAAAAATTTGTGTAAATGATGTACACAAACATTGTGTAAGAATTCGACACAAGAATTTGTGTAAAATCGCTGCTTTACAAACAAACTTGTATAAATTGCCGTTTTACACAAAAGTTTGTGGGAGAGGACAGGGAGATCGTTTAATTCCCGTGCACGCCGATTTTGGTCCCTTTTCTGGCGATTCTGAGAAACGCTGCTCATCGGGTCGTCCGGTGTGCTAAAGACGCTTCAATATAAGTCATTATCTAGTAGAAATTTGTCTATACGAAATGGCCAAGAAGTTAGTAAATAGCTAGTAAAACTGGCTAATAAATGACCATGGTGAAACGCTTTTTCTCCTATTTTTTGCCTATTTCTTAGATTGGGGTAAAAATAAAATATTCGTATTTGATTTACTTACTAATTTTATCTTTGATAAAAGAGGATTAAACTGCATTGGATGGCTTTTCAAAATATCAATAAATAACGTGAACTAATAAATCGTTTATTGTACTCATTCTATGAATAATTCAGCAAAACTCTTATTTCTCCATCTGATTCTGTCCCTCTCACTCCTTATCATAGCAGCAAGCCTTCTAGTAGCCATTTTCAGTATATAAAAACTGATCAGTTTTAATATCTTTAAAATACTTAAGAACAAGGTTGTGCTTGTCTTCGAAAAACTAAATTCTATTTTTCAATCTATTAAATAGACAAACAATGGAAGAAAAAGTATTTCATCGAGAGTTAGAAAGTGGACAACAGAAATTCCTATTTTATAATGGCCAATTTCTAATATAAATGGTCAGTTATTGGTTATAAAATGTTTTGGATTTCCACCAGTGTAGTGTAGTCATTAATTTGCGATGTCGGCGGTCAAGATGCTCTGTGAAAACACAATTTATTAATTCATTGACGAATCGATCGTCGTGCGTCTCATTATCGTAGGACAATTATATAAAAAGTTCAACAAGTATGAGGACTTTGAAACACGGCCATAAGAAACGCAAATACCTGTTAAGTCCATCTAGCACTTCTATTGTAATGTTTGCTAGAAGTCATTTTGTTTGCTTATATTTATTTGATTTCTGCCGTTCCCATATCCTTAGGATAATCCCTCGAAAAGTTCAGAAGGTTCCAGTCGCGAGAAACGGCTTACGATGCGAATAAGAGTTAATAATCTATCCTTACTTAAACACGATTTCGCCGGTCAAGATGGTCTATGAAAACACAATTTACTTATTCATTGACGAGTCGATCATCGTGAGTCTCATTGAAGTAGGATAATTATATAAAAAGTTCAAGAAGTATCAGTACTTTAAAAAAGGTCCATACGATACGTTAATACCCGTTAATTCCATCTAGCAGTTTCATTTCAATCTTTGCGTAGATAATCCCTCGATAAGTTCAAGTGGGCCCAAATAAGAGAAACAGCATAGGCCGAGAATAAAAATTAATTGTGTATCATTACCTGAACGGAATTGTGAAGATCTAGATGCTGTTTCAAAACACAATTTCTTTATTCATTGATGAATAGATCTGCGTGCGTCTTATTATCATAGGACAATTATACAAAAAGTTCAAGAAGTATCAGGACTTTGAAGTAGGGCAAAACCTACAGTCTTACACATATAATATTATAAATTTTGAATGTCGCCTTCTGAGATGGCAAAGGCAGAACAAAAGCACTTCGAGTGTGCCAAGAACAGCGAACTCGAGGCACGCGACCGCGTGCGGCTGTTCATGCATAGCTGAAAATAGTCTTACGCAATTCAAAAAGGAGCAAGGAATCCACGCGATAGGTTCTACTACTTTGGGCGTCTCTCGGCGGGACCGCTCGACTAGTAAACTCCAGTGCGTACGAATGTTCCGGTGAGTCCGGAACATTCGTACACTATTTTTAGAAGAGCTTGAAATTTCTGCTGTTCGATCTCCCGAACGAGACCAGTGAGGTTTCCTAATTGCTCTGATGCGTGAAGAATCTCTCTTCAGATATGGCAAAGACTATGCAAAATCTCTTCGAGCGTGCCAATAAAAGCGTACTCGAGGCACGCGACCATGTGTGGATGTTCATGAAGACCTAAAAATAGTCTTAGGCGATACGAATGGAGCAAGAAATACATAGGTTCCACTAAGTACTTTGGGCATCTCTCAGCGAGACCGCTCGACTAGTAAACTCGAGTGCGTACGAATGTTCCGGTGATTCCGGAACATTCGTACACCCTTTTTGAAAGAGCTCAAAATATCTGCTGTTAGATCTCCCGAACGAGACTCGGTGGTTTTCCTAATGGCGCTAATGCGTGAAGAATCTCGCTTTCAGATATGGTAAAGACTGTGCAAATGCATTTCGAGTGTGCCAATAACTACGTACTCGAGGCATGCGACCGCGTGCGGCTGTTCATGCAGAGATAAAAATGATCTTACGTAATACAAAAAAAAGCAAGAAATCCACGCGATAGGTTCCACTAAGTACTTTTGACGTCTCTCAGCGAGTCCGCTCGAATAGTAAACTCGAGAGCGTACGAATATTTCGGTGATTCCGGAACTGAGAAGGCGACATTCTGCACATAGAAGAGTTATTTCGAAAGTTGACGAGTATGATCAGACAGATCAGACAGCAGAAATTTCGAGCTCTTTCAAGAATGGCGTACGAATGTTCCGGAATCAATGGAACATTCGTACGCACTCGAGTTTACTAGTCGAGCGGTATCGCCGAGAGACAACCAAAGTAGTGAAACCTATCGTGTACAGTAGATCCTTTACGTAAAATTCTCTTTTTCGGTTTACCCTCTATCGCGGATAGGATTTGTTTTTCCTTCAATGTCATTACAGTTGAATGATTTTGAAATTTTCTTTTAAATATCAGCCGTCGAGATAAGCAAATTATAATCTTCAAAATTTATAATGTAGTATGTGTATAACTGTAGGTTTTGCCCTACTTCAAAGTTCTGATACTTCTTGAACTTTTTGTATAATTGTCCTACGATAATAAGACGCACGCAGATCTATTCATCAATGAATAAAGAAATTGTGCTTTGATACAGCATCTAGATCTTCACAATTCCATTCAGGTAATGATACACAATTAATTTTTATTCTCGGCCTAAGCTGTTTCTCTTATTTGGGCCCACTTGAACTTTTCGAGGGATTATCCTGAGGACGTGGGTGCGATAGTAATCGAATAAAAGTACAAAAAGAAATTGACTTTTAAGCAAACATTGCGATGAAACTGCTAGATGGAATTAACAGGTACTTACGTATCGTGTGGACGTTTTTTAAAGTACTGATACTTCTTGAACTTTTTATATAATTATCCTACTTTAATGAGACTCACGATGATCGACTCGTCAATGAATAACTAAAGTGTGTTTTCATAGACCATCTTGACCGGCGAACTCGTGTTTAAGTAAGGATACATTATTAACTCTAATTCGCATCGTTAGCCGTTTCTCGCGACTGGGACCTTTAGAACTTTTCGAGGTATTATACTAAGGATGTGAGAACGGCAGAAATCAAATAAATATAAACAAACAAAATGACTTATAGCAAACATTACAATAGAACTGCTAGATGGACTTAACCTTTAGAGGACGGGGATTTGGGTTTACTGTTTTCTCTCACTTTTCTATAGAAATCGAGTTTTTGTAATGTCTCACATCTCAAAACTAACACATGTAAAGGGTCGATCATGGGCATGGCCCGTATAGGGGCCATCCCGTCCTCTAAAGGTTAACAGGTATTTGCGTTTCTTATGGCCGTGTTTCAAAGCCCTCATACTTGTTGAACTTTTTATATAATTGTCCTACGATAATGAGACGCACGACGATCCATTCGTCAATGAATAAATAAATTCTGTTTTCACAGAGCATCTTGACCGCCGACATCGCAAATTAATGACTACACTACACTGGTGGAAATCCAAAACATTTTATAACCAATAACTGACCATTTATATTAGAAATTGGCCATTATAAAATAGGAATTTCTGTTGTCCACTTTCTAGCTCTCGATGAAATACTATTTCTTCCATTGTTTGTCTATTTAATAGATTGAAAAATAGAATTTAGTTTTTCGAAGACAAGTACAACCTTGTTCTTAAGTATTTTAAAAATATTAAAACTGATCAGTTTTTATATACTGAAAATGGCTACTAGAAGGCTTGCTGCTTGATAAGGAGTGAGAGGGACAGAATCAGATGGAGAAATAAGAGTTTTGCTGAATTATTCATAGAATGAGTACAATAAACGATTTATTAGTTCACGTTATTTATTGATATTTTGAAAAGCCATCCAATGCAGTTTAATCCTCTTTTATCAAAGATAAAATTAGTAAGTAAATCAAATACGAATATTTTATTTTTACCTCAATCTAAGAAATAGGCAAAAAATAGGAGAAAAAGCGTTTCACCATGGTCATTTATTAGCCAGTTTTACTAGCTATTTACTAACTTCTTGGCCATTTCGTATAGACAAATTTCTACTAGATAATGACTTATATTGAGGCGTCTTTAGCACACCGGACGACCCGATTAGCAGCGTTTCTCAGAATCGCCAGAAAAGGGACCAAAATCGGCGTGCACGGGAATTAAACGATCTCCCTGTCCTCTCCCACAAATTTTTGTGTAAAACGGCAATTTACACAAGTTTGTTTGTAAAGCAGCGATTTTACACAAATTCTTGTGTCGAATTCTTACACAATGTTTGTGTACATCATTTACACAAATTTTTGTGTTAAATAGGAACATTCATATTTTACATAAACATCGTGTTAAATAGGCACATAATTTTTAAGAGTGCAGTAAGTACTGCATGCCCAAAAACAATTCTCTTTGATGCAATAGCAAACTAATGAAACGTCAATATTTTTCATGAAAATTGACAATCTACTGTATTTGGGTTCGCTCTTTGAGAGGTCTTCTAAGCATACGAACGATGAATAGCTTAAACTACTCATTTATATTCAGTTATATTAATTTCAATGGGCTAGATTATCATGAAGAATCGAGCAGCTAGAGGGGAATATCCGTTGAGAATGCGCTCCCGGTTGAAAATACCTAGCTGGAATACCAGCTGGAATACCAGCCGGAATTCCAGCTGTACCTACTGTTTTTGAACAAATTACAGATAGTATTCCAGCTGGGATTACGGCTGAGATTTCCAGTAAATATACGAATGGAATATTTAAAAATTAGATATTTATTAGATAAAAATTAAATATTGCACCTAAACCCCCCTTTGCATGCTTTACGACACCTAGACGTAAAAGAATACGAAGCGTACCACCTATACTCCGTCATCGGCCACCCCGAACACCTAGAGCCCCTTTTGGATGCGCTACGACACCTAGACGTAAAAAACTACGGAGCGCACCACCTAGACTCCATCATCTGCCACCCCGAACATCTGGATCTCTCATTGGCTACGCTACAGCACCTGGATGTAAGAAACTATGGAGCGCACCACCTAAGCTCGATCATCGGCCACCCCAAACATCTAGACCTTCCATTGGATGGGCTACGATACCTTGACGTAAAAAACTACAGAGCGCACGACCTAGACTCTATCATCGGCCACCCTAAACACATAGACCCCCCATTTGATGCGCTACGACACCTAGACGTAAAAAACTACGGAGCTCACCACCTAGACTCCATTATCGGCCACCCCGAACACCTAAAGCCCCCATTGGATACGCTACGACACCTAGACGTAAAAGACTACGGAGCGCAGCACATAGACTCCATCATCGGCCACCGCGAACATCTAGATCTCTCATTGGATGCGCTACGACACCTCGATGTAAAAAAGCTACGGTCCGCACGACCTAGACTCCATCATCGGTCACTCCGAACACCTAGACCCCTCATTTGATGCACTACGACACCTAGACGTAACAAACTACGGAACGCACGACCTAGACTCCATCATCGGTCACTTTGAACATCTAGACACCCCACTGGATATGCTATGATACCTATACTCCGTCATCGGCCACCCTGAATATCTAGATCTCTCATTGGATGCGCTACGACACCACGACGTAAAACAAACTACGGAGCGCCCTACCTAAACTCCATCATCAGCCACCCCAAACACTTAGACCCCCCATTTGATGCACTACGATACCTAGACGTTAAACACTACGGAGCGCGCGACCTAGACTCCATCATCGATCACTCCGAACATCTAGACACCCCATTGGATGTGCTACGATACCTTGACGTAAAAAACTACGAAGCGCACGACTTAGACTCCGTCATCGGCCACCCCGAACATCTAAATCGCTCATTGGATGCGCTACGACACCTAGACGTAAAAAACTACAGAGCGCACGACCTAGACTCCACCATCGGTCACTTCGAACATCTAGACTCCCCATTGGATGTGCTATGATACGTAAACGTAAAAAACTACGGAGCGGTCGACCTAGACTCCGTCATCGGCCACCCCGAACATCTAGATCTCTCGTTGGATGCCTACTACACCTCGACGTAAAAAAACTACGGAGCGCACGAACTAGACTCCATCATCGGCTACCCCAAACACCTAGACCCCTCATTTGATGCACTACGACACCTAGACGTTAAAAACTACGTAACGCACGACCTAGACTCCATCATCGGTCACTCCGAACATCTAGACACCCCATTGGATGTGCTACGATACCTAGACGTACAAAAATACGGAGTGCACGACCTAGACTCCATCATCGGCCACCCTGACATCTAGATCTCTCATTGGATGTGCTACGACACCTCGAAGTAAAAAAACTACGGAGCGCACGACCTAGACTTCATCTTCGGCCACCCCAAACATCTAGATCCCGCATTTGATGCACTACAACACCTAGACGTAAGAAACTACGGAGCGCACGACCTGGACTCCATCATCGGTCACTCCGAACATCTAGACACCCCATTGGATGTGCTTGGATACCTAGACGTAAAAACGGCAGAGTACACCCCCAACCTTACAACGGGCTGTTACATCGTACGTTATTGTGCGTCGAGGCATACGGCATGACACTTGGACGATATTCAATCGTTTTCTCCCGCTGCGCTACGCTGGTCGCCGCGCACCGGCGAATCGAGCGAACATATTGGCGACATCTCTGAGCGACGAACATAAGATCGTTATGTAAACAGAGTATGTAACCTTTTCTTTCTGACCCGGCGAGAAGTTGCGCGTTTCATTACATTTCTCTATTCCAACTTTACCGAACGTTTCAAGCCTCATCCACATTTCTTTCCGTTTGCACCGAAAGATTAATGATTTTGTACATTTATTTAAAAGTAACGCATTTACCGAATTTATATCAAAATGCCTATTCCCAATTCTTTTTTTCTGTTCTTTCCGAAAATGCATAAATAAAGTTCCAAAAAATATTTTTTCCGTGAAAAAAATTTCATAACTTCGTTAATACTAATCCTATCGCAGTATAGATCCGGCCAATTGATAGACGAGCTCAAAAAACTTAAAATGCCGCCTACCCGGTATCGATATTTCAATTCAATCGTTAATTACAATGTTTTAAAAGTGGTGCGTTGGTGGATTGTCACTCGGTACATATTTGTTTACTCTTAGTACTGTAGAATATTACAGTTTTCGATGAATGATACGACCAAAATATTTGTCTGAAAATTTTTAATGAGACCTTACGGCCAATATAACCTTAATACAGGAAAAGAAGGAAGATTATTATACTTACATTTTGGAGCTCATTTACCCTTTGCTGAAAATATTGTTCAGCTGCTGCAGTTGCTGATACCTTTTTTGTTGCTGTAGAAGTCTTCTCAGTTTTCTCGATAGCCTTGTTGTTGTTTGGAGGAACCGTTTTTTTCTGATTCTTTGTATTCTTTGTAGTTTTCGGTGCTTTTTTTACTTTATTTTTATTACCTAAATGTTATATATTTATAAGTTAGCATTCAAACATATACTCATAATTTATATACTTATTGTCTGTGATATTATCCAAAAACAAAAAATATATGGGTAGATGATCTCCAGAACTTTTGATTATTGTGAGACTAATAGCAGCAATAAAAACTTAAAAAAAGTCTCACAAAGTCAAAAGTTCTGGAAATTTATTTACCCATATCTACCTCTCTTGATGTAATAAACATTACCTCGATTCTTCATTTTGAAGGTAAGTGTAATACTACTATCAGACTAAAAGGAACGTTCCTCCTGCCCTAATAACTGTGACTGCAATTCTCTATACACACTCCTGTATAGATAAACTTCTTTGCTCCTCTATACTATACTAGGCGTATAGGCTCCCGACTGCATAGAAATTAAGAACGTGCTGGCTGCTGTTAGGCAAGCTCAAGATCGGTAACTAAGTAGTGTGGAGTGTGTAAGTAAAAGAGACCGGACGATGTGATTACATGTTCTTCATGGGAAGAGGCCACAGTGGCGTAGAAATTTCGGGGGTCCGAGAATATGCCGGCGAAATCGCGAACTGTTTGTCAGTTGGAGTAAATCTATGGTAAAGTAAATCTATATCTATATATATCATAGATATAGATATACACCACTCTCCACTTTGGCGCCACCAGTCTCTACGCACGGTCCCTGTATCTGGTATACTATGCCAGCTTCGGTTAGTACGAGAAGCTGCTGCTGCTAATTGTTATACTGCTGTTATTTGTTTGAATTGAAATATTTGCGGGGATTTCGACAAGTGTAATAGGTGTTTGGTCGCGTGATTATACATTACAGGCTCTTAAGTAACGGGGAGTATTTTGCAGTTTTGCTTTTGAAGCTGTGGATTTATTGTATACCTATCTCTGCGTTTATTTATCTCTCTGACACACACGCTGTGCTTATGTAAATTTGCTCTCGCAAGTACGCGAAGTAAGTACTTATAATAATATCGTGAGGATATAGCCTGGGGTAAGGAGAAGCCTTGCAAAAAATTGCATACGCTCTAAAATGTCGGAAACGGTAAGCATTTATTATATTTTTGCATTATATTTTCTAATATTAAATTTTTTGCTATACCCTGGCCTAAAGTGGCACTTTCGGGCAGGATATGGTGAAAAATAGTATACGCACAGAGATCAAAATTGGTCAGCCCACATATCGTGTTTGCCATCCTCGCCTTGGGCTCGGGTGGCAATTTACACAAGCTCTGGACTGTCCAAGTTTTTTCTCCCTTGCGTAATGTACTATTATTATATTATATTTTATACCGCTCTAACCTCAAAATCACAACTTTGGTATGATTTTTCAGCGCTCGTGGTATAAAATACCGTTCGAAACAAGTGCGGAAGTAAATCATCACCTTCCGCACCAGTGTCGAAATGTACTATTATTATATTTTCTAATATAATGGCATAACTTATTTGAGATTAAGGGGAGGCCACTTCAGTAATTGTGTGTAACGTATGTGAGTAAGGCATCCCCTTAACTGAATTTTTCATTTCTTTCTTAGTTTATTTACATTTTGGTAATTTAAATCTCTCTTTTTTCAGAATACTTCAATGATAATCAGAGATGGTACTAGTAAGGACAAAAAAAGACATAGTAGGAGTACATGAACAGAAAAAGTAGAAGAAGAAGAAACGTGGCAGACTGTAGGAAGAAGGTTTAAATTAACTGAGGAACAAAACGCTAAAATAAAGATACTAGAAGCTGTGAGAGCTAAACATAATTTTTAAAATATAAATATTAATTGAAAATAATAATTTTAATGTAACTTTTCTTTTTTTTTCAGAGATTATATCAAATCAAAAAATCTAGCAAAAATTTGGATTCTAAAATTGTAGATTTGAAACAGAAAAAGACAAAATTTGAAAATCAATTGAAAGAGGTAATGGTATTGTATTGAATTAATTAAAAAAAAAATTATCAATTAAATTATAATAAAATATAAATAAACTTAAATTTGGTTTTAGCAAAGGAAGAAAATAGAGGTGTGCCTTGATTGCGAGATGAGGGCGCAATATGAAAGAGATGGTGACAGGGGACGAGGATCTTATAACCATTATGATCAAAGGGGACGTGGGTCTTATGACCATTATGGTTACAGGGGACGAGGAGGTTCCAATCACAATAACATGTACAGGGGACGAGGTGTTTATCATGAACCATATCAACACAATACTTATTATAATACTTATAATAGAGGAAGAGGATATTACACGCCATATCACCAACACTCGTATTATTATAAATATTAAGTATAATAATTGCAAAACAGGGACAGTTTAAAAGTTTTATATAATTTTATATCATTTTGTAGAAATTTATTATTATACAATAAGATTTTCAATTTTTATAATTATTATCAATAAAGATGTTAGTTATTTTCTTGTATGAACTGTACAAAGTGATTTATATTTTATGTATATCCAACCACAAAATATTAAGTAGTTATATTACAGGATACAATTTTGATTCATTTGATTCATCTGAAGATCCCGCAGATGATTTGAGACACTTTGATTTCTCAATGACTTAGAATGTCGTATTAAAAATGAAGGTTCCGACTCATTGTCAGAAGTCTGCACCGTATGGATTCTGATATATCCAATGATGAGATTGAAGCAATGCTTGAAGCTGATCTACCAGATGTTTTAAAGGAAAACATGCTTTATGAAAAAAAAGAAAAACTTTTTTTAGGAAAATATTTTATTCGCTCTCGTTCCCCTTTCAATCTCTACATGAAAAAAATATTTTTGTATAATTTTTTTATTAAATTTGGATTATAAGGAAATGTTTATTGTATCTGCTTTGATTCTAGTTTTTGCAAAACATAGGAGATTCCTACTGCCGATATCCGACGTTCTCTTAAAATGTCAGTCCCTGAGGAGGAGCCGGAGCGGGCTCGAAACGTTGGGCAATTGGGCAATTGGGCAATTTGGTGGTGGCGGGCAGTCAGATAGTCCTTTGCTAATAATTTTTTTTCCAGGTTTTAATTAAGTATTTATTTCAGATTCTACGAGGGTGATTATAAACGAGGGCAATCTATCTGACATAAATATTAATTATTTTAATTTAGTTTATAAGACTGTATGACCGCTGGAAAAATTCTCATCAGTTGATAGTAAGTTGCAGTCGACATAAGTAATATTTTTAATGTTAAAATGTATTCTCTCCGCCTGGAATGAACGAATCAGAATCGTTCCGAATCAAGGAGACATCATGTCAATGAGCGATGTTTGTGTGGTAGATAATGGCGGCGCGCAGCACCGCCCTTTCCTCCTTATTCGGGACCGTTGGAAAAAGAGACTATAGGTCCCCGAAAGTACTGTGGTATGCAATCAAACACACACACACACATACACACACACACACACATACACACACATACACACACCCACACACACACATACACATTCACACACACACGCACGCACACACACACGCGCACAAATTTCAACATATATCGTCTTGAAACATCATTTAGAACATTTTTTGTTTTCGGAACTAAGTCTTCGATTATTTTATACTTTTTTCTAATTTTTTCAACCAACTTAATATTATCCAATAAGGTAAGAAAATATGGATGGATATGAAGTAACAAGTTCTTTAAGACGATGTTCTTACTACTAAGAATTTTTAAACAGGAAGAAATAAATGTCTTTTCGATTTTTTTAATGTTCTTAATATATCTACAAAATTTGAGCCTGATGTGTCTTTTCGTTTCCCAGTTATTGGGCTAACAAATTTGTAACTCCTATGTAAAACATTGAAAATCATCGAAATCTCGGAGTCCAAAAATTTCATCGTTACATACCTTACGCTTTAAGAAAGCAAGAATGGATATCCAACTGAAAATTTCAAATTCAGTTTGATAGAAATAATAAAAATAATTCATACTTTTGGGAACGAATTTTCATTAAAGAAGTAAATGTTATTCCAATACCTCTTTAGTATTAATTTTTTTGAAATTACCTAAAAACGTGCCACTTGGAGAATTGTATGTAAGGTAGTCTTTGTTGGAGCACCAAGCTGGAAACTCTTTTTGTTGAAGTGGCTTAACGGCATTTAAGTCTTCTTCTCGTTTCCATGGTAAAACTGTTTCGGTGGCTGTTGGTGTTACGTCCATGCATATATCACCTGAAACATAACAGCCCTTTAATTTCAAATCTGTTAGTAATTGAAAACATTAATAAAAGTTAGAATAAAAACGTATCTTTTTCTGATAGAAACAGATAGTATTTTCCACACCATTTAACATAAACAAAGAGGATTTAATGCGCTAAGTTTCTAGGAGATGATATGCAACCACATATTTCATATATTTAGTACGATATTATGAAGATGGAAATCAGACAAATAAAGAAAAATAAAATGTGCTTAATATCTAATTTATGCAGTTGCTCCTGAATTAAGAAATCTAGTAAGTACCTGTATACTTATACATAATGGTTCAAATGTTCTAAACGATTCAAATTTATAAAGAGTCTCTTTAAATTGATCTGATTTCGACAGAGAGAGAGAGAGAGAGAGAGAGAGAGAGAGAGAGAGAGAGAGAGAGAGAGAGAGAGAGAAAGAGAGAGAAAGAGAGAGAGAGAGAGAGAGACAGAGAGAGAGAGAGAGAGAGACAGAGAGAGAGAGAGACAGAGAGGGACAGAGAGAGAGACAGACAGACAGAGAGACAGAGAGAGAAACAGAAAGAGAGACAGAGAGACAGAGAGAGACAGAGAGGGACAGAGAGAACAGAGAGAGAGACAGAGAGAGGAAGACAGAGAGAGAGAGAGAGACAGAGAGAGACAGTGAGAGAGAGACAGAGAGAGAGAGAGAGAGAGAGACAGAGAGAGAGAGAGAGAGAGAGAGAGAGGGGGGGGGCAAAACAGAAGTATTCATCGCGCGCAATTGCGTAGACGACGCGCGCGTGCTCACCTGCGCGCTCATTGGTTTGACAATTGATTTTGACGCCTTTGCTTGCCGCTGCTCCTCACTCCGGCATGTGTCACACGGGAACCCTTTCTTCTTTCCGGAACATTTTGCGTGGCATGGCCGGCGACATTCCGGGCACAATCACAGCTGTCTCTTCGACGATTCTCCGCATACAGTACACCTGTCCATGCTTCACAACAATAAGTCACACGGTTTCCAATGATGACGTCCTTGACAGCTTTCCGTCTGCTGCTGGTTGACCAGCAGAAATTTGAATATCCCGTTACGTTTCTTAGAAAATTGTCACAGTAGGAGACGTGCGCCGGCTTGCAGTGTGGTGTAGTGCAGTGCAGTGACGCAATGATGGTCAGCTGACGATAATAACACAGGCCCACAAAACAAAAAAAATCTGTCGGTTCTGGGATGGAGACTATACTTCTCTTATGTATTTTTTCCCTCTGAATCCGAATCTGGCGTTAAAAGTAGGGGGTTGGCCGCATATTTTGAACATAACCTCAAAAAACTGTCGAAAAGCCGTTTTTCTGTGGAAAAACTTGAGAATAAGAAAAAAACATTGTTTCCATCACATCAAAAATACTTTATTTTTATGTATTTTGGCTTGCTGAATCCAAATTTGTTATGAAAAAAGAGGTTTGACAGCCGAGTTTCGGAGATAACCTCAAAAAACTGTCGAAAAGCCGTGTTTCTGTGGAAAAACTTGAGAAGAAAAAAAAACATTGTTTCCATCACATCAAAATTACTTTGTTTTTATGTATTTGTGCTTGCTGAATCCGAATTTGTTATGGAAAAAGAGATTTGACCGCCTAATTTTGGAGATAACCTCAAAAAACTACTCAGTCAATTTGCACAAGAACTAAATTGGCTTACGCTTGCGTATACGCTTGTCATCGAACGACCTATGCAAATGATTTCTACGCCGCTTTTTGTTATTAGATTGTACATCTCTTTTTAGCATCCAGCAATAGTCCGCCATCATGTTCACGCCATATTTTCCTCGCCACCTACGTTCAAATTCTTTCATATCCTGATGAAATCTTTCACCATGCTCTTTGCTGTAGTCACCTAGGACTGGTGGAAATTCATCAATGTGCGAATCGAGAAAGTGGAGTTTTAAATTCATTAAGCAACCTAATTTTTTGAAGTTTTGTACCATAGTTTCTGCGGTGCTCTTATACTTCTCATCTTTATTGTTACCAAGAAATTTTGTTGCAACATCTTTGAAGCTAAACTAGGTTGCCTTCTCGGTATCATTCATACTTTTGACGAATTCTTCGTTCCTGAACATTTTGCGAATTTGAGGTCCGTCAAAGATACCTTTCTTCAATTTAACCAGAGTTATATTCGTAAAGATGGTTTCTAAGTATTTGAAGTATCGCCCTTCTTTATCGAAAGCTTTAACAAATTGTTTCATCAGCCCTAATTTGATATGTAAAGGAGGTAAAAGGATTTTGCTAGGATCGACAAGAGGACGATTGATGACATTGCAGGAACCTGGAGTAAGTGATGGCCTCGCTGGCCATACTTTTGCATTATAATGTTTTTCTCTATCTCGACTGTCAAACATGTATAAATAGCATGGATACTTGGTAAAACCTGATTATTGACATAGTATCGTGGACAATATTTTCAGATCTCCCCAAATTAACTATTCGTGCTCACTCTACTTTATTTGATTTAAAACCTTTTCGATGTTACAGTATTCTTCTTTGAGTACTGTTGAATGAGCCAATGGTAACGGGGCATACACGTTCGTATTGTGAAGAAGAGCTGCCTTCAGCCTTCGCTTGGATGAATCGATGAATAACCTCCATTCTTCTGGCTTGTATAAATTGGGTTTGAACTCATTAATAAGTCCTCGTACAGCCGTGCAGTACACTAGATCAGATTCGCCAGTGAAGTTTGTTCGAAACGCTTCTTCTCGGTTTCGATAAAATGTGACGTTTACGTCCTTTTCTAATACATTGTAAGACTTTAATTGTGAAGTCATTAATTCAGCTGCGTCTTTTGCTAATCCAGCATTCCTAAACATTTGATTAAGTTTGTTGGATATTGTGAATATTTCGCCTTCTGTATATGAGCGTCCGCGTGAGACACAAACAGCGCGACACACGTATACGCACATGTAAGTCTCCCCTCTCTAGTGTGTCTGCGAGGATGAAGGTATGTCGAGCGGCAGCGAGCGCCGCGCTATACTCACTCTCTCTAGTCTCGTACGCCCAGCATGTAACATCTCGCGCATGGCGCAGGTAAGCGCCGATTATATAATTACACTTACTCATTAAACTAGTCATTTCTTTAAGCCAAATAAAGAGTCTTTTAATTACACCTTTCCACCAACTCCAACATCGTAGTAGAGCGTGGTTGGTAAGTGACACGAAAAGACTCTGACTCAATACAAGCCTCGGCGAGTATTGAGGCAGCCTTGCTGTAGCAAGAAAAAAAGCACATGGCTCGCGAAAAATTGACAGTGAAAAATATTGAAAGAAAAGTGCAAAAGTAAGAAAAATACAAATGTGAATAAAGAATAAATATATCTTCAAGTGATAGAAGAAAGAATTTTTGGAAAATTATGAAAATTCAAGTAGATGCGAGCAGATTAGATTTCTTGTGTGAAGCACGCTGCACGGTGCAAGAATAGAGCACGTGGCAGAATTTGAGGTTATACACGCGGTAAATGGACACTAAAGGACAAGTGAAAACCAAAGAAGAAGTAATACTAGAAGACATTGAATACGAAAGCAAAGAAATAATTGAGAGAAAGATTGCCGAAAAACGTTTCGTGAAAATAGTGCAGAAAATAATTACGCTAAATAAAGTAATAGAAGTGTATGAAGATATTAAGTTAAAAAAAGTCGAGATGGCTAAGCAAGCAAAATTCGAATATACGGTAATTCCCATTTTTGGTGGTGCAAACTATGCAAGCTGGAAATTTCGCTTAATGACTCTATTAGAGTATAAAGAGTGCAAAGAGCAAGCTGAAAGAGAGCGGGCTGAGACAGATAAAGCAGATGAATGGAAGAAAAAGGATTTAAAAGCAAGAAATATATTAATAAGCACTATTTCAGACAAGCAATTAGAATATGTTTGTGAATGCGATACAGCTTACAAAATGATGGAAAAATTCAGAGGTCAACTAGAAGATATTAAACTAAAAAATTATGAGAAAGTTGAAGAATTTTTTGTAGATTTCGAACAAGCCTGCAACAAATTTAAAGCAGCTGGAGGCACATTACCAGAAAAGGAAAAAATGAGGTATTTAATTAGAGCACTACCAGCAAGCTACAGCTTTATTGGGAGTTTCATTGATCTCGTCCCAGAAGAACAACAACCGGTAGACTATGTTAAGTCTAAAATTTAAGAAAAAAATTTGACAGTGCCTGATAACGAGAGAAGGAAAAATGTAAGTACATTCAACGTCAAGACAAAGGGACAGTGTTATAACTATGGCCGGGAAGGTCATTTCAAGAAGGACTGTTGGAGACCACCACAGGCCAGCCAGAGCAGAGGAGCATCACAAAACAGAGGAGCATCGCAGAGCAGAGGTTGAGGCCAACGAGGATCCCAACGAGGATATCAACGAGGCAACCACAGAGGACGTGGTCATGGCAGAGGAGCAGCTCAGCAGAGGCGAGAAGACTCCAGTCAACCCAGCGAAGACTCATCAGCTGAGACCTGGATGATCAAGGTCAATCACGACGAAGTGAAAAGTGAAATAGTGAGTGATGTGTTCTATAGTGAAGTAGAATCTAAGTTTTCACCCTATCACAATCCAAGCTTCGGCGAAGATTGTGGTAATAAAAATAGGATAACGAATGTTTATAATTATAATTGCGAAAAGAATGGTAAATTCAAAGAAATCAGTTGGTTGTTAGATAGCGGATGTACTGATCATGTTGTGAATGATGAGAGAATGTACACGGAGAAAAATAACATAGGAAAAATTGCCATATTTGATTGTAAGTCGAGGACAGACTGAAATCCTCCACAAAATTGCCATAATTTATGGTAAAAATTGCCATAAATTTATAGTAATTTTTACAATGTAGGAAAAATTGCCATAAATTTATGGCAATTTTTACCATAAATTATGGCAATTTTGTGGAGGATTTCAGTCTGTCCTCGACTTACAATCAAATATGGTAATTTTTCCTATGTTATTTTTCTCCGTGTATGAAAAATTTATTGTATTAAAAAATCCTATTGAAGTAAAATTGCCAGATGGCAAAAATTTAAAGGCCATAAAAGTAGGCAATATAAAAACATATTTCAAAAATTATCATAATGAAAAATTAATTGATTTAGAGAACATTTATTTTGTAAAAGGAATTAATAAAAATCTATTAAGCGTTGCAAAATTTACAAGAAATAATACTATTGTTTATAAAAATGATAATGCAAAGATTTATAACAAAAATAAAGAATTAGTTGCGGGAGCAAACAAAATAAATGATTTGTATGTTATGAAAAGTTACATATATAAGGATCTTGAAAATGATGTCTATGTAAACTCTGTAAAATTAACTGAAAAAGAAAAGTGGCATAGAGCATTAGGCCATGTCAACTTTCAATATCTAAACAAATTAGTAAAAGATAAATTGGTAGATGGTTTACCAGATAAATTAGAAAATAATGAAATGAAATGCGCAAATTGTATTCAAAGTAAAATGGCTAATGTACCGTTTAAAAATGAGAGAAGTAAAACTTCAGAAATTTTAGAGTTAATTCATACTGATCTAAATGGTCCACACAGAACAACAGGTTCCGATGGAGAAAAATTTTTTCTAAGTTTTATTGATGATTACAGTCAATGTAGTAAAGTTTATTGTATTAGAAGCAAATCTCAGACTGCAAGTTGTTTTAAAGAATATGTAAATTTAGTTGAAAACAAATTTAATAACAGAGTTAAAAAATTAAATTGTGATAATGGCAAAGAGTACTTGAATAAGGAAATTTATCAGTTTATAAATAAAAAGGGAATTGAACTATTACCTTGCCCACCCTACGTTCATCAATTAAATGGAGTAGCAGAAAGATTTAACAGATCAGCTATGGATATAGGCAGATGTCTGTTGAGAGAGGCCAAAATACCATTAAGATATTGGCCAGAAATTGTTAAAACAGTATCTTATTTGAAAAACCGTACAATAGCCAACTCAAACGAAAATAAAACTCCTTTTGAAATATTTTTTGGAAACAAACCAAATGTAAAAAACTTAAAAATATACGGAAGTAAAGTATTCGTTAGAAAACCAGAAGCTTTGAGAAAAGGAAAATGGGATGATAAAGCCCAATTAGGTATATTAGTAGGATATACGCACAATGGTTATAGAGTCTTGTTAAATAATAAAGTAATAAATGCCAGACATGTACAAATTGTCGAAGATGGCACTGAAATAATCTGTTTGGAAAAAGTTAACGATGAAAATGTTATGGAATTAAATTTAGACGAATCAAACGATTCAAGTAGTGAAACAAGTAGTATTATTGAAAATGATTTTGACAATGAAAATTTAATTAATAATAACGATGAAATTGAAAATATTGAAAATGAGAATGAGAACATCGATAATGCTTTCAATCGTTCAAATGAAAATTTAAATGTTAAAAGAACATCAAACAGAAAGAAAAGTCCAGTACAAAGATACGGAAATCCTGTAGCACATTATATTTATATACACTATATAAATGCAAATGTAGCGAATACATTTGAGGGGGCGTTAAACTCCAATTTAAAGAATGGCAAAAAGCTATGAATTCAGAAATTGAGTGTCTAAAGAAAAATCATATATAGGTATCGACATTGATTATAATAACAAAAAAGGTATAATGACCTTAAGTCAACAAAGATATATAGAATCTTTGGCTGTGAAGTACAATTTAGAAAACGCGAGATTGTATGATACCACGATGGAAACAAATTTAAAGCTTGAACAAGCAAACAAAACAGATGAAACAATAAAATATCGAAATTTAATAGGAGAATTACTATACATCAGCACAGGTACGAGACCTGATATAACTTACAGCGTGAACTATTTAAGTAGGTTTCAAAATTGCTACGATTCAACACATTATAAATACGCGATGCGAATATTAAGATATTTATACAAAACGGAATATCTAAAATTAACTTATTGTTGTAATTCAAAAAAGCATAAACTCGATTGTATGGTCGATTCAGATTTTGCAGGCGATAACATTGACAGAAAGTCAACCACCGGATTTGTTATTAGAATGTTTGGAAATATAATCTATTGGAAAGCACAGAAACAAAAAACTGTGACTAAAAATTCAACATTTGCTGAATACATTGCATTGTCTGAAGCGGCAACAGAAATATTATTTGTAATTAATCTCTTAAAAGACGCCTTTAATACGACATTTGAAAATCCTGTTAAAATATACGAGGATAACTCAGGCGCAGTAGCTATAGGTAAATTCGGTAACTTAACAAAATATTCCAAGCACATTGAAGTACAATGTTATTACGTAAATGAGAATTACGAGAAGGGTATTATCGATATCGTAAAGATAGAAACTGAAAAAAATATAGCGGACATATTCATTAAGAGTCTATGTAAGGACAAATTTATTAAAAATAGAAACGCGCTAAAATTATTATAGAATATCATAAATAAAAGTCGAAAATTCAAGGAGGCATGTTGGATATTGTGAATATTTCGCCTTCTGTATATGAGCGTCCGCGTGAGACACAAACAGCGCGACACACGTATACGCACATGTAAGTCTCCCCTCTCTAGTGTGTCCGCGAGGATGAAGGTATGTCGAGCGGCAACGAGCGCCGCGCTATACTCTCTCTAGTCTCGTACGCCCAGCATGTAACATCTCGCGCATGGCGCAGGTAAGCGCCGATTATATAATTACACGTACTCATTAAACTAGTCATTTCTTTAAGCCAAATAAAGAATCTTTTAATTACACCTTTCCACCAACTCCAACAAAGTTGAGCTTGAGAGATCTTTTTTTGGCTTTTCTCTTTATCAATGGGAACATACTCCTCATCACTGTCCGAAGACAGTTCTTCTTCACTTTCGACGGATTCACTTTCTGCTTTCGTCAATGATTCATTTTCGTCAGTATCGTCGTCTGTATGGTGCTTAAGATTTTCTACGTTTTCTTCTGTACCACAAGTAACTTGCATACCATCCACTCCTTGTACAAAGCTGCCTCGTGAAGCCTCATCTATCAAACTTTCGACTATTTGCTTCTGTGGACGAACGACACTAGAAACTGTCCAAATATTGTCCATGATGCTAGGTCAACAATCAGGTTTTACCAAGTACCCATGCTATTTATGCATGTTTGACAGTTGAGATAGAGCAAAACACTTTAATACAAAAGTATGGCCAGCGAGGCCATCACTTACTCAAGGTTCCAGCAATGTCATCAATCGTCCTATTGTCGATCCTAGCAAAATCTTTTTACCTCCTTTACATATCGAATTAGGGCTGATGAAACAATTTGTTAAAGCTCTCGATAAAGAAGGGCGATGCTTCAAATACTTAGAAACCATCTTTATGAATATAACTCTGGTTAAATTGAAGGCAGGTATCTTTGACGGACCTCAAATTCGCATAATGTTCAGGAACGAAGAATTCGTCAAAAGTATGAATGATACCGAGAAGGCAACCTGGTTGAGCTTCAAAGATGTTGCAACAAAATTTCTTATTAACAATAAAAATGAGAACTATAAGAGCATCATAGAAACTATGGTACAAAACTTCAAAAAATTAGGTTGCTTAATGAATTTGAAACTCGACTTTATCGATTCGCACATTGATGAATTTCCACCAGTCGTAGGTGACTACAGTGAAGAGCATGGTGAAAGATTTCATCAGGATATGAAGGAATTTGAACGTAGGTGGCAAGAAAAATATGGCGTGAACATGATGGCGGACTATTGCTGGATGCTAAAAAGAGATGTACAATCTAATAACAAAAAGCGGCGTAGAAATCCTTTGGATAGGTTGTTCGATGACAAGCGTATACGCAAGCGTAAGCCAATTTAGTTCTTGTGCAAATTAACTGAGTAGTTTTTTGAGGTTATCTCCGAAATTAGGCGGTCAAATCTCTTTTTCCATAACAAATTCGGATTCAGCAAGCCAAAATACATAAAAATAAAGTGTTTTTGATGTGATGGAAACAATGTTTTTTTTTCTTCTGAAGTTTTTCCACAGAAACTCGGATTTTCGAAAGTTTTTTGACGTTATTTCCAAAACTCGGCTGTCAAACCTCTCTTTCCATAACAAATTTGGATTGAGCAAGCCAAAATACATAAAAATAAAGTATTTTTGATGTGATGGAAACAATGTTTTTTTTTTATTCTCAAGTGTTTCCACAGAAACACCTACATAGCATGAAAGCTTCCTGGAAGTTTTATGAAAGCTTCCAAGAAAGATTCGGAATCTTACAGGAAGCTTACATGGAAGATTCCTGAAAGCTCAAAATGTCCGCCCTTTTTTCTCACAAAAAGCTTTCAGGAAAGATTCTATTAATCTTCCCAGAAAGCTTTCCGGGATCTTTCATCAAACTTTTAAAAGAGTAACTGGTAGCTTTGTGAAGGATTTGTCAATCTTTATGGAAGCTTTCTTGAAAGAATACGGTAAGTTTACAGACAATCTTTCAGCAAGACTTTAGTAAGGTAGCTGTAAAGATCCTTGTAAGGTTTTTGATAGATTTATTGAAATCTTTCAGAAAGCTTACATGAAAGATTCCTGTAAGCTTAAAATTCCGCCCAATTCTTTCTCGAAAGGATACGGTAAGTTTACAGGAAATCTTCCAATAAGACTTTAGTAAGGTAGCTGTAAAGATCCTTGTAAGGTTTTTGATAGATTTATTGAAATCTTTCAGAAAGCTTACATAAAAGATTCCTGTAAGCTTAAAATTCTGCCCAATTTACTGGCAAAAGCTTTAAAAAATCTATTAATATTTCCGGAAAACTTTCCAGGACCTTTCATCAAGTTTTTAAAAGAGTAACTGGAAGCTTTGTGAAAGATTTGTCAATCTTTCAGAAAGATTCTACGAAACATTCTAGTAAATCTTTCAAGAAACCTTTCACGAACCTTTTTTCAAGTTCTTGAAAGATTACTTTGGAACTTAAAGCCATACATATTACATACAATTCTCTAAAGTATAACTATTACAATTCTCGCATATTATTTAGAATTTATTACTATATTAATCGCAATTTTTTCATCGCAGAAAAAATTTTACATAAAATTTTTTGACCTAACTGGGAATCGAACCTACAACCCTTGGGTAACTACGCACGCATGCTATCCGTTACGCTATCGCTCGCTTGAAGGAGTTGGAACATTTTCATCCAAATAAGGTGCACTATCTACGATTATTCAATTGTTATTAAATAATATCATACATACATACCTAACATACATGTTATTATTTCGATTATATTCATCTAAAATATTAATGGCTTTAAAATGGCCATGTAAAATACCGAAACGATACCTACCTTACCGGCACCTAAGTTTTATTTTTTTTATCGTATTTAAACAAAAATTTCAGAGAAAAGCGCTCTTTTACGGAAATCCAACGCTTTTTCCTAAAGTTTGTGTTTAGATGTAATAAAAAAAATAAAATTTTGGTGCCGATAAGCTAGGGATCTACGTTTGTGTTGAACATGGTCTCAAAGTTAAAACGGTATTATAAAATCAAGTTTCAATTAAAACATTATAAAATCAATTATAAATGTATTAAAATATTATCAAATTTACTTTATTTATATTTGCTTATATTCTATATGTTTAATATAAATGGATAAAGAAATTTTTCAATTCATTAAAAAAGCATAATTTTGTTCTAAGTTGATGAAATCTTCAAATCTATATTTTCAACTCAAAAATAACTTCAAAATAGTCTCAAAAGAGATGAAAAGAGAGGGGATTAAACATATTGCAAGAATATGTGTTTATATTAGATGCATCTTTAAGATGAAATGGCGAAAAAGTTATTTACAATTCATATAACTATTATGTATTTAGAAAAAGTTGTTACTTTTTCAAATCACATTTTTAAGACCAAAATAACTCGTGAGTAGTTATAAATACATAATTTATAATGAAATTAACTGTACTTTAAGAATATCGGTATCCATTTTCTATACCTGAAGAACCAATTAAAAAGAAAATTATTTCTGAAACAAAAAATTTTGGCAAAATTGTTATTTTATCAAAATAAGACCTTATTGTCATTCATTTGACTCCAAAATTTAATCAGTTCTGAGTTAAGACATACGTAAGATGCATGCAAAAGTTCAGCTCATTACGTCTATCCGTTCAAGAGTTATGCCGGGGACTAAATTTCGTTTCATAAATTCATACATACATACATTTTTTTAAAACCTATTATTCTGACTCAGAAAGCTCAAAAACATCGAAATTCATCAAAATCTCTGTTTTGAAAATTTTCACTATTACAACGCTTTCTCTTTGAGAAATAAATATAGTGTCAATAGGGAGAAATAAAATTCGTATACTGAATATATTTTAACACTCCGTGCGCAAAGCTCGACTTCGCACACGCTAAAATAAAAAAGCATATGCTAAATCAAGCTTTGTACACGTCGTATACAAAAATACGGTTCGATACGCGAGCGAGAAGGTGATTTTAACCTTGTGTGACCTTTTCACCCTAGCTTCGCTCAGGTGCAAACGTCCACACTAGGATAAAATCACTTTGACGTACTAGCATCGAAATTTATCTGTATTATTTTGACTCTCCGTGCGCAAAGTGCGATTTCGCGCAAGCTTGTTTTTTGAATGAAAAAGCATACGCTAAATCAAGCTTTGTACACATCGTGTCAAAAGATACTGTTCGATACACAAGCGAAAAGGTGCACGCGTTAGTATCAAACTGTACTATTTCTAAACAAAGAAAATATTAACTTTAATTATTAATTTTAAACATTCATTTGGAAAAACACGTCTTCCTTTTATGCAAATACAATACTCAGAATTCATTTGGCAATTCTTATGAGAGTACTATTATGAGAGATAATTGTTGAAAAATTGGATCAAAATGACAAAAATGCAGATTCCTACTTATCAACATTAAAATTATTTTTAATTAAAAAGTTTTTAAACAGTTTTTTGGAAAACCACAATTTTAACGCCCTCCTTATATTTAAATACTATACATAGAATTATTTTATAGCCATTCTATTATAATTTTGATAAAGTATACTCGTTGGAAGATGATGTCGGTATCCAACATCTCCTTAAAGCATTCATTTTTGGAATATTTTATTAAGGGTTCCCGAAATCTTTCTAAAGCTTTCACGAAATGTTGCTCAGTTGCATAGGTGGAATTTTTTGTTATTCCATTAAACTTACGGCAAGCTTTCGCGGAACCTTACCAGAATATGTTACGGTTCCAGTAATCTTTGACTTATTGTCACTGCAATCTTTTATGAAAGGTTCTATTTATGTTGAGTACAATCTTCCCTGGGGGTATTCATAAATCTTTTTAAAAGTTTTTCGGAAGATTTGCAATGAATGTTATAGTTCGATCTTTCACTAAGCTTACTGTAACCCTTCTGGTTACCTTTCATGATAGATTCCAGTATTCATGAATCTTTCTCAAAAATTTTTCAGAAGATTTGCAATTTATGTTCCAGTTTATCTTTCAGTAAGCTTACTGTTACCTTTCTAGTTATCTTCCATGAAAAATTCAAGTATCTGTTATTAGAATGTTTCACGGAAGATTCTGGAAACCTTTCAAAAGCTTTAATGGCATGTTACTGAATCGCACATTTGGAATTTTTTTGTCTGGTTCCACAAAACTTACGGGAAGCTTTCATGAACATTGCAAGGCAACGCGACTGGGGAGTTTCGTCGGAACCTTCCATTAGGCTTTTCCATTATTTTTCGGTAATCATGCTAACTGCAATCTTTCATGCAAGATTTTATTGATGTTTAGTAGAATCTTCCCTGAAAGTATTCAGTAATCTCTTTCAAAGGCTTTTGGAAGATTTTTAATCAATTTTCCAGTTGAATCTTTCAGTAAGCTTACTGTAACCTTTCTATTTATCTTTCATGAAAGATTCCAGTATCAATTCTGAGAATGTTTCATGTAAGGTTCCGGAACCCTTTCAAAAGCTTTCATTGTATATGGTCGAGTCTTATAGTTCGAATCTTTTTTGTTGATTCCGTTAAACTTACGCGAAGCTTCCATGTAACATTGCAAGGTAACGCTACTGGAAAGTTCCGTGGGAACCTTCCATTAAGCTTTACGCATTATTTTTCGATAATCTTTTATTCATGCTCACTGCAATCTTTCATGGCAGATTTCATTTAGGTATAATGGAATCTTCCCTGAAAGTATTTATAAATCTTTTTCAAAAGGTTTTTGGAAAATTTGAAATCAATGTTCCAGTTTAATCTTTCAGAAAGCTTACTGTAACCTTTATAGTTCTCTTTCATGAAAGATTCCAGTATCAATTATTAGAATGTTTCATGAAAGATTCTGTTAGCTTTTCAAAAGCTTTCGTGTAATGTTACTCTGGTGAATAGTTAGAATCATTTGGTTGTTTTTGCGAATCTTACGGGAAGCTTTCGTGGAACATTGCAACGTAACGCTACTGGCTTTACGCATTATTTTTCGGTAATCTTTTGTTCATGCTTACTGCAATCTTTCATGAGAAGTTCCATTTTTGTTTAGTCGAATGTTCCCGGAACGCATTCATCAATCTTTCTCAAAAGTTTTTCGGAAGATTTGCAAGAAATGTTCCTATTCAATCTTTCAGTAAGCTTACTGTAATCTTTCTAGTTATCTTTCATGGAAGACTCCAGTATCGATTCTTAGAATGTTTCATGGTGGATGTCGGTAACCTTCCAAAAACTTTCATGGCATGTTACGGAATCGTATAGCTGGAATTTTTTTGGTTGGTTTCCGAAAACTTACGGGAAGCTTTCGTGGAGCATTGCAAGGTAACGCTACTGGTAAGTTTTGCTGGAACCTTCCTTTAAGCTCTTTGCATTATTTTTCGGTAATCTTTCATTCATGCTTACTGACACCTTTCATGAAAGGTTCTATTTATGTTCAGTGGAATCTTTACTGCAAGGATTTGGAAATCTCCTTTGCAATCTTAGCGTAAGCTTTCAACAAAGATAACGGTGTAATCTTCCCAAAAGCTTGCCGTAATATTGTTTCCTTTCGTGAAGGATTCCTGGATTGATCCCTGCAAGGTCTTGGGAATCTCTTTTGCAATATTAGCGTAAGCTTTCAGCAAAGATAACAGTGTAATCTTTCTAAAAACTTACTGTAATATTGCTGTTTCCTTTCGTGAAAGATTCCTGAATTGATTCCTGAAATATTTCACGTAAGATTCCCGTAGGCTTTCCAGAAGCTTACGTGTAATATTCGTCGAAAGGACATTTGGCAATCTTGATTGTAATATTACTTTAACATTCCGGGAAGCTTACAAGAAAGCTTACAATGAAATCTATCTGAAAGTTTCAGTTATCTTTTAGAAAGGTTGAGGAAAGCTTCCATTGGAATATTTCTTGAATCTTTCACTGGGAAGCTTTCATGCTATGTGCAGAAAGATTTCAGTATCGATTCTTAGAATTTTTCATCGTGCGTGTCAGCAAGCTTTCAAAAACATTAATGGAATGTTACGGGATCTCATAGTTGGAATTTTTTGGTTGGTTTCCGAAGATGTACCAGAAGCTTTCGTAGAACATTGCTAGGTAATGCTACTGGAATGTTTCGTGGGAACCTTCCATTAAGTTTTTCGCATTATTTTTCGGTAATGTTGCATTCATGCTTATTGCAATCTTTCATGAAAGGTTCCATTTATGTTTAGTGCAATCTTCCCTGAAAGTATTCATCAATCTTTTTCAAAAGTTTTTCGGAAGATTTGCAAGAAATGTACCAGTTCAATCTTTCAGTAAGCTTACTTTAACCTTTCTAGTTATCTTTCATGAACAATTCCAGTATCGATTCTTAGAATGGTTCATGGTCGATGTTGGCAACCTTTCAAAAACTTTCATGGAATGTTACGGAATCGCATAGTTGGAATTTTTTCGGTTGGTTCGCTTAAACTTACGGGAAGCTTTTGTGGAGCATTGGAAGTTAACGCTACTGGAATGTTTCACGGGAACCTTCCATTAAGTTTTTCGCATTATTTTTCGATAATATTGCATTCATGCTTATTGCAATCTTTCATGAAAGGTTCTATTTATGTTTAGTGGAATTTTTCCTGCAAGTATTTGGGAATCTCTTTGGTAATCTTAGCTTAAACTTTCAAGAAAGATAACAGTGTAATCTTCCCGAAAGTTTACCGTAATATTGTTGTTTCCTTTTGTGAACGATTCCTGTATTGATACCTGCAAGGATTTGCGAATCTCTTTTGCAATCTTACAGTAAACTTTCAACAAAGGTAACAGTCTAATCTTCCCAAAAGCTTACTGTAATATTGTAGTTTCATTTCGTGAAAGATTCCTGTATCAATCCCTGCAAGGATTTGGTAATCTTTTCTGCAATCTTAGCGTAAGCTTTCAACAAAGATAATAGTATAATCTTCCCAAAAGCTTACTGTAATATTGCTGTTTCCTTTTTTGAAAGATTCCAGTATTGATCCCTGCAAGGATTTGGGAAGCCCTTTTTCAATCTTAGCGTAAGCTTTCAACAAAGCTGACAGAGTAATATTCCCAAAAGCATACTGTAATATTTCCTTTTCCTTTCGTGAAAGATTCCTGTATTGATCTCTGCAAGGATTTGGGAATCGCTTTGGTAATCTTAGCGTAAGCTTTCAAAAAAGATAACAGTGTAATATTTCTAAAAGCTTACCGTAATATTGCTGTTTCCTTTTGTGAACGATTCCTGTATTGATCCCTGCAAGCATTTGGGAATCTCTTTTGCAATCTTACAGTAAGCTTTCAACAAAGGTAACAGTCTAATCTTCCGAAAAGCTTGCTGTAATATTGTAGTTTCCTTTCGTGAAAGATGCCTGTATTAATCCCTGCAAGGATTTGGTAATCTTTTCTGCAATCTTAGCGTAAGCTTTCAACAAAGATAACATATAATCTTCCCAAAAGCTTACTGTAATATTGCTGTTTCCTTTTTGAAAGATTCCTGTATTGATCCCTGCAAGGATTTGGGAAGCTCTTTTTCAATCTTAGCGTTAGCTTTCAACAAAGATAACAGTGTAATATTTCCAAAAGCTTACTGTAATATTGCATTTTCCTTTCGTGAAAGATTCCTGTATTGATCCCTGCAAGGATTTGGGAATCTCTTTGGTAATCTTAGCGTAAGCTTTCAAAAAAGATAACAGTGTAATCTTTCTAAAAACTTACCGTAATATCACTGTTTCCTTTTGTGAACGATTCCTGTATTGATCCCTGCAAGCATTTGGGAATCTCTTTTGCAAACTTACAGTAAGCTTTCAACAAAGGTAACAGTCTAATCTTCCCGAAAGCTTACTGTAATATTGTAGTTTCCTTTCGTGAAAGATTCCTGTATTGATCCCTGCAAGGATTTGGTAATATTTTCTGCAATCTTAGCGTAAGCTTTCAACTAAGATAACAGTATAATCTTCCCAAAAGCTTACTGTAATATTGCTGTTTCCTTTTTTCAAAGATTCCTGTATTGATCCCTGCAAGGATTTGGGAAGCTCTTTTTCAATCTTAGCGTTAGCTTTCAACAAATATAACAGTGTAATATTCCCGAAAGCTTACTGTAATATTGCATTTTCCTTTCGTGAAAGATTCCTGTATTGATCCCTGCAAGGATTTGGGAATCTCTTTGGTAATCTTAGCGTAAGCTTTCAAAAAATATAACAGTGTAATCTTTCTAAAAGCTTACTGTAATATTGCTGTTTCCTTTCGTGAATGATTCCTGTATTGATTCTTGGAATATTTCACGTAAGATTCCCGTAAGCTTTCTAGAAGCTTTCATGTAATATTCGTCGAAAGGACATTTAGCAATCTTGATTGTAATATTGCTTTAACCTTCCGGGAAGCTTACAAGAAACCTTACAATGGAATCTATCTGAAAGTTTCAATTATCTTTTAAAAAGGTTGATGAAAGCTTCCATTGGAATATTTCTTGAATCTTTCACTGGGAAGTTTTCATGCTAGTGGGCACGGCTTTTCGACAGTTTTTTGAGGTTATGTTCAAAATATGCGCCAGCCCTCTACTTTTAACGCCGGATTCGGATTCAGCGGGAAAAAATACTAAAGAAAAGTATAGTCCCTATCCCAGAACCGACAGATTTTTTTTTTGTGCGCCTGTGTAATGGACCAACCAATATCTGCTCTTTGATGGGAGTTGGCCATGGAGGTTAGGGTAATCGTCGTCTATGGAAAAGTAACTCCTAGCTTATACACCATAAGAAACATGGGCCCTTAGGCGTAGAGCTTGAGAGCCGGTGGAGCTTTTCCTATCAACAAAGCACTCCGAGGAGTGTAATTGTTTTTGAGTATTGCTCGAAAGAAGCGGTAGCGAAGTTTAGAAGATTTTGACACTTACCCGTCCAGAGAGAGTGAAAAAGATGGAGAGGATGAGGGGGAGGGAGAGAGCGAGAGAAAGAGAGAGAAAGAGATGCACATGTACACACACCCGAAAAACACACACGCGCTCGCACACATACACAGTACCTATGTATAGTTTTCCAAAATTACGTCCGCTTCTCGATTTGGCTTGTATTTTCTCAGACAAATCCAAAAAACTAAATTTTTTATTGAAAATTGTCGAATTTTAAAATTGTTTTGGGTCATTATATAGTATCCGAAAAAGCAATCCCCCAATACACAGATACTAGACACTGATGTGTTTGTATGCGGGATTGTATGCGTGGGTGTATCTGATGTATGTATGTGTCCATGACCCATTGTGGGCACTGTCCCAGTAGTTGACCACTTTCGTATTTGAACTGTACACTCCTCCCTGATATTGATAAATTAAATCGCACTTACAAGGAAGGTACCCCGAACTCTCGGATTTCAATATTGCTTCCTCCTAGAGGAAGCTTTGTGATAGTAATTTTTTGAGTTATTGTAAAAACGTGTTATAATTGTTTCTCCAGGTGCTAGGAATTAAAATACATGATTTTTTATAAATGTCTGTATGTGCGTGCGTGCGCGCGCGCGCGCGTGTGTGTGTGTGTGTACGCCTGGATGTCAGCTCCTACTAGATCGATTTTGACCGGACAGATCTCATTTTTAGGCACGACCGCTACTCGGGAGAGCCTTATAATTTCACCAGAGCGAAAATTGTAAGAATTCAAATACTGAAAAATTAACGTGTAAAAACCATGTTTTTCTCAGAGCGAGTGCGTTTTAAGTGTTTTCTGATATGTATGTATGTCTGTACGTCCGTATGTACTCAAGTTTCTCGATTATCTCAATGATTTTTCGACCGATTTCATCGGAATTGCGGAAAAATACTCCTCTAATTATACCTAAGTGCTGATTCTATATTGAGATAGATCGATGAAAAATTTTTCAAATGCGAGCAGAAAGAAATATCTCAAAAAATCGATTTTTAAGCCTAATGTCTAGAAAAATTAATTTTAAGCTAATATGTATAGATCTATCTGCTAAAACTAATTAAAATACAGCTTTTTTATGTTAAACACTTTTTTGTACGAGCAATATTTGCCAAGATAACTGCTAAAAACGGCCAAAAATGGTCAAAAATGAATGATTTTCGGCTATAACTTCTCAGGATTTGATTTTACGCAAAAATGTTAAATACAAAAGTTATAGATAATATTGAAACAAAACTTTTTCTCTTTTAACATTTTTTTGTAAAATCAACTCCTGACGAGCTAGACTTATAAAAACGATTTTAAACCCCAAAATACACATAAAATGAACGATTTTCGGCTATAACTTATCAGGATTTGATTTTTCACAAAAATATTTAATACAAAAGTTGTAGATAATATTGAAATAAAACTTTTTCCTATTTAACATTTTTGTGTAAAACCAATTCCTGACGAATTAGACTTATAAAAACGATTTTAAACGGCTAAATATACATAAAATGGACGATTTTCTGCTACAACTTCACAGAATTTTATTTTACACAAAAATGTTAAATGTAGAAGTTGTAGATTATAGAAAACAAAACTTTTTTCCATTTAACATATTCATGTAAAATTAATACCTTACGAGTTAAACATATAAAAACGATTTTAAACGCCTAAATATACATAAAATAAACGATTTTCGGCTATAGCTTTACAGAGTCTTACTTCACACAAATTATAAATATAACAAGGATTCGTCTTTCAATAAAACTTAAGTACAAAGCATATAGATAACGTTGAAACAAAACTTACTCCCAAGTAACACTTATACATACAATCATTTCTAGATCATCTAAATGTATTAACATAATTTTTAATGCTTCAGTAACCCCGTATTTTCACTTTTCGATTATTATTTAATAGAATTCGATTTGACACAGAAATATTCGATACAATATATATAAATAAGACCAGAAAAGCGATATAACATTCCAAAGTCAACGTAATTACGAAAATATAATAATAAAATACGAAATTACATTTGGTTACAATATTTAATGGGATAAACACATTGGAACAATAAGTTAAGAAACGAAATATCTATGTTCCTGTTTTCTATTTTTGGAATAATATTAAAAATTATGGGATAATAGCTTGGGATGCTTTATATCTATACGAATAGTACAAAATTATTAAATAATCTATAAAATAAAATCATTAAACTTAAATACAAAAATATTTTTGTATTTGAAGAATATCCTTTAAATATTAAAGAATTATTTTGTTTTGAATCGATTTTCTATCATTATGAGAAATTAAATATCAGAGAAAAACAATTAATATAAGAAGTAGAAGTGTACAGATGCCAATAAAAAAGTAAAACAATAATTAACCAAAACTGTTACATAGAAGCTGTCGAAACTTATAATTTCTTATCAAATGATCTAGAGAACTTAGAATGTAATAGAATAAAAATTAGAAAAATGTATAAAAATTGGGTTGGTAAAATTATATAATTATGTTATGTTACTGTTTTGATAATAAATTTAAGAAATTTAAAAATAAGATTACACTGGTTAACCCATTAACTATGTCCCTAGGACCTAAGCGATTGAACCAAAATAATCAAAATTGTGTAATATTATATAAGTACATGTTAAAATAATATCATATTTACAAAAAAAACTTTTGTGTAATGTATAAGCTATAAATTTTGTAATTTGGTTAATTTGAATGCATACAGAATGCAATGTTCTAGCTAATTCTGTCAGTTGTACAGTGTATAGAAAACTATTAAATAGGCAAGTCTCACCTGGTAAAAATCTGTGAAATACATAATCATGTATTTTAATACGACAGATACACTCAGATGAGTTCTTACACCCTGACCAAACTTGATAATTAGCCAGACGAGCTAATATTACTAACGATAACTACCTATCCGTATCACATCTAACCACACATACACGCATATAGCACTTTTATAATATCCCCCAGTTCCTAATTACACCCTAACACGCCTAATTAACACTTCCTAATTTCCCCCCACACTCTTGTGCGCTAACACTTGAAGATCACTGATAGAGATGTAGAAGCAGTCAAAAAAGGTTCGATGATCTAAGCTGGCACTACTTCATGGATACCAGTCTGCTGAGAATCATCTAACTAACAGCCATCCACTACGTCAGTAATTTCACCATCTGAGGGAGTACTGACAGAGACCGTCAATGTCCTGGACTGGCTCAGCCTAAGAATCATCGAAGCACATTAATAGCAGATCACCCTTGACTCTGGAAGACAAGCGAGGAAAGTAGAGCACTTAAAAACCACATATGACCAATAGATGACACCGATAAAAATATTACCATACAAAAGAAAAGTCTGCAGCAATGGTTGCAGTTCACTCGCTGCACCAGATACCATCGGGTAACAACTAGAGGCCAAGACCACTAGTGGAAGCCTTGACTTGTTTCATTGCTGGAAACAGTCCCAGCTTGAGAGTCGCTGAGAGTCATAACACTGTACACGTAGCCAGTAGTGTAAGCACCAAACAAGGAATGTTGAGTACCTAAAAACCACATATAACTAATAAATAGGTGACCCAGACAACATTTACACATCCAAGAAACAGTTTACAGCAGTGCTCGTCATTTACGCTCCTCCCGCTGCCAGTTACCTGCAACAAGATAAAGTACCATCAGCTAACCCATAAGAGAGGTTAGTAACGAGAAAGGGCTTACTAGATCTGCTCTCGCCGTTGACACACTGCCTTCCTGTCTCCGACCAATGATCACCAACCGGCGAACACTATGAAGAGGACGAAATTCATCACAGCGGCGTACTACAGCAGCCGCTGTCATCGCTGGGAAGGCCGGGAGCCAGACGTTGCTATTGTTGACATCACACAACCATGGACATACGCGCGCACGCGCCACGCGGCACGCTGGAGCTCGCACAGCCCGCATTACACTACTTTATACTCACTATATAGTCACCTGCAGGGATAAACGGCTAAGGCAGTAGCAGAAAGCGCGCGCGCGATCCATATACTTATATAGATATCACAGGGAGCGCTCGCGGTCACGGGGGTCGAATGCGTTTTTCCACTGGAGCCTGATTCTAAACCGATAGATAAACTGAAACAACAAAGATAGAAGATACAAAATCAGTGCGTAAGACAGAGATAAGAGATACGTTTTATCGGTTATGAATAACCCCCCTGTACCTTATATGTATGTACTTATGCGCAGAATGCAGCTTAGCCGAGGTATAGCCGTTACGGCTGCTGCAAATGCAATAGAACTCATGCACGCAGCGCAATACCAGATTGCCGTTGCCGAATGCATCAGTGTTGAGCTTTCTTCTATTATTTTTCTCCCTTTCGTGGTATTAGTGTATGTGTGCATGTGCCGCGAATATTTTTTCGTAATTAAGATTGTATAGGTATATGTAGTTAAGAACACCCGTCAGCAGCTATAGGTAATCCCCACCTTTCGTTAGAACTGTATAAAATTTAACTCTGTTTTTTTTTAATCGAGAGTAATGAAACAATAGTTTTCCTCATATAATTCCACAGTATTTAACTACCTATACACAAAAATTTCAAATACAAAAGTTGCGGATATCATAGAAACAAAACTTTTTTTTCTTTTTAAAGTTTTAATAAATAAAAATAAAAACGATTATTATAATTTCGATAAAAATTATGAAAACCATGTTTTTAATTTTAAATATGCCTGCAATCATGATACTTTTATTTAATTTTCCATTTTCCTACATGCAATTTGATCGTATTAATTAATACTTAATAAATGTTTGTGCATCATAGACTAATTAAAAAGTTATTTACATATATCTATATATGTAGAATTAAAATGCAAACCTTTTACAAAGAAAAAGATATAAATGTATAAAAGTAAATGGATAATTTTTCTTTAAATTTTACTGCAGATGTATTTATGTTTATTTTAATGATAACAACGATAAAAATAAAGTATTACAATTTTTGCAATAATAAAATTATAAGGTTCTGCTGAGTATTGCGGTCCTGCCTATTATGTAAAAACGAAGTTTTTACATAGGGAGGGGGCGGGCGACGAGCGAAGCGAGGAGCAGGTGTGTGTGAGGGCGGGGGAGTTGGCGTGTCGAGCGCAGCGAGGCACGTAGGGGGG
Organism: Torymus aiolomorphi; assembly: GCA_036365515.1. Lineage (NCBI taxonomy): Eukaryota > Metazoa > Arthropoda > Insecta > Hymenoptera > Torymidae > Torymus > Torymus aiolomorphi. Next base: position 224,620,714 of record CM070874.1, on the reverse strand, counting down.
CTCGGCCCCCCTAGTTTTGTTTTCTTTGTGTGATGGCGGGTCAAAAACGCGGATGCGTTTCCGTTTTATTTCGAATTTTCGATTTTCTCAAAATTGATTTTTCCTTTTTTTTCATGATAAGATCGAGATGTTTGAATCGAATGGATATTGTTCGAAAGAGCATTAAAATACCTATATTTTCGAAAAAAAAAAAAAATTTCTCTAGCTATCACGGTTCTTTTGTTATTAACAACACCGTGTTTTTTTTATAAAAGCTTATAACTCCTAAACTAAACGGTCAATTTTCTTGAGAAAAATCATGATAATGTAGAATATAAATAGCTATAATCTATAAAAATCTGAATTCATTTTGTCCACTAGTTTTTGAGAAAAAAATTGAAATGTGAAAAGAATGAGTTTCGTATGTCCAACGATTACAGGAGTAAAATTGACTTAATCGCTTTGAAATTCCTTGTACAGGTAGGTTTTGGATAGCTCTCGGTCGAGTTCTTTGGGCAAAATGATTAGTCCACGAATTTCAGAAATATTTGAGGTTAAACTTTTTAACATTTTTTTCAAATCGTAATTTCTCGAGAACGGCTCCATGTATCAGCTTCAAATTTATAGACAAGTTTGTATGTGATATAGATAATATGTGTGCGAATTTTCATCAAGATCGTACGATTACTTTTTGAGATATATGATTTTGAAATTTTCGTATTTTACAAAGTTATTTTCTTTGTCGCATGATAACTAGAGAAAACAAAAATTGGTTTAATCATGTTGAAATTTTGTGGAGATGTAGACTATATATTATCGTATAAATCTTTTAGGTAAAAAACTTGTCTCATGATTTTTAGAGATATTTAAGGTTAAAATTATTTTACGGTTTTTTTCAAAATCGTAATTTCTCAATGATGACTTCATGTATCAGTTTAAAATTTACAGACTATTTTGTATGCAATATAGGCAATACCTGTGTAAAATTTCATCCAGATTGTGTGGTTATTTTTTGAGATGTTTGATATTTAAAATTGTTTGAAAATGACTTTCTTTGTTGTCGCACAATATAACTACATTAAAATTGTTTTAATTTCTTTGATATTTGGTGGAGATGTAGAGTTTGTATTTTATTTATTAGAAGAGTTCTTAGGGTAAAAGAATTCGTTTATGAATTTCAGAGATATTTGAGGTTAAAACTATTTTAGCCCTCTTTTAAAATCGTAATTATTCGGGAACGCATTAATGTATACTAGAAAATAAATGACATGCGCTATGCGCTATGTGCACATAAATACGGACAGGCATACTACTAGAGACAAGTATCCTATGTGTGAAATTTCACAAAGAAAATATAATTTAAAGGTTATTTAGGAATTTTAAAAGGATTTTATCGATAATATTACAATCAATTATTTTATTTATTTTTCACACATAATTAAAAAAAAAATCATACCTATTATTTTATTCATATTTTATACATAATTTAATAATTAATACATTTTAATCTTCATTAATGAATTTAATTATAATTATGTAATAAATTGTTGCAAAAATTATAAATTTTGTTATTAAAATTTAATTAAAGGAATAACAAATTAAGTTTGAGGAATCTACGGGCCAATGAATTGGCAGCGGTTTTTGGATATGTTGTAGTACTTTAAAAAGTCAGTAACACGTTTTTTTTTTATCTGCTAATTCGTCGATTTAAGGGGTGAAAATCACCCTTAAAGTTTACCCCCAAAAACAGTTTTTTTTGTACAACACCAGAACGAATTGGAATTTTTTGATGAATCTAACGCCAGATTATTTGTTATAAAAAGGCGCTAATATGGACGTAAACTTTATGCTAAGAGGTTGCAACCCTTATTTCTTATAAGGGTGATAGTGACTTTTTTAACGTTTATTTTGGCATAGAAATTATTAAAGTTTATGAAATTGATTAAAAGTTGTAGTGTTATCAAATAAATTAAAAATTAAATTCACGTGTTTTTGAATTTTTGAAGAAATTCATTGCAAGGGGTGACTTACCCCCAAAAACCGTCTTTTCAGTATTTCGGAAACGAATTGGAATGTTTTAATGAAACAAACGTCAGCTTATTTCTTATTGAAAGACGCTTACGTTGTCGTGACTTTAATGAAGGGATGCATTTCCTAATTTGGTAGGGGTTATTGTGACTTCTTAAAAGATTTTTTATCATACAGAAATTGTTAACATGTCCCAACCAGAGCTCTCCGATTTCAATAATTTTTGAACATGCTGTTGTACATTACAAAATAAGTGACACGTATTTTTTATCTGCTAATAAGCACATTTATGGGGTGAAAAATTATCTTAAAAAATCTATTTTTGTAAACACATTTCTTTCACAAGAACTACAAAATAATCTTATGGAATGAGAAAAAAATATTTCTGTGTATTAAATAAAATTTCCGTTAAATCATTAGGCTGTTTTTACATGTGCCATGTAATATAAATATTTTTTGAATTATTCTTATACATGAAATGTATGCTGGTAATTATGAATTAAAAAAAGAAAACTGACGTATGTTATATCGAGAAAAATATTAAATTAACGATAACTACCCCCAAAGGTCAACGTCGGGAAGAGATTTTTTTTAATATATCTCTATTTCTAATTAATATCTTGCTGCGAGATAAATTGAAAGCTATTTTTTATTGAAAAATGAGGCTATTTAATGTAGTTATAGAAGTAGGGCTACAACTCCTACTTTTATTTAAAAAATCTACGTTTTGAAACATATTTATATCACAAGAATTGCTATAGTTTAAAAATATTAAGAAAGGAATTTATGAAAATAAGAAAATTCCTATCAATCATGAAACAGAAAAATCATCTAAAAGTAGATGAAAGCATATTTTCAATTCGAAAAAAATGAAGTTATCAATACGTTTCATTATCTGTATTTTCTTGTATAAAATTTTTACAATAATGGTAATCTTCACAGAAGTGTTTAGAACATAAAGATTTCTTGCACCAACCACAGTGTATAACGGCAACATTTGTACATCGTTCTACTTCGCAATGAATATTGCAGGAAACTCCAAATCTATAATCAACTGGATTTTCAAATATTTCTGGTTTTTCGTCTATATAGCCACTCTTAAACCAGTAATATTTAAATGGATTAACATATCTTGGTGAAGAAAATTGGTTATGTACTAACGATTGTAGTTTTATGATTTCATTTATTTTATGTAAATTTAAATCATGATTCATTAGTATTACGTTATCTGAAAATTTACGAACAAAATTTTTCCACATACGAAATCCATACGCATCTAGTGGTTGGATTTTACTGATTGTTCACTGGTTGTTTACTGGAATTTTACTGGTTGTTTACTGGTTGTTCACTGGAATTTGTTTGATATTAACAATTTTATTTGGTGGCATTGTTTCCTCTATAACTCTATCGCAGTGGCCGTTCCAAGAATTAATTAACAATATTGTGTTGGGACCTACATTTGGATAAAATATTTTTTCCAACCAAATTTATACAGATCTGAAATTATAATAACTTTATTTGCAAATTTATTTACTATAATATTAAATAAAATTAAAAATATATACTTATAGTTAACTTTCCAGATTTAGACGATTCTACGTGAACATTTTCTGGTCTGAATAAGCTGGCTTCTACGATAGGTCGAAACTGACCACTGGTTTCCTTTAAAACAAGAAAAAGTGGTGACAGTAGCTGTCCTGTAGCTGATATAAGCGGCTGTATGGTATAACTGTGTGTGGTAGATGATATTGACTGCACTACACACTGCACTTGCTTTTCTCCTTCAACTGCTAGTGTTCTTCCAGAGTGCATTTCTATTTGGAATCCAGATTGATCAGAATTATACATATTATCGATTTCAATTGCTGATGCACACGATTTAACGTCGGTGACAAACGCATCTGCCTTCCGTTCTAGTTCTGAAATGCTTTCTATTGTTTTTCTGGTAATAAACTTATTCACTTTTCTAGATGAGCAGCCTTGAACTTTGCTAGCCAGTGTTTCGGAGCTTTAAATCTAATACCTTCTAAGCCTATTTCCTGCCGAGTTTGCAAAGCCCATCGCCGTATATCGTGATCATGAATAATAAAACCAGCTCCTAATGTAGCGTTAAAATTATCCAATGTATATTCACAAATTCATGCGACTTTTTCTCTGTACGAGGGTCATTTGACAAGTACCTAGCCTCACCGCCAGATGGTGCCACTATCGTACCAGAAATACACTACAGTGCAGTATCTTCTTGTAAACGGTTACAGACGAAATTTCAGCCGGATCGGAGTTGTAGTTTATTTTTGAGAGCGTGTGAAAGCAAATGTGTCCGTTGATTTTTGAAAAAATGGAGAAAGAACAATATCGGACGGTGATTCGATTCTTGTTTTTGGAAGGGAAATCGCGCAGTGAAATTAAAGAACGCTTGGATGCAGTGTATGGGGATGCTTCTCCTTCGATGGCGACCGTTAAATTTTGGTATAACGAGTTTCAACGTGGTCGTACGTCGGTTTTTGATGATCCACGCCCAGGTGCTCCGAAAACAGCCACTACGGAGGAGAACGTGACAAAAATACACGATATCGTTTTGTCAGACCGCCGATTAAAGGTGCACGAGATAGCTGTGATAGTAGGCATCTCAGAAGAACGCGTGTGGCATATCCTACGTGAGATTTTAGGCATGAGGAAGCTGTCAGCAAGGTGGGTGCCGCGTTTGCTGACTGCAGACAACAAGCGCATCCGTGTGACCAGTTCAGAGGAGTGTTTGGAGCTGTTCAATCGCATTCCAAAAGAGTTTTTGCGTCGTTACGTGACCGTCGACGAAACATGGATTCACTACTACACTCCAGAGACCAAGGAGCAGTCAAAACAGTGGACCTTACCCGGTGAACTTGCTCCGAAGAAGGCGAAGACGGTCCCGTCGGCCGGAAAGGTGATGGCCACTGTCTTCTGGGATTCTCAAGGTGTGATTTTTATTGACTATCTGGAGAAGGGCAAAACGGTCACAGGACAGTACTACGCCGAACTATTGAGCCGATTTGACGCCGTGTTAGAAGAAAAACGGCCCCATTTGTCTAAAAAGAAAGTGCTTTTCCACCACGATAATGCACCGGCTCACACTTCTGCACTCGCCACGGCTAAATTGGTCGAATTACGCTACGAACTGCTGCCCCATCCACCGTATCTCCAGATTTGGCTCCGTGCGACTTTTTTTTGTTTCCGAACCTAAAAAATTCGCTCGCCGGGAAGAGATTCCACTCCAATAACGAAATAATCGCCGCCACGGAGGCCTATTTTGCAAACCAAGAGAAAACATTTTTTTCAACGGGGTTAAAAAAATTGGAACACCGCTGGACCAAGTGTATTCAACTAAAAGGAGACTACATCGAAAAATAAATTTTATTTTTTGTAAAATTTTGGTGTTTTCATTTGTAGGCTAGGTACTTATCAAATGACCCTCGTAGGTAGCACCTTTATTAATCGTATGAGGCTAGCGATGCAGCTGACTGATGGATTTAACTTTTCTAAATCTATCCTGTACTGTTATAAGATTTAAGTTTGTCTTTTTTTTGCCACTCCTCCAAAATTCTACGGCTCTTTGCTTATATTCAAAATTCAATTCTTCATCATCTATTATACACTGATCTGTGGGTGCTTCTGGAAGATCAGGAATGTGATGTCTTACTTTATCCTCGATTATTTTTGCATCATAATCTTTGTACTCTTCTTGAAAACCCAATGATTCCCCATCAATAATTTCAATATCATTAAAATCACTTGAAGAATCTCTTAAAATAGGCTTGATTCTCTCTGACAATTGAATTTATTTTATAATTTATAGTACTGTCTGGTATTTCTAATGTTTGGAAATATGCTAATAATAAGTTTATAACATTCAACGGATTGATTTTAATTTTTTTAAATCTCAAATAAAAAATAATGAATTAATTTGGATTATGATTTCATATTGAAGAATTAAAAATAATAAATAAATAATCACAATAAATGTAAAAAAGAAAAAAATAACCTTTTATTATGCAGTGGTTTCTGAAAATATTAGTTAATATGGTTCTTTTTGCAATATTTCAAAAATAGAAATTTTGAATTTTTTTTTTTTTTTTAAATCTTTACTTTCAATTTATGATTTGTTTCTATATAATACATCATAAATGAGTTTAATAGTTACTTGAATATACTAGATATAATTTTTTAAACATCGTGAGTAGTTGTACCCTCCCCATGGCCCGGCATAACAAACTAGATACATATGGGTAACTTCAAAACTTGAAAGTTTTTGTATAGTACGTTAAATGGGGAAAAGTTTCCAAATTGTAAATAGAATTGCTCAGAATTTTTCCAGATCGATGCCAATTATGTTGCTAATTTATACTTGATAGAACACCATTCAAAATATGCTTAAGGCGAATGCGATCGTAACAATATTTTTTGGTTAGAAAATTTGTAAAAAATATTACCTTTAAAACTTGGATAAAGATGGAAATAGATAATAGAAAAAAGTTACGAGCAATTAAAACTGTCAAAAGAATGAAAACCGTCGGTTTTTTTTAAAAAAACACATGACCATCGGATACAACTTTAGTCATTCATCCATTCATGTTGATTCCACAAAATTTTGGGCTAGTCCACCTCGACTAGACAAAAGAAGGTCGATTTTGGCAGGCTTTCAAGGTCTATGGCGGCTAGTCCACCTTGACCAGTCGCAAAACAAGGTCGATTTTCGCATGCTTTCGAGGTCGATGGCGGCTAGTCCACCTCAACCAGTCGCAAAACAAGGTCGATTTTTGCAGGCTTTCGAGGACAATTATGCTAAACCCACCTCGGCCAGCCGCAAAAGAAAGTCGATTTCAGCAGTCTTTCAAGATAGATGGCGGCTAGTCCACCTTGACTAGACGAAAGAAGGTCGATTTTTGCAGGCTTTCAAGGTCTATGGTGCCAAATCCCCCTCGACCAGCGGCAAAACAACGTCGATTTTTGCAGGCTTTCGAGGTCGATAATGCCCACTCCACCTCCACCAGCCGCAAAACAAGGTCGATTTTTGCAGGTTTCCGAGGTCTATGATGCCAAATCAATCTCAACCAGCCGCAAAATAAGGTCAATTTTTGCAGCCCTACTGAAAAAACTCACATGAGATCTCAGGTGAGAACTCACGTGAGATCTCAGGTGAGAACTCACATGAGATCTCACGTGGGATTTTTCAGTAGGCAGGCTTTTGAGGTCGATGGTGGCTAGTCGACCTCTACCAGCTAGAGAACGAGGTCGATTCTTTTAGAGTCCAAGGGTCGATGATGGTTAGTCCACCTCAATCAGCCGCAAAATGAGGTCAATTTTGGCAGGCTTGGGAGGTCGATGATGGCCAATTCAAGTCGGCGGGCGCGAAATAAGGTCGATTTTTCCTAGGTATTTGAGATCGATTATCCATCTCGACTACACGGTAAACTGATAGATTTTAGTAGGTTTTGGAAGTTGTTTGCGATCCATTTTGGCAGAATTTCAAGTTCGAAGATAGCATACTTACCTGGACAAGCCACTAGGCGAGTTCAGTTTATGGTAGGCCTTGAGGCCAGCAGTAAAACGAGGTCGATATTTGATGTCATGGTTATATATATATATATATATATATATATATATATATATATATATATATATATAAATATATGAAACGCTAGTTATGCAGACACTTTCCGAAATTTAAATAGACTTATGCAGACAGAGACCGACTTATGCAGACGTCAGCATAAGTAGAGAGATTATTTCTTTAGTCACGCTAGACTTGTGCAGACACTTGTATAAACGGTACTACACTTATGCAGACAGGTCACGTGGTCTTATACATTGGTGTCAGCATAAGTCCATGTTTATATGATTATATATATATATATATATATATATATATATATATATATATATATATATTATTCATACCCGTAACTTTGAGGATCTAGAGTTTCTTTCGCCAGAGTCTTGTGCGCTTGACTAAAGAAATAATCCCCTCTCTGGGTAGAAGGTACTAATATAGATCCTCAAAAGTACCGTTTCATACCTTGGCACTTTGAGGATAAATCCTCAAAGTGCCGAAAAATCCTCAAAGTATCGGTATGCTGCTGAATAGAATCCTCAAAGGATGCAAATGATATATATATATATATTATATATTTTTTTTTTGTTATCATAATTTTGCGGGATAAAAGTAAAATTTGCAGGGCGAAAGTAAAAATTTATATTTTTTTTACAATTTTTATAATAATACTATTTATTTTTTAATAAATCCATGAAAATCTAGTGTAAAACGAAAAAAAACGTGTCGGCCCCGCTTTTCAGAGTTAAAAGGTGGCAACGGTCGAGTGTGAAATTAAATACTATATGAATTATTACAGCAATCAGGAATGCCAGAACATGTTTGGTAAAGCTGATAGATATTATTTATCATTAATTTTCATGTGGACGCACGCCTTATCAATATCGTTAGTTTCTACTACATCTTCGTTATCTGTTATACGCTGGACTATTTTTAAGATACTGCATTCCTCTGAAGTTTTGTACAATTACTTTTCTGCATATTGTGGTATTCTTTGTTGTCATCTTTATCGAGTATGAATTGCATGATTTGTATGTAATTGCCGTGGGTTGTGTGTGCAAATGAATTATCAGATCGATAATTTATCTTTTTGCATGACTTGAATACACATTTATTTGTAACCAACCTCTCATATGCTCTTATGTTATTTGTGCCTATATTACGTTCTTCTGTAATCCTTGTTTTACATCTTACTTGCCTGCCAAAGTATCTGGTTCGTTCGATAACTTCCGTCTTTTTGGTGCGTCTATTGCCCAAGGAATAACAGAAATCAATCGCTGGGAACTCTTTTCTTAAAACAACATGTTTTTCTAATATCGTAACACTTTGGTTACTAGAAAGATTTCTACAAATTTGATTTAACACTCCCTTAGCAGCGTGTACCGTTTTAATAATTTTACCATTTCCCGACTAAAACGGATAACCGTAGTCGGTCTCCGGTCGATCACGCTTTGAACCATGTGCGTAAGCTGATATACATTAAAAGACATAGCATCTTTGGAATAATAAATCTCTACCAAAGCAACAAACATTTTCAAAAGGTTCTGTGCCCTTCTTAATTTTTCGACACTTATCCAGTCACTCAATAAAAGATGGGTTGCTTCAACTACCAAACCCCGATGCTGCAGGTAATTTTGAAAATTTGATACTTCTGCCAAAGTAGGTAAACTATAATGTAGAAGGTAATTTTCCCACTCTTTTGCCTTCCAATAATTCCGCTCACTAATAGAACGAGATAAACGGCCAAGTTGATTTGGAATCTTAAAGTTTTCAATTTGTTTTGCTATGTCGTCCACATAAGTCTTTGGAATTGAGTATGGTTTATTTGGGGTATCAAACCAATACGTGCAAAACTGTTTTACTATTCCTAAGTTGATGCTGTGCATGAAATCAGGCACAAGGCTATCAATTATATGAAATTTGTCTGAATTCAACTATGGTGATACTTTTTTCAGACCAAAGATGCGCGTGCCTAAATCCACCGCTTGCTGAGCATGACGTACAGTATCAGGTTTATTTCTTCTATTTGGTATTTCGTTGAGTAAGACATATTTCCTTACAGTGCCCTTTTTATGAAATACTTCTTCACCCGGATGCAAATACCAGTTGCAACCGAAGCGGCCATTAAACTGTCTTAGACCTTGCATTGGTGCACGAGCAACGGAGTCGACACAGCAGCAGACTGTATTCGCTCCGTGCATCCGGTTGGAGGGGATAAAAGAATCGATCTAAGCGCCCATGGTGGCGTAAAGAGTCAGTTTTGCAGGCTATTTAGTGTATTACTATATATACAAAAAATAACCTCAAAAATACATGGAAAACAAGTGTTTAAATATATATAAATTGACTTTTTGACACTTGTCTTCGTGAAATAATATTATATTTATACAACTACATATGTTATCCAAATGGCATTATGAATTATATATGTGGTTACGCAGTTATATCGATTATTCAATTAATCCCCACATAAGCTAATGCGTCCGAGAGCTGTGATCGATTTCCGGGACCAGATGTCGCATCCAGGGGTCACCACGGTGTATGCACGGAGCTAATATGGGTATATCTTTCGTACTATATTTTTTATTCTACAAGGAATTCCAATCGTTGATAATGCATTCATATCATTAACAAATGGCTGAAGGAAGTACGTCATGTTTGATTTATTTTGACCAAACCATAATGCATATATTATAGGGTTTGCACTTCGTACGTATACAGGTAGTTCATTTACCAGAATTTGAATAGCTCATATAGAAAATTTACTACTTTTAAATATAGGTGATCCATCGCTATTCAATGTGGTGGATGCATATGGCTGTTTCTGATGATTTGGTAATGAGTCTATGAAGTCTTTATATTTTTCTCCGTCATGGAAGTCATTATATTCTGTAGCAACAGCTTCTCTTTCGGAAATAAATTTGCTGTAATGTTCATCATTGGCTTCAATTATCTTTGAAACTCATTTTGTATATCAAAGGTTATGAAAAAATCACGATAAGTCGGATCCTTTAAATTTACGTGTTTTTCACATATCTGACAATATATTGTGCGTTTACTTCGATTAAATTTACCAAGATATGTTCTACAATCTGGGCATACTGCGTGATGATGCAGATTTTCTCCGGGGTAAAACAGTTTATCCAGAAATATCGCGTATCTGGAATGATACGTGAATCAAAAAAACTATTTATCATTTTATATAGATCTTCATTGACTGTATTCGGTAATGAATAGATTATAGAGAATTTGAAAATTGCGAAAAGTACTTCAATTTTAGAAACGACAAAACTTGCACTAATCGTATTATTCGACTCGTCTTCATCTAGCACTTCTTTCAATCTCGTAAATGAATCAGGTAAAGTCTCTTCCGCGTCAAAAAATACATCATCTTCATAATTCTCGACGGAATCACTACTAGCTAGAAAATCGTAATGATTCTATTAAATGTCCAATATTTCTGCTCGCTAATTACGAATCTGATCTCGGAGTTAAGAAATTCAAAATAGAGACAAACGGTTATTTTAGCACTTTTAAGTCAAGTTTACTCAAAATTATTATGTGATTGTGGAATTCTGAGGCAAGATTCTGTTTACCGAAGATAAATATATAAGAATCACGTCGTGCATTTTATGTAACTCAACCTTGCAGATCATTTTTCATCTCAGATTTAAAACAATCTAGTAAATGAAATAACTTTTAATTTTAGCCACATATTGGAGGGAAATAAATCGGCATTGTGCGAAAAATTTATAGAATTATTAAAAAATATATAATATTATGATGCTGGCATCGTAGAGATTTATATCACCGGTTTAAAGCCCATTAATATGAGTAATAATAAATACATGAGTAAAATTACTTTACAATTCACTATATTTAGAAAAGAATAGGGTAAATAGGGGTACTACGACGATTTCTTTGAGGTTCGTTTTAAACCAAAAGATTTCATTAATACGTAAACAAACAGTACTGGTACATTCGAGCATTATTGTGCGATAATTATTGCACCATGTTAAAACGTAGGTGAGCCCGCCGAAATTACAGAGTGGGTAGCTGCGCATGCATAGAACGCTGCTTATACCATTCTCTTCCATTGTTTTCTATAAGCGCCGCAATACGCACGAGTGCCGAAGTACCCATAATCACGCTATAGATTTAATTTTTAACAATATTCATAAGTTATAAGCCACTTTATCTTAATACTTTTGAAATGATATCATTTCTTCAAGATAACTTCAAGATTACTTTTATGATTCGATACACCTAGAAATTATTCACAATTTTATTTTATCAAGTAAATCGTCATGAAGTTACATTATCGGATAATTACTATCATTTATACCTATGTTTTCGTCTGACAATTGTGGATTGGATTCTGACGTTAAATTTTCGTAAAGACTATTGGTCCGTAAATCATCAGTAAGACTACCCGTGCTTCTACTGTCATTGTCAATGCTATCGTTTTCTGAAGAACGTAAATCGGCTGTCGTAGTTCCTGCACTAATACTTTCGTTACTAACACTTCCCTATTATGAATAAAATTTATAAATTAACATGCATTATAAAAATGGAAAGGTAAGTTAATATTCTTTTTCATAATATTCGAACTTATTTTCATTTAATTAATTCTTTTTTCTCACGAATTATAGAGATTTCATAACCCTTACAGTTTATAACATACATATTGTTTATAAGGAAATTCACAAACATGCAATTAACGGAGTGAACCCTAACCTACCCTACTGAAAGATCTCACGTGAGTTTTTTCAGTAGGGTATAATAATCAGGTGATTTATCAGGCTAAAATTTCTATTGATAATAAGTCATAACAATTTTTAGTAGTTATTTGTTCCAGATGTTACGATGACAGTACGATAAATCACAATAGAAAATTGATACTTAGTAGAAAATAAAACTTTAAATATTATTTGCAAATACAGTAGAAGTATGTCTCAGATGCTATAATTAAGATAATCTCAAAATAAATACAGTCACGACAAACATTTTAAATCATTGAAGCAAGTAATCATTTAGATCAGAGTTAGCATTCGCATAATACATATTATAGAAAAGAATATCAAAATGTTTCTGAGAATTATAGGTGAGTATTTTAAGGTTTAAATAAAGTATATTGTGCACAAATTTTCAAATCATAAATGTTTTAACTAAACGCCAGTGAAATTTAAAACAAATTGACTCAATTAGAGATATTACCATCTAAATTACAACATTTAACACATCGCAGCAAGACACTAAAGTTATAATTTTAGAGATATTATGAAAACAAACTAATAGCAAACAAAGCTAATATATTATGAATAATGTCTTAATAAAAAAAGAAAATTATATAAGAAGCCGTGGTCATCACTTTTACCATAACAATCTGTAAAGGGATGGCTGATGGGGGAAAATTCCAAAAAGCCACAGGTCAGCGATGCCCTAGAACACGGTGTCGCGGGTGTCAGACTAAAATGACTTGCCCGGGGATCTGCTCCTGAAATCCCGAAAACAACGCGAAGATCGCATGCGAATTTCGCTTTCCAACTTATTGGATCGCTGAGTGAAAAGCACGCGCTCGAAGAGTAAAGCGCGCGGCCGCTAGACTCAGATATGAAAACGATCGGCGGAGTCGTTTTCCTGCGGAGTCGGCGGTATCCAGGAGGAAGACGCGTTGAATAAATAACAACGCGACGAGTAACGAGAAATAACACTGTATTTAAAACACTTAAGCGTTATACATGCATCACGTAAGTGCAGTTAACACAAGAGAGCAGAAAACTTACGTTTGAAAGAAGCAGTCGGTGCACTCGACTCTCTCTCGCTCTCTCTCGCTCGCACAGCAGTGCGCCCTCTCTCTCTCTCTCTCTCTCTCTCTCGCACTTGCAGAATGGGCTCGGCCGGCGGACTCGCTACCGGCTTCTCGCTCGCTGTCTCCCTCGCTCTCGTGGTACATGCGGCGCAGGATCGCTCTCTCTATATATCTCTCTCACACTCGTACACACGCATATCGGCGCCTCCACTTCTCTCCTACATGGTATACGAAGATCAGTGCGGACGTGGTAAAAAACTAGAGAGCAACCCTCGATGTGCACGGCACGGTAGCTTACATGAAGATAGCTGCCGTGACTCGCAGAAAGTAATAAGCAGCTTCGCGATGGATGACGGGAATATTACGAGTTCCGAGACGGATTTGATACGCGCGGAGCGCAAGCGCGCTGGTGCGCGGGCCTCGTTTCGGCTGTAACGGAGTTGCGCGCGTGTGCTCACTACCTTAAAGCTGTAGATTCGAATCACGACTGGCGTACGCGTTACAAATCATTATTTATATTTTACACACATCGGTTCTCTGCTATAATTTATTAAGAAAAACATACCTGATTATTTTCATTTGATGATTCTGATAAATTCTGATCCATCTTTCAAACTACTTATGTTACTGAAAAATATTACCTAAAAATATAAATGCAATAAATAGTTTATTAAGCACTATAATAACTTAAGCGAATTAATTTAATTATTATATAATTCATTAATTAATATAATTGGAGGGATTAGAATTTTCGCTGTGCAAAAAATATAAGGCTACTCGAGCAGCGGTTTTGCCTATTTAGAGTATTTAAGACACGAATAACTATTAAAAATATTTAATATAAGTATTAAACAATAAGAACCATCGCAAATAAGACACAAACATGCTAATTTTTTTTAGCCTCGCTAGATACTAGAAAGTGTTTCCAAAGAAAAACCTTTGTCAATTCATTGTTCAAACTAAATTATCAATTTCCTTTTTATACTTTTTTATAAAATAATTTTTTCTTAAAAACAAATGAAAAAAATTTATTGAAGTTTTAACCTCAAATATCTCTGAAATTTAGAAACTAATTCTTTTACCCTAAAAACTCATGTAATAAATAATATACAAACTTTACATCTCCGTCAAATTTACATTTCATCAAATTTCAAAGTAATTAAATTTTACTCTAGTTATTGTGCGACATAGAAAGTCATTTCCAGAAATACCAACATTTTAAATAACAAATATCTCAAAAACTAACCATATAATCTTGATGAAATTTTACATAGGTATATTGCCTATATCGCACACAAAATAGTCTATAAATTTCAAACAGATACATGAAGTCGTCATCGAGAAATTACGATTTTGAAAAAAACGTAAAATTTTCAGATTAAATATCTCTAAAAATTATGAGACAATTCTTTTACCTAAAGGATTTATATGATAAATATATAAACTCTACATGTCCACAAAATTTGAACATGATTAAACCAATTTTTTTGCTCTAATTATCATGCGACGAAGAAAATGACTCGAAAATACGAAAATTTTAAATATCAAATATCTCAAAAAGTAATTGTATGATCTTGATGAAAATTCACACATTGTGACACATAAAATTGTTTATAAATTTGGAGCTTATTCATCGAGCCGTTCTCGAGAAATTACGGTTTGAAAAAAAAGTTAAAAAATGTTAACCTCAAATATCTCTGAAATTTATTGACCAATCGCTGTCTAAAATCTATCACTACAAGAAATTTTAAAGCGATTGAGTCAATTTTACTACCGTAATCGGATTTCATACTGTTACATCGGGTCTACCAAGGGAAGACCCAACTAATAGTTTTAAAGATAAAACTAATTTTCTCACTTTTGAGCCTACCCTGGCAGAAATAATTTCTATAAAAAAACTATGAAAATCTATAAAAAATCATGAAAATCTATGAAAGTCTAGTAAAAAGTATGAAAAACTTGAAAAAAAAAACTATGAAAATCGTATGAAAAACTCTGGAAATTGGGACACTTGCGTAGTTTTTTCATAGTATTTCATAGATTTTCATAGATTTTTCATAGATTTTTCATAGATTTTTCATAGATTTTCCTAATTTTTAGTAGACTTTCATAGTTACTCATTATTTTTCATAAATTGACGTAGATTTTTTTTTTTTATAAATTGTGTTTTTCTATGAAATTAAAAAATTTTGTTTTAAAATATAGTTTATAACAATTTAAATCATCTTTTTAAATAAAAGCAACCTTGTTTTGATGATGGTAATTATAAAACGTTTTATTCTATGACGTATAAAAGGAAATTAAAGAAATGTACATTTTTACATTTGTACATAGACGTAGAGTGTAAAATTAAAGTACATACACAGATCTATAGTTTCAAATTAAAGTACATTCATAATAGATCTAGAGTTTCAAATTAAAGTACAAAAAGATCATTTAAGAGATTTTTTTACAAAATGGCAAATGTTATGAGTAGTATACCCCTCGCTATGGGCCGTCACAATAAACCTGACCTTGACCCCAGGCGCCAGCTGTCAAGAAGTCCGACAACGCATAGCGAGGGGTGGGGATAAAAGCGGTGAACGTATGTGTGTGTGTGTATGTGTGCACGCGTGCGCAAGCATATTCTGGAGAGAACACCTACACACACGCACGCACACGCGCACGCACACGCGCACACACACACACACACAGACACACAGACACACGGACATAGACACGCGCACCCACACCGACGCCAGCACGCGCACGCACGCACACACACACACGCGCACACACCGACGCCAGCATACGCGCGCACGCATGCGTGCACACGAACAAGCAGACACCCACACACACAGACACACACATATAGGTGTACTTTATAACTTTTGCATATAGCCTCTTTATACCATGGCAAGTGTACCTACATAAAAATTTTTCAGATTCATGGGTTTTTTATGGAATTTTCGATATTTTATCGGATTTTGGAAGCTAATGGTACATGATTCATGAATATACAGTCTTATGGAGTGTCTATGGGATTTTTATGGTGTATTTTATAACTTTTGTGTATAGCCTCTCTGTACCATGGCAAGGGTACCTACGTAAAAAATTTTCAGATTCATGGCTTTTATGGGGGGGGGGGTGGATTTTATGGGATATTCGATATTTTATCGGATTTTGGAAGTTAATGGTACGTGATTCATGAATATGTAGTCTTATGGGGAGTCTATGGCGTTTTTATGGTGTATTTTATAACTTTTGTGTATAGCCTCTCTGTACCATGGTAAGTGTACCCACATAAAAAATTTCAGATCCGTGGGTTTTTTTATGGTTTTTTACAACTGTTGTGTATAGCCTCTCTGTATTTGCACAGCAAGTGACCAGCATCCACGCACACGGCTGGGAAAAATGGAAAAACCGTAACTTCACATCCCATAAGACCACTTCATCATAGATTACACTTTCTCGACACTCTCGTGGAACGGTACACTCGAATTTTTGCGTTGAATCACTATCTACATAACGTACTCGCGCACAACATTTGTATGGGGTACAAGAGAGGCACACGACACACTTCAGAATCCTCACAATACACTCATGACACTTTGCGACGGATATGTTCACGCGACGAGACAATATACGCGACTGACAGCCGGTCGACCGTTCGTCTTTGCCACGGATAATCTCATCGCACGTGGACTCTCTGCTGGCGAATTATATCGTCTTACCTCGAATTAGTCATAACTTCGACGCACCTTACAAAGACTAGCACCTCTTCTTCGCGCTCCGCGAAGGGTAGCACGTTTGGAATTTACTCCGCGAAGAGTGGCACGTTTGGACTTAACTCCACGAAGAGTAGCACGTTAGGCATTTACTCCTCGAAGAGTAGCACGTTTGGAATTTCATGATCGCGACTGTTCTTTCGTCAGACGGCGTTTCCTCGGCGAGCATGCGAGAGAAGGCATATCGCGCTAAAACTCGGTCGGCTTGACGACGGTCACTGTTCGAGTCAGCACAAGCTAGATCATGCTGTCGGCTGGCCTCATCTAACGGATTGATTCCAACGTCGCCACATTCGATACGCTCTGCTAGCTTAGTTTCGGCTCCGCAAAATTTGTAATGCGGTACATGCATTTCAAACTGTAATAAATCAACGAGTGCATCTTGAACGCTGTTTTTCTCTTGTTCTTTTTCTTGAGAATTTATTAGCGTAGCCTGAATGTCTTGCTTATTCCGCGCCATGACAGTATTTCAGAGTGTGGTGGTGAGACCTTTTCTTTCAGCTGACTTCTTTTTCTTCTTCTTTCGGGTTGCGTTGGATCTGATTCATCAGAGGCGCTGTCGCGGCTACTGTGAACTCTCAAAATAGGAACGGAAGGCGGTGTAGTAAAAGCACTGTTTTCTAAATGCTCACTGGTCGGCGAGGGTCTGGTAACCTTCCAAACACGTTTGTTACCTATAAACTCTCGGGGTACAGTTGTTTGGCGAAGAGCGACAGCGAACTGAAGATGACCAGGCGGAGCTCTCCCTTTTCTATCTCTTATTGCATCATTCACCGAGTCGACAATGTTGGCTCCAGGTACAATCGTGCCATCTATCGTTACAGCTCCGTTGGCATCCCAAACTACTTTACCACCAGCTCGCAAGCATCGCCCGAGCATTTTGGCTTTCCTTTTGTACTTTTTCATTTTGTAATGTTTCCTCCTCCTCCTCCTCCTCCTCCTCTTGCTGCTCATTATCGTCCACCGTATTAGATTCGCTGACACTGTCATTCTTTTGTTCTTTTTTATACTTATCTCCTCCTTCGGTTCCTTTAAAGTGAAGATATCGCTGTAAAACTTGACGGTAGAGAGTCCACTTTTCACGATCGCCTTTGTATGTTGGCGAGTTTAATATTTCGCTCAGTTCAAGGCTCTCTTGCGGTAGGAGAATTATCTTTCTCGCGTGTTCCATCTTTATTTATTCACGAGATTAGCAAGAAGCGTGCCAATCAGAGGTGCTAGCAGAGCAGGCAAAAAACCACCACGTTGCACTATAATGTTTTTTCTTCGTTGTAAAGTGATATCCGCTGATGCTAGCTTTCGCAGAACATTTGCGTGCTTACGCAGCCGACCGTTGTGACCTTTACTTAACGGAACGTTACCTATCAATACGTTTAAAGCGTACTCGCAAATACGACGAACCAATTTTGCAGCAGCTTTCTGTAAAACTGCTATCCGCTGTTCTTTGTTAAAATGGTACAATGCCGACAAGACGGTAGCATCTTTTCGACCAAAAGGATAACGCGTTTTTGTAGTCATTACAATGCCACGATTGGAACTTGATTTTGACTGTCAGTTGTTTTCGCGGTACGTAAAGGTACTGGTACTCATCATCGGGGAAAATATACGTTCTAAATCGACAGTTATCTAATGTGGTTTGCTTCAGATCCAACAAGAGGTAGCCAAAAGCTTGCGATGTTGCATCCCGGTAGGCTTCTTCTAAAAATCGAGGATTTTAGGATATACTTGCCTGGCAAGATTACGTGTCTGGGCACGATCTCGCAAATTCCTAAAGATTACAATGTACTGAGCGTTCAAAGATATGTCGCGCTGACCTTTACCTTGATGGAAGATGTTTTGAGTGATAAAAATCACGCTCAAGTTGTTGTGATGACTGCCTTTCGTAAAGAGATTCACTATGGCTCCTCCAGAGGATGATTCGCGCATGAGGTCGTCGATGATGATCAACTTAGGTTTCGGATCGTTAAGCCAATCGGTGTTTTGCGATAGACCTTCGCGAAATTCAACGTCTTTACCCAGATCTCTGTATCCCAATTGCCATTCACCGTAATAAAGAATAATACGCTCGAAGCGAGTGTCACTCAAACGGTCAATGTATTTCAGAAATTTTTTAACAAATACTGTTTTACCGCAACCGGTGGGGCCACTCAACGTACACGACTACGGATGTTTCCAGCGCGTGTCCATAAATCACACTGACTGGACAGTCTGAAACACTTCTCCCGAAGAGCTCGTAACCACGCCCGGTGTCCCCCGTGCGAGTCCACGAGCCTTGTGGTTGGGCTAGCTCCGCGGCAAAGCAGCTCTTTCGCCGGCGCAGCGGTGGCCAATGAGCTCTTAGCCGCGGCACCTCCCGCGGCCGCTAAATCAGCTTGTTGGGGCGCACTAGCAACCAATAAGGTCTCTTCTGGTGCGCCGCCGCCTTTTGGGGGGCACACCAGCAACCAATGATCTCTCTTCTGGTGCGCCGTGCCGCTAATCACAACGATGGAGACACAACGGTAGCCAATAAGATGTTTTTAAACTGCGTCATCATCGGTCACGAGTGTGTTCTTTGTATTGCTATACTAGCGCCACTAACTTTCCAGGGTGTGGTTCTCTGATGCGTCAGTAGTAGGCGGGCCGCCGATGTAGTCGTGTGGGTAACTGAAATAGTATTTGAAACAGCTACTTCCTGCAGTCGACAGCCGATTTCCAGCAGCCAACGGCCGACTTCCAATATCTGACAGCCGACTTCCCGCTGGTAATCCGCTCCTCGAGAAAGGTTTGGAAAGATCTTGCGGTTCTTCCTCTATCAACGAGCCGAAAAATAGCAGTGTCTGGTGTATGTTTGTTGGAACGTCAAAATATTGACGTGCGTGCGTCTGTGTATGGGTGTATTTGCTTCTATGTGTAATTCCTTTCCTTGAGCTTTTCCTCGAGGAAAAATGTTTCCCTATGTAATTAAATAGTCAAAATAATGTGCAGCTGCAACTCGATGTACGTGACATTTTCTCATTAATCAGCAAAATTCCACAGTACCGTACGATTAAATAAAGAAGAAAAAAGTCGATGCGTTTCTCGTTGGGAAAACATGGTGGGACACGTGGTAAGATAAAATTTCGACGACTGTAAGTTATGACAAATTCGAGGTAAGGCGATATAATTCGACAGTAGAGGGCCCACGTGCGATGAGATCATCCGTGGCAAACACCAACGGTCGACCGGATGTCAGTCGCGAATATTGTTTTGTCGCATGAACATCTCCGTCGCAAAGCATGAGGGTATTCTGCGGATTTTGAAGTGTGTCATGTGTCTCTCTTGTGCTCTCCATACAAATGTTGCGCGCCAGTACGTTATGTAGGTAGTGGTTCAATGCAGAAATTCGGATGTACAGTTCCACGAGAGTGTCGCGGATCTATCATGAAGTGGCTATGAGATTTTCATGAGGTTTCGGTTATTCCATTTTTCTTTTTTCAAGCCGTTCGCGCGTCATTAAATACTGCGCGTGGGTGTTGGACACTCGTTGTACAGTACAGAGAGTCTATACATAAAACTTGAGTTTGTAATTGTATTCACAATTTTACTCCCCATTGTCAAATGTAAAAATTGTTGTTTTGGTCAATTCTGACCAGATCCGTTGGGAGCAGGAAAGAAAATAGACTACGATGATAAGTAGTTGCAACGTTTCGTCGACGGGTTTGTCGACCTCTTCAGGCTAAGTGATCGCACAGCGATCCGTCGAGTAATGTGAAAGTACCAAGTACTTCACATTACTCGACGGATCGCTGTGCGATAACTTAGCCTGAAGAGGTCGACAAACCCGTCGACGAAACGTTGCAACTACTTATCATCGTAGTCTATTTTCTTTCCTGCTCCCAACGGATCTGGTCAGAATTGACCAAAACAACAATTTTTACATCTATACATAAAAGTTGTAAAAAACCATAAAAAGCCCGTGAATCTGAAATTTTTTTGTGTAGGTACACTTGTCATGGTGCAGAGAGGCTATACACAAAAGTTATAAAATACACCATAGAAACACCATAGACACCCCATAAGACCATATATTCACGAATCATATACCATTAGCTTCCAAAATCCGATAAAATATCGAAAACCCCATAAAAACCCCACAAAAAACCACATGAATCTGAACATTTTTTATGTAGGTACACTTGTCATGGTGCAGAGAGGCTATACGCAAAAGTTATAAAATACACCATAAAAACCCATAGACACCCCATAAGACCATATATTCATGAATCATGTACCATTAGCTTCCAAAATCCGATAAAATTTTTTATGTAGGTGCATTTGCCATGAAACAGAGAGGCTACGCGAACTCGGCCTTGAAGGCATAGCTTAGTGTGTGTGCGGATGTGCGTACAGGTGTGCGTGCGCGTGTGTGCGGCCACTCGCAAATCTGCGGACCGTGTGGGGAGCTAACAGCTCTTTTAACGGCACAGAGGTGACCAATCAGCTCTTCCCATGCTGCGACACCCGCGGTCATTAAAGCATCTTGTTGGGAGACACAACCAATGAGCTGATTTTACACTGTGCCGTCACAGATCACGAGTGCTTTCATTGAGCTGCTACGCCAGCGCCACTAGCTTTCCAGGATGTGGCCCTTCGATGCGTCGATAGCAGACGGATCGCGGATGTAACCGTATGGATAACTGAAACAGTATTTAAAGCAGCTACTTCCAGCAGCCGACAGCCGGCTTCCAGCAGTTGGCAGCCGACTTCCACCAGCCAACGGGCGACTTCCAACAGCCGACTTCCCGCTGGTCATCCGTTCCCCGAAAAGTGTGCCGCGTGTTCATCAGTAGACATTTTTAGCTCACCGGGTCGCCGCATCTTTTTTAATTTTGGTTTTAAATAATGTGTAGCTGTAGCTCGGTGTACGTGACATTTTCTCATTCATCAGCAAAATTCTACAGCGTCGTACAATTAAATAAAGAGAAAAAACAATTTCAAATTTCTTTCCTTGAGAAAAATTGTTTCCCTGTGTAATTCAATAGTCAAAATAATGTGCAGCTGCAACTCGATGTACGTGACGTTTCCTCATTAATCAGCAAAATTCCAGTGTCGTACGATTAAAATAAAAGAGAAAAAAAGTCGACGCGTTTCTCGTTCGGAAAACATAATAGACATATGACAAGATGCAATCTCGATGACTGTAAGTTATCACTAATTCGAGGTAAGACGATATAATTCGCCAGCAGAAAGTCCACGTGCGATCCCAATCTTCCGTGGCAAAGACGAACGGTCGACCGTCTGTCAGTCGCGTATATTGTCTTGTCACGTGAACATATCCGTCTTTAAGTGTCATGATGTGAGGATTCTGAAGTGCGTCGTGTACCTCTCTTGTACCCCATGCAAATGTTATGCGCGAGTATGTTATGTAGATAGTGATTCAACGCAAAAATTCGAGTGTACCGTTCCACGAGAGTGTCGCGAAAGTGTAATCTATTATGAAGTGGTCTTATGGGAAGTGAAGTTACGGCTTTTCCATTTTTCCAAGCCGTGCGTATGGGTGCTGGTCACTCGCTGTGCAATACAGAGAGGCTATACAGAACAGTTGTAAAAAACCATTAAAAAACCCATGGATCTGAAATTTTTTTATGTGGGTACACTTGGCATGGTGCAGAGAGGCTATACACAAAAGTTATAATATACACCATAAAAATCCCATAGACTCCCCATAAGACTACATATTCATGAATCATGTACCATTAACTTCCAAAATCCGATAAAATATCGAAAGCACCATAAAATCCCCCCCATAAAAGCCATGAATCTGAAAATTTTTTCATACACACATGCACACACACACACACACACACACACACACACACACACACACACACACACACACACACACACACACACACACACACACACACACACACACACACACACCCACACACACACACACCACATACACACACACACACACACACACACACACACACACACACACACACACACGCACATAAAAGTTTTGATGCACCAAAGTGTAGCCATAATGCTGCCGCGTAAAAACGCCTTGAAGACATAGTTTATCTTGGTGCACCGTAGCGCTGCACACTCTCTCTTCCTCTCTCTCTCTCTCTCTCTTTGTCTCTCTCTCGAATATGCTTGCTTGCGTGCGCGCGTGCACACAGACACACACACACACACACACACACACAAACATGAACATAGTATGGATTTCGCTGATGCAACTCATCTCTCCCCCCCCCTCTCTCTCTCTCAAAATCGTGCGTCGTCAGTCTCTCACTGCACAATATGCTTGCTGGTGTGTGTGTGTGTCTGTGTGTGCGTGCGTGTGCGTGCGTGCGTGCGTGCTGGTGTCGGTGTGGGTGTGCGTGTGTGTGGGTGTTCTCTCCAGAATATGCTTACGCACGCGTGCACACATATACATACGTTCACCGCTTTTATCCCCACCCCTCGCTATGCGTCGTCGGACTTCTTGACCTTGATCCCAGCTGGCGCCTGGGGTCAAGGTCAGGTTTGTTGTGACGGCCCATAGCGAGGGGTATACTACTGTTATGCAAATAAAAACATTTTGTTGATGCTATATTATGCACTTTTTAATAGCATTCAAAATTATGGGATAATAGCTCGTGGTGGCTTATACATGAATAGTTTAAGACTTGAAAAATCTACAAAATAGAATCTTTAAAATTAAATACAAAAATACTTTTGTGATTGAAAGATGTCCTTTTAATATTGAATAATTATTTTATTTTGAGTCTGTTTTCTATCATTTCGAAGAACTAAAAAATACATATCAGACAAACAATTAATACACGGAAGAAAAGTATACAAAGATACCAAAAAAAACTAAAGCAATAACTGCTATATAATGTATATAAAGAAAAACTGCTACACAGAAGCTGTCACAACTTATAATTCCTTGTCAAATAATCTACAGAACTTAGAATGTAGTAGAATCCAAATTAAACAAAAGTACAAAAATTGGGTTGTTAAAAATATATAATTTTGTTATGTTACTGTTTTGATAATAAATTTAAGAAATTTTACAAGATTACACAGCTAACCTGTTAACTATGTTCATAGGACCTAAGCGATATAAACAAATTGTTCATATTAGTTATAAAATGTACACACTACTGTTTTCTCTGTTTTTTCTTTCTGAGATAAAGATAAATTAATGCTGTATTGTGAAATTAATATGTAAGTTAGCCATAGTAGGTTTTCCTTTATCTACCGTACCTGTGCTCAGGTAATTGATTTACCTGTGTAGAATTTACTTTGTAAATTTCTGATTTTAATAAATAAATAAATAATTATAAATTGATGTTGAACTAGAAGAGTCAAAATTATGTAATCTTATATAAGTATACATTAAAGTATATAATATGTATTTACAAAAAAAAACTCTTGTATAATCTCCCGTACAAATGCAGAAAGGCGCTCTCTACAAGAGGTAAATATGGCTTTTCTTCATTTTTACGGCAGTAATTTATGTGTTATAGATTTTGAAACAAGGCAAATTTCCATATATAACGAATATGTAGAGTATGATAGAAGCAAGTCTCACTGGGAAGTCTGTAAAATACATAATGATGTATTTTAATACCTCAGACCTCCTGAGGCGAGTTCTTTTATCCTGACTAAGCTTCTAAATTGATAAGCCAAACTAATCTTACCAGTAATAACTACCTACCCTAAGTACATCTAAACATACACACTGCACTTTTTACATTTTCTCCAGTCCCTCATTATCTATTACATTCTAAAGCACTGACAGACACTCTCAAATCACTGCTGGAGCTGCAGAGGCAGCAAACTAAAGCTGGCGGGCCCAGGTTGGCGCTAACTCCAAGGATAACAGTTTGTTCAGAATAATATAACTGTACCAGCCAGTCCCTAGACCAGTAGCCACACCACCTACTAGAAGGAAAGAACTGGTAGAGATCTTCACTTGTTGTTTTACTGCCAAAAACAACCTCAGCCTGGGAGCCGACCAAGACACAAACAGCAGATTAACTAAACAAGTCACTATTAGGTACTCTATGAGCCGAGCAGAAACAGTTGAGCACCTAAAAACCACATATAGCTAATAAATAGATGACCCAAACAACATTGCCACACTCAAGAAACAGTCTGCAGCAGTGATTCTCGCGTACTCCTTTCGCTGCCACAGCTTATCTCTGTAACAAGAAAAAAGTACCATCAGCTCACCCATCAGAGGTTAGGAACGAGAAAGGGCTTATCAAATCTACTTCCGTTGCTGATCCACTACCTTGCTGTCTACTCCGGCGAGTCATCATCAACCGACGGATACGATGAGAGGGATGACATCCACCTTGATTTCAATCAGCAAAAGTAATGTAGATAGAACATAACCCATGTAATTGCTCCGTTTTTGACGTTGCAATGTTGGATTTTTGTAGCACCTTAGAAACATAATATTATTTTTAATTACATGATAAATGAAGTAAAATCGATTTAATCATTTCGACATTGTGTGCAGATGTAGAGTTTGTATACAGAGTTTTGTATGAATTCTTTGCGTAAAAGTATTGAATCATAAAATCGGAGGTATTTGATCGTAAAATTTTGGTAACCAGTTTTCTTTTAAATCGTAATTTTGTTGTGAATGGCCTTATCTGTAAGCTTTGAATTTATAAATAATTTTGTGATATTGGCAATATGTATGTAAAATTTTGTCAAGATCATATGAGTGATCATATGACTCAAAGTGTTTTTAGCATTTTATATAAGAATTTTTATTTATAAAAAACTGTAACGAATTATAAAAACCTATGAAAATCTATTAAAATCTATGAATATCTGTAAAAACCTATGAAAAGTCTATAAAAATCTCTGATAAACTATGAAAAAACTATGCAAGCGTCCCAATTTCGATAGTTTTTCATAGCTTTTTTATAGATTTTCATAGTTTTTCATAGTTTTTTTATAGATTTTTATAAGGTTTTATAAATTTTTGTAGACTTTCATAGTTTTTTCATAGAACATATTTCTGCCAGGGTAGATTTAGAAAACCTACTATCTCGGGATTGAGGCAGATGCTATACTAAGCGGATAGGGTAGAACATAGGGCAACAACAAGGGTGCGACGCGGTTGTGGAAATATTATACAGTCAAAAGAAGAATCGTGAAGCTAAATTGGATAAGTTTTATCAACTTACCTAGTTCTATCAAGAAC
The DNA here is from genome assembly GCA_036365515.1 of Torymus aiolomorphi. Lineage (NCBI taxonomy): Eukaryota > Metazoa > Arthropoda > Insecta > Hymenoptera > Torymidae > Torymus > Torymus aiolomorphi. The sequence continues at coordinate 224,594,357 of CM070874.1, read as the reverse complement.
GAGCAGCAAGCTCCTCGTACTACTGATTACTAGGCCAGATTTGGGGTGTTTTTTAACGCGAATTTATGGGACTTATATATATATATATATATATATATATATATATATATATATATATATATATATATATATATATATATATATATATATATATATATATAAATAAAAGAAAAACACTTTATTTAAGGGGAAATTACTACGGAAAAACGAATTAGTTTACATGATATGGGTTTATATTTGGGGAAAATAGAAAAAGACTGCAATGTTAAAAATAAACTTACTTTTATTACGATGTATTTGGCAGCTTCGACGGTTTCTGGTTCCCGCTTGCAATGTTGTAATAAAGTGATTGAATGTAGGTAAGAACAAAAGGTAGAAATAACGAAAAAATGTTACGATTTAGATTAAAATTGTTTATTGGAAGGCACACACATAGTTACCCTTGCACGGTAACCTTGTTTACATTTATTTAAGTTTATAGAATCCGTAAGAACTTAGAGTGACACGGCACTCAGAGAAAGAACTTCGACGCGAAAATGTTAGAATTTAGGCTTTAAAATGAGACCTCTTCGGTTGAGGGTTGAGAATAGAGTGAGAGTGAGCGATCGCGTAAATGAACGAACTGGGATAAAGAGGGGACGCCGCCGCTTCACTTGTCTTAGATGCCGTGGGATGCTATTGGTCGCTCGGATTTTTGGGACCACCCTCACTCAAAATTGAACGCTAGAATTCGATAATGAGGGGTCGTTATGCATAAACAACATAACTTAAATATTGAGCAATAAAAAAAAATCTTATTGTTTTACATTTAATATTAGGATAAATAACCCATTTTGATGTCATGTTTTTTAATAGATTTTTAATCAAAAACTTTAAATGTATATAAGAATTGGCCGATCCCAGGACTAATTAAAAAGAATTTGCATTAAATCATGAAAATTATTAATTAAAAAGTGCAAATTACTTAACGAGTTGATTACTGAATGGATTTGTAATGTATAATAAATTAGAAATATTTCCGTAAATTAAACATTACCCAAAGTAGTTTATCTATGTATAAAGGTTTTATTGCAAACAAGATAGTTTTTTAATGGCGAAGTCGCGCAAAGGATAGTTGCGAATACATTTAGAACCCTAATTCGCTTATTAAACGCTAGCGATCATTTGAATATACGAATAAAAGCATAAGCTTCGTGTATAAAGGTAGCGCGAGATTAAACCTAGATTACAAAAGAAACTAAATTTCTGTGTGTTTTTTTGTCGTTGGTGTATGAATGTGTATTATAAATATTATAAGAAAAATGAGTTAACTAGAATTATAAAAATAAGCAAAATATAAAAATCTTAATATTATAAAGGCAAACTTAAAACTGAATGTATATAATAGTTTACGGTCAGTATAAATGAATGTGTTTTTATAAATAGGGTAAGTGTGGCTACTATGGCGGTATTTTTTTCAGATTAGTTTCAAACGATTATATTTCGTCTCCATGCAAAAAAATTATGCTGATTCTTTTTAATAACGGAACTTAGGTATCACATCTATGGATTAAAGTACAATTTTAGAACAAAAACTGATAAATAAATGTATAAAATGTCTTTGAAAACAACATCTCTCTGCTGATGTTACTGCGAAGCTACTGCAACTACTGCGTTGGTATTACGGTGCCATGTTAAAGCATAGGGAGAGCGCTCGCGCATGCGCAGAACCCCAAAAAGTACGTCGCTGGTATTACTGCGATTTTCTTTAAGATTATACAGCAGTAATACATACACAATAATACCCACGTCCGCAGCAGTACCCACACTTACCCTACGTGCTCTTATAAAAATATTTTTTTTTTAAACTGTACAATGTTAAATTATAATTATCCTGCTTAAAATATAAATTGGAAATAAAATGTAAAATAGCTTATTATAGAGTATAAAAGATCGACTATTTGTAGGCATGATCGCATATTTTTATAATTACTTCCTCCTAGAAGAAGCTTTGTAATAGTAAAATTTTAAGTTTCGTTAAATCGCTCTAGAAACATGATTAGAGGTGTTAGAAGTTTGTATCACCTGATTTTAGAAAATGTCTGTGCGTGCGTGCGTGCGTGCGTGCCGCTTTATCTCCGGATCTACGCGGTCGATTTTAACCGGACAGGGCTCATTTTTTTTGTTTTTTTATTCCGTATTCGAGAAGAAAATAATTTTTTATGATTCACTGATTAGTTTTTGTTTTATGTCGAATTTTTGATTTTCAAAAAATTTATTTTTGAATTTTTTTAATGATTGGATCTAAATTTTTGAGTCGGATATGTAGCATTCGAAAGAGCATGAAAAAAACTATATATTAAAAAAAAATTCTCTAGCTATCGCGGTTCTTTTTAACAAAAACGGTTTTTTTTTAAAAAGCTTATAACTCCAAAATTAAACGGTCAATTTTTTCGAGAAAGATCATGATAATGCAGAATATAAATAACTATAATTTGTAAAAGTTTGAATCGATTCTTTTGGTTTGTATTTGAGAAAAAAATTGAAAAATGAAAAAAATGAGTGTCCAACGATTGCGGGAGTAAAATTGACTTAATCGCTTCAAAATTTCTTGTCGATGTAGATTTTGGATAATTTTCGGTCGAGTTCGTTGGGCAAAATGATTGGTCCATAAATTTCAGAGATATTTGATGTTAAATTTTTTTAACCTTTTTTTCAAATCGTAATTTCTCGAGAACGGCTCTATGTATCTGAGTCGGATGAGAAGCATTCGAATGAGAATTAAAATACCTACATTTTCCAAGAAAGATAATTTTCTAGCTATCACGGTTCTTTTGTTATTAACAAAAACGTAAACATTGAAAAATGAAAAAAAATGAGTTTTGTATGTGCAACGATTACTGGAGTAAAATTGACTTAATTGCTTCAAAATTCCTTGTAGAGGTAGATTTTGAATAGTTTTCGGCAGAGTTCTTTGCACAAAATGATTGGTCCATAAATTTCAGATATATTTGAGGTTAAGGTTTTTTTAAAATTTTTTTCCAAATCGCAATTTCTCGAGAACGGCTTGATGAATGAGCTACAGATTTATAGACAATTTTGTGTGTGATATAGATATTATGTATGTGAATTTTTATCAAGATCTTACGACTTTTTGAGATATTTGATATTCAAAATTTTTGTATTTTACAAAGTTATTTTCGTTGTTGCATGATAACTAGAGAAATTGTATAATTTCTTTGAAATTTGGTGGTGATGTAGAGTATGTATGTTATGTATTATATATGTTCTTAATGTAAAAAAATTCGTTTATTAATTTCAGAGATATTTGAGGTTAAACTATTTTAGCACTCTTTTCGAATCGTGTTTTTTCGTGAACGGCTGTATATGTACTAGAAAATGGAAATGACGCGTGCTCGCGTGCGTGTTGTTTACTTGCTTTTATTTTTTATTAAAGTTAATTTACAGCGCGCTTTTCTCAATGTATCTCTTTTCGCAGTTTTTTCCAGCAGTTGGCACTAGCTATTTTCTTTTTTGTTTTTTATGGGCAATGAATTTTTTTTTATTCTGCTACTTGATTTCGCACTAATCTGCAGACGATGCGGAAATACGACGCAGAGAAAAGTAAATAGAAAAACAGCGCTTCAAAAGAGGTATACTATTAATAGAGTAGTATGAAAATCATTTATAAAAAAAAATATTTACAAAATAAATTTAAAAATTAAAATGTATACGTAGTTTATTCTAACCGAAAAAGAAGTAAGTAGAACAGAAAACGTATTAAATTATCAGATTTGAAAAGAGCGTTTAGCATCTTTAGGGTCCCCGTTGATTACGTATAAAAAAATACATATTAATAAAAATAACTTAAATTAATAATAAAAAGGATTCATTTAGTTTTGAAGAAAAACCACGTGTCCATGTGGTTACAACCGAATATACAACATAAAAGGTGCCAGGCGGTAACGTATAAGTATTAGGATATGACATGGGTACGTGGCCACTATATATAGGTATACCTTAGCCATATCCAACTGCGGGAAAAAAATGCGAAAAGAGTTTTGTTCGATAATGTAACCTCACAATGTACCTCTTTTCGCAGTTTTCTCACGCAGTTGGCACTAGCTATTTTATTTTGTTTTTTGTGGGCAACGATTTTTTTTTTTTGTAAAATATAAAATTGTATAATAATAATTGTTTTTTTATGATAAAAAGTAGAACGAGTAAAAATAAAAAGTCGCAAACCGTTTAACATAGTCTCACCATACAAAATAAAGTATTAAATTTTAAGATTGGAATTAAAAATTAATTAAAGGAATCAGTAAATTAGGTTTGAGGAAGCTACGTGCCAATGAATTGGCAGCGGTTTTATTTTCGTCATTAGATTTTATATGTATTTTATATGCAACTGATAAGAATTTTTCCATCGGTCTTACAGTCTTACAAATTAAATTAAAATAATTAATATTTATGGCAGTCAGATTGCCCTTGTTTATAATCACCCCCGCAGAATCTGAAATAAAACTTTAATTAAAACCTGGAAAAAACTTTGTTAGCAAAGGATGATCTGACTGCCCCCCACCACCAAATTACCCAACGTTTCGAGCCCGCTCCGGCTCCTCCTCAGGGACTGAAATGAAACCCGCGATACACCTCCTTATATACCCCCATACCGCCTTCTTTTCTCTTACCCCCACCACAATCCACTTTCCCCTCTCCAACTTTCCATTCTCACTTAAATTAATAAAGAATGATAAATGTTATCTAATTTACTTGACTCTATCATTAAATTTACATTATTCCGATTTCTTAGAATGTGAATACTTTCAAGGCTTTCCCTCTTATATTTATTCTTAATCCCCTGTTCCAAAATATCCACACTCCCAAAATCGAAAGAATGCAAACTATTTAAACAATGTTCTTTCAAACCCGATGTAGAACTTGAGCTGCGTAAACTATATTGATGTTCATATATTCTCTTTTTCAAATATCTACCCGTTTGACCAATATAACAACCATTAAAATCCCTACAATTAATTTTATAAACTACTCCCGATTTTAAACATTAATCATCCTTGTCTTTACAATTACTAAATAACCTTTCTAAATTATTATCGTTTCTAAAGAAAACTTGAATATTAGTTTACTAAAAACCCTTCTAATCTTTTCCGACAAACCTCTAACATATGGTAAACTAAAATATGCGTTCTTTCCATTTCTATTCCTTGTTTGATTATCTACCCGCTGCTTCAATCCACCATTATAAATTTCCCACTTTCTCTCATCTATCATTTTATCAATAAATTTTACCGGATAACTATTTTTAATAAATATTTCTCTAACTAAATTTAAATTCTTTTTCCTAAAATCTTTATGTGACAATTTAATCGCTCTGTCAGTGACACCTTTGATCACATCTGTCTTGTTTCCGAATTGGTGGTGAGGATCAAAATTTAAAAATCTACCTTACCATGTAGGTTTTCTATACCAATCTAATTTCACTCTATTATTATTAACTCTAATGACTCTAATATCTAAAAAACTCAATTGATTATCTGACTCGACCTCTTTTGTCAATTTAATTTTGTCATGGATAGAATTAAACACATCCACAAAACATTCTGGTACAACTGCAAAAATGTAATCAACATATCTTTTAAAAATAATTGGCTGAAAAGCCAACTTAGGCAAAGCAACACTTTCCAATTTTTCCATTACTAAATTCGCTATAACAGGTGACAAAGGTGATCCCATTGGACAACCATATCTTTGCTCATATAAACTATTATCAAAAGAAAAAAATTGTGTTTTTAAAAACCAAATTAAGTGCCTTTATAAATTCATCATTTGTTAAACTAGTATGTACTTTAATTTCAGATCGTTTATCTTGTATAATATCATTCAACAACACTAAAGGTATATTTGTAAACAAAGATACTACATCCAATGAAACCATCTTATGATCATTTGGAATAATATCTTTCATTATATCATAAAAACTCCAACTATCTTTAATATAATGAATTTGTTTTACCCACTATCTTGAACAATATATTAGACAAAAATCTAGCAAGTCTATACGTCGGAAAATTTATCGATGATATTATTCTATATGTCAACTGTTCTTTGTGAATCTTAGGAAGCCCATAACAATTAGCTACAGTACCATTTTCACATTTTAAATATTTAAACATACTATCCTTAATATAAGCTTTTGTTTTCCAATGCATCAATAATTCTTTCAATTTATCTTGTAGTCTATTGATATGTGGATAACTAATTTTCACGTAAGTGGTATCATCATACGAAATAAGTTGAATTTTATTTATATAATCCCTTTTATCTGAAACTGCAGTTACATTTCCTTTATCTGCTTTTTAAGAGATCATATTCGGATTCTCTCTCAAGAATTTCTTCGTTATTTTTAATTCATGCACAAATTACTGTTCAAATAATTATCAAATCTATGTTCTCTTTAAAATTATCAATAACTTTAACTAAAGAATTCCTACATTCTTTTTTAAACTCTAGATTAAAACTACTCATACTACTTTCTACCGCAGCGATGATATTCTTGATCGGAAGAGCTTTACTTGAATATGATATTCCAAATTTAGCACCCTTTGACATGATATTTACCACTTCTTCTGGTTCGTAGATTTTTAAATTTTGATTCTCACCACAAATTCGGAAACAAGACAGGTGCGATCAAGGGTGTCATTGACAGAGCGATTAAATTGTCACATAAAGATTTTAGGAAAAAGAATTTAAATTTATTTAGAGAAACATTTATTAAGAATAGTTATCCGGTAAAATTTATTGATAAAATGATTGATGAGAGAATGTGGGCTATTTATAATGGTGGATTGAAGCAGCAGGTAGATAATCAAACAAGAAATAGAAATGGAAAGAAAGCATATTTTAGTTTACCGTATGTTAGAGGTTTGTCGGAAAGGATTACAAGGGTTTTTAGTAAACATAATATTCAAGTTTTCTTTAGAAACGATAATAATTTAGAAAGGTTAGTTAGTAATTGTAAAGACAAGGATGATAAATGTTTAAAATCGGGAGTAGTTTATAAAATTAATTGTAGCGATTGTAATGGTTGTTATATTGCTCAAACGGGTAGATATTTGAAAAAGAGAATATATGAACATCAATATAGTTTACGCAGCTCAAGTTGTACATCGGGTTTGAAAGAACATTGTTTAAATAGTTTGCATTCTTTGGATTTTGGGAGTGTGGATATTTTGGAACAGGGGATTAAGAATAAATATAAGAGGGAAAGCCTTGAAAGTATTCACATTCTAAGAAATCGGAATAATGTAAATTTAATGATAGAGTCAAGTAAATTAGATAACATTTATCATTCTTTATTAATTTAAGTGAGAATGGAAAGTTGCCGAGGGGAAAGTGAATGGTGGTGGGGGTAAGAGAAAAGAAGTATAAAAGAAAGGTATATAAGGAGGTGTATCGCGGGTTTCATTTCAGTCCCTGAGGAGGAGATGGAGCGGGCTCGAAACGTTGGGAAATTTGGTGGAGGGGGGCAGTCAGATCGTCCTTTGCTAACAAAGTTTTTTCCAGGTTTTAATTAAGGTTTTATTTCAGATTCTGCGAGGGTGATTATGAACAAGGGCAATCTAATTGCCATAAATATTAATTATTTTAATTTAATTTGTAAAACTATAAGACCGATGGAAAAGTTCTTATCAGTTGATAGTAAATTGCAGTCGACATAAATAATATTTTTAATGATATTTTTTATGCATTTTGAATTTCAGAAGTCTCACAGAAAAAATTCACCAGTAACCACGAAAACCCCTGTATAAGAATTTTAAACAAAATCTAAGCTTCCTTCCAAAATTTTCACAGCCCTTTCGAATTTCGGAAATCTGATAGCAAGATCGTGATCAGCGACATCAAAAGACCCTGCATACCAATTTTCAGCAAAATCTAAACTTTTTCCGAACTTTCAATCGCAATTTTGGAATTTTGAAAGTCTGATGGTAAGATCGTGATCAGTGTCGTGAAAACCTTAGTATACAAATTTTAAACAAAATTTAAGCTTCCTTCGAATTTGATACCACCGTTTTGAATTTCGGATGTCTGATAGCAAGAACGTGAACAGTGATCTCGAAAATCCATGTGTTACAATTTTGTGCTAAATCTAAGCTGTTTTCGCACTTTTAACCGCCATATTGGATCAGCCATTTTGAATGTCGAAAATTTGATAGCAAAATCGTGATCATCCCTTTCGAAACCTCTGAATTCCAATTTTGAGAAACACCTAAGCTTTTTGCGAATTTTTAACAATCATGTTAGATTTGCCATTAAGAATTTGGAAGTTTGATGGCAAAATCGTGATCAGCGACCTCGCATACTCGGCTATACAAACTTGCAGCAAAATCTAAGCTTCCCTCGAAAAATTTTGGCCGCTAGATTATTGGATTCGCCATTTCGGATATCGGAAGTCTAATGGAAAAAATTGATCAACGACCTCGAAAACCCCTGTATACCAAAGTTAAACAAAAGCTAAGCTTTTTTATTTGTAACTGCCATATTGGATCCGCCATTTTGATTTTCGAAAGTATAATAGCAAAATCTTGATCAGCGACCTCGAAACAGCCTGCATACCAATTTTCAGCCATCTCTAAGCACTTTTTACAACTTTCAATCGCCATATTGGATGCGCCATTTCGAATTTCAAAAGTCTCATAAAAAACTTGATCAACAACCACGAAAACCTCTGTATACCAATTTTAAACAAAATCTAAGCTCTTTTCGAATTTGTTACCACCATTTTGAATTTCGGAATACTGATAACAAGATCGCTATAAGCCACCTCGAAATCGCCTGTATACCGATTTTCAACCAAATCTAAGCTTTCTCCGAAACTTTAACCGCCATTTTGGATCCACCATTTTGATTTTCGATGGTCCAATAGCAAAATCTTGATCAGTGACCTTGAATATCCCTGTATACCAATTATCAGCAAAATATAAGCTTTTTCCGAACTTTTAACGGTCAAATTGGATCCGCCATTTTGAATTTAGAATGTCTTGTAGCAAAATCGTAATCAGCGACTTCGAAACCTCTGTATTCCAATTTTGAGAAAAACCTAAGCTTTTTTCGAAATTTTAAACACCGTATTGGATCCACCATTAAGAATTTTGAAAGTCTGTTAGCAAAATCGTGATCAGCGACCTCGAAAACTCTCGTATACAAACTTTAAGCAAAATCTAAGCTTCCTTCGAAATTTTTTGGCAGCCATATTGGATCCGCCATTTTGTATTTCGAAAGTCTAATAGAAAAACTTCATCAGCGACCTCGAATATCTCTGTATACTAAAGTTAAACAAAAGCTAAGCTTTTTTCGAATTTGTAACCGCCATACTGGATCAGCCATTTCGAATTTTGAAAGTGTGATCGCAAGATCGTGATCAGCGACCCCGAAAACTCCCGTATACAAACTTTAAGCAGAATCTAAGCTTCCTTCTAAAATTTTTGGTACCATATTGGATCCGCCATTTTGTACTTCGGAAGTCTAATAGCAAAATTGTGATCAGCGACTTCGAAACCTCTGAATTCCAATTTTGAGAAAAACCTAAGCTTTTTTGCGAATTTTTAACAACCATTTTGGATTGGCCATTAAGAATTTGGAAGTCTGATGGCAAAATCTTGATCAGTGACCTCGAAACCCCCTGCATACCAATTTTCAGCCAACTCTAAGCACTTTTACAATTTTCAATTGCCATATTAGATGCGCCGTTTTGATCAGGGACTTCAGAAACACTTGCATTCCAATTTTGAGAAATAACTAAGTTTTTTTAATTTATCCGGGTGTAAACACAATACTTTACGCGTGGTGTGAGAAAAAAAGATGTTTGTCGCATGTACACCGAGATGATGATTACGATTAACCTTTAGAGGACGGGCCATGCCCATGATCGACCCTTCACATGTGTTAGTTTTGAGATGTGAGACATCACAAAAACTCGATTTCTATAGAAAAGTGAGAGAAAACAGTAAACCCAAATCCCCGTCCTCTAAAGGTTAAAGAAGAGGGCGGGCATGAGGGAGGGGTAAGAGGGCGAATCGAGGGGGGCTGAAGGAGGGAGGTGGGGCGTCTGAGGGGGAGCGAGAAGTGCTCGGATACTATTTTAATATAAAAAAAATCATAGAAATACGCTGATTTTTACGTTATTTTGAGGGGGGCGATGGGGCTGCGAAGGGGGTGGTGAGGGGCGCTGGTGTTCATAAATAACGATAACAACTGTATAATATAGGTGTGTGTGTATATACATATATATATATACATTGCGGAAACCGGTACTTTTGAGGATCTAAAGTTTTTTTCTCCAGAGTTCGTATATGCTTGACTAAAGAAATATATATATATATATATATATATATATATATATATATATATATATATATATATATATATATATATATATATATATATATATATATATGGGATGTTTCAGGTGAAATGAGCATGTCAAAATTTTTAAATCGCTCAAAACTCGTTTACTTTTAGTTTTTTATGAAAAAAACATGTTCCTCAAATTTTAGGTCGATATTTGCATAAATAAAGAAGTTATACAACATTGAAAATTCAAAGTTTTTGCAATTTTTGGTTAAAATCCAAGTTTATTCATTTTTTTTCTCAAAATCTTGAAACTTTTTATATAGAACATTGATTGGGAAAAAGTTTGCATTTTATTTGTAAAATACACCAGTATTTTTTATGACCCTTTTTGGAAGTCTCTGATTGGTTGGTTTTTGGTATACCTTCATCGAGCAAAAGTAAGGACTACGCCAGTACCAAATTTCTCCACCAAAGTTTTTTTCAATTCTTTGGACAAAATACTTTAATTTAAAAAAAAAAGTTTATGTCTGGAGCGAAGGAAAAAATTCTACAGCACAAATTGATAAAAACCATAAAAATGTTAAATCATGCAACCGTAAGCTAGTCTGTGCTTGAGTATCATTTGAAGAATTCATGTCACTTATCTTGCTACAAAATTTTGTATTAGCAGTAAATGTACATTAAAAAACTAATTTGATTTATCGAATACTTCATACAATATATTTAGCAATGTGCTCAAACCTCACTTACTTTGAATTTTCTGAATAGATATTATAACTGATTGACATCAGAGTTACCGGTACCTGGATCAAGAATTCATTCTAAACTTGAATCACTACTTTCTTAATATTATATAAGTATTTCTATAATATACTACAGTAATACTATATTAGTACTTTTTATAATGATTCAAATTATTTAATACTGAAAGTCAGACATGTTGCGGATAAGACTTTGCATAAATTCCATAAAAATAATTGTACTAAGACTGTTGAAAAATAATTGTTAATTGCAGCCGGCCAAAATAATGTAACAAAACAGAACATTGAAAGCTTACATTAAAATAGCTATGTAATTTATATGATTGATATGAACTTTTGAAATTAAAAAAAAAAAAAATAATTGGACAAAAACACTTCATATATTTCATACAAAAGAACCATATGAAAAATTATCCATTTTGATATCTTATAACTGAATTAAACACCTGTACTATCGCATTCTAATCACCAGTTTCACAATTCCAGTACGAGTTAATTCATTATCAGTAAGACAGTAATTTTAAATTTTAAATTCATCTAAAGTAGTATAAAACATGATTTTTTAGTGAATATCCGATAAAGATTAACTTACTATAAGTTTTATCCGCAACATGTCTGACTTTCAGTATTAAATAATTTGAATCATTATAAAAAGTACTTATATAGTATTACTGCAGTATATTATAGAAATACTTGTATAATATTAAGAAAGTAGTGATTCAAGTTTAGAATGAATTCTTGATCCAGGTATCGGTAACTCTGATGTCAATCAGGTATAATATCTATTCAGAAAATTCAAAGTGAGGTATGAGCACATTGCTAAATATATTGTATGAAGTATTCGACAAATCAAATTAATTTTTTAATGTACATTTACTGCTAATACACAATTTTGTAGCAAGTGACATGAAGTCTTCAAGTGATACTCAAGCACAGAATGGCTTGCGTTGGCATGATTTAACATTTTTATGGTTTTTATCAATTTTCAATGTGCTGTAGAATTTTTTCCTTAGCTCCAGCCATAAACTTTTTTTTTTAAATTAAAGTATTTTGTCCAAAGAATTGAAAAAAACTTTGGTAGAGAAATTTGGTACTGGCGTAGTCCTTACTTTTGCTCGATGAATGTATACCAAAAACCAACCAATCAGAGACTTTCAAAAAGGGTCATAAAAAAATACTGGTGTATTTTACAAATAAAATGCAAACTTTTTCCCAATCAATGTTCTATATAAAAAGTTTCAAGATTTTGAGAAAAAAAATGAATAAACTTGGATTTTAACCAAAAATTGCAAAAACTTTGAATTTTCAATGTTGTATAACTTCTTTATTTATGCAAATATCGACCTAAAATTTGAGGAACATGTTTTTTTCATAAAAAACTAAAAGTAAACGTGTTTTGAGCGATTTTAAAATTTTGACATGCTCACTTCACCTGAAAGATCCCATATATATATATATATACAACTTGTTCGGAAAATGTATGCGTCTGTAAACATAATCCTGTAGAGCGCCAAATTCTAAGAAAAAAGTTCCTTTACCATTTTTTCATATGACTAGTACTTTTCTAGTAACTGATGTGTTTAAATTGTTTGTTTTTAATAGGAATTGTTTATCTATAGATATCATCTTATAAACATAGGTATACATTTTCTATTAAAAACAAAGAATTTAAACACATCAGTTACTAAAAAAATACTAGTCATATGAAAAAATAGTAAAGGAACTTTTTTCTTAGAATTTTGCGCTCTACAGGATTATGTTTACAGACGCATACATTTTCCGAACAAGTTGTGTGTGTGTGTGTGTGTGTGTGTGTGTGTGTGTGTGTGTGTGTGTGTGTGTGTGTATATATATATATATATATATACATATTTATATACACATTTCGGAAACCGGTACTTTTGAGGATCTATAGTTTTTTTCTCCAGAGTTCTTATATGCTTGACTAAAGAAATAACTCCCTCTCTGCGTTGAACGTATTAATATAAATCCTCAAAAGTACAGTTTCATACCGAAGGAATTTTGAGGATGTCCTCAAAAGTCCGAAAAATCCTCAAAGTATCGAATCCGTGCTGACATAGATCCTCAAAAGCTGCATTTGATATATATATATATATATATACACACACACACACACACACACACACACACACACACACACACACACACAACTTGTTCGGAAAATGTATGCGTCTGTAAACATAATCCTGTAGAGCGCAAAATTCTAAGAAAAAAGTTCCTTTACTATTTTTTCATATGACTAGTATTTTTTTAGTAACTGATGTGTTTAAATTCTTTGTTTTTAATAGAAAATGTATACCTATGTTTATAAGATGATATCTATAGATATACAATTCCTATTAAAAACAAACAATTTAAACACATCAGTTACTAGAAAAGTACTAGTCATATGAAAAAATGGTAAAGGAACTTTTTTCTTAGAATTTGGCGCTCTACAGGATTATGTTTACAGACGCATACATTTTCCGAACAAGTTGTATATATATATATATATATTGTATATGGAACGCTTCACGTCACTTTTGTCCCCCCTCTGTCCAAAAATTGAGAGGACGTACGAAAACGTACGACCACTTAAAATTTTCCGTGAAATATAGGCTTTCGAATTCGAAGTGGTAGAAGCCATGATTTCAAGATGGCAGACCAATGTGGCGGGCGAAATTTTCAAAAATCTACGGATCCATATAAAATTTGGTATACGTTGTTTTCTTGAGTTGCTGATCGCGAATCCGGAGTCAAATCTGCAAAGTTAAAGATGACAGATTCAATACAGCTGGCCAATAATTTCTAGAATGAAAAATCTCAGAACACATTACATGAAATTAGAAATTATAAAACTATTTTTGATGATTTTTTGATCAGTCGAGTCGTTTCCGAGTGAAAAGTTCCCAAATCCGTAAATTCATGAATTTATACAATACAAAGCGTGATTAGAGAGCAGAGTGGTCAGAGTACCTTCTGCCTCAAATTCTATGCTGACAATATAAAAAATTGTAGATTATCCTCTAAAATACTGTAATTATCGGCTATAGAAAAACTACTAGGAGCCCCGAACCTAACGGAACCTTATAGAAACCATACCCAGACTTTCGTGTGGGATGGAAAATCGTGGATCGATATAACTCCACTGATCTATTTTGACTTCGCTAAGACTACAAAATTGTAAGACAGTACATTCTTCAAATTCATTCAGATTTTTAAGAATTAATATTGCACGTTATTGATATATTTTTTACTACCAGAATATTGCAAAATCTGTAGCATTTTTCCAGGTAGTACAATGAAGGCATGTTCAATAAAGATTTTATCCACTTTAGGTGCTTCAGAGAATCTTTTCTTAAGAAACCTCTTAGTCTTTCCACGCTCTTTTTCATCGTAGTACATTACATGAAAATTCTGGAATTTCCTATTCGCCCACTCTTAAAGCGATTCTGGAGTTAATATTGCATCGTTTGGTTGTGCTTGCAGACTGGCACGTGTAGCTTCGCGTTTCAGGACAGCTCCTACGCCATCACAAGCTCCTTTGCCGTGCGCAGTTGCATGGAAATGCCAATCGGCTTTAACACCAAAATCTTCTTCATGGTGAATTAGATTGCACATTTGAATCTTGTTCTTGTAATGTTATTTCACACCATCACTTACATACATGATTCTCTTCAAATTTCGGTATAGTTTCTTGATCTCAGGAATGACTAACTTTTGCATGACATAGACTGCGGCAGTGTCATGTGTCGTGCAATCAGATAGAAGTACAAAGCTCTTGTGGCAAGTCTCCCCTCCGTAATTCTTGTAGTAACATACCACTGGATGTACCGTGCATTGACTATTATTATAGTGAAATGCTTGAGCTGCATCATCTGCCACAAAAGCAAAATTTTCTGAAAAATCAGTGTGAATTATCACTGAACCTGTTGCTAAGTTATTTTTCAAATTTGTAATAAATTCTGTCTTTTTGAAATAAAATTATGAGTGAGCAACATATTTAAACGAGTGCAAAACTCATCAGCTAAGTCTTCAGATGCGAGATATTCCCTTTTCAGAGTACACCTATCTGTCGATTCTCAAGTACTGAACATTACTTTTGATGTACACTCCTCCTTAAAAATCTTCTTGAGATAATAACTGAGAAGGTCTTTTTCCCGACACAGTTGACATTCGCGAAGATAACATGCTGGTGATGGATTATCAAACAAGAAGAATCTAAAACAATTTTTGTACTGTTGAATAGAATCGTCATAGTTTTTCGTAAACCTAGCCAAGTTGTTCGCATCAAACATTGTCTTGCAGTTCTGGTGCATGGTGCAAATACAAACGCTGTGTGTACCACTAGCTCCAACCAAAATGCACCATTGTGGTCGAAGCTCTGCAAATTTCGTTAAGCCGATTGATATCTGTGAGTTGAGCTCTTTGAATCGAACATGCAGGTATTTCATGTCACATAGCATCAAACGCTTCTATTTTTTTCTTTTTCTTTATCAAGTCTCACAGTAATAACGTCTTTCTTGTTTGGCATAATCCTACTGTTCTCATCACTTTCATAAAAATTTCGAATTAATTTAAGAACTTCTTGTGATAATGTCTTGCCAGCTCAAGCAATAGTTGTCGACATAACTCCCTCTATATCTTTGAGTTTTAGAGCTTTCTTGACAAAATATTTCGAGGTATTCAACTCTCTAGGAGTCTGTGCAATACTCCAGCTATCAGGTACTATCGTGAGGATCGTGAGCCGTAATGGATCATTCAATGGTAAACTAGAAAATTTCTACTTTAGTTTGTCTAGCATTTGCTCGAGTTATCTTTCTGTAGATGAAGAAGAGTTGTTGCTAGGCTCTTTATTAAATATTAAATTTACGTTTCCTGCAACTAGAGCATATTTTCATGCCAGGTATATATACCGGAAGGAACTTCTGCAAGTTTATCGAAACTGATCGGAGATTCTTACCATTATGAGGAGAAATATTGAATGGATTAATACATCTATCCCCATGAACCCCGGTTTCTTGAGATTCCATGATATTCACCGATAGTCACCGTTTTCTCCAAAACTATTTCCAGCAAGAGTAGTCGTGAAAACGACTGATATAAATATGAAAACTATTTCCAGCAAGAGTAGTCATGAAAACGGCTGATTTAAATACGAAAACTATTTCCAGCTAGAATAGTCGTAAAAGCGACTGATTTAAATACGAAAACTATTTCCAGCAAGAGTAGTCATGAAAACATCTGATTTAAATACGAAAACTATTTCCAGCAAGAGTAGTCGTGAAAACGACTGATTTAAATACGAAAACTATTTCCAGCAAGAGTAGTCGTGAAAACGAATGATTTAAATACGAAAACTATTTCCAGCAAGAGTAGTCGTGAAAACGACTGATTCAAATACGAAAACTATTTCCAGCAAGAGTAGTCGTGAAAATGACTGATTTAAATACGAAAACTATTTCCAGCAAGAGTAGTCGTGAAAATGACTGATTCAAATACGAAAACTATTTCCAGCAAGAGTAGTCGTGAAAACGACTGATTCAAATACGAAAACTATTTCCAGCAAGAGTAGTCGTGAAAACGACTCGAATGTCGAAAATCACTTTTCTGACGGATAGTTGTGAAACCGACTAATATAATAAAATAACTATTCCCAGCAAGAGAAGCAAGAACGTTTATGAATATGGTTTCGTGAGTATCAATGATGCTTTCTCGGTTACTTAATCCACGGATAAGGAAGAAATAAACTTCGACACACTTTGCCTCGTGTGAACTTATGAATTTACATACTAGATAATTTCTTATTCGGAAATAACACGATAAATAAAAAAATTATCAAGAATAGTTTCCGTTTATAATTTTATGTAAAATGTGGTGAGATTTTTTTTATTGTCGACATTATTTCTGAGCAATATTGGATCAGCCATCTTGAATTTTACAAATTTAACTCCAGATTCCCGATTAGCAACTTGAAAAACCCCCGTATACCAAATTTTGTATGGATCCGTTGATTTTTGAAATTTCGTTCGCCGTATTGGATCCGCCATCTTGAATTTTGAAAGTTTGATCATGGCCCTGATAAAAATAATTTTCAAGGTTCGGAAATGTCCGGATCTAAGCAACCTTTCCGATCCTTTTCGGTTTTTGGAACCAATTTCTTCCGAACTCTTCCAAACTATCATGGAGGTAAACTGTTAACAATGTTGATGATCTCTTTAGAACCTTTCTGATCTATTAAGATTTGTTACGAAATAATTTGGTATATTTATTCAGGATTAGTTGGTTTGTTCCGAACCTGGTTGAAGCATAATGAATTATTACGATCAATTCAGGACTTTAACCCTTTCGTACCGTATGGGTTCTGTAGGACCCATTTTGTTCAACATGCTGTAGAAATCTGAGATTAAATAATTTTTTTAATCTACTTATTTAGTCGTGTTCTCTTATTCAAGGGGAAGCCGCTCTGGCCATTAAAATTAAATATTTTTTGTTTTTCTCCGTTTCGTTTAGTACATTAAAAAAGGGCTCGGCAATGAAAATTGGGATTTGACGAAAATTCTGATCTTGAATGGGTCATTTAAGAATAAAAAAATGGTTAATGGTTATTTTTTTTTATTCTGAGTGGTGGATCTTGTTAATGATGCAACGTACTAAGAATTTATCACTATCCGAGTTCAATAAAATAATTCTATTGGCGGGTATGGGTTGTATGGGTTCTTCAGGACCCACTTGGAAAATAGTACTTATCGACACTTTTGGAGAAAAAAAACTGTCGATTGATCTTAGTTAAAGCCTCCACAATTATAGTATACAAAAAGAAAAGTCACTTTTCCTTCGGGAAAGGGGTGTCGGTACGAAAGGGTTAATCAACCATCATATTTCTGGCTATTATTAACCGCGGAACCGTTCGAAACTGTCATGAAATAAGCCCCGTGTAGGGAAACCTACATGAACATTTATTTAGTGCTGTTAATTAATTTCTCACGAAAAAAAAATCATTTGTTTAAATTAAATTTATATATATATTAAAAAGATTATTTATTAATAAATAATAGTTGTTAATAAATAATATTCGGGATACAGAAAAAAAAAATTATCCTGATTTTCGCGCATAATTATGGAAATATTAACATCATGACCAATTTAATGTTTATTTAAATATTTATTAATAGTTGATATATTGTGATTGAAATTAATTATTTTGAATTTATAACATAATTTATAAGAATATTAAATTATAGAAAGCCTGAAATTGTAAATAAAGTTATTAAAAATTTTTGATGTCATCGGGATTCGAACCTGAATCCTCAGCTTACTAGTCCAGCGCCTTAGCCATTACTCTAAAACGGGTGTTGGCATCTGAGTTATAATTTTGATACTTGTATGATATGGGGGTAATCTTTAATGCATTTTGATGACCTCTTTAGAACCTTTCCGATCTATTAAGATTTGTTTCGAAATAATATGGTATATTTATTCAGGGTTGGTTGTTTCGTTCCGCACCTTGTTGTAGTATAATTAATGATTACAATCAATTCAGGACTTTGGTGAACCATCATGTTCCTGGCTATTAGAAGGTTCCGAACCTTGTTGAAGTATAATGAATCATTACGATCAATTCAGGACTTTGGTGAACCATCATGTTTCTGGCTATTAGTAACCGTGGAATTGTTTGGAACAAATGCCCAAGATTATTAATATTTATTCCAATATTTATTAAGAATCCTAAAGTATGTTGATGTTATGCAAAATATTTTTGAAGTTCAATAATAAATTTTTAAATAAAAAAAATACTTCGTGTGTTATTATCATTTTATATATAAACGATAATCTTATTAGAATTAATTATATATTATGACAAAGGGAAAATCTTTATTGATATTCGATCGATTTCGGTAGAGTTTGTATAGGTTCATAACAATCCAGAAACTTTCGTAGTGGATCATAAAGGTTTATTGATATTCGATCGATTTCGGTATAGTTCGTAAAAGTTCATAGCAATCCAGAAACTTTCGTAATGGTTCATAAAGGTTTAAAAAAAATCTAACAAACTGATATTATGCTATACTTGCTTTCTCAATGATTCCTTATGCATTTTTATGTATTCAGCATCTCTTCTATCTTTATAACATTAGATAAAATTTCATAAAAGATCGTTTAGGATCACATTGTAGGTTAATTTTTCAAGGTTTGCATGAAACCGGAAAGGTTTAGAAAATCTATAAATTGTTTATTCTTGCTCTAATCAACGTATTTCATTGAAATCTTCGTTATTCTAAAGAGTATATTGAAATTATTTTCATCTTAAATATTTCGTAAAGGAACTGGATGGATCGGATAAGTTTACAATTTTTTAAATAAACAAATCGTTTAAAAAATTATTATAGACAAAAGACTTTCATAATTCGGGGATTCATAGCACTGAAAGTAAAAATCTATTTTTAACAAGGTTAGGAAAGGTTCACCATTTTCCGCATATTCCACTCCACATACGCTCAGAAGCGTCCTTAATGGATCTGAAAGGATCGGAAAAAAAACCGTTTCGATTCATTCCGAACCTTAACGGGCATTTTAACCAGGGGGAATTTGAACCAGTAGCCAGACAAGCTATTGCATGAATTTTTTCAGAATTTTTTTTATCGCTATTCGGAATTTTTACACACATGCCTAATGCACTGTCTATCGTTATGGCTGCCATATTGGTCGGCCATCTTGAATCATGGCTTCTGCCACTTCGCATTCGGAAGCCTATAGTTCAAGGGAAATTTTGAGTGGTCGTACGTTTTCGTACGTTCTCTCAATTTTTGGACAGAGGGGGAGTAAAAGTGACGTGAAACGCCCCATATATATATATATATATATATATATATATATATATTTCTCAAAAGGGGTTTATAAAGCCCGTTTTTTTATATATAGGGGTTTATCGAGCCCGATTTTGATTATGCAGCCCGGGCTTCATAATATTTCTAAATATAGTGGTTTACGCAGCCCGACCTAGAGTCTATAACCCCAGGGTCCATTATTTCTCTAGTCACTTGCCATAGGGAACTCTGGGCTGTAGGTATTAATATACAGTCTTGGGCTACATAAACCCCGATAAGTGTATATGAGGCGTTTCACGTCAGCTCTCCAGGCGTGGCGCGCGAGCGCGAAATCATGCTGTTTTCAGCTTGTGTTTGAAGGGCTAAGATGTATCTAAAAAAATAATCCCCAAGTGATTTCGAGGTATTTTTTCCTCAGCTTTCCGATGGTGCTATTAGTTTCTCAAAATTTTTCAATTCTAAGTATTTCTTGAATAATATTTCGAAAAAATCAAAAAACCCCTATGTAGAAAAAGGCTATATTCATGTAAAATTTCCTCCTCTTTCGATCTAGCAGGTCAAAAAAAACATTAAAAATATAGTTTTTGAGATATAACACGTTTTATGTTTTTTTGAGGTTAGAATTAAAAAATTTTGTGAAACTAATAGCACCATCGGTAAGCTGAGGAAAAAATACATCGAAATCACTTGGGGATTATTTTTTTTAGATACAAACACAAGCTGAAAACAGCATGATTTCGCGCTCGCGCGCCGCGCCTGGAGAGCTGACGTGAAACGCCTCATATATTATATATATATATATATATATAGATGTTAGTGTTGTTTTTGAACATCAGCCCCCCTCACCCGCCCCATCCCCCCATCCGCCCCCCCCCTCATCTCCCCTCAAAATAACGTAAATATCAGCGTATTTCTATGAGTTTTTTTATATTAAAATAGTCTCTGAGCCCCCCCCCGGGGCACCGCTCGGTCCCCCTCTTACCCCCCAATATTCATTTTTTTCTTTAATTGTATTTATCATCTCGGTATACATGCGACAAAGATCTTTTTTTCTCACACCACGCGTAAAGTATTCTATTTTCACATTGACGTCAGGGAGTCTCGCTTCGCTCGGGCCGTAAATAATTATAAACGGCACTAATCATCGGAAAAAATAGACATACGAGCATAGGCTCCGCAGTTTCTAGGAATCAGGTTATGTGACGGTTTCGACCCTGAAATTAAAGATTAAGCACAAATAACTTTCTGTAAGGTATATGGGAAAATTGTATATTGTCTCCAAACAATGAGGACCATTGATATTTTTTTAACACAAATAAGTCTATTTTCCACGCCACCCAAGAGGTAGATAGATAGGCGCGCTTTTTTTATAGAGGTTTCCCTTTTTTTACTATCTTTGAATTCATTTTCCTTTAAATATTTCATTGTTTTTTTCATAATAAAAATTCAGTAAAAAATGGCCTATTCCTCTGTTAAAAAAAAAAAAATGTAAAATTTTTAAGTATTACTTTTGTTCTATTAAATAAACATATGTTATATTTTTAAACAGTTTTATAGTTATTTAATTAACATAAATTTTAAGCTTGAAAGTCATTCAAAGCTTTTGAACTTCATATTCATTTCAAAATATGACGCTAAAAATATTAATTATGAAGGTCGCTGAAAGCAGATCAGAACTTAAATCGAAACCGTTGTTGAACTCTGATAGCAGACCGATTTTGAAGGTCGTTGATAGTAGAATAAAATGTTCAGCAGTATTTTGGAATGAAGAAAAATATAAGTCTAATTGTTGTAATAATGGTACAATAATACTTTTACCTTTAAGTGATTATGATAAAACATTGAAAGAAATGTTATTACATGATCAAACATTCAGATATTTAATACGATATTATAGTAATTTATTTTGTTTTGCAACCTTTAATGCTAACGTCGAACATGAAAAGAAAAAAGGAATTTATAATTAGAAATTCAAGGACAAATTTGTCACATTAAGCCAATCACTTTATTACCTATCGGTAAAGATGAGCCTTGTTGTGGACAATTATATATTTATGATAATGTAACAGCACTTGAACGAAGGTTAAAAAAAATCAAGACTTAAGTGATAAACATGTACGAATATTAATTGAAATATTAAACCGTAATCCATACGCAAAAAATTACAAACATTTATATCAAATATCAATTTTAAAAAATTACCCAAATTATAAATTGTATTTCGTCCGTAAAAATAATAATCAAAAGCATAGATATAATGCTCCTGTAACATCTGAATGTGGAGCAATAATAGTATCGAAAAATGTAATTCCAGAAAATTACGATGTATGTGTATATCCTAAAAACATTCCTGATAATGAACAAAAAAATACATATATTAATAAATTATCGCATCATATTGATCCTATGGTGTTCCCGATATTATTTCCTTTAGGAGATTTAGGTTGGAATATTGGTTACACTAAAAGAACAAGCGCTCCAGAA
The DNA here is from genome assembly GCA_036365515.1 of Torymus aiolomorphi. Lineage (NCBI taxonomy): Eukaryota > Metazoa > Arthropoda > Insecta > Hymenoptera > Torymidae > Torymus > Torymus aiolomorphi. The sequence goes on along the minus strand of CM070874.1, from coordinate 224,571,934 downwards.
AAGGAACATCTTACTATCCTACAATATTATTCATACAGATTAGCTTATCGACCAAATGGTAAATTTAGTCCATTATTATATTGTGGAAGATTAACACAACAATTTTTTTACATGCATACGTTATGATGGAAAGTAATAGAATGAATTTTTTTCGAAATAATAAAAAAAAATTAAGAGTCGAATGTTATCAAGGTTTATTAGGTCATGTAATGAATAATGCTTCTAATATTTCTAATAACTTTGAAAATAAAGAAAGATTAGGACATATTTTTATACTACTAGCCACTTACATTGGTAGTCCGAGATATATGCAACAGCATTATCAAGATGCAATGGCTATTATGAGAAATACTGGGAGACTTGACTTATAACAGTAATATGTAATCCTAAGTGGCAAGAACTAAAAGAAGTTTTGCAAAAATTTCCTGTAAGGACTACACCAAATGATATTCCAAATATAACAGTTAGATTATTTCATACAAAATTAATGTTATTATTAGATGACATAAAAGAAAATAAAATATATCATATATTTATACAATAAATATAATAATATTTATACGATAAATATATATCTGCAGAAATACCAGACAAAAATGAAGATGAAAACTTACAAAAATTAGTAATTAAACACATGCTCCATGGACCGCATACACACAGTTCTCCTTGTTACATAAAAGATAAAAGTATATGTAAAAAAATTTTTCCTAAATCATTTACAAATTATACAAAATTTAAAAAGAATGGTTATCCAGAATATAAACGAAGAAATAATACATCAGAAAATTTTACGTATAAAGCAAAAAATAACAGTCAATTAATCTCAGTAGATAATTCTATGGTGGTACCTTATAATAGTTTTTTATTAAAAAAATATAAGTGTCACATTAATGTAGAATATTGCGCCAATATTCAAAGTATAAAATATATATTTGATTACATACATAAAGGTGGAGATAGAGCATTATGTAAATTAAAAAAAGTTAATGATACCAATGATGGTAATATATATGACGAAATTACTCAATTTGTTGATGGAAGGTTTTTAAGTCCAATGGAAGCAGCTTGGCGATTGGAAACATTTCCTTTATGTGGTAGAAAACATACAGTAATAAGTCTATCAGTTCATACAGAAAATCAACAAAGAATTATTTTTGAAGAAAATAACGAGACTGAAGCTTTAGAAAATTATAAAACAACATTAACAGCATGGTTTGATTTAAATAAAAAAGATAATTATGCAAGGAATATAAAATATGTTAATACACCTAAATATTACAATTTTAAAAATAAATGTTGGATAAAACGAAAACGAAATCAAGAAAATTATATAATAGGTTGTTTAAATATTGTTCCTCCAAAGGATTTTGAACGATTTCATTTAAAATTAATTTTAAATCGTGTTAAAGGTGCAATTTCGTTTCAAGATTTACGAAAGTATGAAAAAATTATATATAACACATACAGAGAAACTGCAATGGGTTTAGTTGATGATGACTTACAAATAAAAAATATTTTTAAAGAGCTTGTGACGTTATGTTAGGATATCAACTACGTCAATTTTTTGCTTGGTATTTACTATCTGAAAATATTAATGATAATAATATTTGGAAGGAATTTAATAACTTTTTCATAGAAAATTTTAAAGATGATAAATTAAACAATGCCCTCATACAAATAAATGAAATATTATCATTAAACGAAAAATCATGTATAGATTTTGGATTGCCTGAACCAAATAAAATCTTAAAAGTTGAATGTAATGAAGTTAATAAGACTGAAATTTTATTCTGTGAAGAAATGTTTAGTAACATGTATACTCAACTAAATTTAGAACAAAGGTATATTTTTGAGAAATTATTAAATAATGAATATAAGATTTATTTTGTAGACAGTCCTGGTGGTTCAGGTAAAACATTTTTATATAAAACATGAATTTTTTACTTTTTGTCTAAAGAAAACAAAATGTTATCAATGGCTTGGACTGGTATTGCGTCAATACTATTACCAAAAGGAATGACAAGTCATAAAACATTTAAATTACCTTTAGATTTAGAAAGTATAGAAAGTGCATTTTTAAAATTAGACTCTGATAAGAAAAAATTACGGGAAGTAGATACAAGAATTTGGGACGAAGCATCAATGATACCAGAAAAAGCTTTAGACATTGTAAATAAAACATTAAGAGATATTTGTAATAATAATTTACCATTTGGGGTAAATTAATTGTATTAGGATGAGATTTTCGGCAAATTCTTCCAGTTATTAAAAACGGCTGTAGAAACACAATTATACAAGAAACAATAAAATATTCAGATATTTGGCCACTTTTCAATATAATGAAGTTAAAAAAATATTCGTTCTAACAATGAAGAATTCGCTTCATTTTTATTAGATATTGGAGAGGGAACAATTAATCCATTCAAAGTACCAAACAGTTGGAAAACTGACGACGTTTTTTTGAAAATATATAAAGATATAAATTATAATTTATCTATGAATAGTGCCATTTTAACGTCTCATAATGAAGATTCAACTATTCTGAATAATAAAATATTAAAATTGATCGATAGTGATGAAATGACTTATTATAGTATAGATACTGCTACATATAAAGGTGTTGATCTATCAGATAATAATATTTACATAAATTTTCCTATTGAATATTTGCATAATATTCGTGAAGGTTTACTTCCACATAAATGAAATCTGAAAATTAATGCGATAGTAATGTTAATAAGAAACTTAAGTATAAACGATGGTTTATGCACTGGAACGCGATTAAAAATAATTAGACTATTTAAATACAATGTAGAAGCTGAAATAATAACAGGTGAAAAATCAGGAAATAAAGTTTTTATACCGAGAATAACATTAACTACTGCAGAATCGTCTTCATTACCATTTATAGTTAATAGAAAACAATTTCCTATCCTCTTAGCTTTTTGTATGACAATAAATAAATCACAAGGACAAAGTTTTGATGTTATAGGTATTTATATTAGAAAACCATTGTTTTGACATGGACAATTATATGTTGCACTATCTAGATGTAGGAATCCTAATACTATATTTATTCAAAATTATAATTATTCTTATATTTATTATGTAATAAAATTACAAATTATTTTTTATAATATTTATATTAATTCAAAGTATATTAAATTAAAAAACATGGCAGACCAAGGTGATGTAAAACCAATACCATTACGTTGGGATCCAAAAGAAAAAAAAATTTATAGAAGTTCACACCATTGAACAAGCTCAAATTTTAGACGATTTAAATAAACAGTTGTTAGAACATGACCACGAGGACAATAATTATATGAACAATTTAATAGATGAATACAATAATCATTTAAACCAAAATAAAACAGAATTTCCAGTATTATGGGATCCAGAAAAGAAAATATGTAGACGTGTATACATTGGAAGAAGAAAATCGACTGTTCGAATTAAATACAAAAATAGAAGAAAATATAAAAGAAACAAAAAAGTATAATGAATATTTAGAGGAGTCATTGAAAGAATATAATTTAAATTATATAAAAAATCTAATTGAATGTCTTAGTAGATAATTGGTCTGCTTTCAGCGACCTTCAAAATTGGTCTACTTTTATTGACTTTTAAAGTAAAAATAAAATGTATTAAAAAATGTCTTAATTGGTCTGCTATCAACAACATTATTAAAAAATGTTTTTAAAATCGGTCTGCTACCAGCGACCTTCAAAATTAGTCTCCTATCAACGATCTTCAAAACCAGTCTGTTATCAGCGACCTTTAAGATCGGTCTGCTATCAGCGACCTTCAAAATCGGTCTGCCATCAATGACCTTCAAAATCGGTCTGCTATCAGACCTCCAAAATTGATTAACTTTCAAAAATCGGTCTGCTATCAGCGTCCTTCAAAATCGGTCTGCTATCAGCGACTTTCAAAATAGGTATGACATATATATGTCAGTATTCAGACCTCCAAAATAGATTAGCTTTCAACAACCTTTAAAATTAATATACTTTCAATGACTTACAAACTGATCTTTTTCTTAACCTTCAAAATCGATCTACTTTTAGAATTCAACAACGGTTTCGATTTAAGTTTCGGTCTGCTTTCAGCGACCTTCATAATTAATAGTTTTAGTGTCATACTTTGAGCGACCTTTGAAATCAATATGAAGTTCAAAAGCTTTGAATGACTTTCAAGTTTAAAATTTATTTTATTTAAATAACTATAAAAATGTTTAAAAATATAACATATGTTTATTTAATAGAATAAAAGTAATACTTGAAAATTATACAGTTTTTTAACAGAGGAATAGGCCTTTTCTTACTAACTTTTTATTAAAAAAACAAAAAATGACATATTTAATGGAAAATGAATTCAAAGATAGTAAAAAAGGGGAAACCTCTATAAAAAAGGCGCCTACCTATCTACCTCTTGGGTGGCGTGGAAAAGATAGACTTTTTATATCTTTTATATATTATATAGAGTCTCTGTCACTGTTCAGCCCATATATTACCTTTACCTAGAGATATACAATTTCCTCATATGTCGTACAGAAAATTATTTGTGCTTATCCATAATTTCAGGATCAAGCGAAGCGAAGGCACAACTCGCGTGCGTTCGTGGTCCTCATTGCTACCGAAGGCAATATACAATTTTTCCACATACCGTACAGAAAGTTATTTGTACTTAATCTTTGATTTCAGGGTCGAAAACGTCACATAACCTCACTCCTAGAAACTGTGATGCCTATGCTGGTACGTTAAATATTTTTTAGATAAAGGCTTATGATCCTTACTTTTTTTTAATAATATCTATGTAATAATCTCTTCTATTTTTTTTTTAATTTTAGAATAAAAACTGATAAATAAAAAGTCCACTTACTAATGGGGGGTTGGCGAGCCGAGCCAGCACGGGGGGGTACCCCCATAGTATGTGTATATATATATATATACATATATATATATATATATTTTTATGTTTTATGTTAGTTTCCAGGACATTCCAGATGTTTAACGTTGGTTTCGGGGACATTTGTTAGTTTTGGGGACAGTTCCTGAATCTACATATGTTTAACATCAGTTTTGAGGACATCGGCCCCCATAAGAGACATTATTTCTTTAGTCACGTATAGGTATACAGTAACATGGGGTCCTGGGAACTAACGTTATACAAGTTTATGTATATATATATACTAGGTGGACTGCGCCCCCTACTCACTCCGTTCGTCAACCCCCAACTTTGAAAAATAAGACCTTGAAGACTTTGAACCTATTTATTTTCAAGATAGAGATTTTTTTGAATATATAAGAGTACATTTACGCTATCAATTTTGATTTAAAAATCTTTTGTTGTATTTTATTTTTATTATTTTATGTATAAACTGTAACTTAAATAAATTTCGTATACCGATTTCATTTAGCTATTGATTTAGATCTCTTATAATATCCTTTAAACAATTTCTCATTTATTTTATACTATTATTGCGTATATTTTATATTGTGAAATTTGTTTTTTGAAAATATAAGAGCATAATCACTTTAAAAATTTTGATTTAAAAATCTTCTCTTTGATTTTATTTGTATTTTTATATGGATCAAATCGAAACTTAATTAAATTTTATATACAATTTTGATTTAGCTAATTATTAAAATCTCTTATCATTCAAATAATTTCTCCTTTATTTTATACTTTTATTGCCTATATTTTATATTGAGAAATTTGGTTTTTGAATATATATGAACATATTTTTTAATAAATATATGCAATAAATATATTGTCACGGGGTGGATTTTCGGACTAAGGCACGTTTCACCTGCGTACCTTAGCGGTTCAATTCCATATCTCTCGGTTCAACTTCCAGAGATATAATAGCCAGATTAGGTAACAGACGCTACAACGTCGTGCAATGTTAACCCAATCTGGTTACTTACCGTGCAACACGCAAGTCGAAGACTTACGCTTTGTTTCTCACCAGTGACTCGAACTCTCCTCTCGTTCACTGGTTCGTGAGCCAACTGCTCAGATGAAACGATACGTTTTCTCTTACGTAACGATCGCGGAAGGGGCGGGGATCGAGGAATGACTAGGTCGCGAAATAATAACTCGAGAGTTTAAATGTTAATAATAAAAGACTATTGTTTGTTGAATTAAAAAGGGAAGTTAAATGTCAGCTGGAATACACAAAATGAAAAGTAGTTGATTTACCCTATCGAATCTCTACCTAATAGTTGCGCCCGCACTAAGTACGTGACGGCAGCTGTCTCGGTGACTGACGTCACGCTCGCGGTTTAATACTTTGTACACGTGGTATTATACTTCGCGCGCCCGCGGTAAGTTAATTCGCGTAATGATTACTACGCGAGAAGTGAGAGAGCGGCCGCGTTCGCTGCGCGACAGACACACACATAAAAGAGTGCGAGAGAGGGAGCAGATTACGCTCTCGTGTCGTCTGGGCACTTGCCGCGCGCACTTGCCGGTTATGAATAAGTTTGAAACGGTAGTGTTCATGCGAAAGGAGAGCGATTAAAATAAATTTACAAAGCCAGATAAGTAGAATAACAATTTATTTAACTTAATATTAATACATTCCTTATACGATACTACCGGTCGCGTTTGGCGGGGATCTGTAACATATATAACAGTGGAGCGCGATATTAGATACAATCATGAATAGCTAGACTACGGTGGTCGCGGGCGCGGTTCTCCACGAGTAGGCGAGTGCGCTCCCACTACTCGTGGACAACACCCGGGTAACGAGTGCGCTCGTATACCCGGGGAATCGTCTCAGCGACGCTTCGAGTGTAGAGTAACGAGTGCGCTCGTATACTCCGCTCCGTCGGCGGGCTCCAGGGCTTAGCGAGTACGGCCCTGGGCTGAGAGAATAATCTTCCACGGCGCGCGAGGGGGCATTTATACTCGCACGCCGAGTGCGGTATAGTCGGCGCGGTGGGGCGCGCTATAGCTTGTGCGTCCTGTGCGACGCGTGGTCGCGGCGGTCGGTGGAGAGGGAAGTCGGCTACTCAGTCGCCTGCTCTCTCTCCTCGCTGTACGAGCTCCGGTACTTGTGTACATCCGTGAGTACATGTATGTACACACTCGTAAGCTCGCTCTCCCATGCCGTTGACAGGTTCGTCGGTTTTCTCTCTCTAGCGCACGCGTTCTATTAGAGAGAAAGCTTCTCGCCTTTGCGTTTTCGTATCGATGCGCCTACTGACAAGGTGTATCGTTACAAGTTGAACTTGAAATTTGACCTTGGCGACGACTACGGGCACCAGGCACTCACTCTCTCCGCACGAGAACGCCTAAACGATCCCGTTGTCCAGGTGCGATGAGCCTGGACAACCGCCAACGCGATATTAATTCGCGGCGCGGAAGAATGCGTTCACGCTTACCTTATATTCGATTTAGCGCGGCTCAGCAAGATGATCGGTCTCGGGTAGGTCGTGTCTTATTTCCTGGGGAAAGTATAAGCTTCGATGGTGCTGTGAAGTTGACATGAGAAGTGCTACTCCTTCCTCAAAAGAACTAAGTGGTTTGAGTGCGGCAGGTGACACTAGCCTGTCACACTTGAACTTTGCACTTTTTCGCGCGAAAACCGGAGAAGTACGTGGATACACTATTTCTGTTTAACGCGACAAAGACACTCGCGATTCGCGCTCTGATACGGTACTTCTTTTAATCAAATCCGATGAGTCTTCTCTTAATAAAGGACGAAACAAAGTGGAGCGAAAAGAGAAGCGGTTGCAGTCTACTGTAGCGAACTATAAGATGGCTGTTCCCTCTCGCCGGGGTCTGCTAGTCATCACGTCGATGCAGCTCAGATTCTGCATCGACGCGCTATCTCGCGTTCGCGCGCATGAGTTACTTCGACTACGAATTATACGCGACGTCGGTACGGCGGGCCGTGATCCGTATATATATATATATATATATATATATATATATATATATATATATATAAATATGAAAGTCTGGAAGTTTGAGGATTATATTCAGCACCCGCTTGGAAGTTTGAGGGGTTATGGGAAGTTTGAGGAGCCTCCTCAAACTTCCAATCTATATATTCAGCATCCGAGCGGAAGTTTGAGGGGTTTTCTAGAGTCTATTTGTCTAGAGTCGGTAACCTGAGGGTTATTATTTCTTTAGCCACTCTGACCGACCGGGGTTGAGCTCCTCAAACTTACTAGCCTGTATATATATATATATATATATATATATATATATATATATATATATATATATATATATATATATATATATATATATATATATATATATATATATATACACACATATTTACTTATAGAACTATTTGTTTTTTTTTAATTATCAAGAATTTCTTCCCAAACAATATTTTCAATTTCTAATGAATTTTCTAAATTATTTTGTATATATATGTTATCTGGATTTCTACATCGTGATAAAGCAACATATAATTGACAGTGTGAGAATAATTGCCTTTTGATGTATAACCCAACATAATCAAAACTTTGTCCCTGAGATTTATTAATGGTCATGCAAAATGCTAATGTTAATTGAAACGATTTTCTATAAAGAATAAAGGGAAATGAAGAAGATTCTCCTGTATTTAATGTAATTCTTGGAATAAAAAATCTATTACCTGCTTTTTCTCCTGTTAATATTTCTGCTTCAATATTATATCTAAATAATTTGGTTATTTTAAGTCTAGTACCGTTACACAAACCTTCGTGTATACTCAAATTTCTAATTAACATAACAATAGCATTAACTTTTAAATCTAATTTATGAGGTGGCAAACCTTCATAAATATTGTTTAATGTTTCTATTGGTAAAAGTAGATGAATGTTGTCATCACTTTGACAACACCTTTATGAGTCACATAATCTGTACTATTATAAATCTTCTTATTACCACTTAATAACATTAAAATTTTTTTATTCAAAAATTTAATGTCTTCATTATGAGGTGCTAAAATAACACGATCATAATGACGTGTTCTTGTTTATGCACATACTGATTGTGCACATATTAATTGTGCACACTTTAACATTGGCATATATCTATAAATATAGATCTGTACCAATGCTATCTGTGTACAATAAATATGTGCACAATCCTTATGTGCACAAACAAGAACATGCCATCATAATCATTTATTTTATTAATAGTTTTATAAATTTGTAAGCAAACTTGTTAGTTCTCCAATTATTAGGTATTATAAAAGGATTTATATTACCATCTCAATTTGAAATAATAATTTTGAGAATTCATTATTCTGAAAACGAATATTGTGTTTTAATTTGAAAATTTTAAGTAAATGCCAAAGTTCAGAATATTTAATAGTGTCTTCAATTATAGCACTTCTAAATCCGTTTTTCATTACCAAGAGTATTTGCCGAAAATCACCACCTCAAATTATTAATTTTCCCCCAAAAGGTAAATCGTTTGTACATAAATCTCTTAAAGTTCTGTCAATACTTTCTAAAGCTTTTTTGGGTATCATAGATGCTTCATCCCAGATTATGACTTCTGTTTCTCTTAATTTCTTTTTATCTGATTCTAATTTTAAAAAAGAATTTTCAATACTATTTAAATCTAATGGTAATCTAAAGGTTTTATGAGTAGTCATTCCTTTGGGTAATAGAATAGACGCTTTACCGGTCCAAGCCATTGATATAATATTTTTTCCTTTTGATAGAAAATAATAAATTAAAGTTTTATATAAAAATGTTTTACCGGAACCTCCAGGACCGTCTATAAAATTTATTTTATTAAATTTTGTATAAGGCCGAATCCATCTCAAATCAGACAGCCCGCGTATGCCTATTTCACCTATCATGTTGAAATAAAAATATTTATGTTCTACTCGAAAAAATATTTTACACGTGTTTTTTTATTTTTTTGTTTCATCAAAATTTCATGCGTTCAGCGATGCCGAAAAATTCCGAGAAAATTCTTTCATTGAGAAAAAAAATTTTCAATGTGATTTTCAGACTGCTATTATTTCAGCAGTTTTTCGAGCTTTTAAACGTGTAACACACAATTTCACTCAGTTTTGAGCCCTCTTTAACGGCCTTAATGTCATTTTCAAAAAAAATAAAAAATCCACGAGCTATGCACTTTTTACTGAAAAATTCATTTTTTAGGGAAGTGCCTTTTTCTCGAAAACCCCATCTTTTTTTTGCACAATTTTTGTTGTCGTGATAGAGGACGGTAATGCCTAGCTAGACGTATTTGTGAGATTCGGTACTTTTTCCCTGGGATAGCGATCACTAATGAGATAACACACAAACAAATTTTTCACGCCTAATGCTTATATATAGTCAATGATATTAGAGTCAATGTAAAGGTATTTGTCTTTGTGTGTATGTAATATACAGGTACACATAACTATGTATTTATTTGTTATTTGCGTCTTTTTGATTTTTTATTTTTATACCTTTTTTTCATTTGTATACCTATTTTACTACCTTTGTTTTTCTGCTTCATTGTTCTTAATTCAGTAAGCGGACGATCAGCGGTCTTTGCTGTCAAACAATGTATTTTATCGTCACATGTTTTTTTAACCCATATATGAGTTTTTTGAATTCCAGGATACTTTGGAGTTGTAAGCCAATCAATATTTTTTTTTTTTTCTGAATTGTTCTATTTCAGCATCTTGTAAATGTATTATTTTAATAGCATCAGTATATTTTTGAACATGTATTGCAAAATCATTTGCGTTTTGAATAGCTTCTTCAAGGGGCTCTCGAAGATTATGCGAAGTAGCATAATGCTTTATAAGTCCACCCACACCATCTACAGCTCCTTTGCCGTGCCCAGTAGCAGAGAACAACCATTTTATATCACACGGTGCTCGTTTTAGTTCATCTAATTGAAAGCGATTTTTAAAGTGACTCGCAGCGCCGTCTGATACGATGGTAATTTTTTTAATTGAATCACAACAATTTTCTTTCAAGAATTTTATAATTTTTTGTACTGCTAGCAAAGCATACGCTGAATCATGTTTTCGGTCATCACTTATAACTGCGAAACTTTGTGCCGAATCCCCTTGATAAGAGACTGCTGTGAAAATAGAAAATTGATCATTAACCCAATGATTTCCTTGAACAGCTTTATTATGAATCACAGCCCAGTTTTCAGCGAAGTCTATTTGAAGAACTAAATGATGTGAGTCTTTTTTAGCACTTTCTCTTTCTGTTTTTATAGCTTTGCGTTGTATATTTTTTACATACATGTGAGTACTAACCCTCATGGTCCAAACCGAAAGTTCATCTTTAAAAGCAGAAAATGATAGTGTCTTTTTAATCAGGTTTCCATTATCCCACAAAGCATATGTAATTTCTTCTGTGCCTTCTACATCTTGCAGTTTTAAAACATGAAACGTAATTCCCTTAATCCCTGGACATAGTTTACATTCTTGTAAATAACATAAATCAGATGGCTCAGAACACATTGTTGCATTTATTATTTGTGACCGACTTTCATCCAACTCTGTGACGTTACTCCCTCTAAAATTAATTAAGCTCGTAAGAAATAAATCATAATTTGCGCAATAGATACAGAGACAAACTTCTTTGATGGGGCTAAGTAAGACATACTTTGGTCGCAAACTATAAAATTTCGATTTTCCAATTCTCAATTCTGGATAATCATTTTTAAATACTTTATACGTCTCTTTTAAACTTCGAGTAAGAAAACGCTTAACTTTTTTCTCTTTTTTATTGTTAACTTTAATTGTAACAACGTCACATTTATTAGGACTTTGTCTTGAACAATTAAAATCATCATTTAAATAATATTCCATAACAATTTTTTCCATGTTTTCATCAATCGGATGGCCTGAATATGCATCTGGTTCTGAATAAATTCCTTTTTCTTTAACAAGATTTCTCGATTTGTTGATCATATACATTGTTATTTCTGGAAATAAAGATAAAATTTCATGTTTTGTAAAGGATGAAGGTAGCAAAGTCAGAATTTTTATTTTTTCTGATACCGTAGAACACTTTTGCAAGGCTAGACCAAGATTTTGTATCCATTCTGTACAATGGCATACAGTTGATTCATTTGCTGTTATAGAAACGTCATAAACATTGTTCAACTTCACATCAAGGGTATTAGACAATGTTGAAAGTATGTTTTTTTTCTTCTTTGTTACGTAATTTTCAATTGATTTTTCATGTATAAGATTTTTTCTTTTAAGAGGCGATACAGAACCTAAGAAAGATGTACTTATTTCATTATTAAATTCTTCAATGCGTTCTGGAGTACTTGGTAAAAAATCTTCATCTCTATCAACTACGTTATCGGTAACTTCATTATCCGTTATAAATTCATTGTCAGTACTACTCACCAATTCTAAAGCACGATTGTAACAATGTTGACACAGATATGTAGAAGGTGTCAAAGGTAAATGAGGATAGAGGTGCTTCAATGGATGAGCAAGATTCTCAAGTTGTTTTAAACGTACGGAACTAGATTTGTAAATAATTTGTTTGTGTTTGTCTAAAAGTCTGCACATTTGATTCTCTCTGTTGAGTAATATTGAGACATCGTAGTTGAGTTGATAAGGTGTAAATATGTAATAATTTTCCAAAAGATGATGGTTTTAAATAAGACGAGATGTGTGATATATAGCAGAAACCGAACTTTTCTTTGTAAATGTTAAGTCAAACCATATCCATCTAGCGGACAAATGTACTAGTACATATACTCCTATAAGTAGGCGCACGTACATGTATATTACATACGCACAAAGATAAATACCTTTACATTGACTCTAATATCATTGACTATATATAAGCGTTAAGCGTGAAAAATTTGTTTGTGTGTTATCTCATTAGTGATCGCTATCCCAGGAAAAAAGTACCGAATCTCACAAATACGTCTAGCTAGGCATTACCGTCCTCTATCACGACAACAAAAATTGTGCAAAAAAAACATGGGGTTTTCGAGAAAAAGGCACTTCTCTAAAAAATGAATTTTTCAGTAAAAAGTGCATAGCTCGTGGATTTTTTATTTTTTTTGAAAATGACATTAAGGCCGTTAAAGAGGGCTCAAAACTGAGTGAAATTATGTGTTACACGTTTAAAAGCTTGAAAAACTGCTGAAACAATAGCAGTCTGAAAATCACATTGAAAATTTTTTTTCTCAATGAAAGAATTTTCTCGGAATTTTTCGGTATCGCTGAACGCATGAAATTTTGATGAAACAAAAAAATAAAAAAACACGTGTAAAATATTTTTTCGAGTAGAACATAAATATTTTTATTTCAACATGATAGGTGAAATAGGCATACGCGGGCTGTCTGATTTGAGATGGATTCGGCCATAAGTTGTTTGAAAATAAATTTTTGATCTTCATTTAATTTTGTACACATATCTTCGAATATTTCTTTATTAATTGAAATTATTTTACTATCGTATTTTATATCATTTATGATGAGATCAGGTTCAGGTAATCCAAAATCTATACAAGATAAATCTTCCAACAATAATAATTTATTTACATGATCTAAAGCTAAGTTATGTTCATTTTCATGAAAATCTTCACTAAAGTATTTTTTAAAAATTTCCCAAATAATATTGGCTTGAATATTTTCTGTTAGTAGAAACAAAGTAAAAAATTTACGTAATTGAAAAGGTAACATGATACGACATGCTTCTTAAAAAATTTTTTAAATTTATAAATCGTTTTCTATTGAATCCATTGCAGTCGCACCTTCTTTATGAGTATTCTACGTTACATTTTTATATGTACGTAAATCTTTAATGGAAGTAGCGCCTTTTATACGACTTAATACTAATTTTAAAGCGAATCTTTCAGAATCTTTTGGAGATACTATATTTAAACGTCCAATAGCATAATGTTTTTGTTCACGTTCACGTTTTACGTTATCCTTGATTTGAATAATTAGGAATTTTCCTTTCAAAAAGTTGCTCTGTAATTAATTGGTCTCGTTAATTGCGGAGAAAAGGCGCCCATTATAATAAATGCGCGAACGCGCTTCTTGCGCTGATGGCAGGAGGGTGGCATAGTTTGTTTTCAGAAAGCAGCCTGTTATTTGTTTATCGAGGTGAAGAACTGATAACGGAGCGATGCAAAAGTTGTCGACGGAAGTGTCTTCTGCATCACAGATAGTTGTCATTAGAGGGACAATGCGGATGGACAATGCGGAGGGACGCGGAGGGACGCGGAGGGATGCGGAGGGACAAGACTCTTTTTGCGGAGGGATGTAGAGGGACGCGGAGGGACGCGGAGGGACGCGGAGGGACGCGGAGGGACATGCGGAGGGACAATGCAGACCCCAAATAACGAAAAAAACAGTTAGTTTTACGTTATTTTGTGGAGAGCACTTTGCGGGGGACACGGAGGGACACGGAGGGACGCGGTGGGATGCGAAGGGACGCGGAGGGACGCGGAGGAACGCGGAGGGACGCGGAAGGTTAAAGACTCAATTTAGCTTATAACTATATAGTATAGTAAGGTATATATATATATATATATATATATATATATATATATATATATATATATATATATATATATTATCACTTAACCCCTTTATGGAGCCCATCCCTGTATATTAGTACCTACGCCCAGAGTTCCCGTATAAAAGTAACTAAAGAAATAATCCCTCTCTGGGTATAGAAACTCTAGATCGGGCTCCATAAACGCCGTATAAGAATATTTTATGGGACCCGGGCTCCATAAATATGCTCATGTGTATAAAAGGGCTCCATAAATCTGGTAAAAGAAATGTATATATATATATATATATGGGTCAAACCAATACTTTTTTAAAAATCCGTGCGCACGGGGGTCCCCGATTGGGGTCCAGTATTCAAAATTGACGTCAGGAGCTCGTCATAAAGGTGCAAAAAAGGTCATTTTTTATGCGTTTTTTGGTGTTTTTCAAACTTTTTTATAATAAGTTCATTCATATCAATTTGTAATTTATCAGTCGGTTTTTTCTTCGCCTTGACTTGAACATTACAGATATATTTTTTTCGAAAACCAAAATTTATGTATACATGTCCAAATTACCACATTGCTAAAGTCACCTTTTTGACATTTTAACGATACTTTAAAGCGATTTTTCATGTATTAGTTATAATCGCACCCCAATCTACCCAAGGGCGTTCGAAAGTGAGTGAAACGACCTTTCTATTTCACTGGGATATGATAAAAAATAGTTAAATAATACAGTGCGTGTGTTAGTTCGAATTTCACAGATTTTCAAAAAATATCCATTTTTACGAAATTCAAACTATTTTTTATTCTATTAAGACGTTCAAACCACGATTTTTTTCGTCTTTTCAAGACGAAAAAACTCATTTTTTATACGTCCCTAAAGATTGAAAATTGACGGAGATGGAGCATTTCAAATTTCTCTATTTTCGCAAAAATCGCGTCTTTTGCCATTTTTGACAGTCTCAAACTTTTTTCTAGCAACTTTTTTTTAGCTAAAACCACCGGGGAAATATTTTTTAAGCCTTTATTGACAGATTTTATCTAGTTCGGTTTTGTGTATCGGTCGTTTTCTATTTTCTTCATCACTATTTAATATTGTGTTTTTTAGCGCAGGAGAAGCTCTATATGCAGCATTTCTAGACTATTTTTAGCCAGTTGGACTTTACGGTCCCCACTTCATTATAAACTTGTGTGAAACTTCAGGGTAAGACCTTTAATTTCCTTTTTTAGAAAACTTTCTAGGTGTACAGAAATCAAAGTTATGGCAATTTAAAGATACGAAAAATGTCACGGTATGCAAACCGTGAACGTATATTTTTCATTATATTAATTGCATTTTTTAAATTAGAACTCGCATTTCTGAGCAGTTGAAATTATTTTCCAAAATTGTATTTGTGTTCTTTTCTTGAATACATAATCTAATATCTAATATCTAATATTTAACTAATCAGGATACGCGGTAGCGCCTCGAGGTAAGTCTCTGTTATGCGCGCCTCAGATTCTATAGATAAGTAACCATATCTCGGCTTCTAGGTTACTTAGAGCTGAAATTTTGCACAGCTTATTTTTTTATCATGTCCAACAAATCCTCAAAATTTCAGCGTGATCCGCGACACACGTGCGGACACTTTTTTAAAAAAGTATTAGAATGGCCCATTCGTAAATTGATAAATATTGCCTTCAATTAATAAATGCTATTTCTAAAAATGTTAAATTATAAATTATTCTATAGGATTATTCTATAGGAAATGCATTTTCCTTTCAGGTTACAATATGGAATGTAACTTATATCATATTGTAAAAACATAATGTATATACGTTACTCTGGAAACAAATATACTAAATATACTAAATTATGATTTACTTGAGACTTCACTACTTCCGATAAATTTGAATTTTTGAAATTAAATTTTTATTCGTGACTATTCAAAAAAATGAAAAGAGTAATTAAGAGTATTATTTAAGTAAATAAAAGTATTATTTATTATACAGACCTGGGCGCTGCGGCGAGTAAAAGAATAGACATTTTATTTTTTGGTACCATTTCTTTTTCTAAACTTCAAACCGCTATATCTGCTTTAAGACCACATAGATGTATCTCACAAAGCTTTATTAAAGACTTCAGAAGTATATTTTGAACGCCCTTGGGTAGATTGGGGTGCGATTATAACTAATACACGAAAAATCGCTTTAAAGTATCGTTAAAATGTCAAAAAGGTGACTTTAGCAATGTGGTAATTTGGACATGTATACGTAAATTTTGGTTTTCGAAAAAAATATATCTGTAAAGTTCAAGTCAAGGCGAAGAAAAAACCCGCTGATAAATTAGAAATTGGTATGAATGAACTTATTATAAAAAAGTTTGAAAAACACCAAAAAACGCATAAAAAATGACCTTTTTTGCACCTTTATGACGAGCTCCTGACGTCAATTTTGAATACTGGACCCCAAAAATTGGCAGAGATCATTTTTTTGATAAGTTCTATAAAATATCTCAAAACCAGAAAAATCGGGGACCCTCGTGCGCACGGATTTTTAAAAAAGTATTGGTTTGACCCATATATATATATATATATATATATATATATATATATATATATATATATATATATATATATATATATATATATATATATATATAATAACGTAGATCTATGCTAGAAATGCCTGTTTTTACCAATATTTCCCTAGTATATGGTGAAAAGTGCGTGAAATGCTGCAGTAAACAGAGAAAACCATAATTTAAGGTACTATTTCCCTTCGTGAGTTGGATATATATATATATATATATATATATATATATATATATTATAATGTAGGTGTAATAAGGTAATAATATATTATATTATATTATAATATAACGCATAAGGTCTTTATATTTGGAAAGTTGGAGGGGTCGATTGACCTTTTGCTTCGCTGGAGTTTTGCTATACACGCTTTGGTGTGCACAGTGCGAATATGCGATGTGCATGTACGTGCATTGATAAAATATTACTTACAAGGAAACCGATCGAGGTGTCCGCCTCCGATTTTCCTGAATTTTTGATATGTTGTAGAGGACCGGAAAAGAAGAGACTCGCAATATTTTTTATCGGCCCAATCCCTTATTAAAGGGGTGAAAACCGCCCTTAAAGTTTACCCCCGAAAACGGTTTTTTTTTAATATCATAAGTTCTAATCGATATTTTGAAATGAAACAAAATGGAAAATATTTCTCCTTGAATTATGTAACCATCAAGTATAGTTTGGTCCTCGAGGGTGGCAACCCTTACTTTTTATTTTAGAAAAACCTTATTTTTTAAACTATTTCTGCATATAATATTTGCAATAAAATTAATTATTATAAAAATTATTTTTTGACTTAAAATAAAAAATGAAGTTTACGTGTTTCAGGGCTTTTGCAAATAAACACGTCATCAGGGGTAAACAACCCTTTAGGCACAAAATACTATCAAACTATTAAAATTAATATTTTAAGTTATATATAATGCATAATTTATTTTTATTTGGGCTATTTTTTCTATGGGCCCAATTTCCTATTAAAGGGGTAAAACGCACTCCTAAAAATCACCCCTAAAATAGGTTTTATCTGAATATCCCAAGTTTAGATTCAAATTTAAAATGAAACAAAATGAAAAATATTTCTCTTTGAAATGCCAAATTAGCTACCCTTATATTTTATTTCGGAAAAAATTTTTTTTTTATTTTTTTTGTATACAATATTTGCAATAAAATTAAATAATTATTATTAAAATTCAAAATCAAAGTTGACTTGTTTTAGGATTTTTTCTAATAACAACATTATTGGGGTTTAGGAGCTCCTTGGGCACGTATACTTACAATTAGTACCTTTGAAATAAATATTTTGAGGTGTATGGTGCGTGTAATCAGAATAAATAATCATGGATATTTTATTTATTGTAGATTGATTTGTCTATAGGCTCAATTTTCTATTTAATGAATAAAAATCACTGACAAAGAATTTGACAATTTCGTTATTTTAATGTTCAAAATATTATAGCATACGATAAATAGAGGAATAAATAATTACATGACTATATTTTTATTATTTCTACATAAATATTTGTATGCAGAAAAGCTTTTAAAAGCTGAGCCAGGATTAAAATTATTTTCATGTTATATTTTGCAATTAGTTTTTTTTATATATCACTGCTTGATTATTATAGTTTACTTATAATTTTAGAATATTCATGTTTGCGTATTTAGGCATATCACATTATATTTCATTTGTACTTTTTCATAAATACTTATTTTTAAGTAAATATTTTCCTGATTTTTATTTGTATATATGAATAAGCGATTTTTTGTAAGCCCATCTTGTAAACATGCATAAGCAAAGATGACGCAAGTGAGCTTGGAGTCCACGGCTGGCTAAACACGGATTAGTTAGTCAGTATATTTTTATCGGTTCTGTTGCGAGGTAGAAATTTTCCAGAGTCCGCTATTTGTTTTTTTCCTACAATAGAATTTATTATTTCATAAAAATCAAAGAATAGAAAACATGAAGGTAAATCCTATCAACGTCATAAATTTATTATTGG
This sequence comes from Torymus aiolomorphi, assembly GCA_036365515.1. Classification (NCBI taxonomy): domain Eukaryota; kingdom Metazoa; phylum Arthropoda; class Insecta; order Hymenoptera; family Torymidae; genus Torymus; species Torymus aiolomorphi. The sequence continues at coordinate 224,552,913 of CM070874.1, read as the reverse complement.
CAGCATTCTCAGGGCTTCAGATACCAGAAAGTCCTGTTAATCTTGTTGAAATGGATTTAGCTGAAAAATTCGAAAATATTTTATACGACAGTATGAATAATTTTAATGCGATTGAAACAATGGAAGGAGAAACATTAGATTTTCAAGAGCAATTTAAAAATTGTGAAGTACAAGCCATTGAAGATGACGCAATTTTCAATGAAAAAAAAGATTATGATGTATGTTCATACGATGATGAAGAGTTGAGCTTCGATTATAAAAAAAGAGCAGTCGAATATTGGAGATCAGGTAAAACTAAAAAAAATCGCAGTATAGAAAGTGTTAAACATCGATTTAAATTAGTTAATTCAGAACGGCGACTGCGTCGATCAAACAAAGGTGGAACTTACAAAGAAAAATTATATCAAATTTCTGAATTTGTTTTAAAAAATCTCAAAGAATCTCTCGAAGCTGGCCATATTATTCACGATATTAATATACGTAGGTGGGCCTTAGAAGCTAAAAATAATTTAGAATTTAATGATGTTAGATTCAAAGCAAGTGATTTCTGGCTGCGAAAATTTAAGAAAGCTCACAGAATTGTCAGTAGAAAAATCAACAAATTTATAACAAAAAAAAACTCTTGAGGACAAAGAAACTGTAAATCAAGAAGCCAGTAAATTTGTAGCCGACATCAAACTACTGATTTCAGAAGTTGGAACTGAAAATACCTAGAATGCTGATCAAAGTGGATTTCAATTAGAATTACATACTGGTCGTACATTAGCAGAAGAAGGAACAAAGACTGTTGAATGTGTTGTGCAATCTGTTTCATAAACAACACATAGTTATACAATATTACCTACAATTAATGCTGCAGGAAAATTGCTCTCTCCATTATTTATAGTTTTAAAAGAGACTAAAGATGAATTTGGACGAATAATACAAAAAAATTTATTTCAGCCAGATAACGTATGTTTGATGGCATCTAAATCTGGCAAAATGACATCATGTGAGTGAAATTAAATAAAGTGTACTTGTATTCGTAAACTTGTAGCTTATATCTATTTTAAAGATTTTACTTGTAAACTTTTAATTTCAGTAGACTCATATTAAAAAAGATTTACAATAATTAGTAAATTATTTTTAAAATAAGGTATTTTAACGTAAACTCCGAAAATTATAAGAAAGTTCTTGTAAATTATCAATGAATTTCATTATTTATTTTTGTTAATTTGATTTCATGTAATATATATATATATATCTTAATACAAATAGCAATAGTTTACTATACTGACCTGCAAAATTTATTTGTTTACAATTTATTTTTAGATCATTTTCGGAAATGGTTAAGGGATGTATTTTTTCCAAATGTTGGAAAAAATAGTATATTATTGCTAGATTCTTGGAGTGGACATTGCACAGAAGCAGTCGAAAGAGAAAAACCTGATGATAAAAACATCAAACTTTTCAAAATTCCTAAAGGTACAACTGGAAAAATAATACCGCTGGATGTGTTTGGTTTTCGTATATGGAAAAATTTTGTGAGACACTTTTCTGATAGTTTAATTTTGTTGGATAAGGATATAAGTTTGCACGTACGAAATAATGTAATTAAATTGCACTCTCTGGTGCATAATCAGTTATCTTCTCCTCGATACGTAAATCTTTTTAAATACTCTTGGTATAAAAGCCGTTATATCGATAATAAACCAAATGAATTTTTAAATCCGGTGGACTTCAGCTTTGGTGGATCCCAAGCTCACTGTGAGGTACCAGGATGTAAAAATACTGCTATTATAAAATGTTCATGGTGTCAGAAATCACTCTGCCTAAAACATTTTTTTGAAGATTTTCATTATTGTTCAACCTATAATCCTTAAACAAAATTAATTGCGATAAGAACTAAATTATAAGCTCATTTGTATAGAGTTTTTTGAATATTTTTTGACTATTTGTGAAAATATACCTATATTTTACTTATAATAAAAATTAATTACATAATAACAATTAATATTTTATATTATATTTTTCTATTTATATTTTAATTTTTTTATTTTTATTTATATTTTTCTATTCGTTAGATTAGTCAATCATTTAACTCACCTATTCTTTTCCCAGTTCCATCCTTTTTATTTACCTATAAATATGAACAAAATATTCGAATATAAATTGCACAATAAGTATAAGAGTTTATAAGTGACTTCATTAATTACGCTATCTCGATAAAAAAAACTGACACAAAAATAAACTAAATCTGCATTATACACCTCAAAATATTTATTTCAATGGTTCAATTGTAAGTATACTTGTCCAAGGGGCTGCTAAACCCCGATAATGCTTTTATTAGAAAAAATCCTAAAATAAGTCAACTTTGATTTTGAATTTTAATAATAATTATTTAATTTTATTGCAAATATTGTATTAAAAAAAAATAAAAAAAAAAATTTTTTCCGAAATAAAATATAAGGGTAGCTAATTTGGCATTTCAAAGAGAAATATTTTTCATTTTGTTTCATTTTAAATTTGAACCTGAACTTGGGATATTCAGTGTGACGGGCGCCGATACATGGTAAGTGGATCACGTACACCGCGTCGCGAGACTCGAATCTCGCGCGCTTGCACGTATCGTGATCGGCAGAGCGCCACGCGGAACAACCGCCAAGTAGACGGAGAAGAAGATGAAGCCGCCGCGCAGCTGTGAGCGGGAACGAGCGGCCATGTTGTTGACCGTCGTGACACGCAACAAGTCGCATTTTTGTGAGCTCCGCATCTCAAGTTTTGTGTGTGTGTACCGCGCCTCCACCACTGCAGCCAATCGCGCGATCGGGCCGCCACCACTGGGAGGAGTGGAAGCGAGAGAGAGAGAGAGTACGCGAGCGCGAGGACGAGCACGAGAGGAAGAGAGAGGCAGCGTTGCGTAGACTGCGTGCGATGGCTGGCCAGCCACGAGTAAGTAGGCTCTACACTGATAACAGCGTTTCTTGGTGACGGGAGCGTGAGATAATTCCCCCCGTCACCTGCGAATAAACGGCTCCGCCGTAACCGCGAGCGTGCGTGCGGTGATTGAAGTCTCGGCCTGTGGCGTAATTTTGTTGAATATATTGTCCGCGTTCGCGCCCCTTAGCGCGATTATCTTTATTGAATAGAATTTTAATTTTATCTTAAATAGTCGAGTCACGAGTATTCATTGAGCGCGCCTTAACCTATGCATGATTTCCCGAATACCGCCCTCTACCCTTTTCAGCATCTGCAGCTAGTCGCAGGCATCGCCTTCTAGAGGAACATCGGTAGCGGGAGTAAGTATCTCAATAGCCGCTCGAGAGGTTAGACCGAGCGGCGTTGTACGCGGGAAAAGCCGGCTGCGCTGGTAACGCTAGGTCTTCGCGAGCAGCCGGTAGTTCGCGGATAGAAGTTGGCAGCAGCGGCAGAGCGCAGCGCCGGTTCTAGGGGAAGGCGGCCTAGGCTTTCTACAATAGAAGCCGGGCTCGCCTGTTCGGAACCTGTGCCGAGGCGCTTCTGCCGGACTACAGGTGATTCTACAACGGTGAGTTACCCGGGCGTAGAATACACCCGTATATTACCCCGCGAACCCCTGAGAGGGATTAATACCCCCTCCGCAACTGAACCCCGTTACATCAGATAAAACCTATTTTAGGGGTGATATATGGGTGCGTTTTACCCCTTTAATAGGAAATTGGGCCCATAGAAAAAATAGCCCAAATAAAAATAAATTATGCATTATATATAACTTAAAATATTAATTTTAATAGTTTGAAAGTATTTTGTGCCTAAAGGGTTGTTTACCGCTGATGACGTGTTTATTTGCAAAAACCCTGAAACACGTAAACTTTATTTTTTATTTTAAGTAAAAAAATGATTTTTATAATAATTAATTAATTTTATTGCAAATATTATATGCAGAAAAGGTTCAAAAAATAAGGTTTTTCTAAAATAAAAAGTAAGGGTTGCCACCCTCGAGGACCAAACTATACTTGATGGTTACATAATTCAAGGAGAAATATTTTCCATTTTGTTTCATTTCAAAATATCGATTAGAACTTATGATATTAAAAAAAAACCGTTTTCGGGGGTAAACTTTAAGGGCGGTTTTCACCCCTTTAATAAGGGATTGGGCCGATAAAAAAAATTGCGAGTCTCTTCTTTTTCGGTCCTCTACAACATATCAAAAATTCAGGAAAATCGGAGGCGGACACCTCGATCGGTTTCTTTGTTAGAGCTGAAATTTTGCACAGCTTATTTTTTTATCATGTCCAACAAATCCTCAAAATTTCAGCGTGATCCGCGACACACGTGCGCACACTTTTTTAAAAAAGTATTAGAATGGCCCATTCGTAAATTGATAAATATTGTCTTCAATTAATAAATGCTATTTCTAAAAATCTTAAATTATAAATTATTCTATAGGATTATTCTATAGGAAATGCATTTTCCTTTCAGGTTACAATATGGAATGTAACTTATATCATATTGTAAAAACATAATGTATATACGTAACTCTGGAAACAAATATACTAAATATGCTAAATTATGATTTGCTTGATACTTCACTACTTCCGATAAATTTGAATTTTTGAAATTAAATTTTTATTCGTGACTATTCAAAACTAAGTTATTAAATCAAATGAAAATGGAAAGAGTAATTAAGAGTATTATTTAAGTAAATAGAAGTATTATTTATTATACAGACCTGGGCGCTGCGGCGAGTAAAAGAATAGGCATTTTATTTTTTGGTACCATTTCTTTTTCTAAACTTCAAGCCGCTATATCTGCTTTAAGACCACATAGATGTATCTCACGAAGCTTTATTAAAGACTTCAGAAGTATATTTTAATCAATAATGCAAAAAATTCCTTTAATTATCCTAAAAGTTTAAGGAAATAGTCTAGAAATGCAGAAAGTGCGTAGTAATTTAGGCACCGACATTGAAAAAATATCATAAATCATCAGGTCGAGTCAATAGGAAATCGTTTGATATCCATGCTCGGTCCAATTAAACTTTTTTCAGGTATATTTTAAGAACACTTTCCAATAGTTTTCAGCCAAATAAAAGTTGCTACAAAAATTTCCTACTGTGTTGAATTTCGTAAAAATGGATATTTTTTGAAAATCTGTGAAATTCGAACTGACACACGCACTGTATTTTGTAACTGTTTTTTATCATATCCCAGTGAAATAGAAAGGTTTTTTTACTCACTTTCGAACGCCCTTGGGTAGATTGGGGTGCGATTATAACTAATACACGAAAAATCGCTTTAAAATATCGTTAAAATGTCAAAAAGGTGACTTTAGCAATGTGGTAATTTGGACATGTATACGTAAATTTTGGTTTTCGAAAAAAATATATCTGTAAAGTTCAAGTCAAGGCGAAGAAAAAACCTCACTGATAAATTACAAATTGATATGAATGAACTTATTATAAAAAAGTTTGAGAAACACCAAAAAACGCATAAAAAATGACCTTTTTTGCACCTTTATGACGAGCTCCTGACGTCAATTTTGAATACTGGACCCCAAAAATTGGCAGAGATCGTTTTTTTGATAAGTTCTATAAAATATCTCAAAACCAGAAAAATCGGGGACCCCCGTGCGCACGGATTTTTAAAAAAGTTTTGGTTTGACCCATATATATATGTATTATAATGTAGGTGTAATAAGGTAATAATATATTATATTATATTATAATATAATATAACGCATAATAGGATCTTTATATTTGGAAAGTTGGAGGGGTCGATTGACCTTTTGCTTCGCTGGAGTTTTGCTATACATGCTTTGGTGTGCACAGTGCGAATATGCGATGTGCATGTACGTGCATTGATAAAATACCGGGAATGGGAACTTACATAGAATACGTTTATAGGTAAAATATACAGAATTAAATTCAGAAAGTTCAATTTTAAATTAATAAGTGTTGCTGGTTGTAAATTTTTTTTGAGATTTAAATTAAAAAACCGCTGCCAATTCATTGGCACGTAGCTTCCTCAAACTTAATTTGCTGATTCTTTTAGTTAATTTTTAATTCAATATTTAAAATTTAATACTTCAGAAAGACAGAAATAACAAAACTCCAACATAATTTATTCAAATTTTTATAGATTATATAGATTCTGACCAATCACCATGATCATTTCTGACCAATCACCAAAGCTCAATGACTGTCATTTTTGTATTCATGGATTGTAAATTATATCTGTTAGTTATTGTCAAATTGTTGCAAAAATGACCGTCATGTAAGCAATGTCGGTAATTTTTATATTTATGTATTGTAAATTATGACTATCAATGACGATAAAGTTATTGTCAAAATTACTTTAAAGTTAGAAAATTTTGTCAAACCATCATTCCACATTAATGCACAACTTTTTACGTAATTTTCATCTCGTAAGAGATAGATGAAATTATACATTTTCATATAAAATTAAAATTCGAAAACTAAATTTTTCACGAAAAAAATTGGAAAAATTTTATGGAAAATATTAACTTGTAATTTTTTCATGGCCAATTCATATTGTTACGAGTGGTAGCTTCCAGAGAGAAAGCGCGTGCGGCCATGAACTCATACAGACTCTCGAAGAACGAAGACACGTAGCCCAACACAAACTCCCGGTCAGCAATATGCCGAGCGTTGATAGAGGACGTGGAATGTCGAAGGTACATGACATCAACCAATGCCAGTCAGCAGAACAGCGAATCCGCGAGGCACTGAATCACCGGCACGAGATCTGGACGTCGAATTAGGGGGAAGAAACGAACAGCCGATGAGCAATGATCCCCCACTTACGATCCCCAAGACAGAGATATAAAAACCAAGGGAAGCGCATCCAGAAGACAGAAAGAAAGAGAACGAAAGCGGGGTCAGAGAGAGGACGGAAGCGAGGTACGAGGGACGAGGACGAGCGGATAACGAATTTACGAGAGGACGTTGATCGGTTGCATCGCGAACGCGTGTTAGGATTATCTCTCTCGTGCCTATAAGTATTTTAATAAATAACCCAAGTATACTTTAACTCTAGTTGTATTTCACTGCATCGTTTCGAGTCTCGGCTTGGAACGACACGAACACCTCAGAACCCTTCGTACGTGCGTGAACCGTGATAGGCTCACACGTAACAATATTCAGTGGTAGAAATGTACCCATTTTGCACCACTATCACTGAGTATGAAATTGGTAGATGTCGGACAACAAATTTATTTTCGTGTTACGTTGAACATTGAACGTGTTATATTGAATGCGTTATGTGGAAAGGCTGTTATAATGTGAGGGGATGTATTTTAAAAAATTTGATAAAGACAGATTTTTGTTTTCATTTTTCAATTTTTCGAGTTTTACATTTTTGTTAATAATAAAAAACTGCGATAACTAAAAAATTTTTCTTTTTAGAAAATATAAATATTTTAATTCTCTTTCAAATGCTACCCATCCCATTCAGATACACAGAGCCATCCTCAAGAAATAGATTTTAAAAATGTCTAGAAAAATTTTAACATCAAATATCTCTGAAATTTATGAACCAATCACTTTGCCAAAAGAACTCATCCGAGAACTATCAATAGTATACCTCTACAATGAATTTTGAAGCGAATAAGACAATTTTACTCTTGTAATAGTTGAACATATAAAACTCATTTTTTTCATTTTCCAATTTTTACGTTTTTGTTAATAACAAAAGAACCGTGATAGCTAGAGAATGAATTTTTTTTAGAAAATATAGGTAATTTAATTCTCTTTCGAATACCACCCACCCCATTTAGATACATAGACCGTTCTTGAGAAATTACGATTTAAAAAAAATTGAAAAAATTTTAACCTCAAATATCTTCGAAATTTATGGATCAATCCTTTTGCCCAAAGAACTCACTCGATTGGTATACAAAATCTACCCCTACAAAGAATTTCAAAGTGATTAAGCCAATTTTACTATAGTTATTGAACGACAAAAAAAATCACTTTTCTTTATAAATTATTTTTTTTCTCAAAAAATAATGAATAAAAAAACCTAAAAATTTAGTAAGTTATAGTACTTAATATCCTTTATAACCAAAAAAATATTCATGTTAATATCTTTTTTTAATTTCGAAATATAACCTATTTACAAAAAATTACGTTTTCATCAATAACTTATGACGAAATATAGCTACCGACTTTTTTTTTTTAAATTGTAGATAATTTTATCCTACATACAGAGAATTCATGATATATAAACAATATTTGTTCTAAATATTAAAAAAATCGGAAAAAGAAATTTTGAAAATTGAAAAATGGCTATAAAAAAAAAAAATTAAATTTTACAAAAATAGAATATTGACCCCAATTGTGGAAGCAAAATCTAAAAAAATGATCACTCTCCCGTTAAAATTGGTCGAGTAGATCATGAGATATCAGCGTATACGGACACACACACACACACACACACACACACACACACACACACACACACACACACACACACACACAGACACGCACACATACACATACACGCACACACACACACAGACACACACGCACGCACACAGACACACGCACGCACACACACACACACACACGCACACACACACACACGCGCGCACACACACACACACACACACGCACACACACACACACACACATCCACACGGACATTTTCTAAAAATAGTGTATTTCGATTCCAAATTTGCTAAATAACATTTCTAACACATTATCTCATAAACTTTTTTTTTTACTATCACAAAGCTTCCTCTATGAGGAAGCAATAGTAAAACTATATTTACTCTTTAAAAATGAATAAGTGAAAGGTCGTTTACTGGTGGGAATAAGTGAAACAAATCTACTGATATTTAATTGAATATTCACTCTACTAAAAGATCTCAACTGGAATCTCATGTTTCAAATTTCTCACCTGACATCTCACGTGAGATCTCACGCGAGATTTCATGTGTAAAATTTCTAAAAATGTAAAAGATGACTAAAACGCTTCAAAACATTGATTTTTTAACTTCTCTAGGGGGTGGCATAACCTAATAGGCGACTCCTAATTTCCAGAAACTGATTTTTTATCATTTAAAGGGATTTTAGCAGCTCGCGGACCAGATTTTGGCGTGATATATCACGTGAGATTTTTCAGTAGGGCAGTCATTGTAGCAGCAGAATACAGTTTTTACTGCGTAATAAGTGAATATTCACTTATACTCTAGTAGAGTTTTTCAGTTATTCCCACTAGTGTGCAACTTTTCACTTATTCATTTTTAGAGAGTATAGAAAATAAAAAATCATTTATATTATGTATTACAGTATTAATAACTCTTTAACTTCTTTGGCAGTCAATATATTACTTGACATCATCGTACAGTTTACAATTCATATAATCGTTTATAATACTGTGCTTCCAAAAACCACTTTTGTGTTCAAGAAAACAAATTCTGTTGAATTATAACCGCAAATCGATTCCCTCAGGTGTATTTTGACGTCAAAAATCGTTTCTTCATTATAGTATGCGTAAAGTACATACTTTACGCCCTGCTGTTCAAACGTAAAGCAATTACTTTACGCTTACTACGACGAAAAAAGTATATGTACCACGGGAGAAAAGAGGATCAACCCAAAGCACACGCTCGACACTCTCGCCTTTGGCTCGGGTACTAATCTCCGCGAGCTCTGCGCTGGTCTGTTCTTTTACTCTCTAGGTGCATAATCTACTATTACAACTCTCTTGGAAGCATTTGGAAGGAATTTTTTAAAAATAGTGAATTTTAAATAAAAATTTTTACTTTAAAAATGTTAATTGAAAAAATTAAAGGATGCGAATCCCTTCAGTCAAAGGAGACATAAAAATCAAAGATTTTGGCCTTTATCCCATTAAAAAATATCAAATGGTTCAGCCTATAGGTTACGGCAAAATACAAATTTTAAAATCTCAATATCTCTGGATTAAATAGGTTTGCAGACCTCTGCTAGAGCCTATTTTTATCAAAAATTACATATTTTAATACAAAATTAATAAAAGATATCATTACTGATCAATATTATGATTTTTTAGATGAATCTAAAAAAAAATTTTGTTAACTCTCGTACCTCCTTAAAAAATTTTTTTAAATTGTAAACCATAAGTCTACCTCATAAAAATAGTGGCACAGATTACCCTTCAAAAAGAAGCTTCAGGTATGCCCCAGTGAAATAAAGCGCAGGCAATGGTACCATAGGCACTCTTGTACCCTGAAATAAATTATTCACATATGAATATCTTCGAAAAAGTGCAAATATTCTACAATCTTATAGAAGTAAAAATAAGAAAGAAATGGAACGATATTTGAAATAATAAATCAAACACAAACTCAAGAAAATAAAATTCAACATCTTAGGCCCAAATCCAGCAACAAAATTCCATAGAAAAGACCAAGTTATCATCACACGCATTCGTATAGGCCACGCAAAACTCACTCACTAACACTTATTAAACAAAAAAGTTCAAAACCATTATGACCAATGCAAAAAACCAATGTCGATAGACCACATAATACTAGAATGTCCGAGATACAACAATGCCCGAACAAAAACAAGATTGAAGAAAGAGCTAAAAGTAATATTTGCGATGGTATACTTTTCCTATATATTTAAAATAGTTAAACGCTATAGTTGCCCGGTATACGGCATATAATTTTCACTCTCTCGTCTTCCTCTCGTTCACTTACCAAAAGGGAGTTCGGCAGCGCTGCTCTCGTTCGGGCTGCGAAGAATCTGAAAATTTTGGGTGAAGGGTGCGCAAAAAAAAGCATGTAAATACTCAAATAATTTATACGCTTTCTCTCTATTTCCTATCCATTTACAGGCCAACGTACGTCATTCAATTCATTCCCACCCTCTATAAACGCGGTTACTATACCCTCCCTGTAATTTTACCAAATTACACCCGTAATTTCCTCTTCCCAAACTTCGCTTGTTTCACTCTCTCTCTCGCCAGATAGGCGCGTTGAAGTTACGTTTACACGTCAAGTACACCTCTCGCACACTTCCCTCTTTATACACGTGTCCCTCAGAAACCGATGAGAAGACCCGATCACTGTCTACCCCCCCCCCTCTCTCTCTCTCTCTCTCTCTCTCTCTCTCTCTCTCTCTCTCTCTCTCTCTCTAAAAGTAACTCGCTGAGTAACGTAGTTACCGTAGTTATTGTTAACAATAATACTGCTGAAATGAGGCAGAGAGCAGCCCAGGTGGTCGAGTCGGCACAAGCCTTGTGACTGGGTACGACTCCTGTCGACGGAGGAGGGGGAGAGTGCCCGCTCAAGGCGGGGTTTCTGAACATAAATTCTATTAGACCGCGAATAAATAATCTTCGCACGTACCTGGCTGAGGATCCTTCCTATCACCTCTTTGGTGTAGCGGAGTCATGGCTGGGCCCGATTGTTGACGACAGTCTCATTCGGATTGAGGGCGATGATTTCAATGTTATAAAATTGGCACCTTCTAATACTCAGGGATTGGGAAGACCGGAAATTCCTGAGTATTTATTCTGCCGCGTACAGAAGGGTGATTCTTCCCCCATTTTGGTCGGTGTTATCTATAGATAACCGCATATTGCCATGCAGAAAGATACCAATCTATTTGATGTCCTCCGCGATCTTACCGGCGAGTATAGCCACAAAATCATCATGGGGGATCTGAATGCTGATTTGTCGTCGGCAACTGATGCAGATGCACATACTATTAGGAACTTGGCCAAAGAGTTGTCTCTTCAAATTGTGCAGCATGGCCCGACTCACCATAAAACTCCAACAACTCACACGTGGATTGACTTGATCCTTGTAGATGACAATGCCGAACTGCTAGGGCATGAGAATGAATGCTTACCCAGTTTCGGAAAACATGCCATCATTGATGCTACCATCGCACGCTATGTGCCTGCTCCTGTAAAAGAGTCATTCTCTTACAGAGATTATAAAAAGATATGTCCTGTCACACTAAATGAACTGTTCGCACGCTGTGACTGGGTAAGCACAAATTCTATTGAATCCGGTCTGGAGGGGGCGTTAGATAATTTAACTTCGAATTTGAACCTAGCTGTTGATCACTTAGCACCTTTAAAAACTGTAAAGCCCAGAAAAAAATATGCTTCGTGGCTTGGTCCCGAGCTGAGGCAGCTCATTGACAAACGCAATGCAACGCACAGACGCTACAAGCGTACTGGGCGGGCGGTGCTGTCCGATGAGTTTCTTCGGCTCAGTAACGAGGTCGACTCGCGCATCGCTCAAGAGCCTAACTTCTTCCTTCACAAACGTCTCTCAGACGCTCTTGATGCTAACAAGGATGTTTGGAAGGAAATGCGCAACCTCGGCCTCCTACCGCGGCGAAAAGAGGAAAATCTTCACGGTCTTACACCGGGGGAGTTGAACGCTCACTTTGCCGGGATATCCATGTCCCCCCTTGAAAACATCGAAGTTGCAATGGACAGCATACTATCTGCGAGCGAGGAAGGTTTTTCTTTTAAACCTGTTGATCTGAATGACGTAGTGATTGCAATATCTCACTTCTCCTCGTAGGCAAAGGGAGCAGACGGAGTTCCCCAAAAGGTCATCGTGAAGGCTCTTCCGGTCATAGGCGAGTACTTGGTTAAAATCTTTAACGCCTCTTTTGCACAGGGAGTCTTTCCGGGCTCTTGGAAGCGGGCACAGATAATTGCGCTGAAGAAAAATACAATCTCGTCTACACCATCGGACTTCCGTCCAATTGCGCTACTCTGCTTCCTTTCCAAGGTGCTTGAAAAGATTGCCCATGACCAAATCACGGAGTATCTCAAAGACAATAGTATATTTGATCCTCTCCAGGCCGGATTCCGTAAGCACCATAGCACTCAGACAGCACTTCTCAAGCTGACCAATATGGGTATTGATAACAGGTAACTGACGCTACTGTTACTGTTTGACTTCAGTAAAGCCTTTGACACGCTTTCACCGACAAAACTCCTGCGCAAACTCCAACAGCTCGGATTCTCCAGGTCGGCTCTCCTGTGGACTAAATCATACTTACAAGGTCACACCCAGATGGTAATTTCCAACAAAAGTGGAAATTCTGATTGGCAAGAAACGAATCTGGGAGTTCCACAAGGTTCCGTCTTGGGTCCTCTGCTGTTTTGTCTATACGTAAACGACCTACATGACATACTTGACGGGCGGACGATAAAACACATATTCTATGCAGACGATCTCCAAATTTACCTGCATATCACTAAGGATGAAATTTTGGAGGGCACGGCTCAGCTATCTGATGCGGCACGAATGGTGGCTGAATGGGCTGAGAGCTCTGGACTGCATCTCAATCCTAGCAAAACCAAAGCAATTCTATTTGGATCTAGAACCGGTGTGAACACGGTAAATTCACTGGGATTGCAGGGTATTGGCCTGTGCTCTGGAGAGCTTGTCCCATTCAGTAGCGAGGTCGTGAGTCTCGGTGTTACCCTTGACAGCAAACTAACATGGAAACCGCATATTGAAAAACTTGCAAAAAAGTCAATAAAGCCCTATATAGCTTGCGGTTTATTAGGGCATGTACCACCGAGACCTTTCGCAGGAGACTAGTTGAGTCATTAGTGCAACCGCATTTAGACTACTATTCGGTGGTCCATATGGATGCAACCAAAAAGAACAGCGCGAGAAATTGCAACGATTAAGCAATGCAAGTGTGAGATATATAACTGGGGCTAGGAAGGATGAGCACATAACACCCGACAGAAGACGCCTGGGTTGGCTCCGAATGGACTCACGCAGATATTATTTCGCAGCAGTATTAATGTACAAAATTCTACGGCTGCGTGAGCCCAGTTATTTGGCTGCTTTCTTTACGGAGCACAAGCACAGGCCTACCAGTCGCGGTGTGCAGCCAGAACTCAGAACCCCCGCCTTGAACTATAAAACGACCGACAGGGCGTTTCAGGCGCAGGGTGTCAAACTCTGGAACTCTCTCCCTCCCTCTGTACGCTACCTACCATCGTTATTGTCATTTAAGAGGGCGGTGCGCCAGCACCTATTTGATCTTGACGCCTAGCCTTTCCAGGAAGGCTGGAAGCTGCCAGCACGGGGATGTACATATAGATTAATACTTTAACTTTGCGGACTAAATTTGATCTGTGTTATTTGACTAAGCAGCTGTGATTTTTTACACTAACTATTACTGTGATATTACTATAATAGGTATTTCAAATGTGATATCTTATAAAATGTTTCTTAAATTGTGATTCTTTTACAAATTGTATTCTTAACTGTGATATCCATTTTAGAGTTTTACAAAATGTATTTTAACTGTGATATCTATTCTAGAGTGTAGTATAACCAGCTGTGATATTTTTACTCTTTTTTATAAAATTAAGGTCCGTGCGTAAATAGGTATTTAATATTGTATTCTAATTTTATCTTTTTTGTTATATTCCATTTTATTTTATTTTTTTTGTAAATTTAGACGCATTCTTTTATTGTATTTTTTATCTTTTTTTTGTTTTTATGTTTAAATTGTATTTTTATTTTAACTTATGCATTGCATACATTGTTGTATAAATTGTTTTGCCGCGAAGGCAAATAATAAAATATCTCTCGCGCTCTCTCTCTCTCTCTCTCTCTCTCTCTCTCCCGCTCACGAAGAATCTCTCTCGCCCTCACTCACTCTCCTTTTCCGCGCGTGCGCCGGGTGTAGAAACGCAGACCACACGAGATCCGCAATCACTCCCTATCGCCCACACTCGCTCTCTTTATTGGCGCGCGCTCGCACGTTTCCCGGAAGCGCACCGAACCGCACTCGCGAATAACCCTCTCGCGCGCTCTCCTTCGAATACGCGGTTCGCGGAAACACGCGCCACTCTTAACGCCTGATATACGCGTGCGCATTCTCACCTTAGTTAACGCTGTATTTGACGTGCCAACGAGGATGACTCCCAGCACGATCTTCTCGCCGCCTCCTCCTTTCTTCCCCTCTCTCTCACCTCCCAGGCGGTTGCGTTCGTCCTCTTCTCACGTCGCCGGTCCTCTCCCCTATTGTCCCGCGCTTGCACCTGTGTCCCTTTCTCACCACGCCTTTACACACCGAAACACACCCACTCAATCGCCCTCACTCTTTTTTCACGCTTCCTTCTCCCTCACCTTCCAAAATTCCCGACAAGAACAAAAATTATCGTGCGCTCGCTCTCTCTTCTCTGCTTCGGCTTGTGCAACTCTTACACGAAGACTGACTGCCCTTCTCTCTGGCGCGCGCATCCCCGCTCGAGCCTTGCGACACAGGTTGACTGCCGCCTCGTGTCCCATAAATCTCGCCCGCGCGGTGGCGCCCTCCCGGCTGCGCAGCTCTCTTCTGCGTCGCCGCTGAGCCCGAACGCGACGGCCGTTACCTTGCCGGGTGCCCCCCCTCTCTCTCTCTCACTCTCTCCCTCTCTCTCTCTCTCTCTCTCTCTCTCGCTCGCTCGCTCGCTATAACATACCTTCTGCTGGAGTTCTACACGGAGAGAATTTTAGGAGAGGAGACATCTTAGTGGTAGTGTAGTAGCTACCCTACAATGTTCGAGTTTCAGTTATGCTAAATTAGGTGCGCTGCCGCACTAAGTTTCGGGAGAGCGGCTGCTCTACGCGTGTAGTGCTAATGTTATACTAAAATGGGATTATGTTCTACTAAACTCGGTCTAGCGTTGCACGAAAAGCAGAAAAGCCGTTACACTATTTCTCTCGAACTGCGGTAGTGCCACTTTAGCTTCGTGCGAATACTGCACTAGTGCAGCTGCGATTCTAACCTATAGTACAAATCAAATGGTGCGTTTCGTAGCACGAACGGACTACCTAGGAGTTCTTCTTTCCTAAAATTCTCTCCGTGCACTGGTGTACCGGCAGCTGTTGACATCCTTCCAGTTTCGTACATGAAACAGGGGTTGCAGCTTAATAGATAGCAACTGTACTTACTGGCAGGTTGATCTCCGTGGCTCTTTCCCTCTCTCTGTTTCTCTCTCTCTCTATTTATCACACTCAATGACATCACAAACCCCTCTCCTCTAGGATGGACTACTTCCCGAAGTATCCGCTCCGATTAAGGTTGGCTACCCTGCTTGGTCTTTACCCTCCGAGATCAACCGTTCTCGGTATCTGGTACACTTACCGCGGGGTAAACACCCCTAGCCCTGCAGCTGGCTTCCCTGGGGCCTGATTCTAAATTTATCTCGACGTCGAGACATATCAAATCCAGAGCTGTAGACCAATCAGGGAGCTCCTTTAAAAGGAAAAGCAGTTGTCTCGAGGCCGAGACACATTTTGAATCAGGCCCCTGGATGGTCCCACGAGCGGGCAGATGGCGACTGATTGATCCGGCAGCACTCACCCTCTCCCTTTCTACACTCCCTCTCTTTATTCCCCACTCTCATTCTCTCATTCTTTCCTCTTTCCACTCACTCTCTTTATCCTTTCTCTCGCTCTAAACTATCCTTCTACTCACTCTCTTTAACAGGCACTCTCTCCTTCCCATTGTCTCACTCACTCTCATGCACACTCTTTCTCTTTATTCTCCTCGCCTTTCCACTCCTCTCTCGCCGTCTCTTTATTGGTGGGGCGCAGCAGGTGGTTAGTCCCCCAGAGACCCTCTCCGCGTCACTCTCTCGGTAGCCGTAAACAAGGAGTGGAGGCCCTGCACTAATCACAGAGCCTCCGCTACCGAGGTCCTCTCCATCACTGGATCCAGGGCCAACGGAGGGTTGGCGAAGACCGCCCTGCTCCTCTCCTGGCGTACAGTGTCGAATTTTGTCTTTTCTTGTGTTAAAATCACGTAACTTTTGAACGAAATAACTTAGCGTGATGAGACTTGTTGGATATTCAAGGTAAAGGCATAAAGAATACAGGAAAAATAAGGAAAAAGTGTTATATTTATTGCTAACCTCAAAAACAGGATGAGAATGTGTCAAATTTCGGTCAAAATGTGTTTTGTCTCTTGCCAAAAAGATTCTGTACTAGTTCGTGATCGTTTTTAATCGTTTTTGTTAGATTTTGCATCGTTGAATATAATACCGCAACTGGAATTTGTCGGGAACCTATCCTCAATCAGCATTTATGATCTTAATGGACTGCACGTCCAATTTCTTAATTTCAATAGTTTGATCCAGAACATTTTTGTACTTAAATGTATAATCATGTTAAAGAATGATTTTAAAACCAAAATCATATAATGAAAATATTTTAACCTCATTCAGGATTAACAATTGTAGAAATAATCATCTGTACTGCAGTTATTACTGTAGAAAAAGTAGGTAAGCATAGTTCTAAAGCTTTTCTACTGCGATACTTATAACTGACATTAAATGTGCATGCTCAAGAGGTTTTGTACATAACCCCAGCAATAAAAGAATTCAAAATTACTTAGTACAGCAAAAAAAATTTTTTAATATAATTTTCATTTTTAAGTGTTTAAATAATTTATAGATTTTGGATCGAAAAAGTGAATTCAGCCATTAAAATTGGTCTAAGGTTTAACCTCAATTACAGAGAGAAAGAGAGACGAAGAGGAAGATGGAGAGGAAGGAACAAAGAATTGCGGATAGAGAAAGTGAAAGATAGTGAGCTCACTCTCACTCCCTCCCTTCTCTCTCCCTCTCCCTTTCTCTCTCTCTCTCTCTCTCTCTATTTCTCCCATTGATAATTATATATTTTTGATACTTAATTTATTATAAAACGGAGAGGGATGAGGATGTGATGGGGAGCGATAAAGAGAGGAAGGAGTGAGCAAGAGTAGGAGAATGAGAGGGCTGGGAAGAGGGACAGCGAGGAAGAGAGAATTAGAAAGAGAGAGCTCGAAAGAAAGTGGGAGATGAAGAGAGCGAGACAGAGAGTGAAAACGGAAGAGGCGGAGAGGAAATGGGAGAGAAAGAGGGAGAAAGAAAGAGAGAGGAAGAGGGATGGAGAGCGACATAAAGAGAGAAAGAGAGTTAGTTCCCTGTCTCTTCCTTGCTCGCTCTCCCGCCTCCTCTCCCTCCCTCTCCCTCACTCTCGCTCTCTCATTGATAATTAGATATTTTTGATTTTTAATTTATGATAAAACGGACAGGGTCATAAGGAGGTGATGGAAAGGGATAAACAGAGGAAGGAGTGATGGTGGGAGGGAGGAAGATTGGGTTGGGAAAAGGGAGAGGGAGGAAGAGGAATTCCAAACAGAGAGCTCAAGAGAGAGTGGGAGAAAATAGGGGAGTGAAAGAGAGGAAGAGGGATGGAGAAAGAGAGAAAGAGAGCCAGTTCTGTCTTTCTCTACGTTTCTTCCACGTTCTCTCTCCCCCTACCTCCCCCTACCACCCCCTATAACCCTCTCTCTCTCCCAATCTTTCTCTGCGTCGTCCACACACTCCCTCTCGCACACTCTCCCTACCTGGTCCCCTCGCACTCTTTCTCCCTCTCCCACTCACTCTCTCGCTCTTCTGTCCTCCTCTCCCTCTTTCTCCCACACCCTCTCCCTCACACACCCTTCCTCTCCCACCCGCCTCTTTCCCTCCCTCTCGCTCGCGCTCTCACCCTCCCTTCTCCTCCCACACTCACCCTCACTCTCCGCCTTCTCATACTCTCTTTCTCACGCTGCCTCTTTAACTCTCTCTCCCTCCCTCCCCCTTCCTCTCTCATTCTCGCTCCTTCTTCCACTCTTTCTCCCTCTCCCTCTCTCTCTCTCTCTCTCTCTCTCTCTCTCTCTCTCTCTCTTCTTGATAATTATATATTTTTCTATGTTTTATAAGACGAAGAACGTGGAGGATGTGATGGATAGGCATGAAGAAAAGAAATAGTGGGCGGGAGTTGGAGGAAGAGAGTATTCAGAAAAGGGAGAGGGAAGGATATAGGATTGGGGGAGAGAGAGCTCGAGAGCTCGAGAGAGAGTGGCAGAAGAACGGGAAGCGAAAGAGATCGAGGGTTGGTGAGATAGCGGAAGAGAGTGTTCCCCCCTCCGTCCTTTTCCCCTACCACCTGCTCCCACCCTCTCTCTCACTCCATCTCCCCCTCTCTCTCGCCAATTCCCTCTCCCACTCTCTCTCCCTTCCTCCATCCATCTCTCTCTCCCTTCTCTCCTTTATAGATAATTATATATTTTTGATTCTTTATTTATTATAAAATAAAACGGAGAGGGAGCAAGATGTGATAGAGAGGGATGGAGAGGAATGTGTAAGCGAAAGTTTATAGTTGAGAGGGTTGGGAAGAGGGAGAGAGAGGTAGAGAAAATTAGGGAGGGGGACCTCGAGAGAGAGAGAGAGAGTGGAAGAGGAAGAGGGCAAGAGTGAAAGACAAGGGATGTAGAGAGAGAGCGAAAGATGTGATAGAGAGGGATGGAGAGGAATGTGTAAGCGAAAGTTTATAGTTGAGAGGGTTGGGAAGAGGGAGAGAGAGGTAGAGAAAATTAGGGAGGGGGACCTCGAGAGAGAGAGAGAGAGTGGAAGAGGAAGAGGGCAAGAGTGAAAGACAAGGGATGTAGAGAGAGAGCGAAAGAGTGATTTTTCTCTCTATGTCTCTTCCTTGCTCTTCTTCCCTCTCCTCCCACCCTATCACCAGCTCTCCCCTCTCCCACTCTCATACTCTTTCCCCCTCTTTCTCTCCCCCTTTCTCTCTCTCTCACTCTAATCCCTCTCCGCTCTCTTTTCCCCTCTCCCATTCTCTCCCTCTCCCATTCTCTCTCCCTCTCCAACTTTCACTCTCCCTCTCTCTTGCTCGCACGCTCTCTCCACTTTTTCTCTCTCATTGATAATTATATATTATTGTCTTCAATTTATTATAAAACGTGGAGGGATAAGGATGTGATCGAGAGGGATGAAGAGCGGAAGAAGTGAGCGAGAATCGGAGGAAGAGCGGGTTGAGAAAAGGAAGGGAGAACGAGAAAATTGTAGAGAGAGGGCTTGAGAGAGAGTGGAAGAAAAGGGGTAAGGAGAGGAAGAGGGATGGAGAAAGAGCGAAAGAGGGTGCATTCTCTCTTTCTTTGTCTCCTTCCTTTCTCTTTCTCCCTGTCGCTCCCTTTCCCACCCCTCTCGCTCTGTCTACCACACTCTCCCTCTCTCTTTCTCGCTTCCACTCTCTCTCCTTTCCTACTCTCTCTCTCTCTCTCTCTCTCTCTCTCTCTCTCTCTCTCTCTCTCTCTCTCCATTCCCCTCTCTCTCTTTTCTTTCTCTTATTGATAATTATATATTTTTAATTCTTTATTTATTATAAAACGGAGAGGGAAGAGGTTGTGATGGAGAGGGACGAAGATCGGAAGGAGTAAGCGGGAGTTGATGGAAGAGAGGGTTGGGAAGAGAGCGAGGAAGAGAGAATCGAGGAGACAGACCTCGAGAGAGTGGGAGAGGAAGAGGGAAGGAGAGAGCGAGAGGAAGAGTGATGGAGAGGAACAAACGAGAGTGAATTCTCTCTTTCTTTTTCACTGTTTCTTCCTTGCTCTCTCTCTCCCTCTCTCTCTCTCTCTCTCTTTATTTATAGCATCATGGTATTTTACGTGATGCGTGTCGTTATGCGAGATCCGTGATGCGTTATGGTACATATTCCATCACACTGGAAATAAAAAGAGCGAGAGAGGTAGCGGGAGCGAAAGAGACACCTCTCTTTCGCTTCCTCTTTCCCATCCTCTCTACCGTTCATCTAATCACTCCCTCACTCTATTCCTCTCCCTCCTTCTTCCCCTTCTCACCCTTCTTCCCTCCTCCCACTCGCCCTCCAACTACATTCAGCACCCCCTTTCCTCTCATCCTCACCCCCACCTCACCCCTCCCGCACCACAATCCTTGCTTCATCACTCTCCATCCTCCCAACCCTCTCTTCCTCCCACACTCTCTCACTCCTCCCTCTCTAAACCACTCTCCCTTACATTTCCCTCGCTCCCTTTTTCGCTCGGTTTTATAATAAATTAAGAATAAAAACATATAATTATCAATGTAATTAAATATCATATAATCATAAAAATTATATTTCCTGAATTTATAATTTTAATTCTTCAAAGATTTTTTCTTGTTATTGTTCGATTATAGCTCTTAATTTTGCTTATATGTAGGTATATCTAGTATTGCCTTCAATAGTTATCAAATGAACCGCAAAAGATGTCTTAGTATAAACCATATATCTAATTTACATTTTACCCACTATCTAGAAGGACATGTACCCTAACGCATCATGGATCAGGCGTCACGATACGCATCACGAAAAATACCATCATACTACAAATAAAAATACAGAAAGGGAGAGAGCAAGGAAGAGAAAGAAAGAGAAGAGAGAATACACCCTCTTTCGCTCTCTCTGCCTCTCTCTCTATCCCACTTCATTTTCCACTCTCTCTCGAGATCTCTTTTCTCAATTCTCTCTTAATCGCTCTCCCTCTTCCTAACCCTCTCTTCCATTAATTTCCGCTTACTCCTACCTCTCTTCATCCCTCTTCATCACATCCTCCTCCCTCTCCGTTTTATAATAACTAAAGAATAAAAAATATATAATTATTAATGAGAGAGAGAGAGAGGTGAGAGAGGGGGGAGGGAGGTAGGGAGAGGGCGAGAGTAAGAGAGCGATGGGAGGAAGAGAGAGTAAGAGAGTGAGTGAGAGAGTGGAAGAGGGAGGAAGAGGGAGGGATCCCTCTCCATCATATCCTTGTCCCTCCCCGCTTTATAATAAAGAATCAAAAATATATAATTATCAATAAGAGAGTGTCGGGAGAGCGAGAAAGAGGGAGGGATAGAGGCTGAGAGGGAGAAGGTGATGGAGAGAGTGTAAGAGAGAGTGAGAGAGAGGAATAGGAAGAAAGAGGGAGGCAGAAGCACAAAAAGAGTGTGAGTGGGAGAGGGAGGAAGAGGGAGAGAGGGCAAGGAAGAGAAAGAGAGAACTCACTCTCTTCCGCTCTCTCTCTTTCCATCCGTCTCCCTCTCTTTCTCTCCCCCTTCTCCTCCCACTCTCTCTCGAGCTCTCTCTTCCCAATTCTCTCTTCATTCCTCTCACTTCTCTCAACTCACCCTTCCACCAGCTCCCGCACACTACTTTCTTTCTTTAACCCTCTACATCACATCCTCCTCCCTCTTCGTTTTATAATAAATTGAAAAAGAAAAATATATAATTATCAATGAGAGAGATAGAGTGGGAGCGGGAGACACAGTGGGAGAGGGGGCGGAAAGAGTGGGAGAGGAAGAGGGTGGAAGGGACAGGAAGAAGAGAGTTGAAGAGGGAGAGTGGGCGGTGAGGGGCAGGGAGGGACAGGATAAGAAGGGAGGGGGAAAGAGAGAGTGGAAGAGGGAGAGAGTAGGAGTGGGAGAGGGACAACGAGTGGGAGAGTGAGAGAGGAAGGGAGAGGGAGAGAGAGCACGAAAGAGAAAGAGAGAACTCGCTCCCTTTCGCTCTTTCTTCATCCCCCTTCTTCTCCTTCTCGCTCCCTTCTTCTGCTCTCTCTCGAGATCTCTCCCCCAATTCTCTCTTGCTCCCTCCCTTTTCTCAACCCTCTCTCCCTGCAACGCCCGCTCACTTGTTCCTCTCTTCATCCCTCTCTATCACACCCTCCTCCCTCTTCGTCTTATAATAAATTGAACATCAAAAATATAAATTATCAATGAGCGAGAGGAAGGGGAGAGGGCAAGCAAGCAAGTCAGAGAGAGGGGGAAGAGAGTGGGAGAGAGAGTGGAAGAGAGTGAAAGAGTGAGAAAGGGAGAGAGAGTTAGAGAGGGAGAGAGACTGGTACAGGCAGACGGATTGGACAGAGTGGAGAGCGAGGGGGAAGGAGAGGGTGGCGAGGGGTGGGGAGGGAGAGAGACGGGAGAGCGAGGGAGAAGGAGAGGGTGGGAAGGGGAGCGTGAGAGGGAAAGGGGGAGAGTGCATGAGAGGGAGTGGTGAGGAAGACGGAGAGTGGGAGAGGGAGCGAGAGCGTGAAAGAACCAGAGAGAAAGGGGAAAGTCACTCTCTTTCACTGTTTCTCCATCTCCCTTCTTCCCTTTCTCTTCCCCTTTATCACCCACTCTCTCTCGACATCTCTGTTCGCAATTCTCCTTCTTCCCTCTCTTTTCCTCAACCCTTTCTTCCTCCGAGTCCCACACACTTACTCCTTTCTTCATCCCTTTCCATCACATCCTCACTATACGTTTTATAATAAATTAAGAATGAAAAATATATAATTATCAATGAGAGAGAGAAAGTAGGCGAGCGATAGAGAGAGAAAGAGAACTTACTCTTTTTCGCGCCCTCTCCTTAATTCTCTCTTTCTCCCTCTCCCTCTTCTCAACCCAAACTTCCTCCTACTGCCCATCACTCTTTTCTCTGTTCATCCCTCCATCACATTCTCATCCCTCTCCGTTTTATAATAAATTAATAATCCAAAATATATAATTATGAATGAGAGAATGAGAGCAGGGAGAGATAGAGAGAGAGGAGAGGAAGAGGAAGATGGCGGAAGGGAGGGTGATGGGGAGGGAGAGCGAGCAAAAATGAGACAGAGAACTAATTCTCTAGTCTCGCTCTAGGCAAAACAAAATATATTAATAATGTGTTACGCATTGGAGATGAGGGGAATAGTATGAAACTGTCAGGAATACGGAAGCAGATAGACGAAAATTTGGAGGATAGATTCACCTGCTACATACACCAAAAGTCTCGGTCGGAAACGAAGTAATTACTCAAGTAGGTCGCAGGACCACCTTCATTCAACCGCACCATCGCCGTCGTTTCCCCGTCCTGTTCACCTGGATGATCCTTCGGAAAGTACTAGCTACTTCGGCTACCCCCGAGGGGAGTAAAATCAAATGAAGGCGTGTTGTCATGTGCAGGAGCTCTTCGCCCTAGGCAGAACAAAATATATTAATATTGTGTCAAACGTTAGGGATAAGGAAAGCAGTATCAAACTGCCAGGAATAAGGCAGTAGATAGACGAAAATTTGGAGGATAGATTCACCCGCTACATACACCAAAAGTCCCGGTCGGAAGCGAAGTACTTGCTCAAGTAGATCGCAGGATCGTCAACTTCATTCAACTGCATCATCGCCGTCGTTTCCCCGTCCTGTTCACCTCGATGATCCTTCGGGAAGTACTAGCTACGTCGGTCACCCCCGAGGGGTATAAAATCAAATGAAGGCGTGTTGTCATCTGCAGGAGCTCTTTGCCCTAGGCAGAACAAAATATATTAATAATGTGTCAAACGTTAGGGATGAGGAGAGCAATATCATATTGCCAGGAATAAGGGAGCAAGCAGATGGAAATTTGGAGGATAGCTTTATGTATACTACGTACATAATAAAATCCCAGTCAGAAGCAAAGTACTTACTCTAGTAAATCTCAGGACTGTGGACTGCACCATCGTTGTCACTTCTCCACCGTAGAGGCAATATCCTGATGTCGAAAGGTTGTCTAGTCACACTAACCATCTTTTTAGGGTTTAGATCTGCCGAATCACTGATCATTCAGTGGCATCATTTAGTCCTACTCTACACTTGCTCTGAGAAAATAAAAGAAACAAGAATTAATTTTATGGAATCAAAAAATAATTGAAAAGATAATGCAATCCATATTTCTTAAAAACTTTATTATTGATCTTTCAAAACTTCAGATGAAATTCTCAGTGTGTTAATGTCAGATTTTTCCTTTCTGTAAATTGATTGGATTTATAGGAAAAAAAAAATTTCTAGCAGTTCTTGTATAGTAATACTGCTTATCTATTTCTATTTATACAATAAAATTTACTTTTGGTGTAAATATATTTTTTTGCAGCACAAAAAGTAGAAAATGGAAAACAAATATGAATATCATACAAATTTTTTCACTTTTTTTAAATTAGAATGGCTGCAGCTTTTTTCTGGGAAGGCATTAGAATTTATAACTTTGCATAAGTTTATGGTGAGGTTTACCTACAACCTCTGCAAGTTTCAAGAAAATTGGAGTTCCGAAACCCTGAGCCTCTCATAATCAACCACACCCTCTTAAAGTGAACATTAAACGCAATGCATATTTCAAACATGCTTACCCGATCTGGTAAACAGGCTCACCCTGTACTGTCACTGCAGCATAAGCACAGAGCAGTCGAGAGTCGGGAATGACATGTGCGCTTCAGCGTGTTATCTCAGTGGCGGAGACGGCGTGCATCTCGGTGCATTATCCAGCGCGGTAGTATGGGCCTACGGTCGCGAGCTCTGCTCTGCTCCTACATGACGACTCATGTCCTGTTCGTGCGAGCGCCAGCTGGCCGTGGCTGGGCCATATCAGTACCGCTGCGGCTCTTCTCTGCTGTCGCACCCCCTTTATTCTCAGTTACACTCGCGCTTGCACTCGGTGTCTCTGACATCTCCGTGCAGCCGGCGCCACGACAGGAGACGTGTAGCTCACGCTTGTTACCACGGGATGGTGCGCTGCTCGGTTCGCACTACTGCACGGTTTCGAGCCCGGCGTAAACACTCGCGTTGGCGTGAGCGCGGTCGATCCCACGCTACAGTAAGGCCCTTGGGGCTCGGCGCGAACCGTCGCTCGCGATACAACTGGCACAAACACTATTAAAGAGCGAGTCCACATAAGAGGCCTAGTCCTAGTATACCTATTATACCTATAGCGGTGCTGCGGCCAGAGTTGAGAGGTTATAGCTCTAAACACATAAGCGCGTTTGCTCGCGTTTGGCTGCGATCAGCTGCGGTCGGCCGCGGTAAGAGCGCACGTACTCGCTTCTCTCATTGGTTGGAAGCGGGTTCAGCGGACATGCACGCCTACTACGACCAATGAGAGAAGCGAGTGCGTGCGCTCTTACCGCAGTCGACCGCAGCCAAACTCGAACAAACGCGCTTATGTCTCTAGGGTCTACTACTTATACGAGAATATGAGCCACGAGAGCGGTGGCGGCCTGTTAGGTGAGCGAGTGGGCGGGCTTCTTCTTCTTCTTTCGGCCCTAGACACATAAGCTCGTTTGCTCGCGTTTGACCGCGGCCGACCGCGGGCGACCGCGGCCGAACGCGAGCAAACGCGGTTATGTTTCTAGCGACTCTAGGGCCATCCTTTCTAGTGGCGCTGGTGTGACTACGGTATTGTAGCCAATTCCTTACCGGCCATCAACAGGCAGTGCGCATGCGCGCGATGTGGCGGGTCGTTTAAGATGCTTGATTTCTGAAAGTAAAAATACGAGGGTGCCGCAGCTCACCCCCTTTGCAGGGTGTGAGCAGCGGCGCTCTCGATGATAAACCACCCTCGGCTCTCTCCGGGGGCAGGGTAGCGCCGGATGTTTTATAGGAGAGGGCAGGAATGTGAAAACCGAGCGTGAGTATGGATCGGGAGGTATAGTGCGAGTGCTAGGGCTTTGTAGGAAAGCCGTTAAAGGCGAATTTCGCAGCTTTTTAGGGACTGTCCACATAACGTCTCGTGTACCTTGTCTTTTGTCTCATGTATCAAGCGTGAAAAAAATCGTTGTCCGCAATCTTAATAATTTTTAATCTATGGTCATTTTTTCTGTATAGTTTTCTATTGCCATAAACTATAAATGTATAAGAATTCGGACAACGATTTTTTTCGCGCTTGAGACATGAGACAAGAGACAAGGCACATGAGACGCTATGTGGATAGTCCCTTAAGAGCTCGGACACTTAAAAAGGAACAGATAAAAAGAACAAGAATTGCATGGGTTTCTATATCCCTACTGAAAAATCTCACGTGAGATCTCAAGTGAGAACTAACATGATTTCTCACGTGAGATCTCACGCCAAAATCTCATCTGAAATTCTGGTCCGCGAGCTGCTAAAATTCCTTTAATGATAAAAAATCAGTTTCTGGGAATTAGGAACCGCCTATTAGGTTACGCCAATCCCCAGATAAGTTCAAAAATCGACGTTTTGAAGCGTTTTAGTCATTTTTTACATTTTTAGAAATTGTACACATGAGATCTCATGTGAGATCTCACGTGAGATCTCACGTGAGATCTCACGTGGAATCTCATGTTTCAAATTTTTCACGTGAAATCTCACGTGAGATCTCACGTGAGATCTCATGTGTAAAATTTCTAAAAATCTAAAAAAAAGACTAAATCGCTTCAAAACATAGATTTTTGAACTTATCTGGGGGGTGGCGTAACCTAATAGGCGACTCGTAATTCTCAGAAACTGATTTTTTATCATTAAAGGGATTTTAGCAGCTCGCGGACCAGAATTTCAGATGAGATTTTGGCTTGAGATCTCACGTGAGATTTTTCAGTAGGGATCTATATATACATCTTGTTCCTTCTGTATCTCGCTGTTCCTCATATATATAGATATAGAAATCCATGTACTTCTTGTTCTTTTTGTCTATTCCTTTTTAAGAGTCCGAGCCCTAAGAAGCCGCAT
Source organism: Torymus aiolomorphi (assembly GCA_036365515.1). Classification (NCBI taxonomy): domain Eukaryota; kingdom Metazoa; phylum Arthropoda; class Insecta; order Hymenoptera; family Torymidae; genus Torymus; species Torymus aiolomorphi. Next base: position 224,525,659 of record CM070874.1, on the reverse strand, counting down.
ATGAGTGAAATGAGGTTTGGTTTAGGATCGTGCAAGAACTCTAATATGATGTGAGCGGGCAGGCGCACTGTGCAGTCCTCGTAGGCTATCGAGCAACACGGCAACACCGCTCGACGATTCCGAGCTCTGTGGCTCTAGCGCGTGCTTTCACATGAGGGTCTATAGTCACATAAGTGCGGTGCTGAGCATTTTTGGCCGTACTGTGCTGCACAGCGCAGTTATCACAGCATTTACTGGTAAAGAAGTTTGGAATTGTTTGTCTTTTAATCTAGGAATGTAAAATTAAATACAAAAACTACAAATAATAATTATAATTAATAGCAAATAAAAATTCATTTATTGTTAATTATTGTTTTCATTTATTATTGTTAATTTAAATTTTTTTTATTTAATTTTACATTTCTTAATTGTGACCAGCGATTCAAAACTTCTTTACCAGTATTTATATTATTTCAGACATAAGTGAACCATAGATTCAAACAAATGACTGATAATAATAATTTATAAGGATTAATAATAATAATAAATATAAATCAAAATATAAACCTGATTTTCAGGTGAATATCAGCTGATAATCAGTTGAGCTTTTTCAGTAGGGAGGCAAGGAGAATAATCCATGGCAGCAGCAATAACTGTATTGCTGAAATTTAATTGCAATAACCTCTTGATGGCCTTTCTGGCATTCCCCTATGTTCCAGCAGTCTCTCTGTATTTCCTAGTAATGAACTCTTGGAAAGATACTTACTATACCTAGCATCTTCTTTGGAACACGGTTGTGTACAAGTCAACCAAGCCTATATGGACCTGGAAGCCAGCAAGTCACTACTAAAATGAAAAACGTAGTTATAGTAATCATCGAGAACAATAGAAGCTTGAAATACTACTGAACCCTTACTTGCCAGACTTCTCTGGAGCGACGTGCTTGACAAAGGGTACTTGGGGTGTGCTACATCCAATGTGTCAAACAGCACCAACAGCACTACAGCAGGGATCAGGTGTACCAAGACCATACCAACAACCATTGCTGCCGAGTAGTTATCAAATCTAAAAACACAATTATTATTAGATATATTTTTTATTTTTTATAAAACAAATCAAAATTTGCAGCAATTTTAAAGTTTAAAGAAAGCCGTCCATTATGAGGGTGATCAGCATGCAGATCATACCCATGGTGCCATATTCAATGATCACACACTTAGTCGTTTTACTTGAGCACATGTTACTGCTGCTCTTGCTCCTGCTGCTTTTTCTAGAAGAAAATCAAAACAGATTAGCATTAGCAACCACGGCCATTCTTTAATATCCACCCACATGTGCTTAATATAAAAGCGACCTGTCAGATTTAACAGGGATACTTACATATCTGCAATATTTATTTTGAACATGTCTGCAAATTCTGACAGGTGACTTTGATTTTCATTTAAAGTTTTACACTGTAGAGACTATATTTAAACATTCTCCTATGCAAATGTGAAATCCAGTATAGTGTGAGTGTGCCTTCACCAGATCTTATCAGGCATGATATCAATGTGCATGGCATTTAATATTTACTTTAAGAAGACATAGGTAAGCAACAAATCTGTGGGAGTGTGTAAACATTATGGAAATATTATTATAACCTCTATAAGTCAGTTTCAGTGTAGTACGAAGAGGACATATCATTATTCAAAAACTAAAATCATAATTTGTTTTCTATAATGCTGATCTGTTATGGTAGTGGGTTTCCACAATTTTCCCACACTTTTACAGATTGGATACCCTACCGAAAAAACCCACGTGAGATCTCAGGTGAGAACTCAAATGAGATCTCACGTGAGATCTCACGCCAAAATTTCATCTGAAATTCTGAACCGCGAGCTGCTAAAATTCCTTCAATGATAAAAAATCAGTTCCTGGGAAATAGGAGTCGCCTATAAGGTTACGCCACCCCCCAAGTAAGTTCAAAAATCTACGTTTTGAAGCGTTTTAGCAATTTTTTACATTTTTAGGAATTTTACACATGTGATCTCACGTGGAATCTCGTGTTTCAAATTTCTCACGTGAAATCTCACGTGAGATCTCACATGAGATCTCATGTGTAAAATTTCTAAAAATTTAAAAAATGGCTAAATCGCTTCAAAACATAGATTTTTGAAGTTATCTGGGGGTGGCGTAACCCAATAGGCGACTCCTAATTTCCAGAAACTGATTTTTTATCATTCAATGGATTTTAACAGCTCGCGGACCAGAATTTCAGATGAGATTTTTCAGTAGGGTACTCAATCATGCCACCTTACACGCAATGCATATTGCAAGCATGCCTATAATAGATCAGACAGACACACTCACATAACTGGATCGTATATCTCTACACAGGAAAATCATGCTAAAAGCCATCTGCTTAGATCTAACAGACATATTCGCTATATGCATTACATATATAAGACTTGCTTTGACATGACATAGTTTAAGGGGGTCAGATACTTACAAAATGACGAAAAATCGATTTTTCTTTTTTTAGATATTCCACTAGAAAAACACTAGTAGAATATTTCCCAATTTGTTTCAAGGCATTATTTATTTTTGTTTTAAGGATATACACAAAACATCGATAACGCCTTTCATTTGGTTTTGGTCAAATTACACTTATCCCTTGTTTAGGATATTTATACAATCCTACATTGATTTCTACTAAGTTTTTTTGATTTCTCTGGTCTTAATATACTCGAAATTCTCATTTCAAATATCTATATATACTGTATAAAATCCAACAATAATATTTTAACTATTAATATAGAGATAAAAGATAAATAATGTAATTTATAAACATTTTTGGGATTTTTCACAAAAATAAAGTATTTGAATTTGAAACTTATAGCAGTTAAGTTGGCACCGTAACAACCTGACTTATCGACAGTCACTTATTCCTTTATTGTAATATATGTAGATATATAAAAGTCAGTGCAAGTATCAGTGTAAACATGCACAGCTGTCATTTCACATTCATATAACTACTGTGATATGAGCAGCTTCTGTATACAAAATGTTGATCTTAGTATTCACTTTTTGCGATTATTTGCATTCGTGGACGGATTTTGGAGTAAACATTTAGTGTATAAGATGTGAAGGTATATTGGAAAAGTTATTGAGAGTGTAATATAAGTGTACAGTGACAGTGGAATTGAAGTTTTAGAAATAGCTTTTTAGTACTTGAACTGTTATTGGAAACTTTATTCTTAAAATAACAGGGATCAATACTAAAGAAAATTAAAATCAAATTAAAAACTGAACGATGGGAAGGGTCAACCCTCAAAATAAAACAACTTCACATTCTATCTTCCAACGTTTCACTGAACCATGTTGTCAGCCTCTTCAGGGAACTATTTATTAACAATACAAGCAATATATGTACATTAAAAACATACGGTTATCAAACGCTCTTCAAAATCAAAATGAACAAAAAACATAAACTTACTATCATATCCACGACATCTTAAAAAATATTTTTCTATTGTAGTAACAACTACATTGTGAACAATCCTAACAGTGAGTAACATTGTATGTAAACTAAAAGACTAAATAAGGAAAGATTTGACTAGAATATATAATCATTGCCACAACTGTTACTGCCCGTACATATTATACACACGTAAGCTTACAAGAAACTTAGAAAAGGACAGACGAGGTCCGTAGTCATAGTAACGGGGCATGCGCATTAATCTAAATATATCTCGTTAAAATACTGTTATATCTTGCAAAAATTAATCAGTCTATTATATTGGTAATTCAAAAACTTGGTATCCTCCTGTCTATTGATGGTATGATCATTAATTTTTATATGTAACATTTCTAAAATTCGTCTTTTAGCAAAAATATCTTCTCTGACTATTATAACAGTATTTTTCCAATCGAACACATTGCTATGATATTCAAAGATATGTTTCGGAACAGGCATTAATTTATTATTATTAATATCCATCGAATAATCGATTTTTTCCACAGACTTTTTGTGTTCTTGAATACGGGTTTTTAATGAACGTTTACTTTCGGCAATATATACACTACTACAACTACCGCAATTGAATTTGTAAATAGCTCCCGCCTCTTTCCATTTGCAATTTTTATCTTTGCCTAATTTTATAATATTGTCCATTTGGTTATTTATGAGAGGAACAGAACGAATATTATATTTTTTGAGAAGAAAAAAATATTAAAACTTGAAATTAAAGATTTATTCAATCATATTTATCATATCAAAAATAGACTGAATGCTTTAGTTGTTTTACTAGAAAAATTACATATTGACTATAATGTTATTACAAAATTTAGACAATACACGGAAACAAAAACGTTAAAAATTTATCACAGCTTAAAAGTTAAATTGGAAACGAAACTTATCAGGCTCGTTTCTCAAAAACCTAAGAAAAATAAATTTTGCAATAAAAATAATAGGTTAATTAATTTAGCAAAAAAATCAATACCTCAAGATGTTTTAGATGTAGTGTCCTTGGATCGCAATTTTAATATAAAAACTAAGTTTACAAAACAAAATATTTTGACTACAGTCAAAAATGTTGAACATAGCTTATGTATTAAAGATTTTGCGTATAATAAAGAAGTGAGAGAGATGATCGTTGAAAACATTATAAAACACAATAATAAGAATAATTCCATTTCCAAACATGACATTGAATTGATGAGAATTTTTTCATCGGTCTTACAGTCTTATAAATTAAATTAAAATACTTAATATTTATGGCAGTCAGATTGCCCTTGTTTATAATCACCCCCGCATAATCTGAAATAAAAACTTAATTAAAGCCTGGAAAAAAAGAAAACTTTATTAGCAAAGGACTATCTGACTGCCCCAACCACCAAATTGCCTAATTGCCCAACGTTTCGAGCCCGCTCCGGCTTCTCCTCAGGGACTGAAATGAAACCCGCGATACACCTCCTTATATACCCATACCCACTTATTTCCTCTTACCCCCACCACCATCCACCTTTCCCTCTCCAACTTTCCATTCTCACTTAAATTAATAAAGAATGATAAATGGTATCTAATTTACTTGACCCTATCATTAAATTTACATTATTCCGATTCCTTAGAATGTGAATACTTTCAAGGCTTTCCCTCTTATATTTATTCTTAATCCCTTGTTCCAAAATATCCACACTCCCAAAATCGAAAGAATGCAAACTTTTTAAACAATGTTCTTTCAAACCCGATTTAAAATTTGTACTACGTAAACTATATTGATGTTCATATAATCTCTTCTTCAAATATCACCGTTTGACCAATATAACATCCATTACAATCCCTACAATTAATTTTATAAACTACTCCCGATTTTAAACCTTTATCATCCTTGTCTTTACAATTACTAAATAAACTTTCTAAATTATTATCGTTTCTAAAGAAAACTTGAATATTATGTTTATTAAAAACCCTTCTAATCCTTTCCGACAAACCTCTAACATATGGTAAACTAAAATATGCGTTCTTTCCATTTCTATTCCTTGTTTGATTATCTGCCCGCTTCTTTAATCTACCACTATAAATTTCCCACACTCTCTGATCTATCATTTTATCAATAAATTTTACCTGATAACTATTCTTAATAAATGTTTCTCTAACTAAATTTAAATTCTTTTTCCTAAAATCTTTATGTGACAATTTAATCGCTATGTCAGTGACACCTTTGATCACATCTGTCTTGTTTCCGAATTGGTGGTGAGAATCAAAATTTAAAAATCTACCTCACCATGTAGGTTTTCTATACCAATCTAATTTCACTCTATTATTATTAACTCTAATGACTCTAATATCTAAAAAACTCAATTGATTATCTGACTCGACCTCTTTTGTCAATTTAATTTTGTCATGGATAGAATTAAACACATCCACCATATCATCCACAAAACATTCTGGTACAACTGCAAAAATGTAATCAACATATCTTTTAAAAATAATTGGCTGAAAAACCAACTTAGACAAAGCAACACTTTCCAATTTTTCCATTACTAAATTCGCTATAACAGGTAGCAAAGGTGATCCCATTGGACAACCATATCTTTGCTCATATAAACTATTATCAAAAGAAAAAATTGTGTTTTTAAAACCCATATTAAGTGCCTTTACAAATTCATCTTTTGTTAAACTAGTATGTTCTTTAATTTCAGACCATTTATCTTGTATAATATCATTTAACAACTCTAGAGGTATATTTGTAAACAAAGACACTACATCCTATGATCATTCGGAATAACAATATCTTTCATTATATCAAAAAACTCCAACTATCTTTAATATAGGAATTTGTTTTACCCACTATCTTGAACAATATATTAGACAAAAAACTCGCCAGTCTATAAGTCGGAAAATTTATCGATGATATTATTATTCTATATGTCAACTGTTCTTTGTGAATCTTAGGAAGCCCATAACATTTAGCTACAGTGCCATTTTCACTTTGCTAATAAAGTTATTTTTTTTTCCATGTTTTAATTAAGTTTTTATTTCAGATTCTACGGGGGTGATTATAAACAAGGGCAATCTGACATAAATATTAAGTATTTTAATTTAATTTATAAGACTGTAAGACCGATGGAAAAATTCTCATCTTTTGATAGTAAGTTGCAGTCGACATAAGTAATATTTTTAATGATGACATTGAATTTTCTAAAAAAGTTAAGACTACAAAACATTTTCTGAAAGAACATACGAATATATTGCTTCCTCATACAGGAAGCTTTGTAACGGTGAAAAAAATTTTCGAAAAAAAATATTCAAAAAGATGTTTTAAGGCGATATATGTGTATATTAGTTGATTTTGATAATTTTTGTTTTCGTGTGTGTGTGTGTGTGTGTGTGCGTGTGCGTGTGTGTGTGCGTGTGCGTGCGTGTGTGTGTGTGTATGTGTGTGTAAACTCTTCATATCTCCGAAACGAATCAACTTATTTTCGTCGGGTAAAGCTTATTCTCTTCGTCTCGCGGGAAAAGAAAGATACCCTGATGGATTTGAGTTTTTATTGATTTTTTTTGTTTTATAACCAAAAAACGGTTTTCAATTTTTAGTCTTTTTGATTTTTTCATATCTTAGAGCCATTATTACATAATATAATAATCTTTTCTTGAAAGGTATTTAAATTACCTATATTTTCTTTTTTCTAAATTTAAAATATCTTCACTCTATCATTTGTTATTAAGGAAAACTTTTTTATATTTCATAAATTAATTTCTCAAAAAATTATTTATTTATCGACTTGAAATAAATAACTAGTTATTACACTAATTGAAGACTACGGGTGGTTAAAATTTCAAGAGATTATCTTCATTTCTTTTTTGGAAGAAAAAATGATTTTCCAGAAACGAATTTTGAATTTTTAGTTTTTCTGATTTTTTCATATCTTACAGCCATTATTACATAATATAATAAACTTTTCCTGCAAGGTATTTAAATTACCTATATTTTCCTTTTCTAAAATTGAAAATATCTTCCCTCTGTCATTTATTATTGAGGAAAACCTTTTTATATTTCATAAATTAATTTCTCAAAAAATATTTTATTTATCGACTTGAAATTTTAACCAGTTATTACACTAATTGAACCATTGAATATATTTCGTTAAAATTTCAAGAGATTATCTTCATTTGTTTTTTAGAAAAGAATTATTTTATAAAAAATTTTCGTTTTCGTTGTCGCACGATAACTAGAGCAAAAATTATCCAATCGTTCTGAAATTTGGCACAGATGTAGCTTTTATATATCTTCAGATCGAGTTCGTTGCCCAAAAAAATCGGTCCATTACGAAAAAAAATATTTGAGGTTAAAAATTTTTTAAAAAAATTTTCGAATGGCGAAAAAGGGAATACTCGATTTATCGACTTGAAATTTTAACCACTTATTACACTCATTGAAGACTATATGTTTTTCAAATTTCAAGAGATTATCTTCATTGGTTTTTTAGAAACAAATCATTTTAGAAAAAATTTGCGTTTTAATTGTCGCACGATAAGAAGTGCAAAACAGGAGCACTTTCGATGATCAATTTCAAACTTTTATAACTTTGGATGGAATCGATATTTTTTATTCTTTAAAAACGCAAATGAAAGCTCATTTTCTCTAGTTTTATTTTCTCTACTTGAAATTATATTTCAGACTTTCTAAAGTTTAATAGTTACCATTTTTAGAGAAGATTTTTTTCAACACTTTCTTCGAAATAAAGCTAAAAGTTTCCAGAATTTTATTTTTTTTAGCGTTAGGGTTTAATATTGCAGCTTTCTTCATATTTGTATATCCAAAAACACATACCACAGTTTTATCTGAATCCGGACCCATGACCCTGTCCTTGGCAGTCTAACCGTACAAGATAAAGTATTAAATTTTAAATATTAGAAGTAAAAATTAATTAAAGGGATCAACAAATTAAGTTTGAGGAAGCTACGTGCCAATGAATTGGCAGCGGTTTCATTCATTCATACTTTTATAACTTTGGATGGAATCGATATTTTTTATTCTTTAAAAACGCAAATGAAAGCTCATTTTCTCTAGTTTTATTTTCTCTACTTGAAATTATATTTCAGACTTTCTAAAGTTTAATAGTTACCATTTTTAGAGAAGATTTTTTTCAACACTTTCTTCGAAATAAAGCTAAAAGTTTCCAGAATTTTATTTTTTTTAGCGTTAGGGTTTAATATTGCAGCTTTCTTCATATTTGTATATCCAAAAACATATACCACAGTTTTATCTGAATCCGGACCCATGACCCTGTCCTTGGCAGTCTAACCGTACAAGATAAAGTATTAAATTTTAAATATTAGAAGTAAAAATTAATTAAAGGGATCAACAAATTAAGTTTGAGGAAGCTACGTGCCAATGAATTGGCAGCGATTTTTTTACATGTGCATACAAGGATAATGTTAAAACATTTTCAGTGATAAAAATACTTATAAAATTATTAACAAAAATCCGCTTTCTTCTCTACAGAAAAAAGTCCATGAGTTACTCGCTTATCTTAATGATAATGATTTTTTGGAAAAGAAAAATAATAACATCCATAAAGAAGGGACACCGTTAAGACCTATTATTTCGTCTACTAATATCCCAGTTCATCTTCTGGCCAAAATTCTAAATAGTAATCTTTCCTTCATCATAAAAAAGCCCGATTCACACGTTGACAATAATTTTCAATTGCAATAGAAGATATCAAACTTAAATATTCCATCTGATTATATACTACTGTCTCTAGATGGTGCCTCGTTATTTTCCAATGTTCCATGCTAGTTAGTCATTAATAGTCTAGATATTCTCAAATAAACAAACGTTCTAAAATTCCATATGTACATATCATAGAATTGGTTAAATTCCTTTTTAACAATACTTTTTTTCAATTGAATGATAAAATTTACAAACAAATATTTGGTAGCCCCATGGGTTCACCGATTTCACCAATTTTTGCCGATCTAGTAATGGAAGATTTAGAAGTTCATTGTTTAAAACAATTAAAAGATACTGTGAATTACATTGCATTATTCTATTTTCGCTATGTGGATGATACCATAATGTGCATAAAAAAAGAATTTTTACAACCTACTCTAGATATATTCAATAGTTATAACTCACATCTACAATTTACTCATGAGGTTGAAGTTAACAATAGTATAAACTTTTTAGATTTAAAGCTTATAAAGAATAACGGCAGAATTATTACTAATTGGTTTCAAAAGAAAAATAGTTCAGGTAGAATATTAAATTTTCATTCCGACCACTCGATACAGCATAAACGTAATATTGTGTCTAATTTATTTGATACGGCTATTTTACTTTCTCGTGTTTCTTTTCATAATCAAAATATTGACATTGTAAAAAACATTTTAATGAATAATAATTATCCAACTGAATTTATAAATTCTTGCATTTCAAATAGAGTTCGCTATCGTAAATTTAAGAATATAAGTATTAATAAAGCCACTAATAATTCGGCTGAGCCGACCTTGACATTATCCTTGCCTTTTGTAGAAAAATTTTATTATACATGAGCAAAACTTCTCAAAAAATATAATAGTCGTTGTGTTCCTCTCATAAATAACAAAATGGACAATATTATAAAATTAGGCAAAGATAAAAATTGCAAATGGAAAGAGAAGGGAGTTATTTACAAATTCAATTGCGGTAGTTGTAGTAGTGTATATATTGGCGAAAGTAAACGTTCATTAAAAACCCGTATTCAAGAACACAAAAAGTCTGTGGAAAAAATCGATTATTCGACAGATATTAATAATAATAAATTAATGCCTGTTCCGAAATATATCTTTGAAAATCCTAGCAATGTGTTTGATTGGGAAAATACTGTTATAATAGACAGAGAGCATATTTTTGCTAAAAGAGGAATTTTAGAAATGTTACATATAAAAATTAATGATCATACCATCAATAGACAGGAGGATACCAAGTTTTTGAATTTATAATATAATAGACTGATTAATTTTTGCAAGATATAACAGTATTTTCACGAGATATATTTAGATTAATGTGCATGCCCCGTTACTATGATTACGGACTTCTCTGTCCTTCTCTAAGTTTCTTGTAAGCTTACGTATGTATAATATGTACGGGCAGTAACAGTTGTGGCAATGACTACATATTCTAGTCAAATCTTTCCTTATTTAGTCTTTTAGTTTACATACAATGTTACTCACTGTTATTGTTGACAATGTAGTTGTTACTACAACAGAAACATATTTTTTAACATGTCGTAGATATTATAGTAAGTTTATGTTTTTTGTTCATTTTGATTTTGAAAAGCGTTTGATAACCGTATGTTTTTAATGTACATATATTGCTTGTATTGTTAATAAACAGTTCCCTGAAGAGGCTGACAACATGGTTCAGCGAAACGTTGGAAGATAGAATGTGAAATTGTTTTATTTTGAGGGTTGACCCTTCCCATCGTTCAATTTTTAATTTGATTCCAATAATGGAGGATAGTCAGAATAACTATGTTAAAGAAAATTAAATTAAGTCCATACTGACTCTTACAAAAGAAAATTTAGTTTATAGATTCAAATCAATTTGGAAAGGAAGCGAAAGATCTGCTATTGTGTAGAAAAATATTATGGAACCTTTGCTTCTGCCAGAAAGCTACCATCATTAACCAACGACTGAATCTCAATATGATATAATTGTCATTTTATTTACTATATATATATCATATATCTCTCTATATTATATAGTCGTAAGCGTTATTTGTGTCACGCAGACCCCCCTCGTCCCCCTCGCCTCCCCTCAGCGCCCCTCAGCCCCCCTCAGCCCCCCGTTAACCCCCTTCAGACCTCCTCGTGATCCCCTCAAACCCCCCTCAGAACACCCTCATTTAAATGTTCACTTAAAAGTTCACTTTTTTCATGAATATTATATAAAATTAATAATTTATATTTTTCATATGTTTTATTAATATGGTATTTTTCATATTTTTTATGGATGATAGTATATACAGATGTAACGCTTAAAAGTAGTTCTTAATTCTTAATTTCTGAAACGAAAGATTAGATTATTGAGAAACCTACATTAATTATATATAAAGAAAATATATTGAAAACGATATATTTTATACTATTTTTTCCACATCACCTTGGTGGTAAATAGAAAGATGCGTTTTATTTTTAAGTGGTATCCACAGTAGGCCTAATCCACTGTCTATGTTACTATAAAATTTTGAAAGGCATGAAAAGGATACAGCCACAGATATGTGAAGCTTACGAAGAAATTGACGATCTCAGACACAAAAAGATGGTCCTTGGATATATACGTAAAGCATATGTAAATAATAGATTGAAAATATCTATAACTGATTTTAAAAATATACATAAAGCAAAATTCTAATAATATCAAAGTTGTGGATACATCTATAACTCCTTTGGATAAACTTTTAGAAGGATATAAATCTATAGTCAGAAGCTGTCTCTGAAAGTAATTAATATTTAAAGAGGAAATTAAAGAAGGAATAAATGGTAACATTTAACGAAGGAAATTTATATTTTCAATTATAATTAAAAAGATTTACCATGTTGGAAAGTGATTAATATTTAAAGAGGAATATTTAAAGAGGAAATGGAGGAAATGTAAATTACGAAGAATAAGGAAAATCTTGGGCCTTATCCGTAATGTAGATATTTCGAATATGTGAAATTTATCAAAAAGTTAATGATATCAGATACAATAAGATTGTACTTGGATATATACGTAAAGCATGTATTAACTACAGATACATCTGTGTCTGTCTGTGAGGATGTTCGGCAATATTCGTAAGGGGTGGGTAGAATCTAATAATTTCTTAAGGGGGCTAGACAACTTTTTTCTCTGAAATAAGAAGTCACATTTTAATACATAAATGTAAACTAATTATTTCATACTTTTTACATATAAAAGTGGGTATATTTACCTTACCTTAAAACTTTCTCCGATGGGCCTTTTATATGGTCCAGAACCATAGTCATCGATGAAACAAGTTTTTTCACTAACCGTAAGCTTTGAAATTTTCCTGTGGATGGATTGACTCCAGATTTGAACTAAATTACTTCTGAATAGTATAATTCTCATATGAGTGTAGGGATTTAGGATTAAATGTCGGAAAAAATTTTTACATCAGAAAAATTATGAAAAAATATAAAAAATTTAAAAAAATTAAAAAAAAAACTCTTGAAAAACAGCACAATTTTTTTTTTCTCATTAGATAAAAAATTCCTATACTCATATGAGAATTATATTATTCAGGAGTAATTTAGTTCAAATCTGGAGTCAATCCATCCACAGGAAAATTTCAAAGCTTACGGTTAGTGAAAAAACTTGTTTCATCGATGACTATGGTTTTGGACCATATAAAAGGCCCATCGGAGAAAGTTTTAAGATAAGTTAAATATACCCACTTTTATATGTAAAAAGTATGAAATAATTAGTTTACATTTATGTATTAAAATGTGACTTCTTATGTCAGAGAAAAAAGGTGTCTAGCCCCCTTAAACGATATAGATTTGTGGATAAAAAAATTAATATAAATGAAATATGTATAACTTTTTTATTTTTTCCACATCACCTTAGAGGCAAATAAAAAGATGCTTTTGCTTCTTAAGTGGTATCCCCAGTAGGCCTAATCCACAGTCTATGTGACTATAAAATTTTGAAATGCATGAAAAGGATAAAAATGATATTATATTAAATAAATTTGTTTAAATTGAATGATTTAAACGTTACCTGCTTTATTTTTATATTTCTTGTTCAAATATTTGAATTTTTTTTCATTTTCTATTATAAGTCCAGTCCATATCACCATCAAATTTGATAAATCTAATAAATTTTGTAAACTTCTAATTTTGTATTTGCTGAGTATTGAATGAATTGAAAATTTTGTAATATATTTTATATTAATTTTTCGTTAAATATTAATTCTTCTGTTGCATCTACATTCTGTAAATTAGAAATGTATATTAATTTATGTTAATTATTTAATTATATATATTGTCACGGTCTTCCGTATCGACGTCGCATATAAGCCGTCGTTGAAGTAACTCATGCGCGCGAACGCGAGATGGCGCGTCGATACAGAATCTGAGCTGCATCGACGTGATGACTAGCAGACGCCAGCGAGAGAGAGCGAACATGTACAAGTTCGCTAGAGAGAAGGCAGCACGCGCTTAGATACGTTCCGTGATTCTCTGTGATTTTTTAGAGAAATCCTTCGCCTTTTTCACCTGTAAAACAGCTAGAGTGCCGGCACCGTGTTCGCTGAAGCCTTCTGCCGAGACAAGGCTTATCTCGTCGGGTATTTGCATCACTGCGGCACGAATCATCGTGCGATTGTGCGACAGGTTATTTCAACCTGCCGCACCATCTTCACTGGCCAAAAGCCCCGCGTACGAGACAGTGGAACCGGCCAAATCGCTACCACAAAGGGGAGAGTCTACTGCGAGCCAGGATAGACTGCGCTATAGGTTTCGCCCTCCAAAGGTAAGCGTGCACGCATATACCGCGCCGCGAATTAGTTCCGCGCAACCGTTTGTCCAGGCTCGTCGTACCTGGACAACGGCTTCGAGTAGGTGTTCTCGTGCGGAGAGAGCAAGTGTGAGGAAAGAGTGTGGACTCCGAGTTCGCACTTCATCAAGTTTAAGCGCAAGGTCAAACTACCGGCTTTTTCAAAGCCGGTGAGTGCGCACAACAGGTGCGCACATGTACAGCCCCACCATCTACCCTCTCTCTCACACTTATACGTGTGTGTGTCGCGCGGTGATCGCGACTGCTCTCTCATTTCGCCGCTTTACTCGGCGAGCGCGCGCGTAAGAAACAGCACACGTGAGGCGTATTATACCTCACGTGCACGGCGTAGATTACCGCGAGCGTGACGTCAGCCTCCGAAGCAGCTGACGTCTGAGATAACGTGATAGCGCACCGTTTAGATAGGGAATACGCGAACCTAAATTCACTTCTTTTATATTGCTGATCTATTACCAAACCTCAATTTCTGTTATTAAATAAACAATAGTCTTTTATTATTAACTTCAACTGCTCAAGTTATTATTTCGCGACCTAGTCATTCCCTGTTCCTCGCCTCCTCCGCTGTCGTTACGTTAGTGAGAACGTATCGTTTACATCTAAGCAGCTGGCACACGAACCAGGGACCTCGGGAGGAGTTCGAGTGCCTGACAGAGATAAAGCGCAAGTCTCCGACTTGCGTGTTGCACAGTAAGTAACCAGATTAGGTTAAGCATTGCATGACGTTGTAGCGTCTGCTGCCTAATCTGGCTATTGAGTCTCAAAGAATTGAACCACGCGATCCAGAGGTTCACAGCTAAGACGCGCGGGAGAAACGCGTCTTAGCCCAAATAACCACCCCGTGACAACTGGCGCCCTAAACGTGTCTGTGCTTGGGAAGACCGCGAAATGTTAACTTAGACGGAGCAAAGTTCGAATCCCAAAAATTTCTTTTTGCGTTTTTCCCGTTTTTTTTTTAGATTTTTAGTTAGGAACAGACTAAAGTAAAACAACCAACCTACAGCAAAACCTCTGGGGGTAAAAGTTCAAAGATTTTCAAGGAAAATCAAGATAAATCGCTGTAGGCTACAAAATTGTTATTTTTTTATAGGACTTCGTGACAAAGAGTTGGATACGGTGCACCTAGGCGGAATAGAAGTGCGAGCGTGATCTTTATTTGTTTAAACAACAATAATAGTTTGTTTAAATAATAATAAAATTTGTGATGAGAAGCATCAGGGGATTGAACACTCGACTAAATTTGTGACGAGCGTTCAATCGATACCAGTTGCTAGCCTAGTGAAGGATAGTATAGTCAATACCCTCAGGAGATTCGAACCAGAGACAAAGAATCGAACTGAGGGGTAGATTCGAACCCGCGGTGACCTGGCTGGTATTTCATTTCTTTTACAGGGTAAACATTTTAAAACAGCTGAAAAGCATTGACAAACCAGTAATTCGTACTAAATCGGAATCGAAGCACCAATTACTGGCAAATTAAAAAGAAAACCAGCCAGGGCGTTTTGAAACCAAGCGACTGGTATCTAACCCTCTGCAACTCGAAGTGAAATTCAGAGTGTGGAGGTTAGGTAGAACTATAATATATTATAAATTATTTATATATATTTATTTATTTTATGTAAATTAAGAAGGTGCGCCTTAGGGAACGATCCCTTAAATAGAAACCGCACACACAACCATACTCTGTAATACACATTCAAGCGCGTGTAACGATGATTTCAAGTGGAACAAGAATCCAAAACGGCGCAGAATCTATATTCCTCTATAGGAAGCCATCGGAAATTGGTGCCAATGTTTAACGGCAAAAGAAGTAGACGATCATCTACAGACACTGAACGTGAAAACCAGCGGCTCCAAATTTATAAAGATGAACAAGATGTCGCAGTGGCTACTTGGAATATACGAGCAGGAGGATTTTCAAATGGAAGAAGGGCAGGAAGAATATTCCCTGCTCGTAAAGAGAGAAAACCTCCGGACCAGGTTCATTCAAGAACACAGCACGGAAGACCTACCACCAGCATGGGAGAACATAACGGGTGAATCCATGGACGAACCACACCCGTTAACCATGCTGGCAGAGGACAATACGACAAGAGCCAACCTTGAGGCAACAAGGTTGACAATAAAAGAAACCGCGCCGCCACAGAGGACAGAAAAAGAACTAACAATCGGACAATCCACAGAAATACCGAGTCAACAGGACTCAAACCGAGTCAAAAGATCCGACAAAGATCAGGATCGCCTCCATAGACACGATGAAAGCTTCTTCAGCGGGTCTCGCTGATATCACGCTGGAAGAGAACCAGCGCTTACAAGCCCTATTAACAAGATCTCTACCAGTAGGGGACGCTCAACTCGGCTGTACTAATTATAGCGAGCACGGGATAGACGTTGGCAAAACTCGACCAATCCGGCAGAAACAGTATCCGATTTCTAGAAAATTGGAAGAAGAAATGCATCGACAAGTTCGGGAAGTGCTTGCAGCCGGATTGGTCGAGCCTTTGTCAAGCCCTTGGGCCAGTCCTGCTGTCATGGTGCCGAAAGCTGGCAATAAACACCATATGGTGATAGATATGAGAAAAGTAAACGCGGCCGCGAAGGGTGATGCATACCCGATGCCAAATATGGATCAGATCTTGCGGAAGCTTCAAGCCGCCTGCTATATATCGACTTTAGATCTGAGAAGCGCGCAACATCAAATACCTTTGAAAGAAGCGTCGCGCGAAATAACTGCGTTCGCTGTGCCTGGCCTTGTACTCTTTCAATTTACAAGTATGCCTTATGGATTGTCGAACGCAGGAGCCACCTTTCAGCGCATGATAGACAGAGTAATAGGACCTGAATTAGAGCCATACGTGTTCTCTTACTTAGATGACATCATCATCGTATCTGAAACATTAGAAGAACACCTGACGATACTAGAACGCGTACTGGCAAGGATTAAAGAAGCAGGCCTCACGATCAACCGGGAGAAGAGCGTTTTCGGTAGATCTGAGGTGAAGTATCTCGGTATTCTCGTCAACAGAGATGGGTTCAGACCGAACCCGGATAAGACAGCGTCGGTTATGCAGTATCCCGAGTCTAAGAACCTTAAGCAACTACGGCGCTTCCTCGGTATGGCATCGTGGTATCGGAAATTTCTTCCTGAATTCGCCACGATCGCCGACTCTCTCACACGCCTAACGAAGAAAAACTTTAGGTTCGTGTGTGGAAGAGGAACAACAACGAGCCTTTGAACACATCAAGGCACTCATAGCCTCAGCTCCTGTCCTACACCGTCCAGACTTTAAATCGCGATTTGTAATACAAACTGACGCCAGTGATTCTAGTCTGGGAGCTGTATTGTTCCAGGTGATAGACGACCAGGAGCAAATCTTGAAGTTTTCGAGTCGCTCGCTGTCTAAGGCTGAGCGAAACTACTCATTAAGTGAGAGAGAGTGTCTTGCTGTGATATGGGCTATCGAGAAGTTTCGGGCATACGTAGAGGGATATCATTTCCTCGTAGTGACCGACCATAGCAGTTTGCGTTGGATTCGATCACTGCGTAGTCCGACAGGTAGACTCGCAAGATGGTCGCTTAGGCTGCAGATGCACAACTTCGATGTCGAGCATCGCAAAGGGAGTCTTAACTGCGTACCAGATGCCTTATCCCGTATGTATGGAGAAGATGAGGATGAAGAACAATCAGTCGTAGGTGCCGTCTCGTGAGCAGTAACCACAAATGACGAGTGGTACCTCGGCTGGCAGAAGAAGGTGTTAGAGGAACTTAATACTTTCCCACGATGGAAAGTATTAGGCGGTCAACTCTACATGTACCGACCTAATCCGAACATTGAAGAGGATTTAGGATTGGATGACGACGCCTGGAAATTAGTAGTTTCAAAGGAGGAAAGGGAGAAAGGCCTTCTAGAATGTCACGACGACCCCACTGCTGGCTACCTCGGAAGAGAGAAAACATACATGAGGGTAGCTAGGTATTACTACTGGCCAAAATATTACTAGTCAGTAAAAGAGGACGTAAGAGCTTGCCTAGTATGCCAGCAGTGCAAGGTAGAACAGAGACCCCCTGCAGGTCTTATGGGACGTAGAACCACACATAAGCCTGCCTTGGGAAGTCGTCGCTGGGGATATTACCGGACTTTTCATCCGGAGTAAATCCGGATATGAATATATCCTTGTATTTCAGGATTTATTTACTCGATGGGTCGAGTGCATACCTATCCGTAAAGCCAACGCCAAGACCATCCGAAAGAAACTTAAAGAGAGGATCGTCTTGCGTTATGGCACGCCGAAGGTATTCCTTTCCGACAACGGAACGGAGTTTAAAAACCAGGTACTCGACAAATACCTGGTCGAGATTGGAACTCACCATTCTCACACTCCACCTTACCATCCACAGGCTAATCCTGTCGGGAGAGTGAACGGCATTCTCGAAACCAGTATTACGACGTTTGTAGAGGGAAACCGTAATACTTGGGATAAAAAATTGCCTGAGCTCATGTTCGCGCTAAACAACGCCCCTCATAGCGCCACTGGCAAGTCACCCGCAATG
This sequence comes from Torymus aiolomorphi, assembly GCA_036365515.1. NCBI lineage: Eukaryota > Metazoa > Arthropoda > Insecta > Hymenoptera > Torymidae > Torymus > Torymus aiolomorphi. Next base: position 224,507,080 of record CM070874.1, on the reverse strand, counting down.
TTGAACTACGGAAGAGAGCCAGTGCCTCCAGGAACAAAAAGGAGGGAACAAGAGCAGGCAGGCGAAGAAGAATCGGCCCGAGAGGACGAGGCCGCCTGGCTAGAAAGGATAAAAAATCTCGGCAACTTGTTAGATGACGCAAGCCATCGCTCACGAGAACAGCAAGAGCGCCACGCCGAGATCTACAACGCCAGGCGGAGGGAGCCCAGGTTCGAGGTCAGAGACCGAGTCTGGAAGAAGAATCGAGTGTTATCATCGGCTGCTCAAGGAGTGATGGCGAAGTTGGGTCCAAAGTACGTTGGTCCTTATGAGATTTTGGAAAAGAAAGCCTAACACGTACTCGTTTGTGGATCAGGACGGAGATGTTGAAGACCTGGTCGATGCGGAACACCAGAAGCCATATTTCGCCGAGAAGGAGCCCGAGATCGACTACGCCACTCCAGATGACGAAGAATATGATGTCGACGCCCGACCACCGAGGGAAGAACAAGAAACGGCGATGAGCGACCCGCCACTTGCGAGAACCCAGTCGCCAGCGGGCGCAGGGCCCGATCAGGACGAGGCTGGCATAGCGTCTCAAGCACGCGGAAGAGGTAGGCTCCTAAAGACTGCAATAGTCATAAGAAGACCAGCCGAGACTCCTTCCCCACCAACCAGACCCATTCCAGTTGCGAGCGAGCCCCCAAAACGACCTCGTGGCTGACCGAAAGGTTCGCGGAATCGCGTACTAACCTGCGACCCCGTTTCGACGTCCCCCCGGAGAACACATGCGAATTCGAACTACGGTTCCCGAGGATAAACGCTATCTTCTCCTCTGCCCACAGGATGAGTCTTGGACAACTGAGTCAGCAGCAGCTTCTAGAGTTGTTAGGCCAGCTGCTAGCACAGGTGTAGCTGACGACTCCGTCACCTGGCCGTATAATACCAGGTGCCGGATTACCTGCCATTGCAGAAGTCGCGGAAGGGTCCTCCGTAACCATAGAGGAACTGCCGGCAGGGGAGCCAGTAGTTCCTTCGCCAACGCGGTCGATATTGAGACGACCGAAGACCGTGATAGACGTCACTACTCTGGTCGTTAGCCAGAGTAGCGAGGTCGAAGAGGAGTCGTCGACTCCATAGGTAGTGGAACCTGTGGAATCACAAAAGCGGAAGAGCTGGGCCAATGAGGAGAGCCTCGCCCACGAACTCCGCAGGTAGAGGAACCTGCGGAGAATAGCGAGTCATGTCAGTTGTCAGGCCGCTCCCCCATGTCGGTCGCTTGGATGGAACTCGAAGCCAACTTGGTAGCATCTCGAGAGCTATCCCAGTTGGCTAGAGAAAAGGAAAAGGCCGTCATGAAGGAGTGGGATAACTTCCACGATTATGAAGGGGCGAGGGACCACTCCGAAAACTGATTTAACCTGGTTCTGGGCCGCAAAGAAGAGCTCGCGGCGACAGTCGAGTTTCGCCGACAGCGAAGCGAGAGTAGGGCTCGCGAGGCTCGCGAAAGTCGCGAAGCCTTGGAGAAAGTTCGACGCCTCCGCGAGGCCAAAGAAAAAGAGATGGCCCGGATCCAGGCCGAACTCGCAAGGCAGAAGAAGAGGAGGCAGCCAGGGGTAGGAGGAGGCCTGCCCCTGGTAGGTTAATAACACCCGTAAAAGAGCCCCGTTCGAGTAGACCGAACAGCCGAGGAGTAGCTACAGGAGACGACCATCGAGGTGTCGCCAACAAGATCGGGCGTCCACTCCAACGGACTCAACTGGGCCTCCGAGGGCTCCTTCCTCTGTTCTGGCCTGCCGTTCCGACGTTGCGTATAAGCCGTAGTTGACGTAACTCATGCGCGCGAACGCGAGATAGTGCGTCGATGCAGAATCTGAACTGCGTCGACGTGATGACTAGCAGACCCCGGCGAGAGAGAGCAGCCATCTAAAAGTTTGCTAGAGAGAAGGCAGCACGCGCTTAGATACGTTCCGTGATTCTCTGCGATTTTTGAGAGAAATCCTTCGACTTTTTCGCCTGTAAAACAGCTAGAGTGCCGGTACCGTGTTCGCTGAAGCCTTCTGCCGAGACAAGGCTTACCTCGTCGGGTATTTGCACCGCTGCGACGCGAATCATCATGCGATTGTGCGACATGCTATTTCAACCTGCCGCACCATCTTCACCGGCCAGAAGCCCCGCGTACGAGACAGTGGAACCGGCCAAATCGCTACCACAGAGGGGAGAGTCTGCTGCGAGCCAGGATAGACTGCGCTATAGGTTTCGCCCTCCAAAGGTAAGCATGTACGTATCGACCGCGTCGCGAATCAGTTCCGCACAACCGCTTGTCCAGGCTCGTCGTACCTGGACAACGGCTTCGAGTAGGTGTTCTGGTGCGGAGAGAGCAAGTGTGAGGAAAGAGTGTGGACTCCGAGTTCGCACTTCATCAAGGTTAAACGCAAGGTCAAACCACTGGCTATTTCAAAGCCGGTGAGTGCGCACAACAGGTGTGCACACGTGCAGCCCCACCATCTACCCTCTCTCTCACCCTTATACGTGTGTGTCACGCGGTGATCGCGACTGCTCTCTCATTTTGCCGCTTTACTCGGCGAGCGCGCGCGTAAGAAACAGCACACGTGAGGCGTATTATACCTCACGTGCACGGCGTAGATTACCGCGAGCGTGACGGGAGGAGTTCGAGTCTCTGACAGAGATAAAGCGCAAGTCTGCGACTTGCGTGATGCACGGTAAGTAACCAGATTAGGTTAAGCATTTCACGACGTTGTAGTGTCTGCTGTCTAATCTGGCTATTGGGTCCAAAGAATTGAACCACGAGATCCAGAAGTTCACAACTAAGACGCGCGGGAGAAATGCGTCTTAGCCCAAATAATCACCCCGTGACAATATATATTTTTTATTTATTACTTACTTCATTTATTATAATTTCTGAACCTTTTAATAGATTGTCTAATTCTATTTTAGTATCAGAGATAATGTTGATATGATCGATATTAAAAATTTTGAGAATATAACTAATATCTGTAATATAAACATAATTAACAGAATAAATTTTATATATTTTTTTATATAAGTAAAATAAATTTACCATTTTCTTGAACATCACCAATACCTTCTAATTTTGATCCTCTCTCGAAACTCAAATTTTGATTTTCAATTTTATTTATAATCATATCTAATTTATATTGTCCATCAGTAAGCACACCAAAATATTCTAATTCATTGTTTAAATTTTTTTTAACAAAACAGTTTCTTAAAAATCCTTTAACTTCTGTAAATAATGAATACATTTGAAATTTATTTATGTAGAAATATTAAAAAAAATATTATATATTTAAAATTTTTTTTAAGTGATATTATTAATTGTGTATTACTAATAAATCCTTTTTGCGATTTCAGTTTTTCAAATGAAAGTTTAACTGGTTCAAAATTTGTTAAATTAAATTCTGCTAATGATAATATTGTTGAATAATGTTGTAAATTTAATTCAAACGAAGCATTTCCTTTAGTATAATGTTTGGCTTTTGTGATATAAACATTTTCTTAATATTTTCTGAAAATAATTATATAATTAAATAATTATTTAATATTAAAATATAATAAATTTCATAATTACTTGATGAAGCTGTAGTTTTTCGGAAAATTTTGAAATGTTTTCATTATAAATGTTTTCTTTTGTTTTTCCGAGGTACTAGGTGAATCTTCCGAGGCCCCCGTCCTTGCTTACAGCATGGAGGGGGGCCCACTAAGACCATCACGAAGCGCCGGGCTCCGCGGTGTGAGGGATTTCTACCCCCTAAACACCCAAAACCTTTCCCGCGGCGTTCACCGGAATCCGGTCCGGAACTGTTATACACATTACTTCGGACCGGTCGGCGTTTCTATGCCCTACGGCAATCTTATATATCTTGTCTCGTCTGTCTATTTTTCGTCTTCTGTATCAGTTTTCAAGGCAACCGTCAGTCTTTTTGCCTTGTAGTACGTGAGTCACGTAGCGTGCTATGTCGTCCCACTTTTGTTTGCTTGACAGCATCAGTGTCACGACGTTCTCCGGTGTGATGTCACCTGTCTTCGTCTGTAGTCTGTGTCTCGCGACTATCCAGCGGGGGCACACGAAAAATGTGTGCTCCGCGTCGTCTCTATTATGTCCGCAGTACTTGCAGGACGGGGTCATTACCTTCCCCATCCGATGCAGATACTGGCGGAAGTATCCGTGTCCGGATAGGAACTGGGTCAGGTAAAAATTCACCTCCCCAGCTCCTCTCTTATGCCAGAGTTGCACGTCCGTTATGAGGCGTCTCGTCCACTTGGCTTTGTCGCTGTCTGTCCATCGCGTTTGCCAGGATGTCAGCGTCGTCGTCCGTGCGTCTATGGAGGCCCTCGCTCTTCCCCTTTCTTCGCTGTACTCGTAGATCCTCTTCCGCTCGAGAGCGAGAAGGTCTACTGGGACAACCCCTGCGATCACTAGTACCGCCACCTCTGCGACGGTGCGGTACGCGCACGCGATTCGCAGCGCTCCCAGTCTTTGTACCGCCGCGATCTTTTTGCGGTACTTCTCTATTCGCGTCGCGTCCGCCCATATCTCGGCCCCATAAAGGAGCATCGAGTTGGTCACTGTCATAAGCAGTCGTCGTACGCTCGGTCTCGGTCCCTTCGTATTTGCCATGAGGCGGGCGAGGGCGGCGGTCTTTAATGCCGCTCTCTCAGCGACGCCACGTATGTGCGGCCAGAAGGTCATCCTCGTATCCAGGGTCACCCCCAGGTATTTGGCGGACCGTCCAGGATGCACAACGGACGTCCCCACCGTCATGGGTATCGTCGTGTCTATCCGTTTCCTAGTTAGGTATAGTAACTCCGTCTTTTGCATGGCCAGCTGTAGTCCCCGGCTTTGCATCCATTCGTCCACCCGTCTCATGGCTTGGGTCAGCCTCATCTGAGCCAGTTGTGTATCCTTGGTCGTGATGACGATGACCAGATCGTCTGCGTAGCCGACCAGATAGACCCCTGGCGGCATCGGAAGATCCAACACCTCATCGTAACCTACGTTCCAAATATCGGGGCCAAGGATCGAGCCTTGCGCTACTCCCGCCGTCATTTTTCTTTTCTTAACCCCAGTCTGCGTCCCGTACGTAATGTAACGGTCTCGTAGATAGTCCTTGAGGATTCGGAGAAGGTATGGGGGCAGTGGGAAAGCGTCGGAGAATGCCCGCACGATGTCCGTCCACCTCACCGAATTGAAAGCGTTTCGTACGTCGAGTGTTGCCATGAGCACTATTGGCCTGTTCTTGTGGAGTCTAGTCTGTGCTCTGTCAAAGGAGTCGATCACTTTTTGGATCGCTCCTATCGTCGACCGTCCTTGTCTGAACCCGTACTGTCTGTCGTTCAGGCCGCCAGCGTCCCGAACCGCCTGTTGGATTCGCGGTCTCAGGAGCATTTCGAAGAGCTTGCCAAGTGTATTCAGCAAGCTCAGCGGTCTGTAGGATGACGGCGAGTCCGGGTCCCCACCCTTTCCTTTGTCAATGAGGATCAGTCGCGCCGTCTTCCAATCTTTGCTGAACACGCCATCCGCCAGGCATGTATTATATAGGTTCAGGAGTATCCCCGGGCGTCGTTTTGCAACAATCCCGAGGATTTCCGCTGGGATACCGTCCGGACCTGGTGCCTTCCCCGCCGGGAGCTGCGCAACAGCCAAGCTGAGCTCACCCCGGGTGAACTCATGCACCTCGTCGCCGCTAGTATCGTCGCCCCCCCACCCTTGTTCAAAGTGTGTAGGGAAGAGACCGTCAATGATTCTGTCCATCGTTTCTTCGTCCCTGACTACCGGTGGATTGTTGCCTCTCAGGTTGCGGGTGACGATCTTGTAACCCGCTCCCCAAGGGTCTGAGTCCACCTCGTTAATCAGTTTGGTCCAACTTTCCTTTTTACTGTCATTGATAGCGCGCCTCAGTTCTTTGCGCGCTACCCGGTACTCCTCCGAGTGGGCCATCGCGTCCGCTTTGTTGCGGGCGCGCTGGGCCCTCCGTCGGAACCGTAGGCATTCGCGTCGGAGGCGCGCGATATCTTCGGTCCACCAGTACACCGGTTCTTTGTCACGTCTCGTCCGTTTTCTTGGCATAGAGGCGTCACAGAGCCGTCTCAAGAGCCCCGACGTTTCCTCTGTTAGCTTTTCAGCCTTTTCCCTACCACCGATGCCGCGAGGGATCGCCGTTGTCGGGTCCGGTTCACTGTCCAGCTGTGCCGTCAGTTTGTCAACGTCTAGTTTTTTCATGTTCCATCCCGCGGGAGTTTGGGCGGTCCCTGTTCTGTTCTGTGCTTTGTCGGTCACTCCGAAGATGATGTACTGGTGGTCGCTGGCCGTGTAGCCCTCGAACACCCGCCACCCCTCGACATTTCGGAGAAGTCCAGTCGTCACAAAGGTCACGTCTGGGATGGATGCGCCATAGCCGGGTCTCCTGTATGTCGTCGCCTGTCCCACGTTTGCTACTGTTAGGTCTAGCCTCGCGGCCAATTCCAACAGCTGCCGTCCACGTTTGTTCGTCGTCGTCATGCCCCACTCAATGGCTCTGGCGTTAACGTCCCCCGCGAAGATAACGGGGCCGGGGATGCCCCTAAGCGCGTCCTCGAGGGCCGCCACCTTTCGTTCGAACTCCGCGGCGCTACAGTTCGGAGTAAGATACACGCTGACATACGTCACATCAGACACCCGCGCCCAGACGTAGTCCTCGCCCCTCCCTTGGCTTGTGATACGCGACCTGGCCCGCCCCCGGAACCACAGCGCCGCAGAACGGGAGGTATTAACGAACGAAGTCGGGCTGTCTCTGTCTCTGTACGGCTCGCTTATCATTATAACGTCCGCGTTCATCTCCTCGGCAAGCTGGGGCAGTAAGGCATGAGCCAGGCTACTGCCATTCAAGTTGCCTTGGAGCACTGTCGTCGTCTTGTTAAGTGCGAACGGTCCTCTGTCTCGCTCTTGCCTCCGTCAGCGCTGTTTTGAATGCGGTGCAGAGCGCCGTGCCCGGAACGTGCGCTGCCCCTCCGCCTTCCTGTGATGGGCACAAGAAACAGAGGGGAGCACCCGTGCCGGCCCCAGCCCTGTGTCCATTTTTTCCACACTTCCAACAGCAGTCGCGTCTGTCCGGTCCTTTACAGTTTGTACGGTAATGGCCGTAGCCGAGACACTTGTAGCATCTCGGCACCATCAGTCGGGTCCTCACTCGGCAGCTGACAAACCCTATCTTTATACGTCCCATCTCGAGTAGCCGTGTCGCGTCTCGGTCTCCGAGCTCGCAGATAGCCATCTTCTGTCCTCGGCTGTTTGGCCCGAGGACCGAGACCCGTCTATCCGCGCCCGGGTTCAGTACTCCGTCTAGTGCGATTCGTACTTCGTCAGTATCTGTAAGGCAATCCAGGTCCAGTATCTCCAGGGTCACTTTTCGGGTCATGTCCTTGATTGTCCCCTGTTCGCCTAGCATCTCCAGGAGACATCCACTCAGGTTTCCGTGAGTGCTTCCATCTCCTTTGGTGCGTATTAGTGCGGCGCCGCCCTTCGTCTTTGTGACTCCTCTGATTTGGAGATTGTTATCAGAGGTGTCAACCGTACGTAGCGTCTGCACCACGTCCACGAAGGTCTTGCCGTCTTTGGGCACGATTAGCACTACGCCGCCCCGTTGTTTAGAGGCCTTGCAGTTTGGACGTAGTGGCGGTCTGGGGCCCCCCATTGCTTTTTTCTTCTTTTTCTTCTTTTTGTTCTCCATAGTTTTCCAGCCTTCTTGGGGATTTTCACCTGACCTACTTGGGTTTCAACCAGGTCCCCTCTGTCGTCTGATACCTGGATTTGGGGGCGTTGGATGTTGCTGGCAGTCTTCTTCTTCTTGGTTTTTTGGGTCTCAGGCTGTGATTCTGGACTGTCCCCTGCACCTCTACGCCGTTTGGGAAGCCTGATTGTACGGGCCTTCCTCTTGGCTTCTTCGCGTGGGGTTTGGAGTACCGCCAGCAGAGCCCTGAGCGTCTTCAGCCCCTCTTTAACATCTTTGGAGATGTTCTTCTGCTTCTCCGTTGCTCTCTCCATTATTTTAATCTCAGCCAGCATGCTGCTTACGGTTTTGTCTACCTCGTGCTCCAAGTTGGAGGGCCCTGTGACGTCGTCAGGCGACGTGCCAGAGGTGCTAGCGTCGCTGATGGCGCTATAAAAGCTTGACGTGCTGGCTGTTCTATGTCTGATCTCCTGAGTGTTGCCTGGTGTCAGGTACTCGGTGTTGGGCGGGACACCCGATGCAGTTTGCGCTCTAACTGCGTTTTCTGTACTTTTGTCTTGCATTTTGTTTTTTATACTCTCCTGAAAACTAACTTCGTGTGGGTTGTGTTGTGTTGGTCAGAGTACCTTCGGCTTAGGATCAGGGGCATCCGCCGGCGTACTCCCGGGAAGTTCCGCCACCCCGGTAGGCCGCAGTGGCCTTGTCGGAGCCCCCCACACCCCGCAGCAGCGTCCCACCCGGGAACCACCCGGCACTGATACGGGAGAGGGATTATACACCGTTATGCAGGGCAGCCTCCCTGCTGGTTAATGCAGGGTTCGGGCCCCTCACTACCGGCGGCCCAGGAGCGCTCCGGCCACTAAAGAAATAAATTTATAAATTTTCAATTCGGTTTGCTTTTCTCGGTTTATAAATTTTAATTCACCTAAAATTTCTTCAATATATACTACAACAGTTCTAAAAAATTAAAATGTAACAAATGATTAATTTTTTTTTTATTTATTTCATATTATTAATTTAATTAGAAAAAAGACTCACGCAGATTTGTCTCCTATTATTATTTTAGTTTTCAAAAATTCTGTAGAAGAAAATGAAATTGTTTTTTATTTTTTTGTTGGATTTTCACCTCCATCAAAATCATTTTCTTTTCGTTTTGAAGACGTGTTACTAAAATTTACATAAAATTAATCAGTTTTAATTAATTATAAAATAGTATTTATAATTATGAAAGAATTTACATTTATTTGAAATAGAAATAAAATAAAATTTTTATTAGTAACAATAAGAAAAAGACTATATAATAATAAAATTATTCTATTTTTCTAGAATCAATGTATATTATACACTTTTTTTTAGGATTTCTAAAATCGCTAAGTGTATATATACACTTTCTTTTAGTAGTTCTTATATTGCCATATATAATTTTATCTATTTTGTTATTACACATAACATTTTTATTTTTAAATTTATTATAATTTTTATATTATTTTAAAAAGTTTTGAAATTGATATGTACATTCTTTCTTTTATTTAACTTATTTATAAAATTTAAAATTACAATTTTTAGGGGCCGGTAAATGTCTTTTTAAATTATCATTCCTATGAAATGTTTTACAACATAAGTGACAGATTTTTGATATATTATTTTCATCATAAGTCAATAAATGTCTAAGTAAATGTGTATTTCTTAAAAAGTGTTTGCTACATTCTTTACATTGATATTTTTTTTGGTTCTCATGTTCAGTTATATGTCTTTTAAAGTGATTTTTTCTTTTTATAACTATTCCACAAATATTACAAATATGTTCTGTCATACTATGTTTTAAATTTTGTTGGTTTAAAAGATCTTCATAAGTTATAAATTTATTTTTACAACTGGGGCATATAAATAACTGAATACTAGAACTGTAAATAATAATTTAAATTAATTTTATTATATAAATTGATATAAATATTTACTGATATATATTTTTTATACTTTTCCATTTTATTTTTCTAACTTGATAATGTGTAATGTTGACCTACATTCAAATAAATATATTATATAATTTTTTAATTGTTTTAAAAAATTCTTATGTTAATTTTTATACGTAAGTGTTTTCAATATTTAAAGAATTTTAAATAGTACATGCTATTAGATGAATAAAAATGAAGCATGAGTAAGAAAATGTTTATATTTTGTCAACACTTAAAGTCTTAAAAAATGTTACCATAGAAGTAACAAAACACATTTGTTTCTTAAATAAACTATGAATAATCTCCTAAATTTAAAAAAAAAAAATATTCTATTTTAAACTTTATATTTTTCCATTTTCCAATAACTTTATTCAAGCCATCCATGAAAAAACATCGTTCTTCAATATCATCGAGCTTCAAAAACGGTCACCGAACACATCTCTACTGTACAAGCCCATGTCCATACATATACTCCAACCGTAGCTGATAATACGGGGGAGGCGCAAAAAAGAAGCCGCTCCCGCGATATTTATATAAGCGCTAGTTACCGAACAAAAGACCTCTCGGCTTCGCCATTTTGTGAATCTGAAATTCACGCTCGGTCGCGGAGGAAAGCAAAAAAAAAAATTTACGTAACCGAATTGCACCGATTGTGCACAGCGGAACCATCGACGTACACCTAGGTATAAGATAATCGGGAACGGTAGTGAGATGAAATGTCGAAAATTCGCTTAAGGATATAAGGTAAAAGTATCCATTATGAAACATCGCTCAAATCGTCACCCCTTTATGGAACAGTTTAAAATATAGTAAAATAAAGTCTATTAATGATACAGATAAACAATATCAAAATTTTATCTGAATAGTGAAAGTTTATTATGTAATATGCAAAGAGATTCACAGTTCTACATGATAATTATAATTTTAAAAAAATATATGACTGCGTGTATTCTGAGATCGACTCAAATCTGTGGCTGTTGAAGTCAATGGTGCTGGTTTCATACGTTTTATTTTATTAACTGTAACTATGCACTCCAACACATTTCAAATATCAATCTTTTTATAATATGCAGTTTTTTACTCATAGATTAAAGTTTTACAGTAGTTTTTCTGTAACAATAAAGATTTTCAATAAATATTTGAGTGTTTCATAATTGCCGCATACAAACGAGTGTAGTCCGCATGTCCCCTTTATGGAGCGCGTTTTCACTCAACACTTTTAAAGTTATTTATTATTTAACATTATCTTGAGACGTGTGTGAACAATCATTTGAGTTTCCTGCATCATTTTACTAATAAGTAAGTATATATTTGTTTGTGAAATTCTGATTGTGAAACATAAATAACAAACCTAACCTATAAATTTGATAGAAAGTCAGTTTGTAAGTTACATTCCTTTAGAAATTTGTTTTTTATTTTTTACAGATTTTATGAAACTCAAGAAAAATGACAGCGAAGAAAAAAAATAAAGGCACAACATAAGACAAATAAAATGAGACTACGGAAGATATTAAAGAGATGTTAAAAAAGAATGCTTAGCACAACAAAGTTATTCGCAAGAAAGTTCAACCAGACAAAAGGAAACTAAAAATCAAAAGGAGACTGTATTCTGCATTACAATTGCAAAAAAGCTTTTAATGCAGTTAATGCTGCACTGCAAATTGCAGCTAAATTGAATGTCCCAGCCACATCTCTCCACAAAGCTGTAAAGATCCACAAGAATCTCCTTCAAGACCTGGCTCGTCTAAAGTTTTAAAACCTCATATAGAAAAGTAGTATAGAACTAAGCAACAGTTTAAATAAGGATAATTGCATATTAAATGAAGAATGGTTACTCGATAACTGTGAAGATTTTACAACAGAAAATTTGATTGAGAAACTAAGTCAATGGGGTTCGTAAAATCTAATTGTAAATTATTCATGTAACTATATTAACATTTTTCTTATTTTAATCATGTTGAATTTTTTTAGGAGTCTTTTCTCCATCTGCAATATAGTATACAATGATCAAACACAAGAATCTATCAGTCGAACAGTCAATAATGAGATTTGTCAAGAAAGTGTAATAACTTCTGAAAAAATAAATCTTCACTCGAGTAATCTTGAAAATAACTTAAAAAGTAATATGATGGAAGAAGAGACTATGCTCGAAGTGAAAATAGTGTAGCAAATAATAAATCCAAACCAAAAAATAAATTAATTGTTATTTCAGATATTTGAAAATAAGTATTAAATATTTTAAGTTGTATGCAATTATTGTATTAATTTGATACGTTTAAAATTGTATTTTATATTCATGTTTTTTAATAAAAAATTATAAAAAATTTAAAATCACAATTTGTATATCATAAGCCTCTTATTGTAAGTAAAATAGTACATAAGTTATTAAGGCGATGTGAACCTCAAAATCAACCCAATTTCATTATTTAATTAATAAACATTCGAACGTTTATTTGGAAAAACAATTCTGTCAGACGCTCCGTGTATGTAAATACTATGCTCAGATTTTTTTTTGTGCGATTCTATCAGCATTTCCATGAGATACGCTCGTTTTAAAACTGGCAAAATTCGAAGTATTACAGATCCCTACTTATCGACATTGCGGCTTTTATTTAATTAAATAAATTCTGAGTAGATTTTTGGAAAAACAGCTCTGTCAGGCGCTCCGTATATATAAATACTATACTCAATTTTTTTTTTTAGTAATTCTATTATTATTTGCAAAAGATATATATGTTCTAAAATTTGTCGGTAAGTACACATTACCTTAAATTAAAACTGATTTCTATCCTGTTCCAAAATGGGGACATCGATTATGGAACGGGGGACAATCTGTAAAAATGTCGTTCCATAATATGTACTTGGTGTCGGTTTGGTTTTTTAATTGTAATAATTACAATTCGTATTCAATTTGCTTTTTTAAGGTCTCATTTTAAGGGGATGTGAAACAGGCGAAAAGAGCTCTACCTTACCGATGTTTTGAATTATTTTCTTTTTTTCCATTTAGAATCAACTTCTGGGGAAAAACGCTATTGATTGCCCTCGGCAGTTGTATAAATAATATCCCTATTGATTTTTGAGCAATTCTGTTCATTATATTTTGCAAAAGACGGGTTGGAAAATTTCCAACCCCCCTCTTGTAAAATCTACATTACGCAACAACTTCCAAATTTACACAGAGTATACTGATATTATTACGAAGGGCAATAAATAGCCTTTTTCACAAAATTCGATAAAAAAACAAAAAATAATGTAACTGCATATTATTACAGAGGCGAAAAGACGAACTCTACCTTATCGACGTTTTGAATTATTTGCATTTTGCCATTTAGAATCAACATCTGGGAAAAAATGCTATTTATTGCCCTCAACAGTTGCATAAATAACATCCCTATCGATTTTTGAGCAATTCTATTCATTATATTTTACAAAAGACGGGTTAAAAAGGTAGAGCAAAGACGGGAAAGGCAGAAAGGCTAAAGAACTAGGCAATATGGCGCTTCTCCTCCGCGCTTTGACGTTAGCGCCGCGTGTATGAGCGGCCACGCGAAGTATTATTGCCTCAGCTGACGACAGCTGGCGCTGCCGTGGCAGTGGCGGCAGTGATAAAATCGCGTCTCCCGGTTCCCGGCCTTCCCAGCGATGACAGCGGCTGCTGTATACAGTTACTATAGTCTGCGCGACTGCGCATCATTGCAGAGGCGAATAGGGCAAATTCTACCTTATCGACGTTTTGGATTATTAGCTTTTTCCCATTTTGAACCAACTTCTGGGAAAAAACGCTGTTTATTGCCCTCGGCAGTTATGCAAATAATATCCTAATCGATTTTCCAGCAATTCTGTTCATTATATTTTACATAAGACGGGTTGAATATTTTCCAACCCGTCTCTTATAAAATCTATAATACGCAACAACTTAAAAGTTTACACAGAGTATACTTTTATCATTGCCAAGGACAATAAATATCCCTTTTTCCAAAATCTGGTAAAAAAAATTATAACTTTGCATCGTTGCAGAGGCAAATAGGGCGAACTCTACCTTATCGACGTTTATTTGTTTTTTTCCCATTTTGAACCAATTTCTGGGGAAAAATACTATTTATTGCGCTCGGCAGTTATATAAAATAATATCCTAATCAATTTTCCAGCAATTCTGTTCATTATATCTTACAAAAGACAGGTTGGAAATTTTCCAACCCGTTTCCTATAAAATCTATAATCCGCAATAACTTCAAAATTTACATAGAGTTTACTTTTATTATTGTGAAGGGCAATAAAGAGCCTTTTTCCCAAACTTCGATGAAAAAAACATTATAAATACACATTATTACAGAGGAGCAGAGAACGAACGCTACCTTATCGTCCTTTCGAATTATTGGGTCATGCTATTGGTACGACGGTCGTATAACATATGTCTCACAAATAGCAGATAATAAAAAATGCACAAATAAGTAAATGAAGCAACTTTTGCAAATCTGCACTATAAATAATCAATAATCCCAAGATTATAAAAATAGTTACAAAAAGTTCAATTTCAAACGATAATATCAGTCAAAAGCTAAATTCTGTAATCTTAACCTTAAAAGACGATTGAACACCGTATAAAATTATTGAAAGAAAAGTTGTTGTAAATTATCATTACTTGTATGAAATGTAATGTCCCTTTTAAACTGTTGCTTGAGAAAGCTGAAAAATAGAAACGTTTCAACGTAAAATACGCTTTACGGGATCTTTACAGAAACTGTGGCGCAGAAATAGTTTTTACAAATAAAGCTACAATTATGGTAGAATAATGATGTTAAAACTTTTATAAATTGGTGATTATTATTTAGTAGAATGAAAATTTGTTGATTCGTTTTCTTTCATTTGGAATTCGTCCATAGGTGAAAACTCCCACCGTGAAAAACCCTTTGCGTGCTCTTTACAAAAAGTCCCACACCCGTATTTCGGGAATATTGAGCACTCAACTGTTACATACGTTTTCCAGATAGCAGTATTTTGCTTCCTCATAGAAGAAACTTGGAAACGATTAAAAACTTTTTTGATACAAAACATATTTGAAAACTTTTTGACTTCCGTTGAAAAAGCTTTAAATAAGAACTATTTGAACATCAAGTTCGATTCACGGGATCTTTGCGAAAGTTGTGGCTCGGCTACATAATTTGCCAAGAAGTCTACCATAAAGTTATTGCCGAATAAATTTTATGCTTGTGTTTTCTTACTGCTACTCTAAAATATAATTAACTAATTTTGATTGAAAGTGAAAGTAGATGAAACACAAGCATGCTTGTATTTTCTTATATTGCTATAAAAATATAGACCAAAATTCATAAAGTTTTTCATTTGCATTTTATTCAAACTACATTTTGCCTCTTCTATATGTATTTATATGATCATACTGATTTCTGTTGATAGCCTTCTTTCCCTGTTCTCAATTTATTTTAAATTTTCATTCTATAATAATATATATATATATATATTTTTTTTTATAAAAATCCATAATTTAGTTAACAGATAGGATTTTTTGAGAAAATAAAAATGAACTAAGTTTAAAAGTCTGCTAGCATGTGTAAGTACAGCAAAGTGTACCACTACAGTAGCAGAAACTCGACCAGCAGCTCAGGTCACCCGTTGCTGGCTCAACTACAATTAGAAACTACAGCACGAAAATCAGGGTGGTCCAAGCATTGTAGCATCAGCTGCAGTGATAGCTTGTATAATAATAGATGTACGGCTAGTATTTTTTGGTAGGACTGCATATTAAATTTATGCAGTAAACGTCTGCTTCTGCATTTACTTTTCTGATGAATCCTTTGGCAGTGGTGTGGGCATAGAAGTCTTTTCGATTGTTCCTGTTTCATCATGAATCGTAAAGTAGCGCATTCAGAACGCTGAACAATTTTTTTTTTCGTATAATTGCGATTCTTAATTGTAACATTACTCATATTGTCTTGGCCGGCTTTATAAATAGTTTCCATTGTAGTAAATTACGATTAATTTCAAAACACTTTCAGATAACATTAATCGTACTTCGGTTTTCCTTTCAGAAATTTAAAGGCATTTTTGAAAATATATAAGGAAATATTGAATTCGAAAACATTCTGTTGGTGTATAATTTTTCATAAGTAATAAAGAGTTCTCCTTGAAAAAAGTTGGTCAAAGAAATTTCCAAAGAAAATTTTTCGTATTATTAGAGACTACTCCCATACTTAGGATAGTCAAATTAATCAAAATAGTAAGTATTTAATTGTAAACTATCTTTTAAACAGCAACTTCTATGAAATATCATCATTTCATAAAGTTTGTGCTCTCATTTGTAGATAACTTTAAGTTCTAAATGCATATTTAAATTTCTTCGTTTTTTTTCATTTTTTTCTTGACTGTACTTTATCTTCCAACTATTCCATTTATAATGTACTGCACGCAAGTTTTATCAAACATCTGCTTCAAAACACGTTGTGCCAAAGTAATACTTCCAATGCTCAACTTCTCAAGTCTAAAATAGTATACAATTTAAATAATTATTACAAATATAAGAATTATTAATATTTTTAATTTATAATAAAAAAAACTTATTTATTTTAGAGATCTAATTAGTTATTTATCTTATTAGCTAACTTCTGACCTTGTTGACGTTTAATGTTACTGAGTCCCTGTTCAGCCAAGGAGTTAGTATTCCTGGATCATTTTGCAAATCAATTTTTCAAATGAAGATAGGGTTGTTACAAAGAAACAGATAAGCAACAAATGTGTGTGCGGATAAGATAGTGATCGAACTAGCCTATAATAACCTTCTTAACCTGCTGTATTCCATAGGTCTAGACTTGGATTGATGCAGAGTAGTTATCAAATCTAGAAACCTAATTATCATCAGATATATATTATAAATATTACTCTCACAATCCTAGTCTTTGAAAACTTAAAATATATTTTTATACTACATGTACAAAAATGACAACACTTGCGGTAAAAGAAAGCAAAATTTACGGTAGAAAAATCAACTTTAAGTAAAGTACAAGTATAAATTTAAAAGGCAATTTTTGCCATTAACATCCGAAATGTTTTTATAAAGCCAAGGAGAAAGATAGACAGTCAAAAAGACAACAGAAAATTAATTACTTCCTGTAAGCATGTGGATGATTATTTTATTAAACTATTAAAATTAATAATTAAAAAATTAACCAAATTTACAAATTAAAAATATTAATTCAATTTAAAAATTAAAAAATTAAATATAAAAATAAAAGAAATTACTTAAAATTTAAAATTAAATTAATATTTAATTGAATTTTTAATTAAACTATTAATAGATATTATACTCGTCCTGAGAAAAAAGTTGAAAAAATCAATCAATGGAGAGAAAGCATACTTACACCATAAGCACATATTCTCAAAGAAGCTGTCTGTCATTGACACTGTGTCATCTTCAATGACCACATACTTGATCGGTCTACATGAGTTAACATTGCTGCTGCTGTTACTTCCGCTGCTTCTTGTGGAAAGAAATCATGATAGATCAGCATTAGCAACTAAGGACACTCAACACCCACCCACATGTGCTTAATACTTTAATACAAAATTCATAATGATCCTAAAATATAAAGCCCACCTGTCAGATTTAGCAGGGAATATTTGCTATGTGCTTTGGTATAAAACTTATTTGCATATCTACAACGCACATCTTCAATATATCTGCTAATTCTGACAAATAGCTTTTATTTTCTTTAGTTTTAAATTTTATTGACTATATTTCAATATTCTTCTATGCAAATATTATATTCAGTATAGTGTGAGCGTGTCTGTCAGGTTAGCAGGCATATTTGTAATATGCAAGGCTTTTAATATTTACTTTAAGAGGATATGGTTTAGTAACAAACCTGTCGAAGCATCTATAAGAATGGTGGAAAATTTACTATAACCTCTAATAGTCAGTTTCCTTGTATTATGAAATGGACAAGCTATATCATTATTCAAAAACTGAAATCAAAATTTGTTTTCTATGAAGCTGATTCATTATGGTAATGAGTTTCAAATTCTTAGTTTTACGGTACTACAAAATAGATAAGCTATTTCTCTTCTGCAAGAACATGAATAAAAATTTCTTTCGTATAAAGTTAATCAACTTACAAGAACTGATATTAACCCACTAAAAATTAACTGTTGTTATATTATTATATTATAGTCAGTTTACTTCTCATGTTAGCTATCATTAGAAAATTAGCTTAATTAAACCTAAAAAATAATTAGCAACAAAAAGCAATCTATATATTATTAGAAACTGTAATGATATTGACCTTTGAAAAATATAGATTGCTTTATGTTTTCAATTACTATTACATTCAATAAAACTAATTTTTTTTTGTTTAATAAAATGAATTTGAAAATTAACATCATAAAAAAGCTAATTGTTATACAATAACAATATAAAATCCTCAGTATATCAATTTCAGTTGGTTTCTTTTTCTAAATTAGTTGACTTTGTAGAAGAGAAATTTTTATTCCGGTTTTTTTATAAAAGATATGGCTTGTGCAGTTTCCACTATGATAAAACCAAGAAGCTGCATCATTATATTATTGAGTGACTTTTCTCAATTCTAATTCTATAATAGATTAGATATTACTTAACTATGTCACCTCAATCTCAGTATTAAATGCAATGATTAAACGAATATGTTTGCCGGATCTGACAGGTGACTTGTACCACTTTAGGAGCAGCATGATTTTCCGTACAAACCTGGAATCCAGTATAGTGTAAGCGTGTTTGTCACATCTAACAAACACATTTGAATTATGGATTGCATTTAATATTTACTTTGAGAGGGCATGGTTCAGTACAGAATCTGTAGGACCGTGTACAAATTATGGAAACCCACTACCATTAGAAGTAAGTTTTATATTGTATAATTAGAAATAGAAAAGTAATATCATTGCACAAGAACTACAATAAAAATTTCTTTCCAATCCAACCATTTACCAAAAGGAAATAATACACAATAATAGAACTGAGAATGTCATACGTTTTAGTATAACAATAAGCTTTTTTATAACATAAACTTTCATCAAAAAATTAGTTTTATTAAACCAAAAAGTAGAGTTCATTCGAATTTCATTCAAATACAATCGTTAGAGTTTCTATTAATATAAACTGCTTTTTGTTAGCCATTACTTTTAGGTTTAATTAAGCTAATATTTTTCTGAAAGCTAACATAATAAAGAAACTTATTCTTATACTATACCAGCATGAAATTGTCAACGTATTTCTGAGTTCTTTCCTTTTTGTAAATTAGTTGTATTAGAAGCAAATTTTTATTTCGGATTTTTTACAAATATTAAACACAATGCATATTCGAAACATGCCTTGCTAGATTTGATAGACACACTAACACTATACTGGATTTCAGGTTTGTATAGAAGAAAATCACGCTACTCCTAAAATGGCATGTTACCTGTTAGATCTGGCAAACATATTCGTTTAATGCATTGTATTTAAAACTGACTTTGAGGTTACATAGTTAAATATCTAATCTATTATAGAATAAGAATAAAGAAAAGTCACTCCAATAATATAATCGTGTACTTTCTCAGATTTATCATACTACAAATTGCAAAAGTTCTCTTATACAAAGCCAACTAACTTATAAAAAGAAAAAAATAGACATTAATACTAAAAATCATTAATAATGAAAAGCACTCTATATGATTAGAAACTCTAATGATGTTGACCTTTGAGAAAAAACTTGATGAAAATAAAATAAAAAGCCATCTATCAGATAAAGCAGACTCTGGCTTTAATTATGCATGGCTTTTATATTGTTAGAAACCGATTTGGTACTCACCATAGTAATTTGGCCGTTAAATATCATCTGTCGACCTGTATAGCGCTGATGTGACAAGACCCTTTCTGCTTCTACTACAGCTTCTGTGTGTATGAAAGCTTTTTCAACTTAATGACGGAAGAGTGACATCTTTTGGGGCAGTTTGCACCAGGTTGTCTTATTGCATCATAGCTTCTTATTTGGTGGTCTCAAAAGCTGAAAATATATCCCTCTCAAAAAAAGAGAATTATTAAGGTTTAACCCAAATACTGGTGTCAGAGTCATCGTGAGCATATAAATAATGTATTGAATCAAACAAGCGAGCTTGCACATGTTCACCATTGAATGCAGTGTAGGCTCTGGTTGCATTTCTTATATATGCAGTACTACATGTACTTCTGTCCGTATTTATAGCAGGGCATTTACAGAAGCGACGGCATAGATACAGTCTCAACTGCTCATGTCTAAAATAGTATACAATTTAAATAATTATTACAAATATAAGAATTATTAATTTTTTAAATTTATAATCAAATAAAACCTAATTTATTTTTGAGATCTAATTAGTTATTTACCTTCTTAGCTAACTTCTGACCTTGTCCACATTTAATGTTACTGACAAGGCCCTGTTCAGCCAAGGAGTTCATATTCCTGGATCATTTTGCGAGTCAATTTTTCAAATGAAGATAGGTTTATTACAAAGAAACAGATAAACAACACATTTGTGTGGGTTTCCTTATCTTCTCACTCATTAGCTCGAACATGTCCGGCTTCCTGAAGACGGTTGATCGGCGTACTTGGTAGAAGGCTTGGCATTTGGGACACGGCGTCTTGGAGACACAAGACAGAGGTTACGTATGTAGCTCGGCCGCTTCTGTACTATACTGTTGCCGCTTGATTCTGCCTTGGCAGCTGTCTGCTAGATAGAAAGACAGCAACCGCGAATCGCGAATTTTCTTATGATTTTCTACATGTATCTTGTGTTTAATTTGTATTGAAGAATGAACAAATTTGAATATATTTCTGAGAACAGTCATACAGTTGTTTCCGAGAGTTATTTGCATTACTTGAATATCGATAATTGATTTCACAACTTTCGTTTGTTTGATTTGCAGTGAACAATTTGAATGTACTTACTTACATATAATTTGTTCAGCATACAATGACTCAAACAAGTCAGAGACTTTTTGACTGGTATTTATTTAATTTCTTTTAAAAAATCATAAATATTATTATTTTATAGATTATACAGAATATGGAGTACTATAACTTGCTAAATTTTTATGTTTATTTATTTATTATTTTTGGAGAAAAATATTTATAAAAAACAAATGATTTTCTTTCTTGTTGCATAACTAGAGTAAAATTGACTTAATCGCATTGAAATTTCTTGTAGGAGTGGATTTTGGATACTTACCTTTCGGATGAGTTCTTTGGGCCATCAAAGGATTGATCCATAAATTTCAGAGATATTTAAGGTTAAATTTTTTTTAACCTTTTTTCAAATCGTAATTTCTCCAGAACAGCTTGATGTATCATCTTGAAATTTATAGACAATTTTGTATGGTATATAAGCAATACCTATGCAAAATTTTATCTAGATCAGTTGATTATTTTTGGATATAATAATAATAATAATAATAAAACTCGTTTGTTTTGATTGTTTTCCTAATTATTTCAAATTTTCGCGCACTCGAACGCTATTTTCGAGATTCGAGATATCGAATCGTTACGATTTCGAGAATCGTGAGAAATTAAACATGGCGTCGATCACCTTCGTTATTGTTGACAGTTGATTCGACTCGCCGGCCGGCTTTCACAATGCTTTCATTTCACTGCTTTTATAAAAGTATTTGAATACTTACCTTCGTTGCTGTTCTTCGCCTAGGTCAGAAGTATACGGTAAAGCAATTTTATGTTGGTGGGATGTTGATATACATCTGTGCAATATTAGGTAAGCTAAACCTTCGTTTCTTAACCTTCTTGCTGTCAAACTGATTCATGCTGTATTTTTCCTTTATCAGATTGCTAGACACTGCTTGTTTTGTAAAGATCCTTGAGACTATCACATTTTTTTGCATCAGGTAAAGTTTATAAAGTACAACTTAATTTACTAAACATTTTCAGATGCGTACCTCTCAGTGGTGTGCCACCAAAGTTTGTGTTGCTCGACATGTTCCTTGAGGATACCTCTGACTGGACTCGAGCTCTATCTGCTGCCGCTGAAGATGATACTGTTATTGGTAGTGCTGCATCCATTAGAAGCGCTACTGGTGTAGTGTTGATATACATCTGGACAATATCCGATAAGCAAAACCGTTTCTTAACATTTTTCTGTTAAATTGATTAGTGCTGCATTTTTTCTTTTTTAGATTGTTAAATACTGCTTGTTTTGTAGAGATCCTTATAACTATTGTGTTTCTCGCATAATGTAAAGTTCATAAAGTACACATTAATTTACGAAACATTTTCAGATGTGCATCTCTCAGTGATGTGCCATCAAAGTTGACATCGTTCGACATGTTCCTTGATGATACCTCTGACTGGGCTCGAGCTCTATCTGATGCTGCTGCTGCTGAATCTGTGTTACTGATTTAGAGATGGCCCGGCATGCAGCTCCTCACAACAACAACATTCTGATAGCAGCTTGGCTTAGATTTTGCTGAAGAACCTTGCATAATCCACAATGCATGTATACCATAGCTCTGGCCGCAAACTTTTTGTGGCAATTTGTGGTAGTATCTTCAATTTCCTCTCAGCAAGTATGATGTACTTGTGTACGTCACAATTCTTGTTTTAGATAATGTGAAGTTGTAAGTTTTTTATTTAAAGAACAGGTTCTTTATGAGACCGGTAAAGTGTGTGATCAGTGTGTGTTCTATGCGTTATTTTAAGCTCTTTAGTGCTATTTAATTTAGAAAGATTTTACGTATTATATTAGATAAGTGTTTTTAAAAGACTTTTCAATGAGAGTTCTACCTAAATAATATATCTTCTAATATATTTATAAGCACAGATATAAACAGCAGAATTTTTTATTGTAAAATGATAATTCTGACATAACAAAATTGGTTACTTACAAACATAAAAATAAAATAATTTGATATAGAGCTGTTCATCATTTCAAATATAGACATATATATATATATATATATATATATATATATATATATATATATATATATATATATATATATATATATATATATATATATATATATATATATATATATATATATTATATGAAGATGTTAAACAAAGCTAATATTAAATATAACAACAAAATAACAATGTTAAAAAACTAAACTAATACATTAAATATAACTAACAAAAAAAGAATAATAAAAATTTTAATAGACATAATATATTAAATCTAACAACAACACGAATTAGTATTTTAAAAAGAATTTTAAATAAATAATACAATGAAATGAAAATATAAAAATCTTTTTTAGGCACGACCGCTTCTCGGGAGAGCCTTATATTTTCGTCAGGGAAAAAATTGTAACACTTCAAATTTTGAAATTTACAACATAAAAACTATTTTCCACCTAAAAGAAGTACATTTTAAGCGTTTTCAGAGATGTATGTATGTCTGTACGTATGTATGTGATCAAGTAACCCGATTATCTCAGCGAAATTTCGACGGATCCAAACTAGCTTTGGGGAATATACTCATCTAATCATAAGTAACTGATAGTTCTCTACCGAGCCAAATCGATCGACAAATAAAAAAACGCCAGGGCAAATAAAAATTTGAAAAAATCGATTTTTGAGCATACGGTCAACAACATTAAATTTAAGTCAAAAAAAACAAATGCATCTGCTAAAACTAATTAAAAGACGTCTTTTTTACATTAAACATTTTTTTCTATGAACAATATTTAACAATGTAATAGCGAAAAAATCGCTAAAATCATCAAAAATAGTCGTTTTTTTTCTATTACTTTACAGGATTTGAATTTACACAAAAATGTTAAATACAAAAGTTATAGATAATATTGAAACAAAACTTTTTCCTATTCGACATTTTTTTGTACGATCAATTCCTGATGAGTTAAATCCAAAAAAACGGTTTTTAACGCCTAAATGTACATAAAATGGCTGATTTTCGGCTATAACTTGACAGGATTTGATTTTACACAAAAATGTTGAATGTAAAAGTTATAGATAATATTAAAATAAAACTTTTTCCTATTAAACATTTTTTTGTACAATCAATTCCCGACGAGTTAAATCCAAACAAACAATTTTTAACGCCAAAACATACATAAAATGGACGATTTTCGCTTATTTCAATGATTTGACTTTACACAAAAATATTGAATGCAAAAGATATACTTATGGATAACATCTAAACAAAACTTTTCCCCAATTAATATTTTAATGTACAATCAATCCTGATTATCTAAACCTATAAATACGACACTTTACATATTCAATTTTCGCTTATTTAACATGATTCGATTTGACAAAGAATTATTCAATGCAATAGCTTTAAATAATATCGGAAAAATCAATATAACATTCGAAAGATCATATAATTATAAAAATATAATCATAAGATATAAAATTACATTTAATTACAATGTTAAAATAGTACATTACGATACTGCCACTGAAGTCACATGTATCGTACGATATTTTATATCACGTTTACCTCCCACATAGCATGAAAGATTACAAGCAACTTCCTGGAAGCTTTCATGAAAGTTTCGTATGCTACAGGAAAGCTTCCACGAAAGCTTCCTAAAAGTACCTAATGTCTGGGTCAAATTCATGACAAAAAGCTTTCTCGGACGATTGCAGGAACTGTTTCAGACACTTTTCAGGAACCTTGCGGAAACTTTCTAGGAACTTTTCAGGAAGCTTTCAAAAAGTTCCTGGAAGCTTCATGTAGGCTGTGGGAATCTTCCAGTAGTCTTCCCCGAAAGATTACAGAAAGCTTTAAAAAATACTTCCTACAAGACTTCAGAATCGATTAAAGTCACTTTGAGAATGGAAGCTTCCAGAAAGTTTCCATGAAAGCTTCCCGGCAGTACATAATGTCTAGGTCAAATTCATGACGAGAAGCTTCCTTGGAAGATGTCAGAAACTGTGTAAGAATCCTTTCAGGAACCTTTCAGGAACTTAAGGAAGCTTACGAAAAAATTACTGTACGTTTCATGTAGGATGTAGAAATCTTCCAGGAAACTTTCAGGAATCTTTCAAAAAAGTTACCGAAAGTTTCAAGTAGACTTTATGAACTTTCCAGTAAGCTTTCAGTTAGCTTTCAAATATGGTTCTGGAAGTTTCAAGTAGTCTGTGGGAACCTTCCAGTAAGCTTTTAGGAAGCTTTTTCCAAGTTCTTGAAAGAGTAACTTAAAGCTATAAATATTAGAAATTCTCTATGAGTATTAACAATTCGCACATATTCTTTAGAACTTATTTCTACCTATATTAATCGCCATTTTATAATCGCAGAAAAAATTTCACATAAAATTTTTTGACCTGACCGGGAATCGAACCCACGATCCTTGGGTTACTATGCACGCATGCTATTCGTTACGCTATCGCTCGCTGGAAGGAGTTCGGTCATTTTCATCTAAATAAGTTACACTTTTCACGATTATTTAAGTGTTATTATTTTGATTATTTTATTTAAAATATTAATGCATTTCAAAAATTATATATTTAATGCGGTAAACTAAAAAATTATAGTGTCGGAATTATTACTCTGAATAAACATGTTTTTATATTTGGCATTTCATTATGTTGATTAAATAATTTATGAAAATTCTAATTGAATGGTTTAAAAAAATTCTTAGTATAGTATTTATATATACGGTGGGCCTAATAATTGTGTTTTTCCAAAAAATTGTTTAGAAATTTTTTAATTAAAAAAAAATTGTAATGTCGATAAGTAGGAATCTGCTTTTTATCATTTTGATGCAATTTTTCTACGAGTATATCTTATGATAGTACGAATAGAATCGCTCAAAAAATTCTGAGTATAGTATTTATATATAGGAAGGACGTCAAAATTGTGTTTTTCTAAATGAATGTTTGAAAGTTAATTTATCAAATAATGAAATTGGGTTGACCATTCAAGTTGAAGATTTGATAAGCTATAATAAAAAAAATGTTACTGTATATTTTTCATTATATTCCTTTTTTGGCCATGTGGAGTCCAAAATTAACCCAATTTAATTATTTAATAATTTAACTTTCAAACATTCCTTTCGAAGAACACAATTTTCACGTCCTCTCTATACATAAATACTATATTCAGAATTTTCTTAGCGATTCTATTAATACTATCATGAGATATGGGGATATCTGCAGAACTTTTAACTTTCACGTTACGGCAACTTTTTAGATCTTTTTAATAAGAAATATATACTTTCAGCAAAGTAAATAGGTAAAAATAAATGTTTTTTAAATGTTCCATGTATGAAACAATCGTTCCAGTTACATATAAAGCATAAGTAGAAAAACCTAATTTCAGAGATGTGCCTACAATACATTTGAAATCTAGAATCAAGAAAGTTGTATCAGTCATTTCTCAAAAATAAAAATTTTCATAGTAATTCTGTTCCATACCTTGTAACATAAAGAATTTTCTTAATATGGCTATCAGATTTCATTATTTATTAAAAATACAATCATTTGATATGTTGCACGTGGGTGAGCCACGCATTGTTTAAAAGTCATGTGACTTCAAAAAATTACTTCTCAAGCGTTAACTCGTTAAGAAAAAGAAAAAAAAAATAGATTTTTGATAAGCACACGCTGAATTTTGAATTTTATATTCCCAAAGTCATTGTAATCACTAACTTAAGATTTTAGAAAAACGTAGTTAAATTGTTAAAACGATATATTTAAAATTTAATACAATTTTGATGGGATTAAGCCACATAAGTTCGTCATTTATATTATAAAAAAAAATTTTTCGATATACTCGTAAAATGGAATTATGTTGCTTTCATTTAAAAAAAAAAACTAAAAAAGGAGTAAAGCAAGCTTTGAATAGATAAGTAAGTGCTCGAACAAAAAAATTATGTTTTTTTAAACACTAAACATTAAAAGTTCTAGAGACATTCTCATATACTCGGCGAAAAATTGCATGAAAATGACAAAAATGAAGATTCCTACTTATCGATATTATAATTCAAGAAACGTTTGTGAAACATTTGTTAAATATTCCGAGAATTGATAAGGCGATACATTACGGAAATATTGCAGAGACATTTCATTTAATTATAATATTTCACTAATAATGACGTAATATTCAACATTATATTGCAGAACTATTTTTCCATAATTCTATAAATATTTTTTTAATTACTTCGGAAGCATTCCGAGAAATGACAAAAGCAATACATCGCGAAAATCTTAAAGATAAATATTTCATGATATATTTCACTAAAAGCGACGTAAACTTCTCCATCAATTCGAAAAATTATTTATTAGTAAATCAAGAAACGTTTTTAAAATATTCCAACAATACTACGTGAAACGATAAGGCCATGTATTGCAGAAATATTACGAAGGAACCTTTCATAAAATATTATACCTCAAAACTTTAATTGTATATTATAACCTCCAAATTTTTGTATTGTAGCAATAAACAAACTGTAACGGGATGGCTAGTGGGGGAAAATCCCAACAAGCCACAGGCCAGCGATGCCCTAGAACACGGTGCCGCGGGTGTCAGACTAAAATGACTTGCCCGGGGATCTGCTCCTGGAATCCCGAAAACAACGCGAAGATCGCACACGAACTTCGCTTTCCAACTAATTGGATCGCTGAGTGAAAAGCGCGCGCTCGAAGAGTAAAGCGCGCGGCCGCTATGCTCAGATATGAAAACGACCGGCGGAGTCGTTTTCCCGCGGAGGCGGCGGTATCCGGGAGAAGGACAGGTTGTAAAGAACAACGCGACGAGTAACTAGATATCACAATATATTTACTATTACTAATCTCTACAAGCACAACGCCTGTGCTGATTATAACAAAGAGTTATTTCGCGCGCGACCGTTAACATTCAAACGCGCGAACTACACGGCGCGCGGCGAAGCTGCTATGCTCGAGCGCAGTGTTAAGTACGGCGAGCTGACACACACTCGCACGTACACGGCACAGAAAGCTTGCACGGGGCGATTTCCGTGCAAGCCTTTTACATGGAATACGCGAGATGAGAATATAACTTACCGATCTAAGGAGCAGCCGGTGCACTTGACTCTCTCTCGCTCTCTCGGCAGTTGCGCGCTCGCTCTCTTTCTCTCTCGCTCTCGCTTATAAGGGTGGCAGTCTGGCTCGCTGCCGTCTCTCGCTCGTGGCACAAGCTGCACGGATTTGCCCTCTCTCTTGTTCTCTCGCTCTCTTGCAGGTCGGCACCTCCACTCCACACGCGCGATAATAAAACTAAATAGCACGGCGCGGACACTAAAATCTGCGAGATGGCAAGCTGACGATGTGCACAGCACGAGAGTATACACGAAGATGGCTCCCTTTTCTCGCGGGAACCAGTTAGCAGCTTCGCGACGGATGACGGGCATTTTACGCGTCGCGAGACCGATTCGCTACGCGCGGCGCGCCTCGATTCGGCTGCGCAGGAGTTGCGCGCGCGCGCTCACTACCTTCGCGCGGTAGATTAGAATCGCGGCTAGACACGCGTTACACCCCCCCGCCAGACGCTGCTTAGGGGACCGAGAGCAGCTCTGCTAATCATGGCCGTCGTCGTACCTACTAATATGGTAGTAATGATTAGGAGAAGGAGGTTCGGAAAGGAACATTGCAGAATCGGAGTCACCGGTTTTTCTTTTTAATTTTTATTAAAAAAAATATATAAAAAAAACTTCAGGGCTTCACCCCTCTTCAACTGGCCCGGGAATACGATCGGCGCCCCTTGTGACGAGCTTGGTTGGGGCAATGTTTTGACTTTTTCACCCCAAGCTCGCCACACATAAAGCACCGGGGGATTGCGTTACTGTCGAGCGCATCCCGGGCCGCTCGCTCTTCTTCGAGCGCCCTCCTAAGGCGCTCTTCTTCTTTTTGGAGACGGCGCTGGGCCTCTCCCTTGACCCGGCGCGCCGTCTCCTCCGCCTTTTCCCTGTCTCGCCTGGCCTCTTCCATGCGCTCCTGCGCACGAGCCAGGCGAGCCTCCTCCGCCTTTTGGAAGGCGGTGCGGCGCAGCCTGGCGGCCCTGGCCTCTGCGGCGGCCGCGAGCTCTTCGCGCCGGCCTTGGGCCATTCCGACCCATTTACCGGCTTGCCGCTCGCCGGCCTTACCGTGGCACTGGAGAAAGACCTCCAGTGCGGCCAGGGCAGCGTCCTCCGCAGCGCGTGACGACTTGCTGAGGCACCGCGCTTCCTCGAGGGCCTTTTCCACTGGGACCCAGGCCGCACCGACTTCATCACTCGGTGCCCACTTGGGGGCCTGGGTCGGAGAACTCTCTTTCCTTTCTTCGTCGGCCCGAGCCGCGCCGGCGTTTCCTTCCGGCGCCATCTCTGAGGCTCGGACCGACGTCTCTTGTGAAAGCCGTTCTTCCCGGCTTTCCTGCTGCTCCTTCGGGGGACGAGGTCGCCGAAGCGGACTGGGACCGGCCTCTGCCCAGGCCGGCTCCGAAGGTCCCTTTCTTGGCTTCGGCGCCTCTATCTCCTCGATCATGACGGTGGAGGGCTCTTCCACTGGCTGCGGTGCCAGTGTCACAGCGTCGATGCCCTCCACGACCTGCTCCAAAAAATCGATGACGGCGGGGTCAGGATTGCACTGGATTAATCCAGCGATCACCTTCTTCGCCGTCTCCGCTATTTCGGGAGTCAGGCCTTGCATGTCCTGAAACAGGTAAATCGATCCCGGGGAGGAGTGAGATTGAGGACTGGAGAATTAAGACGAACACAGGTTAGTACGTACGACACAAGTTGGACGGCACAATTATTGCTTTTTATACGCTCGGGTTCTACGAGGACTAATTAGTCCGGCATCAGCAAGTACGGGCTTCTTCTTCGAACCCTTTGGCCTCCCTGGGCCTCGCTTGGGTTCTGTTGGACCGGCCACACGCATAGGCCGGCCATCGCTCGCACGCTTTCCTGGCCTAACTAATAGCGCGGTCTTACGAGGTGGACCGCGCCTCTTAGCCGTCGCCCGGGGCTGTACATTCCCCCGGCTAACTCCGTGTCCCTCTGACGTGTTCCGTTCGGCTGAAGAGTCCCTCGCTGGTAGCGCCTGGGCTACTTCTGCTGAGACGTATCTCTTGAGTTGCTGCGCATGGACGGGACGTATCGTTCGACCATCCTCACCTTGGATCTCATAGGTGTTTTCGCCTAGAATATTCACAATCGTGTAGGGCCCCGCGTACTTCGGGGCTAATTTGGCTGAAATCCCCTCAGCTGCTGAGGATAGTACCTTATTCTCTCTCCATACACGATCGCCTAGACAGAATTCTGGAGGTCGACGATGAGCGTCATAATATTTGGCTTGTCTCGCCTGCTCCGCTTGCGCGTCGGCCGCCGCCCGAACGTGCAATTCGCGGAGCTTGTCCATACGTACCACCCAATTGTTTATCGCCTCTTGCTGCCCTTGCTCTTCGGCTAACCTGTCTTCCTCCCGCCTTAGTGTCTTCGGTGGGTCGGGTTGTCGGCCGTAAATGAGCATGGCGGGACTTATCTTTGTGGAGCTGTGTTCGGCAGTATTGTACGCGAACGCCAGCTCATTCAGTTTCTCATCCCAGGACCGGTGATTTTCCTCTGCGTAAGACATAATCATTGTCTTCACCGTTCGATTCACACGCTCGACAGGATTGGCCTGAGGGTGATACGGAGGTGTAAACGTGTGATGCACGTTTCTCTCCTTTAAGAATGCCTCTAATGGTGCATTTTTAAATTCAGTCCCATTGTCTGAGAGAAACACCTCCGGGACTCCGAATCGCAGACATACTCGCTCGTTGAGTCCCTTAATTACCGATTTACCATCTGCCCTTTTTATCGGAATTACTTCAATCCAGCGTGTGAACAAGTCCTGGAATATGAGAATGTATTCATGGCCGTGCGTGGTTTTTGGGAGGGGCCCCATAATGTCGCTGGCCACGATTTGCCATGGACGCTCTGTAATTCGGCGTCCCATGAATCCTGTTGGAGCGCGCGGTTCGACTTTGCACTGCTGGCAAATTTGGCACTGGCTCACGTATCTGGCTACATCACGAGACATGTGTGGCCAATAATACTTCCGCTTTACTCTTTCTAGCGTTTTCTCGCGGCCCAAGTGCCCAGCAGTTGGAAAGTCATGGCATTCTCTCAGTACTTCGCGTCGCTTTTCGTGAGGGACTGCTAACTTCCATGCATCATCGTCGCCGAGAGACTCGTCTATGACTTCATCAGGTTCGTACTTGTACAGTCTCCCCCCCGCCAGCTTGAACGTGGGGAAGTCTCGCGGCCGCTGTTGAACCTCTTTCACAATTTCGAGGTGCCATTGGTCGTTTGTGTCGCGTTCGAGCTCTAACGCGGCGACCGCTGGCTCCTCTTCCTCGAACATCCGCGAAAGGGCATCTGGGACATTGTTCAAAGAGCCCTTTCGGTGTTCGACTGTGAAACTGTGGTTTTGTAGTTCCAAAGCCCATCTTGCTAACCTGCCTGATGGGTTTCAGAGATCACGGAGCCACTTCAAGCTGCTATGATCCGTGATGACCTTGAAGTCATAGGCCTCTATATACGGACGGAACTTTTTGATTGCCCAGAGAATTGCTAGACACTCTCGTTCCGTCACGCTATAATTCTTCTCGGCCGCGCTCAGAGTTCGACTAGCGAACTCTAGGACTCTTTCGTTGCCGTCTATTATCTGGTATAGCACCGCTCCAAGTCCTGTATCGCTCGCATCAGTTTGCACCACGAACTGTACGTTAGATACCGGTCTGTGGAGAATCGGTGCAGAAGCAACTAGCGCTTTTAGCTTTTGGAAGGCCTCTTCTTGTGCCGTTGGCCACTCGTATTTCCGATCCTTTTTCGTTAGTTCGGTCAGTGGTTCAGCAATTGTGGCGAAGTTTGATAAAAACTTTCTATACCACGAGGCCATTCCTAGGAAGCGTCTCAGCTGACGGAGGTTTTTCGGCACCGGATATTCCATAATGGGCTTTATTTTCTCGGGGTCTGGTTTAAAACCATCCCTATTTACTATGACCCCGAGATATTGGACCTCATCGCGACAGAAGACACTCTTCTCGCGATTTATTGTGAGGCCCGCGTCCTTTATCCTATCTAGAACTCTTTTTAGAACCTCTTTATGCTCCTCGAATGTTTCTGTGACTATTATTATGTCATCGAGATACGAGTAAGCAAAAGGTTCGAGTTCGGGGCCGATGACTTTGTCAATCAGCCTCTGGAAGGACGCTCCGGCATACGAAAGACCGTAGTGCATTCTTGTAAATTGAAATAACCCTTTGCCTGGCACAGTGAAGGCCGTAGTCTCTTTGGACTCCGGATTTAGTGGTATTTGGTGGTACGCACTACTTAAATCCAACGTGGATATGTATCGCGCTTTCTGCAGTTTGCTTAAGATACTCTCCATGTATGGTAACGGGTATGCGTCTGGCCTTGACGCTGCGTTCACTTTTCTGAAGTCCACACAGAAACGGAACTTCCCGTTGGACTTGCGTACCATTACCACAGGGCTTGACCAGCCGCTTGTCGAAGGTTCTATTATACCCGCGAGTAGCATTTCCTCCACCTGCTTGTGCATCTCTTCCTCGAGTTTTCGAGATACTGGGTAGTACTTCTGTTTTATGGGTCTTGTGGAGCCGACGTCTACTGCATGCTCAACCCACGAAGTACACCCTAATGGTGCCAGACCGTTTCCCATCAGCTCAGCTACTAAAGCTTCCGCTTCTTTGCGCTGCTCTTCTGTTGGGTCCGCCAACCCTGTAGCTGATACGGACACGGTATTATTGGCGGTTATGGAGACTACTTCTAACTTTACGCTTGCATCATCATCTTTGAGATGCAGCGTATTGTCAGTGGGGTCTAAGACGGCGCTAAACTTCTTAATGAAGTTCACCCCCAAGTAGCACTCCGTGTCTAGGTCTGGCATGATTGCGACGCGCACATCCTTGCACACGCCTGCCACGACCATGGGTAGATACACATAGCCAACCACTGCTATGCTCTGCCCATTAGCTACCCGTGCCGTTAGGCCGCTGGCCGGGATTAATTCTTTTCCACAGGCTGTCGCGAGCTGTAAGCCGATGGAATTCATCCCAGTCCAGGAAGCTCCAGTATCGAAGAGTGCCCGTAGCCTGTAGCCGGCTACACCTACTTGAAGCTACCATCGCGAGCATGTTTCCTGGTTAGCTTCGTTCTGCTGAGTCGCGGGCACTTCTTCGCTCTCTCCTTCAGGCAATTGGACCGAGTTACCCTCGGTCGCTGATGCGAGAGCTGGGGGCGGTCGTGTGGCCGTGTTTACCTGCCCCCTTGGCCGTTTCCCTGCTGGTTTCCGGCAGCATTGGGGTTGCGGTCGCTTCCCCTTTGCTCGTTGCCGTAACCCCTTCGGTACTCTGGCCTTTGTGGAGGTCCATTACTCCTTGGACTTGGCGGCCTAGCCTGGTGGGTCGCGCTACTACCCCCACTAGGCTGATTATTACTTTGCCCGCCTTCCCGCTGCCTGTTCTCCCAATTATTCTTTTTCTTGGGCTTCTTGAACGACTGTGGGTTTGGCGTTTGCCCACTATTTCCGTCGGTGCCTTTCTTTGTCAAGCTTGACAAACACTCGGCCATCACCCGACGGAACATAGCCTCGAGGCTTTCTCGAGGCTCCTGCTGTTGTTGCCCCATCGCCGCCACTCCTGGATTCTGCTTTTTCCGCTGATCCGTGGTTGGCTCTGTAGGTACGTAGGCAAACTCTGGCAAGTAAGTGCGCTCTGGCGGTGGTGGCGAGTGATACACCTTATCTGCCGCGAGCGCTAATTCGGCCTCCCGGGCTAAATCCAGGAGCCCTCGGTAATTCGTAATTTGATTACGCATCACCATTTTTTGTAGTTCTGGCCGCATGTTCCGGTGCAACATGTCCAATTGTTGGGGCATGCTAGGCACCGGAACTAACTTGAGAATCAAGGCTTGCAGATTCACTACGTAATCTCTTGTTGTGGAGCGTTCATCCTCCGAGACTCCGAGAGTTTTTGCATCACTATCGGGTCATCAAGGAGCGTAATGAACGGGTGCGGTTGGTCTGGATCAGTATTGGGATCCACAATAGTCGACCCAGACTTGTTCATCAACGTTAAGTCGATGAACGCCCTTCGGGACTGCTCGCGTTTAGCAAACGCTTGCTTCTCCGACAGCTCCGGCTCTGGCACAAAATCGGCGGCACTGTAATCGCCCATAAGCCACTTGATCGTTGTCAGCATATTCACTGATTGCAGATCTGACTGCTGCAGACCAAGGGCTTGCATGGCCTCGATAATTTCCTCTTCGGGCTGTGTATACGCCCAATTGAGTATCGCAGATTCCGCAAATTGCGACGATCGGGCCATGGTGTCAATTGGCTGCGCGCTTCCCCACGAACTTATTTTACTAGCGCGAGTAGTATCCGGATTGATGGCAGAGAGAGTTTGCCTTTTCAACCCGTGAGCTAGCTTTTTCAACGCGAACCCGGGTTACTTTCTAAGAGCTACGGCGGTTGCCCTTAACCTCGATAATGTACGAGGATTTCCCGTATGCGGCTCTAAAAAAAAATAAAAGCTATTTCTGTAAGTAATTACGATTTGTAATTAATTACGCTCCACTACTCGCACTTGTAATTTTAAAATAAATATATGTGAAAAAAAAATATATATATGTGTCAAAACGGACAATATCACCAAAAACACAAAAAATAAATACAATTTTCACCTAAAAAAAAATAAAAACAATTTTTAAGTTCGAGGGGATTTTTGCGCTCGAGTTTTTACTCGGGCGCACAGTCAACTTTTTGTTCCGAGAGTGCTTGCCGACTTTCTCTCGATCTTCTTCTAACTGCGCGATAAAAGAAAAAAAAATTTTATTTTTCGTCCAAAAAAAATAATTCGTATCGGAAATACGAGAGGACGAGAAGAACAAAAAATTTTCGAGACGAGAAAAAAATTAATTATAAAATTAATTATCGCTAAAAAAAAAAATTTTGTCGTTAAAAAAATTTAATTGTTATTAAAAAAAACTTTAATTGTTAACGATAATTCCTCAACGCGCCAAAAATTCCGCGATCAATATCTCTCCTCGTCGGCACACTAGGTCGAGGGTTATTGGCTATCGCACGCCTAACCTCTCGACCGCACTCTCGCAACAGCCCGGCTGTGTCACGCACACGCACACACGCGCCTACGAGCTGCGGCACGAAGAGCCTTTGTTTGCAGCTTACGCTCAGCTACGCTGCTGAGCTTCTTCGCGCCAAGCTTCGCCACGAATCACGTACGCGCCGCAGGTCCTTCTCGTGCCCCACGTTGGGCGCCAGTTGTAACGGGATGGCTAGTGGGGGAAAATCCCAACAAGCCACAGGCCAGCGATGCCCTAGAACACGGTGCCGCGGGTGTCAGACTAAAATGACTTGCCCGGGGATCTGCTCCTGGAATCCCGAAAACAACGCGAAGATCGCACACGAACTTCGCTTTCCAACTAATTGGATCGCTGAGTGAAAAGCGCGCGCTCGAAGAGTAAAGCGCGCGGCCGCTATGCTCAGATATGAAAACGACCGGCGGAGTCGTTTTCCCGCGGAGGCGGCGGTATCCGGGAGAAGGACAGGTTGTAAAGAACAACGCGACGAGTAACTAGATATCACAATATATTTACTATTACTAATCTCTACAAGCACAACGCCTGTGCTGATTATAACAAAGAGTTATTTCGCGCGCGACCGTTAACATTCAAACGCGCGAACTACACGGCGCGCGGCGAAGCTGCTATGCTCGAGCGCAGTGTTAAGTACGGCGAGCTGACACACACTCGCACGTACACGGCACAGAAAGCTTGCACGGGGCGATTTCCGTGCAAGCCTTTTACATGGAATACGCGAGATGAGAATATAACTTACCGATCTAAGGAGCAGCCGGTGCACTCGACTCTCTCTCTCGCTCTCTCGGCAGTTGCGCGCTCGCTCTCTTTCTCTCTCTCGCTCTCGCTTATAAGGGTGGCAGTCTGGCTCGCTGCCGTCTCTCGCTCGTGGCACAAGCTGCACGGATTTGCCCTCTCTCTTGTTCTCTCGCTCTCTTGCAGGTCGGCACCTCCACTCCACACGCGCGATAATAAAACTAAATAGCACGGCGCGGACACTAAAATCTGCGAGATGGCAAGCTGACGATGTGCACAGCACGAGAGTATACACGAAGATGGCTCCCTTTTCTCGCGGGAACCAGTTAGCAGCTTCGCGACGGATGACGGGCATTTTACGCGTCGCGAGACCGATTCGCTACGCGCGGCGCGCCTCGATTCGGCTGCGCAGGAGTTGCGCGCGCGCGCTCACTACCTTCGCGCGGTAGATTAGAATCGCGGCTAGACACGCGTTACAAAACAAATACAATCCAAGTTTCAATAAATAATATTGAATAAATTTGCGGTTATTTATTGCATAGGCATTGTTCGTAAAAGAATTAATAAAGTCAAAGAATAGTGTATAAATATTTATTTTTTATTATTAGCCAACGTAATATAGACAGATTGAAATACCTCTGAACGTATTGAGCTTCAATCATAGAATGAATCTTTTTTGTTCTTTTTTTGTTATGTTTAAAGTCATACGGTTGCTATGGTAACACTTTAAAAGAATGTCTCAGCCGACCAGAACGTCTACAAGCACGCCTCTTCGCGCATATCCCGTGGTCTCTCTTCATCAATTTCAAAAATTGGTTAAGGTGATGTGATACCCTGATTTAAATATTTTTTAAATCAACATTGAAACGTTGATTTGGAAAAAGACGACTGTCAGGTGCGCCGGACACGTAAACACTATAGTGTTAAAAATTTCTGAATATATTCAGAAATTTTTTTGAGCGATTCTATTAGTATTTTCGTTAGCTGTGCTCGTTTTAGAAATAGGTCATTTGCAGATTCCTACTTACCGACAGTACGGTTTTTATTTAATTAAATAAACTTTGATCATTTTTTTGGAAAAACACGTCTATCAGGCGCTCCGTATATGCAAATACTATACTCAGAATTTTTTGTGGATGATTCTATTGGTATTTTCATGAGATGTACTCTTTTTAAAATTATGTCGGTATATAACATCACCTTAAGAGACAGATGTGGCCCCGAATGAAAATTCGTGCACGCGGTCGGTAACCCGTAATTTGAGACCAAGACAGAGTTTTGAAGAAATTATTTAAAAGAAAATTTCTAATTATTTATGTATATATATGTGTGTATAAAAGTGAATTTCAATACGAACGGATTTAAAAATTGGTTTTGTAACAGGCATAATATAATAAAGGCAAAGATTTTCAAAATAAGATGATTATCAGACGATCTATGAATCTATGAAGCTTCCAAGTTGGAACCTTCCGCGAAACTTTCAGTGCTGATCTTCTGTAAACATTTATGTAAGCTTTCTAATAGCTTCCCCATAAATTTTAAGTGGCATTTTACCGCAGCACTTTTGGAATCTTCTTGTCAGCCTTCCCTAAAACTTGCTAATAGCTTCTTAGGAATGTTACTTTGGAACCCTTTGGAACCCTTTTGTTCTTCCTACAAGCATTATGTTAGCTTCCAAGAGCCTTCCGCGAAGCTTCCAGTGCTCATTTCAGTAATCGTTTATTTAAGCTTCGTAGAAGCTTGCTCGTAAGCATTGACTAACATTTCACCGTAGCACTTATGGAACCTTTCTGTTAGACTTTTCTAACGCTTTCTGGAAGCTCCCTAAAAAGGTTACTCCGAAATCTAGCCGGAAGCTTCCGTTATAACTTTAGGCCAGTGGCTTTATTTATATGTCAGGAACCTTGCTTGAATACTTCCTAGAATCTTCCATGAAAGCTTTCCTCAAGATAGAATTGGAACTTCCATCGGAATTTTCCTGGAATGTATTTCAAAAAGTTCCCGCAATCTTCATATGTAATTCAACTTTTGTTCTTTCTAGAACCTTTATGTTAGGTTTCAAGAGCCTTCTACGAAGCTTCCAGTGTTCATTTCAGTAATCGTTTATGTAAGGTTCATGGAAACTTTCTCGTAAATTTTGAGTAACATTTCACCCTAGCACTTTTGGAACCTTTCTGTTAGTCTTTCCTAACGTTTTCTGGAAGCTTCCTAAAAAAATTACTTCAGAGTCCACTCTGAAGCTTCTGTTATAACTTTAGGCCAGTTACATTATTATATTTCAGGAACCTTCCTTTAATACTTCCTAGAATCTTCCATGGAAGCTTTCATCAAAGTTTAATTGGAACATCCATAGCAAGCTTCCTGGTTTATATTTCAAAAGATTCTCGTAATATTTATACATAATTTAAGTTTTGTTCTTCCTAGAAGCATTATGTTAGCTTCCAAGAGCCTTCCGCGAAGCTTCCAGTGCTCATTTCAGTAATCGTTATGTAAGCTTCGTAGAAGCTTGCTCGTAAGTATTGACTAACATTTCACCGTAGCACTTTTGGAACCTTTCTGTTAGACTTTCCTAACGCTTTCTGGAAGCTCCCTAAAAAGATTACTCCGAAATCTAGCCGGAAGCTTCCGTTATAACTTTAGGCCAGTGGCTTTATTTATATGTCAGGAACCTTGCTTGAATACTTCCTAGAGTCTTCCATGAAAGCTCCTCTTAAATTTTAATTGGAACTTCCAGAGGACCCTTCCTGGAATATATCTCAAAAGCTTCACGTAATCTTTATATATAATTTAACTTTTATTCTTCCTAGAAGCTTTATGTTAGCTTCCAAGACCCTTCCGCGAAGCTTCCAGTGCTCATTTCAGTAATCGTTTATGTAAGGTTCATGGAAACTTTCTCGTAAATTTTGAGTAACATTTCACAGTAGCACTTTTGGAACCTTTCTGTTAGTCTTTCCTAACCTTTTCCGGAAGCTTCCTAAAAGGGTTACTTCGGAATCTAGCCGGAAGCTTCCGTAATAACTTTAGGCCAGTGCCTTTATTTATATGTCAGGAACCTTGTTTGAATACTTCCTAGAATCTTCCATGAAAGCTTTCGTCATGTTTTAATTGGAACTTCCAGAGGAAGCTTCCTGGAATATATTTCAAAAGCTTCACGTAATCTTTATATGTAATTTAACTTTTATTCTTCCTAGAAGCTTTATGTTAGCTTCCAAGACCCTTCCGCGAAAGCTTCCAGTACTCTTTTTTGATAATCTTCTATGTAAGCTTTTTGGAAGTTTCCGTAGAGCTTTCATGTAATATTTCATAGTTAAGTATTTGAAACTTTTTCTGTTTCCTTCCTGGAATCTTTCTGGAAGCTTACTTAGAAATCTTCCAATGTAACCTTCTTGAAAGTTTCAGTTAGCTTCCTGGAAGGTTCCATTAACCTTCCACTGTAAGCTTCTTTGGAACTCTCTTCCGGAATCTTTCATGCTATGTGGGCTAAGTCCGCTGTCACGCCTATCCGTACCTTAATCAGTCCACTCGCTACGCTCGCGCGCTAACCTCACGGTGCAATGATCGACTACTTAAGTCACGGGTAGGCGTGACTTAAGTGCGGACTTAGGTCACACTGTGCTATAAAATGAGATAAACACATTGAAAATATAATTTAGAAAAAAGAAATATCTATTGTTTACAAAATGCCAAATATTATGTAAACTAAAACACTAATAAAAATATATAATAAGAAATATAAATTGATGTTGAAGTAACAAAAATTAAAAGATTAAATCCCTAAATGGTTTTTTACTTAAAATTATTCTAAGTTGGTCCAAGAAACAAATTATTTTTTTCTAAAACTTGGTCGTAGACAGGCAGCTAATATTGTATATAATCTAATCTTCTATTAACAATGTGATTAATAGAAGTTCTTCAAGTTTAAACATTAAAAATAAAATTAAAAAACAAAGATTAAATTTTTGATTAAATATAAAATTGAGCCAAAGAATAAGCAAATATAATATTCCATCCTCACGACTCGTAACCATATTCCTGATATCACACATTAAATGATATTCGATGACGAATGAATCTACGAAATCATTTTGTGACCATGAATGAAAATCCTTGAGGATATAGTTATTATGTTGAAATGTCCCATCTAAATAAAACAAAATAAAAGAAACAATAAAGTTTGTTGTTGGTAGGTAATGAGGTATGGTCGGTTTGATGTGGGGCGCAGGGCGGGGTCCAGTGGCAGAGCCCCTGGTGGGGGCGTAGGAGCGAAGCCCCCACTCAGGGGGGTGTGGACCACCTCAAATAAAATTACTGAGACATTAAAAAAAAAAAAAAAAAAAATATATATCAACAGCGATATATATAAACTTCTTTCTGAAATACGATCTTACTAAAGAAGTTAATTATTTTATTCTAATTTATTTACACTTTATTTAATCCAACTAAAAAAAAAGAAATTTTACTTTAATAAAATTGTAGCTATAAAATAGATGGAAAAAAAATCGAGGTATCAATCTTGGTACAGAAATTGACAATTTGTTTGTATGGACTTCCTTAATATATATAATTTTACAACAATTATTATAATAAGAAAGGTTTGACCCTGCTTGCTACTAAAGTAGACAATTCGAATTCAAAAACGAATTCAAAGATTTCATTTATTTCTCAATTAAACATTTTGTTTCCTCCTAGAGGAAGCTTTGTGACATTAAATTTTTAAGTTGTTGTAAAAACATGTTATAATTGTGTTCCGAGATGTTAGGAATCAAAATACATGGTTTTTGAAAAATGTCTGTGTGTGTGTGTGTGTGTGTGTGTGTGTGTGTGTGTTGTATGTGTACGCCTAGATCTCAATTTCTACTCGGTCAATTTTGACCGGGCAGGTCTTATTTTCCTGTCAAAATCCGTTTTTTTTTTATTGGGACGACGTATTTTTGTTTTTTTTCAAATTTTCGATTTTTCTCAAAACTGCTTTTTGATTTTTTTTTTTAATGATAGGATCGAGTTATTCGAATCGGATGGGTAGCGTTCGAAAGAGAATTAAAATACGTAGGGTAAATGTGGGTATTACCGCGGATGCTGCAATTACCGTGGATCGACGAAAAACGCTCTGCAATTTCATTTTTCATAGTATAATTCGGCATCTAATATTTATTCGATCATACAAAATATTAATTAATATAAGA
This sequence comes from Torymus aiolomorphi, assembly GCA_036365515.1. Lineage (NCBI taxonomy): Eukaryota > Metazoa > Arthropoda > Insecta > Hymenoptera > Torymidae > Torymus > Torymus aiolomorphi. The sequence goes on along the minus strand of CM070874.1, from coordinate 224,466,375 downwards.
AATCGTCTTAAAAAGAGAATAAAGCATGATTTGTATGAATATACTTCATTATTGTCTGGCCATGCGCGTTAATACCGTCATTTGTATACTAATACGATTGCTGGTATTACTGCGGCATTGGTCCAACGTAACCTCAAAACAGTGAAATCAAGAAGTCTACAATATATATGAGAACATTTGCCAACTTCTATGTTCTAAATGAAATATGATGTAAAAATATACAGATATGTTCATTTTTTCGGTTGTAAAGTTATAAATAATATATATATATATATATATATATATATATATATATATATATAATTTATAATATAAATTATAAAAAACAAGCTCAAGGTAAAATTCCGCAGTAATACCCCCGCGGTAATCCAGCATACACACGGTAAAACCCCCGCGGTAATTCAATCATACCCGCAGTAATATCAGCCTCGGATCTATTTTTTAGATTGCATTTATTAATTAACTATATGATTTTAATCATATGATAAGAGTCATTTTTGCATTTCTGGTAAGATATAGAAGATTTAAAAAAAGAATTCAACTTAAATCATCGAGGCAAAGCTTTTAATTCGTGTACTATAAGACGCCCGTGCTGAAAAACCGCGGTAATACCCACTTTTACCCTATATTTTCTAAAAAAATTATTAACAATAACGTGTTTTTTTTTTAGATGCTTATAACTCCCAAACTAAACGGTCAAATTTTTGAGAAAAATCATGATAATGGATAATATAAATAAATATAATCTGTAATGTTTTGTTACGTCCGGAGACGTATTATCATTTTAAAGAAAAACACATTATTAGTATCAGATATTTCCTGACACATAAAAGCGAGATGCAATTTTTACAAATACAACATACAGCGTTATGACACAGTAGGTCATCGAATTTGCGAAACAAAACGATATTTTCATTAGGGTCAGCATTTCTCAATGTTACGGTCGAGCGAGAATCTAAGCCATCGGACTCCTCGGTAGTCGAAAAACCCGCACTTTGCAATGCTCAGCATTTCGCAAGTGCGATGACCCAGTAAACTCGTAAGCTGTCAAAAGATGAATTCTACACGTAATCATGCTTCCTCATCTTTAACCTAATTATTCTGCGTTATATAAACGGCAAGGGGCGCCGCGTACGTCAGTCACAGCGTACAAGAAACCTGGCGAACTCCGTGTACCTCTACGACATTGAGAAGTTGAAATCGTAAGCCTTACTCGTCTAGTAAGCAGATAGTATAAGTTATTTATAGTAAATCTATAAAAGCAAGCATCATAAAAAAGAATTGTAATTGAAATTACAACACATCGATCTACCAGAAGCCAGCAGATTGTATTGGTAATAAATTATTGTATTTTATATAATAAACTTACATAAAACCAATTACTACTTATTTTCACTTATTTCCGAACTTAACAGTGGTTCCGGTACGAATCGAACATTAGTTCACTAGACTGTTTAAAATAAAAGAATAAAAATAACTATTTTTCGGAACGTCACATTGGTTCCGGTACGAATCGAACATTAGTTCACTAGACTGTTTAAAATAAAAGAATAAAAATAACTATTTTTCGGAACGTAACAGTGGTTCCGGTACGAATACGTAAGTTCACTAGATTTATACGAAAAAATAAGACTGGAATGAAAGGAAACGAGTAGTATTTGAAAATTACTAAACATATCACTACTAACTGCTTCCGAGCTTCTCGTTTTGCAGTAAGAAGTTGAGAGGATCATTGTAGCATGATCGTTTAAACTTCTGAAGATGAACGTGTACGGCTCGTCCAGATTACTAACATAATAACAGATAAATAAAAAAAAAAAGGGAAAATAGACGATGTTATAGAAATAGGGAAAGAAGAAAGGATAACCCAAATACAAATAACGTAAACGAATATAAAAAAAAAAAAAAAAAAAAAGATTTCACATAAAGATAAAATCAAAATAAATCAAAATATATAAGTAAATAGCATCACGCAAATATATTTAACAAACAAGAAATTTAAAGTGAAAAATTCATATAGGGAAACATTAAGAAACAAATAATTAAATAATATCAGTAAAAACAAATAACTAAAATATTAGTGGAAAAAAAAATAAACAAATGAATAAATAAATAAAAAGAAATTGAAATAAATAAAACAAATCCAACACGAAGGAGAAAAATGAAATAATAATACAAAATAATGATCATTGAATGGATAAATATTATACATAAACAAGAAATAAGAATATCAGAAATCAAATTACACGAAAAACATTAAGAATAGAGATATAAAATTGGCAAATAAATAAATAAATTGCCAAATAAATAATACACAAAAAAATATATAGTTGAACTAATAATAAAAGATATTTAAAAATAAATATTAAGTATGCTGATACATAAATAAAAAGAATAAAGAACAAAACATAAGAAATGAATGAAGAGAAATAAATAAAGGGAAATAAATAATAGAGAATTTACACAATACAAAATAGAAAACATATGAGAGATATAATCAGTGTATAAAATAATCAAGTCATTTTTTATCAAAATAAGGAAATCAAAATAATAATAAAAAATAACTAAACAAACGAAAAGTATTACAATAAAAGTAAGAATATTATAATGAAGAATCATACAAAAAAAAAAAATTTACAATAAAATATTACATTGCAAAAGGGAATATAATAAAATAAGAAAATGAAAAATATTTAAATATTATAATATAAAAAATAAACAATACTCAAACGAGAAAATGAAAGTAAGACAATAATAAACAAAATAAAAGATAAATTCAAAAATAAACTACAATAATAATTACGAACATTTAATAAAATGAAAAAACCATGATGAATAATCAAGCTAATACATTTTATAATTTTAAACAACAAAACCATTATTATACTAAAGTATTTCATTGTCAAATTTGCCGAGATCAATATCACGAAGCATTGTTTTGCTCTAATGCAGTTTGTGTTTATTGTAAAAGTAAAGATCATATATCTTATTTTTGCAACAATGCTAAAAATAAAATAGAACTTTTTTGTAAACTCTGTAATCACAGAGGACATTCTGTAGAGAAGTGTACATTTAACCAAACAAATGAAGATTATTGCCAATACTGTCAAATGATAGGACATGCAGCTACTCAATGCCCTGTTATAAAGAAATATGAACTTGATTGTGAGTATTGCGGAAGCACGGATCACTCAACTAAAGACTGTCTGTCAGCAGTATGTATGAAATGCAATAAACTCGGGCACTGGATAAAATACTGCCCTATAAACGAAAAAATAATGTGGTGCGCGTTATGTAAGGAAGAAGACCACGATTCATCAGATTGCAAGCGTGCGATTTTAAGAAATAGAATAATTTGTCAAATTTGCAACAGAATCGGACATACAGCAAAGTATTGCCCAGAAAGAAATGCTCATTCTCAAAATAGCACAAACTACAAAATTTTAGAAAATAAAGAAATTCATCAATTACCAAATACTACAAGAAATTATAACCGATTCATTAACAAAACTCAAGAACAAAATTACAAGCCAAGAAACACGATTTTTAATAATCAACAACCCAATACAGTAAATAGGAAAAGAATTCAATGTGATTATTGCAAAAGAATTGGACATGACATCGACAACTGCAGAAATTAAAAATCTTATGATGCAATATAATGCAATGGGAAATCATTGTGATCTTTGTAAAAATCCAGATCATACTACTGAAGAATGTGAGGAAATCAAACAATATCCAAGTATTAATACTGATGAATCATACCATAATGTTACGAAAGAAACAATTAACGAATCAAAAATTCAGAAAAACGAAGTTAATACAACGAATATTGAAAGGTATAATGGTAATGAACTAATTACAGAAAATAAAGTAAATAAAATTAAACAGGAAACTAATATCATAGAGGAATCTACAATAATTAATGATGATAAAGAAATCAATTTAATTATCGTACCTTTTATAAAAATACATGAAATCACTGATGAACCAAAAGATAATAATATGATTATAAAAAATCATGGAAATACTAATGAAATTAATTTTATAGACTTTAACGAAATTTTCAAAAATAATCATGAAATTGAAGAAATTATGGAAACAAATTTAATTGATTCTATTGAATCTACTGTAAAAAAATTATGAGACTAATGAAGAAATGAATTTCAACGAATCTAATTTAAAAACTCATGAGGATTGTGATGAAATTAATGTAATTCATTTTAATGAATCCAATATAAATAACCAAAAGAATGAAATTTCGAATGAAAATAATAAAGAAGGTAATAATTCGTTGGAAACAGTAACTTTTTATGATGATCTTAAAGTCATTTTAGACATAACTTTTGCTTTAGCTGAACCATTTTCCGAAGATGATCAAATGGAAACTAAATTCCAACAAAACTCGCTTGAAAATTCGTTAAAAGAGAATATAGCATCAATACATTCAGAAGAGTCTTTATTAAATGATACAAAAAAAAATCTAAAGAACTTATTAAATAATAGTAAAGTAGTTTTCGAAAATGAAAATCAACCAAAAGATATGTTTGATAATCAAAAACTAAAAAAACATTTAGAGAATAAAAGTCATCTAAAAATATTTGATAATCAAGAACACCAAGAACAGCTTGACAATAAAAATCAACTAAAAGAAACTTTGGGTAATCAAGATCATAACGTAATAATCAATCTAAATACAAATCGTAATAAAGTACACCAATTGCAGTTATTTTTTAACTATCCTATCAAAGTAAAATCTAATAAAAACGTCAGAAAACTAAAATGGATATCTAATTATAAAAAATATTTAAAAGAATTATCAAAAATTACAAAACTAAAATTAAAATCTAAAGGTTACTACAATAAATTTGCTATCAGAAAAAGGTTTAAAAAGGGAGACAAAACATGGCCTATTAAAGAACCAAATATGAATAAATTTCAAAACGATCAGCATAATAAGAATTTTCAACGCTATTAAAATGAACAAAATAATATCTTAACTAATTATGAAAAACAAGCAAAGCAATATTATAACAAATAATAACATAACATTTTTGTTTTAGGATATGGACAACATACTCAATATTAACATCTATCATAATCTCTTCTTATTTTTCCAAATTTAATACAGAAATGGAGAATTATAATTGCAGCTGAACTTTTCCATTTGAAGCAAAACCATCCTACTTCTTGGTCAACTAATATATAACCCTAAGGTGATCCAGATTTTACCAAATATACAATTTAAAATTATAACCACTTATTCGTTTGTCTACAATTGTTCGTATCAACTTGTCAGTATTTTATGAAAAGCAACTATATTCCCTATGAAAGCTAATAATTTTAGAAAAATGCGATTGAAATAAGATACACTTGAATAATGAAATTTTAGAAATAATACATAAATATTGCGATTAGATATTAATACAAAGTAACTTTGGTCTTATAACAATCAAACAATCAAAAAAAAATTTGACATGTGAAAATGATGTGTTATTAAATAATAAAAATATACAAAGTAATTATTTAATCACAAAGTAGAAAACATTACAGGGACGAATTAACTTATGATCAATTTAATAGCTTATGATTTTATCTTTGAATAACAAAGTATAGAACTAATCCAAAAGGAAAAGAAGTAGAACCCATTCCTAAACCTTTTAACGTATGATAAAAAAAAAAAGATAATAATAATTTGACTAATTTTATGCAAAATTAAACTGTATTTACCTACAAAAAAAAAAAAAAAAAAAAAAAAAAAAAAGGAGCTACGTTCACATTGCTAAGATTAAATAGAATATATGTATTTGGAATGATCAGTTCTGTCATATACTAACATGATCATCCTATATAAGATACACTATTCTGCACTGTATTGAGTATGTAAAACATTTTTCTACTCTAACAGATTGCGTATTCTTTAAAGCAGATATGTGAATGCTACCTATGCCGAAACAAAAGTTCAAGTTCTAAAATGAACTTTTGAAATGGCTGAAAGTTTTCAAACAAAGGTAAAATACAATGATGCATAAAAGCAATAACAAGTCAAAATTTGTCAATATCATTTCAATTATTCACTTCCTTTTTACGAAAAAAACCTACACCATATGTAATTGTATTTTTCTTTTGGAAATAATTATAATACGATTGTTAAAATAATTTTGTTATGATAACATCAAAAGCCCTTTAATTTTATTCTACTTAAACAAAGAGAGGAAAGAAAAAACATATCCCTTGCCAAATATCTAAGCAGGGAGGGAAGTGAATGATCACTTGAATCATTCCCTATATATTTCTCATCGTTTATTTACTAAAAAAAAAGAAAAACAAAATTATTTAATAAGCACATTATTTCTAAGCTTAATTAACGAATGACTATTTTATGTAAATACAGCAGAACAAAAAAATTATTACATATTACCGATAACGAAATAATTAAATTATCGAAATCTATATATATATATATATATATATATATATATATATATATATATCTCTATAGGAATTCTTTGAAATTTGAACGTTAGAAAAATCGGTACAAAATAAATCAGTAAGTTAAGTGCAAAACTAGTATTAGGAAGAAAATAATTAATTTATTTTAAAATATATAGACGATTCAAAAATTTATTTAAAATTATTAATTTTATATTATTATTATTATTATTATTAAATCTTTTGTAACGAAAAAATTACTAATAACTCAAATTGATCATTCAATTACTTCACTTGTTGAATTTCTACGACATTCAACAGTCTAAGGGGGGAGGTAATACGTCCGGAGACGTATCATCTAAACATCTATCAAATAAAAGAAACGTAAATCAGTAATTTTTCGACATACAGAATAATGTATACGCGAATAATTTCGATACGAATTTATGCAACGCAGCATTTCGTTCGTATGGCATTGTGACGGAGCGAGTCACCGACCTCACATAGTCAAATTAACGATGACTAAGCTCAAATACACAGAAAACACCAGTGCCAATGACAGCAGACAAGGAAAGACTAAAATCAAGAACTTGCATTCCGACATCAAGATAAGTGGGTCAGAAGGAAGATTAGTAGATCGAATCAACGTTCGAGCAGCCGAGCTCAAAAAGGCTAAAAGGGGGCAGTTGAAAATTTAGACCTCATAAATCATAAATTTAAAATTCATGTCAAAACTGACGAATATTATTATTATTATTATTATTACAATTATTATTACTGAAATTACTATCACTATTATAAACCGTATTATTGTTTTTATCATTAAATCAAATTTTGTAACGAGAAATCTCTGATACATTTGTTGAATCTCTACGACATTCAACAGTCTAAGGGGGGAGGTGTTACGTCCGGAGACGTATTATCATTTTAAAGAAAAACACATTATTAGTATCAGATATTTCCTGACACATAAAAGCGAGATGCAATTTTTACAAATACAACATACAGCGTTATGACACAGTAGGTCATCGAATTTGCGAAACAAAACGATATTTTCATTAGGGTCAGCATTTCTCAATGTTACGGTCGAGCGAGAATCTAAGCCATCGGACTCCTCGGTAGTCGAAAAACCCGCACTTTGCAATGCTCAGCATTTCGCAAGTGCGATGACCCAGTAAACTCGTAAGCTGTCAAAAGATGAATTCTACACGTAATCATGCTTCCTCATCTTTAACCTAATTATTCTGCGTTATATAAACGGCAAGGGGCGCCGCGTACGTCAGTTACAGCGTACAAGAAACCTGGCGAACTCCGTGTACCTCTACGACATTGAGAAGTTGAAATCGTAAGCCTTACTCGTCTAGTAAGCAGATAGTATAAGTTATTTATAGTAAATCTATAAAAGCAAGCATCATAAAAAAGAATTGTAATTGAAATTACAACACATCGATCTACCAGAAGCCAGCAGATTGTATTGGTAATAAATTATTGTATTTTATATAATAAACTTACATAAAACCAATTACTACTTATTTCCATTTATTTCCGGACTTAACAGTTTTAATTCATTTTGTTGGTTAGTTTTTTAGAAAAAAATTGAAAAATTGAAATTGAGTTTTGTATATCCAACGATTACAGGAGTAACAATGACTTAATCGCTTCAAAATTCTTTGTAGTCGTAGATTTATAAATTTCGTTATTAAATATTAATTAAAGGAAGCAACATATTAAGGTTGAGGAAACTACGGGCCAATGAATTGAAAGAGGTTTTTTTAATTAATGAATAAATATCGATAAAAAATTTATCGTACTAATACATTACGATACAAGTGCGATAAGTGGCCCATTATTTCATGGCGTAAAGTTAAGGCCCGAGCGTAGCGAGGATCCTTTCACGGGGTGTAACGTGTTACTTAACGCATTAGTATTGTACAATTTTTTATAACACTGTCTGCCTTAAGTCCGCTGTCACGCCTATCCGTGAGCAGTTCATTATCGCACCGTGAGGTTAGCGCACGAGCGTAGCAAGTGCGATAAACACGGTGAAATAATGGACTACATATCGCATGGATATTTTTTTTTATTAAATTATACCTACTTCTAGAAAGATGAAATTTGCTTAAAAAAACATACGATGCCTGAAATACATTATAGAAGCAGAGTTCTATTATTTTTATACTTAAGCACATTTACGCCAACTAAACATCGACAACACTGAATGATGAGTACACCTGCTAAATCTGACTGGTGGCTTTTATAACATTACAGGAGCAGAATTAATTTATCTTTTCATGTTGTAAATTTCAGCCTAATTAATTAAATAGGTTTTCTCTTATGAAATCTGAAGGGCCATGTAGTGTGAGCCTGTCCGAAAGATTTATAGAGTATGCTTAAATAAATATTCTGGAAACCTGTCAGAATTATGAAAAGTTCACTATAACCTCTAAAAGTCAATTAATACTGGTAGTTTATGGATAAGCTCATTGTTCATTAACTACTACAATTCGACTGAATTTTACAGATTAAAATAACTTTTTTCACATTTTTTACAGGTACTCAGATTTATTGTTGTGGCGGGACAAGCTATAGATGTATAGAAGTTTCAGACACACTCACACTACACTGCACTAAAGTATACGAACCAAAATTAAAAACTTAATAAGAAAATTCATCCGGCTCCTACAATATAAAAGCCACTTGTCAGATTTAGCAGGTGTATTGAGCATTCAATGTTATCGATATTTACTTTGAGGTGATGTGTCCGTACTTAATCCAAAAGACTAAGAATGATAGAAACCGGCTTCAGTAATGCATCTCAGACATTCCATGTATTTTTGAGTTGACTCTGACCAACAAACTCGAGCAAACGAATGTGGTTTATGAGTTCCCTTGTAAAGATTGCAATGCACGGTACATAGGCGAGACAAAACGTGCCCTAAATAAACGAATTGCCGAACATCGCAAGAATAATAATGATGAGTTGGTTGTCAATATACATAAAAATGAATATAATCATGAATTTGATTTTGAAGCAGTAACAATTAGTGATATTGAAAATAACTATAATAAAAGACTTATTTCTGAAATGTTATTTATTAACAGTACACCAAATACAATAAACAAAAAAGAAGATATACAGAATCTCAGTAGAGAATACAAATCTATCTTTAAGCTGTTACATAAAAAGTAAAGTATATTCTCGATTTAATTCAAAATTTGTTATTGTTTACATTTTGGTAGGAAGCCAATATATATATATATAAGTCATGTTGCTATGTACTTTCACATTACTCGACGGATCGCTGTGCGATAGCTTAGGTAATTCGTTTCGCATTTTTTTAAAATTTTTTCAACCATCGTAAGTTAAGACTAGCGTGAGCTCGTTCTGTTAATTATATTATTATATATTTTTTTTAATAAAGCCTGAAGAGGTCGACAAACCCGTCGACGAAACGTTGCAACTACTTAGCATCGTAGTCTATTTTCTTTCCTGCTCCCAACGGATCTGGTCAGAATTGACCAAAACAACAATTTTTACATTTAACAAAATGTCCTTGTGAATAAAAGATAAAAACCCTGCAAGATTAGAAAGGAGCTGGTATTATTGAAATAATACTTACTCAAGGATAAGACCACAACTCAATTAGCAGAGAACTCGACCAACATCAATATCGATCCATACAGCAATTTATGAAACACAGTGACTGCAGATATAAACATTGATGACTGCCGTCTGCCGGACTGCCGTGCGCACATGGTTGACATGGTGCGCGTGAGAGCCAGATAGGAAGCGAAGCACTCTAGCGATACTTAATACGTACGCAGCTTTCTTGTGTTCACTCCGCACTGAAACTTTTTCACTAGAAGTTCGGACCAGCCTTTTTCTCGCATCATCCGTGGCGCCGTGTCGCTTACGCAAAGAAGCTACGAGCTATCAGTTGACGAGCCAGACGAGACGAGCAGGTGAGCTGCAGCGCATGCGCCTGCGTGCACACTTACATGGGTAAAGCCAACAAGCCAGCAGTGTTACCACCATCACGTAATTGGCGATGCTATACACGTTACCCATTTGAATATATGATGTTGTAATTTTTATATCGTTTATTGCGATTATTGCGAATTGCGTAAAATCAAGCTCGCATTGTCATCACTTTGCATAAACATCTATATATTATACGTAATACGTTATACACGAACAATATAACATGACTTGATAACCATTGCGCGGTAACATGTCTGTAAGAGACGGTCACTAATGTTTTTAGACGTTAAATTTTTCGCTTATTAGCTTTGCTGTTTACGATATGGTAACAGAAACTTTTTTTTTTTTTTAATAGTATGCAAAATCATGAGAGCATTGCCCTTCGTAATGACATTATTAATCAATTTTCGCTTTTATAAAAATACAAGGTTCTCCTGAGTATTGCGGTCGTGCCTATTATGTAAAAACGAAGTTTTTACATAGGGAGGGCGCGGGCGACGAGCGAAGCGAGGAGCAGGTGTGTGTTGTGGCGGCGGGGGGGGCTGGCGTGCCGAAGGCACGCTGGGGTGCGCAGCCCCCCTAGTTTATATTATATTAATTGTTTATATGTACATTAAGTATAAATAAAACGAAATAACAAAATTAAATTTTGAACACAATAAAAATTTAACAAATAAACAAAAAGTTACTTCATTATTTTATAATAAAAATCATGGTGTTCAGTTGGAATCAATTTTTCTTTTATCAGTGTTCAAATCTTTCTTCATCTAATTGTAATTTTGTAGAAAAGCATTGTTAAATAATTTTATCTTTGTAAGCACTGTCTACTTCAATTGTTCGACCATCATACTGCTCCACATAAGATATTTTTTTTTATATACAGTAATAGATGATAATTTTGATACAGGGATATGTTTCCACTGCTTCTTCACAATATTATCGAAAAAATCAAAAATTTGTGTTTGCTTTATTTCTGTTACCTCATATTGGAGAGGATTAGCCTTTGCAGTTCGTATTAGATTACACCATTGTTCTTGAGTGTACAAGTTTTTGTTTCTTGCTGCACGTTCAATTATGGAATGCATACAATCGCCATTCATTTGTGTGTGGCCTTTGACAAGATAACCAAAATTTATTTAAAATTTTTAATCTACAAAGTAAATTATTAGTGTTGGTTAAATGTAGCCAATGGTAGGTTTTTGGTGTAGTTATAGAATTTGTAGCTAATGGCCGTACTACCAAGGTGTTTTTATAAGTAAAACAATTATTTACAACGTTTCGGACATTTTATTACGTCCCTCTTCAGGTTATTTAAAACGTATTGTCAGATTCTTTTACGGAAAGTAATCAGTGACGAACGGATTACTTTCCGTAAAAGAATCTGACAATACGTTTTAAATAACCTGAAGAGGGACGTAATAAAATGTCCGAAACGTTGTAAATAATTGTTTTACTTATAAAAACACCTTGGTAGTACGGCCATTAGCTACAAATTCTATAATTATTAGTGTTGTTATGTGGGGCTGTCATAGTCTGTAAAGGGGTAACCCGATACAGGTAAATCCTCAACCTCCACGTCCACGTACGTGACAGCTGGAAACGTCTTCTGTCGCGTCAATGCTTCCAACAGCAACGCTACAACAGAAACGGCTGACGGAGGCTCTGGGTCACGGGTTACACCCTTCCCGTGTGGGGCGCGGAGCCTAAAAAAGGGAACCTCCGAGCTTCATTAAGCGAGAAGGGAAAAAGAGTCAAGAATAGTGGTACCTGACTCTGCTACAGCCACTCATCACAAAGAAAGAAACACACAACACCTCTAACACGCAGTACACTGACAGACGAACACGCACGACACTTGCACAGCAGAACCTTTGGACGACGGACTACGAGCTTCGCTGTGCTGGCTTGCGGTCCCGCAACCCCGGCCCACAGAGGGTACACCGGATAAAACCAGTCCGGCCGCCATCGGATAGTGGCCGGAGCGCTCCTGGGCCGCCGGTAGTGAGGGGCCCGAACCCTGCATTAACCAGCAGGGAGGCTGCCCTGCATAACGGTGTATAATCCCTCTCCCGTATCAGTGCCGGGTGGTTCCTGGGTGGGACGCTGCTGCGGGGTGTGGGGGGCTCCGACGAGGCCACTGCGGCCTACCGGGGTGGCGGAACTTCCCGGAAGTACGCCGGCGGATGCCCCTGATCCTAGGCCGAAGGTACTCTGACCAACACAACACAACCCACACGAAGTTAGTTTTCAGGAGAGTAAAAAACAAAATGCAAGACAAAAGTACAGAAAACGCAGTTAGAGCGCAAACTGCATCGGGTGTCCCGCCCAACACCGAGTACCTGACACCAGGCAACACTCAGGAGATCAGACATAGAACAGCCAGCACGTCAAGCTTTTATAGCGCCATCAGCGACGCTAGCACCTCTGGCACGTCGCCTGACGACGTCACAGGGCCCTCCAACTTGGAGCACGAGGTAGACAAAACCGTAAGCAGCATGCTGGCTGAGATTAAAATAATGGAGAGAGCAACGGAGAAGCAGAAGAACATCTCCAAAGATGTTAAAGAGGGGCTGAAGACGCTCAGGGCTCTGCTGGCGGTACTCCAAACCGCACGCGAAGAAGCCAAGAGGAAGGCCCGTACAATCAGGCTTCCCAAACGGCGTAGAGGTGCAGGGGACAGTCCAGAATCACAGCCTGAGACCCAAAAAACCAAGAAGAAGAAGACTGCCAGCAACATCCAACGCCCCCAAATCCAGGTATCAGACGACAGAGGGGACCTGGTTGAAACCCAAGTAGGCACAGGTGAAAATCCCCAAGAAGGCTGGAAAACTATGGAGAACAAAAAGAAGAAAAAGAAGAAAAAAGCAATGGGGGGCCCCAGACCGCCACTACGTCCAAACTGCAAGGCCTCTAAACAACGGGGCGGCGTAGTGCTAATCGTGCCCAAAGACGGCAAGACCTTCGTGGACGTGGTGCAGACGCTACGTACGGTTGACACCTCTGATAACAACCTCCAAATCAGAGGAGTCACAAAGACGAAGGGCGGCGCCGCACTAGTACGCACCAAAGGAGATGGAAGCACTCACGGAAACCTGAGTGGATGTCTCCTGGAGATGCTAGGCGAACAGGGGACAATCAAGGACATGACCCGAAAAGTGACCCTGGAGATACTGGACCTGGATTGCCTTACAGATACTGACGAAGTACGAATCGCACTAGACGGAGTACTGAACCCGGGCGCGGATAGACGGGTCTCGGTCGTCGGGCCAAACAGCCGAGGACAGAAGATGGCTATCTGCGAGCTCGGAGACCGAGACGCGACACGGCTACTCAAGATGGGACGTATAAAGATAGGGTTTGTCAGCTGCCGAGTGAGGACCCGACTGATGGTGCCGAGATGCTACAAGTGTCTCGGCTACGGCCATTACCGTACAAACTGTAAAGGACCGGACAGACGCGACTGCTGTTGGAAGTGTGGAAAAAATGGACACAGGGCTGGGGCCTGCACGGGTGCTCCCCTCTGTTTCTTGTGCCCATCACACGAAGGCGGAGGGGCAGCGCACGTTCCGGGCACGGCGCTCTGCACCGCATTCAAAACAGCGCTGACGGAGGCAAGAGCGAGACAGAGGACCGTTCGCACTTAACAAGACGACGACAGTGCTCCAAGGCAACTTGAACGGCAGTAGCCTGGTTCATGCCTTACTGCCCCAGCTTGCCGAGGAGATGAACGCGGACGTTATAATGATAAGCGAGCCGTACAGAGACAGAGACAGCCCGACTTGGTTCGTTAATACCTCCCGTTCTGCGGCGCTGTGGTTCCGGGGCGGGCCAGGTCGCGTATCACAAGCCAAGGGAGGGGCGAGGACTACGTCTGGGCGCGGGTGTCTGATGTGACGTATGTCAGCGTGTATCTTACTCCGAACTGTAGCGCCGCGGAGTTCGAACGAAAGGTGGCGGCCCTCGAGGACGCGCTTAGGGGCATCCCCGGCCCCGTTATCTTCGCGGGGACGTTAACGCCAGAGCCATTGAGTGGGGCATGACGACGACGAACAAACGTGGACGGCTGCTGTTGGAATTGGCCGCGAGGCTAGACCTAACAGTAGCAAACGTGGGACAGGCGACGACATACAGGAGACCCGGCTATGGCGCATCCATCCCAGACGTGACCTTTGTGACGACTGGACTTCTCCGAAATGTCGAGGGGTGGCGGGTGTTCGAGGGCTACACGGCCAGCGACCACCAGTACATCATCTTCGGAGTGACCGACAAAGCACAGAACAGAACAGGGACCGCCCAAACTCCCGCGGGATGGAACATGAAAAAACTAGACGTTGACAAACTGACGGCACAGCTGGACAGTGAACCGGACCCGACAACGGCGATCCCTCGCGGCATCGGTGGTAGGGAAAAGGCTGAAAAGCTAACAGAGGAAACGTCGGGGCTCTTGAGACGGCTCTGTATCGTCTCTATGCCAAGAAAACGGACGAGACGTGACAAAGAACCGGTGTACTGGTGGACCGAAGATATCGCGCGCCTCCGACGCGAATGCCTATGGCTCCGACGGAGGGCCCAGCGCGCTCGCAACAAAGCGGACGCGATGGCCCACTCGGAGGAGTACCGGGTAGCGCGCAAAGAACTGAGGCGCGCTATCAATGACAGTAAAAAGGAAAGTTGGACCAAACTGATTAACGAGGTGGACTCAGACCCTTGGGGAGCGGGTTACAAGATCGTCACCCGCAACCTGAGAGGCAACAATCCACCGGTAGTCAGGGACGAAGAAACGATGGACAGAATCATTGACGGACTCTTCCCTGCACACTTTGAACAAGGGTGGGGGGGCGACGATACTAGCGGCGACGAGGTGCATGAGTTCACCCGGGGTGAGCTCAGCTTGGCTGTTGCGCAGCTCCCGGCGGGGAAGGCACCAGGTCCGGACGGTATTCCAGCGGAAATCCTCGGGATTGTTGCAAAACGACGCCCGGGGATACTCCTGAACCTATATAATACATGCCTGGCGGAGGGCGTGTTCAGCAAAGATTGGAAGACGGCGCGACTGATCCTCATTAACAAAGGAAAGGGTGGGGACCCGGACTCGCCGTCATCCTACAGACCGCTGAGCTTGCTGAATACACTTGGCAAGCTCTTCGAAATGCTCCTGAGACCGCGAATCCAACAGGCGGTTCGGGACGCTGGCGGCCTGAACGACAGACAGTACGGGTTCAGACAAGGACGGTCGACGATAGGAGCGATCCAAAAAGTGATCGACTCCTTTGATAGAGCACAGACTAGACCCCACAAGAACAGGCCAATAGTGCTCATGGCAACACTCGACGTACGAAACGCTTTCAATTCGGTGAGGTGGACGGACATCGTGCGGGCATTCTCCGACGCTTTCCCGCTGCCCCCATACCTTCTCCGAATCCTCAAGGACTATCTACGAGACCGTTACATTACGTACGGGACGCAGACTGGGGTTAAGAAAAGAAAAATGACGGCGGGAGTAGCGCAGGGCTCGATCCTTGGCCCCGACATTTGGAACGTAGGTTACGATGAGGTGTTGGATCTTCCGATGCCGCCAGGGGTCTATCTGGTCGGCTACGCAGACGATCTGGTCATCGTCATCACGACCAAGGATACACAACTGGCTCAGATGAGGCTGACCCAAGCCATGAGACGGGTGGACGAATGGATGCAAAGCCGGGGACTACAGCTGGCCATGCAAAAGACGGAGTTACTATACCTAACTAGGAAACGGATAGACACGACGATACCCATGACGGTGGGGACGTCCGTTGTGCATCCTGGACGGTCCGCCAAATACCTGGGGGTGACCCTGGATACGAGGATGACCTTCTGGCCGCACATACATGGCGTCGCTGAGAGAGCGGCATTAAAGACCGCCGCCCTCGCCCGCCTCATGGCAAATACGAAGGGACCGAGACCGAACGTACGACGACTGCTTATGACAGTGACCAACTCGATGCTCCTTTATGGGGCCGAGATATGGGCGGACGCGACGCGAATAGAGAAGTACCGCAAAAAGATCGCGGCGGTACAAAGACTGGGAGCGCTGCGAATCGCGTGCGCGTACCGCACCGTCGCAGAGGTGGCGGTACTAGTGATCGCAGGGGTTGTCCCAGTAGACCTTCTCGCTCTCGAGCGGAAGAGGATCTACGAGTACAGCGAAGAAAGGGGAAGAGCGAGGGCCTCCATAGACGCACGGACGACGACGCTGACATCCTGGCAAACGCGATGGACAGACAGCGACAAAGCCAAGTGGACGAGACGCCTCATAACGGACGTGCGACTCTGGCATAAGAGAGGAGCTGGGGAGGTGAATTTTTACCTGACCCAGTTCCTATCCGGACACGGATACTTCCGCCAGTATCTGCATCGGATGGGGAAGGTAACGACCCCGTCCTGCAGGTACTGCGGACATAATAGAGACGACGCGGAGCACACATTTTTCGTGTGCCCCCGCTGGATAGTCGCGAGACACAGACTACAGACGAAGACAGGTGACATCACACCGGAGAACGTCGTGACACTGATGCTGTCAAGCAAACAAAACTGGGGCGACATAGCACGCTACGTGACTCACGTACTACAAGGCAAAAAGACTGACGGTTGCCTTGAAAACTGATACAGAAGACGAAAAACAGACAGACGAGACAAGATATATAAGATTGCCGTAGGGCATAGAAACGCCGACCGGTCCGAAGTAATGTGTATAACAGTTCCGGACCGGATTCCGGTGAACGCCGCGGGAAAGGTTTTGGGTGTTTAGGGGGTAGAAATCCCTCACACCGCGGATGATGGTCTTAGTGGGTCCCCCTCCATGCTGTAAGCAAGGACGGGGGCCTCGGAAGATTCACCTAGTACCTCGGAAAAACAAAAAAAAAAACAAAAAAAAAAAAAAAAAAAAAAAAAAAAAAGTGTTGTTATGTGGAATAAATCTAATAAGATTTCTTCCACATATAATAATCTGTATAATAATAATAATAATAATAATAATAATAATAATAATAATAATTTTATATATATATATATATATATATATAAGAAATATTAGGAATTATGTAACTTATTAACATTTACCTATGTTTAATTGATATATCCGAGTTAATTATTGCCTTCATATACATAGTGTAAAGAATGGAATTGCGGTTTTGACCTCCACAATTGTCACTGTAAAAGCGAAAGCCTTTACAACCTATATCAATTTTTTCTTTTATAAATGTCCACAAACAGCTTGAAATCTCATTGGTCCCACGTTTAGAGATTGTTTCATTCCAAACGTAACATTTACCTTCTTTGGTAGCTAAATCAAAAATTGTAAAATTATATATAGACAATTTTCTCTTATAATAAAATGAAGAAGAGTCAGCGCATGGCACATTTAAAACATTTTGCAAATCGAATGCTACACAACAGATCAATTTATCTTTTACAGCCGCTTCTTTATCATGTTTCATGCAATTTCTTGCATAATCTTTATTTTGCAGATGTTTATCATGAGCATTTTGATAAAATAGCTTGTCCTCGCGTTTCAAATTATCGAATACAGTGCAGTCATCACACTGGTCTTTTTTTAGTTTATAAAATGACAAATTGTACTAATTACAAAATACGTCTCTGTAATGATTTCGGGAAGCCATTTCAAACTGTCCTGAATTTGTCATCTCTTCTTTGTATAGTCTATATATTTTTTCAATAGTCAAGTCACTTGATAAATATTCCCTTAAAGAAGAGGCTCTACAGTAATGGGAATTGACTTTTGGAAACGATTCAATGTGTGCCTTTACTGAATTCGTAATTTCAGGTTTCATTTTTGTAGGTCTATTTTCGTTTTCCTGTAGAATCTGCCGTAATTGTTTAGCCAGTTGATGACTGCGTTCTCTTTTTTTCTATCGTTTCAAGCCATTTCTTACTGACTCCAATTGCAATATAATAAATGACATTATACTTTTACAAAAAATAAATTTTAATGGTATTTGAAATATTTTGATTCAGAAATTTATGAATTTTAATTAATAATTTTTATACCACTCTAACCTCAAAATCATAACTTTAATATGATTATTCGGCTCTGGTGGTATAAAATACATTTCGACACGGGTGCGGAAGGTGATTATTTAGCTCATGCGACTTTTCTCACTCGCTTCGCTCGTGCGAAAAACGGCACATGAGCTAAATAATCACCTTCCGCACCCGTGTCGAAATGTACTAAAAATGCATATTACAAAAGATAAAAAGTAAATTAAAAAATTAATAAATAACAATTACCAAAAGTATCGAGAAACATAGTTCTACAAACTTTGATTCTTCTTCCTTGTACAGTTAAACAGTATTGTCTAGAGATACTTTTATGATATTTGCTAGTATCAGACTGTATTGCGTGTGGTATTACCATAGTAGACTTATCAAGATAGTCACATTCTCGATTATGGTCACCTACCTGTCAAAACTCGTCAAATATCTACTGTCTGTGTACCATTGAAATTTTTTATGAGCATTCAAATCGACAAGAATATCCTTTTCCTAACACTCTTTGTGAAATTAAATGACCATTTCCTGTTTTGTAAGCAACACCATCGTCTTTGGCCTTCTTTAGGATGTTAATACTCCAATCATCAGGATTTCTCTTTCGTTTTCGGGTCAAACTTTTTTGGAAATCAGAGGGTTCTTCTAAACCACTGGTAATAACTGTATAAATAAAAGTAATATTAAGTTTTAAAATAAAATTAGGAATAGACAAGTACGGAATAACAATTATTTATTTAAACAACACAGGTACTTTTGCACTGATATGTGCGAATGTAATACATCCCAAACATTGGAACATTTAATACAGGACTGTCTAAAATATTTTTTTTTTTTTTTTTGTTTTGTTTTTCCGAGGTACTAGGTGAATCTTCCGAGGCCCCTATCCTTGCTTACAGCATGGAGGGGGGCCCACTAAGACCATCACGAAGCGTCGGGCTCCGCGGTGTCAGGGATTTCTACCCCCTAAACACCCAAAACCTTTCCCGCGGCGTTCACTGGAATCCTGCCCGGAACTGTTATACACATTACTTCGGACCGGGTCGGCGTTTCTATGCCCTACGGCAATCTTATATATCTTGTCTGGTCTGTCTATTTTTCGTCTTCTGTATCAGTTTTCAAGGCAACCGTCAGTCTTTTTGCCGTGTAGTACGTGAGTCACGTAGCGTGCTATGTCGCCCCAGTTTTGTTTGCTTGACAGCATCAGTGTCACGACGTTATCCGGTGTGATGTCACCTGTCTTCGTCTGTAGTCTGTGTCTCGCAACTATCCAGCGGGGGCACATGAAAAATGTGGGCTCCGCGTCGTCTCTATTATGTCCGCAGTACCTGCAGGACGGAGTCGTTACCTTCCCCATCCGATGCAGATACTGGCGGGAGTATCCGTGTCCGGATAGGAACTGGGTCAGGTAAAAGTTCACCTCCCCAGCTCCTCTCTTATGCCAGAGTCGCACGTCCATTA
This sequence comes from Torymus aiolomorphi, assembly GCA_036365515.1. Classification (NCBI taxonomy): domain Eukaryota; kingdom Metazoa; phylum Arthropoda; class Insecta; order Hymenoptera; family Torymidae; genus Torymus; species Torymus aiolomorphi. The sequence goes on along the minus strand of CM070874.1, from coordinate 224,446,457 downwards.
TGAGTCGTCTCGTTCACTTGGCTTTGTCGCTGTCTGTTCATCGCGTTTGCCAGGATGTCAGCGTCGTCGTCCGTGCGTCTATGGAGGCCCTCGCTCTTCCCCTTTCTTCGCTGTACTTGTAGATCCTCTTCCGCTCGAGAGCGAGAAGGTCTACTGGGACAACCCCTGCGATCACTAGTACCGCCACCTCTGAGACGGTGCGGTACGCGCACGCGATTCGCAGCGCTCCCAGTCTTTGTACCGCCGCGATCTTCTTGCGGTACTTCTCTATTCGCGTCGCGTCCGCCCAAATCTCGGCCCCATAAAGGAGCATCGAGTTGGTCACTGTCATAAGCAGTCGTCGTACGCTCGGTCTCGGTCCCTTCGTATTTGCCATCAGGCGGGCGAGGGCGTCGGTCTTTAACGCTGCTCTCTCAGCGACGCCACGTATGTGCGGCCAGAAGGTCATCCTCGTATCCAGAGTCACCCCCAGATATTTGGCGGACCGTCCAGGATGCACAACGGACGTCCCCACCGTCATGGGTATCGCCGTGTCTATCCGTTTCCTAGTTAGGTATAGTAACTCCGTCTTTTGCATGGCCAGCTGTAGTCCCCGACTTTGCATCCATTGGTCCACCCGTCTCGTGGCTTGGGTCAGCCTCATCTGAGCCAGTCGTGTATCCTTGGTCATGATGACGATGACCAGATCGTCTACGTAGCCGACCAGATAGGCCCCCGGCGGCATCGGAAGATCCAACACCGCATCGTAGCCTACGTTCCAAATATCGTAGCCAAGGATCGAGCCCTGCGCTACTCCCGCCGTCATTTTCCTTTTCTTGACCCCAGTCTGCGTCCCGTACGTAATGTAACGGTCTCGTAGATAGTCCTTGAGGATTCGAAGAAGGTATGGAGGCAGCGGGAAAGCGTCGGAGAATGCCCGCACGATGTCCGTCCACCTCACCGAGTTGAAAGCGTTTCGTATGTCGAGTGTTGCCACGAGCACTATTGGCCTGTTCTTGTGGGGTCTAGTCTGTGCTCTGTCAAAGGAGTCGATCACTTTTTGGATCGCCCCTATCGTCGACCGTCCTTGTCTGAAACCGTACTCTCTGTCGTTCAGGCCGGCAGCGTCCCGAACCGCCTGTTGGATTCGCGGTCTCAGGAGCATTTCGAAGAGCTTGCCAAGTGTATTCAGCAAGCTCAGCGGTCTGTAGGATGACAGCGAGTCCGGGTCCCCACCCTTTCCTTTATCAATGAGGATCAGCCGCGCCGTCTTCCAATCTTTGCTGAACACGCCATCCGCCAGGCATGTATTATATAGGGTCAGGAGTATCCCCGGGCATCGTTTTGCAACAATCCCGAGGATTTCCGCTGGGATACCGTCCGGACCTGGTGCATTCCCCGCCGAGAGCTGCGCAACAGCTAAGCTGAGTTCACCCCGGGTGAACTCCTGCACCTCGTCGTCGCCAGTATCATCGCCCCCCCACCCTTGTTCAAAGTGTGTAGGGAAGAGTCCGTCAATGATTCTGTCCATCGTTTCTTCGTCCCTGACTACCGGTGGATTGTTGCCTCCAAGGTTGCGGGTGACGATCTTGTAACCCGCTCCCCAAGGGTCTGAGTCCACCTCGTTAATCAGTTTGGTCCAACTTTCCTTTTTACTGTCATTGATAGCGCGCTTCAGTTCTTTGCGCGCTACCCGATACTCCTCCGAGTGGGCCATCGCGTCCGCTCTGTCGCGGGCGCGCTGGGCCCTCCGTCGGAGCGGTAGGCATTCGCGTCGGAGGGGCGCGATATCTTCGGTCCACCAGTACACCGGTTCTTTGTCACGTCTCGTCCGTTTTCTTAGCATAGAGGTGTCACAGAGCCGTCTCAAGAGCCCCGACGTTTCCTCTGTTAGCTTTTCAGCCTTTTCTCTACCACCGATGCCGCGAGGGATCGCCGTTGTCGGGTCCGGTTCCCTTTCCAGCTGTGCCGTCAGTTTGTCAACGTCTAGTTTTTTCATGTTCCATCCCGCGGGAGTTGGGGCCGTCCCTGTTCTGTTCTGTGCTTTGTCGGTCACTCCGAAGATGATGTACTGGTGGTCGTTGGCCGTGTAGCCCTCGAACACCCGCCACCCCTCGACACTTCAGAAAAGTCCAGTTGTCACAAAGGTCACGTCTGGGATGGATGCGCCATAGCCGGGTCTGCTGTACGTCGTCGCCTGTCCCACGTTTGCTACTGTTAGGTCTAGCCTCGCGGCCATTTCCAACAGCAGCCGTCCACGTTTGTTCGTCGTCGTCATGCCCCACTCAATGGCCCTGGTGTTAACGTCCCCCGCGAAGATAACGGGGCCGGGGATGTCCCTAAGTGCGTCCTCGAGGGCCACCACCTTTCGTTCGAACTCCGCGGCGCTACAGTTCGGAGTGAGATACACGCTGACATATGTCACATCAGACACCCGAGCCCAGACGTAGTCCTCGCCCCTCCCTTGGCTTGTGATACGCGACCTGGCCCGCCCGGAACCACAGCGCCGCAGAACGGGAGGTATTAACGAGCCAATTCGGGCTGTCTCTGTCTCTGTACGGCTCGCTAATCATTATAACGTCCGCGTTCATTTCCTCGGCAAGCTGGGGCAGTAAGGCATGAGCCAGGCTACTGCTGTTCAAGTTGCCTTGGAGCACTGTCGTCGTCTTGTTAAGTGCGAACGGTCATCTGTCTCGCTCTTGCCTCCGTCAGCGCTGTTTTGAATGCGGTGCAGAGCGCCGTGCCCGGAACGTGCGCTGCCCCTCCGCCTTCCTGTGATGGGCACAGGAAACAGAGGGGAGCCCCCGTGCCGGCCCCAGCCCTGTGTCCATTTTTTCCACACTTCCAACAGCAGTCGCGTCTGCCCGGTCCTTTACAGTTTGTACGGTAATGGCCGTAGCCGAGACACTTGTAGCATTTCGGCACCATCAGTCGGGTCCTCACTCGGCAGCTGACAAACCCTATCTTTATACGTCCCGTCTCGAGTAGCCGTGTCGCGTCTCGGTCTCCGAGCTCGCAGATAGCCATCTTCTGTCCTCGGCTGTTTGGCCCGAGGACCGAGACCCGTCTATCCGCGCCCGGGTTCAGTACTCCGTCTAGTGCGATTCGTACTTCGTCAGTATCTGTAAGGCAGTCCAGGTCCAGTATCTCCAGGGTCACCTTTCGGGTCATGTCCTTGATTATCCCCTGTTCCCCTAGCATCTCCAGGGGACGTCCACTCAGGTTTCCGTGAGTGCTTCCATCTCCTTTGGTGCGTACTAGTGCGGCGCCGCCCTTCGTCTTTGTGACTCCTCTGATTTGGAGGTTGTTATCAGAGGCGTCAACCATACGTAGCGTCTGCACCACGTCCGCGAAGGTCTTGCCGTCTTTGGGCACGATTAGCACTACGCCGCCCCGTTGTTTACAGGCCTTGCAGTTTGGACGTAGTGGCGGTCTGGGGCCCTCCATTGCTTTTTTCTTCTTTTTCTTCTTTTTGTTTTCCATAGTTTTCCAGCCTTCTTGGGGATTTTTATCTGTGCCTACTTGGGTTTCAACCAGGTTCCCTCTGTCGTCTGATACCTGGATTTGGGGGCGTTGGATGTTGTTGTCAGTCTTCTTCTTCTTGATCTTTTGGGTCTCAGGCTGTGATTCTGGACTGTCCGCTGCACCTCTACGCCGTTTGGGAAGTCTGATTGTACAGGCCGTCCTCTTGGCTTCTTCGCGTGCGGTTTGGAGTAACGCCAGCAGAGCTCTGAGCGTCTTCAGCCCCTCTTTAACATCTTTGGAGATGTTCTTCTGCTTCTCCGTTGCTCTCTCCATTATTTTGATCTCCGCCAGCATGCTGCTTACGGTTTTGTCTACCTCGTCTAAAATATTACTTTTATAGAGAATCCCTTATTAGCTTTATAATTAGCAGAGCAATTCCGGCAGTAGAGGGTATTTTGTGTTTTATTTCATAAATCCAGCATAAAAGTCATAATTAAGTCATACTTATAGCTATGTTTATGATATTTAATGGTCGTGGATTATATATGTGTGTGTGTGTGTGTGTGTGTGTGTGCGTGCGGTGTGCGCGCGCGCGTGTGTATCTGTGTGTGTGTGTGTATACATACACATGCGTGCGCGCATATACACACACAAACATAGATATCTTCTAAAATTTCTCTATTTAGATTCAGGGAGCTTCAACTAATTTTTTATAAATTTAGAATTCATGATTAAAATAGAATTATAATGATGTTTGTTGATAAGGATAATGTGCCTCCTCATTATGTCAAAACATATACTTATGTATATGTTGATTATCTGACCTTTTTATTAGTACTTTTTTACTCTACACACTGATACACACACATGCACCGCGTTGCACTACTATGTTTTCTCATGGAAGATTCCTCGAACAAAGCAGAAGATCCGATTAGTCTTTTCATATTTATATGTATTTTTAACTATGTAGGAATTTTCAAACTTAAAAATGATTCTTGCCTCTAACTTTTTGTTGTCTTTTAAAATTTTGTACAAATGTTCTTGAATGGTTTTGAAAAAATTCTATGTGATTTTTTGCTTCCTCCAGAGGAAGCTTTGTGATAGTAAATTTTTGAGTTGTTGTAAAAACATGTTATAATTATGTTTCGAGGTGTTAGGAATCAAAATACATGGTTTTTGAAAAATGTCTGTATGGATGTGTGTGTGTGTGTGTGTGTGTGTGTGTGTGTGTGTGTGTGTGTGTGTGTGTGTGTGTGTGTGTGTGTGTGTGTGTGTACGCCTGGATCTCAGCTTCTACTCGGTCGATTTTGACCGGACAGGTCTCATTTTTTTTGTTTTTTTTTTTTTGCGTAATGGCGGGCCAAAAATCCGTTTTTTTATTAGGGCGATGCGTTTTTGTTTTTTTTTCAAATTTTCGATTTTCTCAAAACTATTTTTTGATTTTTTTATTGATAGGATCGAGTTTTTCGAATCTGATAGGCAGCGTTCGAAAGAGAATTAAAATACTTATATTTTCTAAAAAAAAAAGTTTCTAGCTATCACGGTTCTTTTGTTATTAACAAAAGCGTGTTTTTTTTTTAGAAGCTTATAACTCCTAAACTTAACGGTCAATTTTTTTGAGAAAAATCATGATAATACAGAATATAAATAGCTATAATCTGTTAAAATTTGAATACATTCTGTTGGCTAGATTTTGAGTAAAAAATTGAAAAAAGAAAAAAATCAGTTTTGTATGTCCGACTATTACAAGAGTATAATTGACTTAATGGCTTCAAAATTCCTTTTAGAGGCTGATTTTTTATAGTTCTCGGTCGAGTTCTTTGGGCAAAATGATTGGTCCATAAATTTTAGAGATATTTGAGGTTAAAAATTTTTTGACATATTTTTAAAAACGTAATTTCTCGAGAACTGCTCTATGTATCTGAATGGGGTGGGTGGAATTCGAAAGATAATTAAAATACCTATATTTTCTAAAAAAAATTAATTTTCTATCTATCACGGTTCTTTAGTTATCATCAAAAACAAAAACGTGTTTTTTTTAAAAACTCATAACTCCAGTGATGTGTAGCAAAATGAATTAAAATGTTTAAAAATTATATCTATTATAATCTAATATAATTATGAATTATGCATTATGATTACATTATATTCTGCATTATTATAATTTATTTGTGAGTTATGAACTTTTTTAAAAAAACACGTTCTTGTTAATAACAAAAGAACAATGATAGCTATAAATTTTTTCTTTCTTAAAAAGTATGAATTATGAAATATAAAAATAAAACACGTTTTTGTTAGTAACAAAACAACCGTGATAGCTATTTGTTTTATTATAAAATATAGGTATTTTACTTCTATTTCAAATGATAACTTTATTTATCAGCTCAAAATTTATATAAATTTGATATAAATAAATAATAATTAAATAAATAAATTTATAAATTAACAATTTTTAATATTCATAAATGAATGTAATTATAATTATGCAATAAATGTTTAAAAAATTATAAATTTTGTTATTAAAAATTAATAAAAGGAATCAACAAATTACGGTTGAGGAAGCTACGGGCCAATGAATTGGCAGCAGTTTTTTTATTTAGTTTATGTTTTGTTCCTGTTCAATAATATGTTTGAAGTTAAACAAATTTTTGATGTTTTTTTTTTAATTCACTTAAATAGGCCAAATACGGAAAAATTAATTTTAATTCAAATATCTTTTATTTTGAATGTCTGCTAGAATAATATGTGTTCAATTTCAAGAGTTTACGTCGAAAATTCAGACGCAAGGAAGCATTTTAATTAGAGTTTACATTAATCTCTAAGGTGTCTCCGTCGTGCATTTAGGACTAATGTATAATTTTTTACGATGCTTACTTTACATGTTATAATTTGAGGAACAATATAGTATATAAAAGGGTTCTTGAAGAAACCAAACAAATTTTTTTCAAAGAAATTTCAATATTGTTAAAGAAGATATCGCTAATTGAAAAAAAAATCAACAAAACTGATAAATCTGTTTCATTTTTCATCCGATTTCAATTTCTAAGGTCTTATTTTGTTCCTTGTACAATTTCAGGTGGGGTTACCGATATGAAAATTGAAAAATTTTGAAAACCTGCAAAGATATATCCACTGGTTTATAGGTTTGTGTATGCTTTTCAGAGAGTTGAGTTTAACAAATAGTTGTATCTTTGCAGGTTTTGAAAATTTTTCAATTTTCATATCGGCAACCCCACTTGATGATTTCTTTTTCAATTAGCGATATCTTCTTTAACAATATTCAAATTAATTTGAAAAAAATTTTTTGGTTACTTCAAGAATCCTTTTTTTATACTATATTGTTTCACAAATTATAACACGCGAAGTAAGCATCGTAAAAAATTTGTATAATTAAAAAATGCACGACGAAGCCACCTTAAATAAAATTTTAAAAGTTATATGAACGAAAATTCTTAAATATTGGAAAATAGTAGTTTATGCAACAAGGGTGTGAAATATACGGAGCCGATATGAGTGTCCCCTGCGATTATTGCTAGTGCGTGACGTACAGGCCGAAGTTGTATAGAATATTTTTTAGAATTGTGCGCGTAAAGTTGGTGTGCAAAGTGGTATTTACCTACTTCACGTCGGCTTTTTACTTCACATAAATACTATTTCCTACTTTGCGATGGAAAATTCACAACGGTGTGTAATACGTATATATATATACTACCATTAATAAATTATTAACAATTAAACTTCATATACATACATGCGCTCGTATGTGTATGTACGTACGCTTGTGTGAACTTACTTTGCTTATCATCGTTGTCAGCAGGGATGCTAGGGATACTTGGTGATAAATATGATGTATCTTCGTCTGTTAAATTTATGTTAACAACCTTGGGTTGATTGAGAAGATTCGTGAATGAATACTTATGATTCGAATCTATTAAATTTTAATGTAAATCAAGGCCTTTTATATTAAAATGCTAAACTTGATTGAAGTGAAATTCACAATACCTGAAATGCTATTGTTTTGAGAGTAAGAACTCTCATCATTTTCTAAATCTCCGAATGAAGCTGAAGTGTAGTCATCCTTAATGTAAAGCGACTGGCAAGATTCGTTCTTCTGAATTACATGGACAAGTGTTTGGAGTGGTAATAAATGATTGGTAAGAGTCATTACAATCAATGATATTCTCTCGATATTCTGACCACCATTGTTTAGATTGATTATCATTTAATAATAAATATAACCAGAGGTAAAAATATCTTGTATATTAATTTTCAAAATCTAAATATTAATATATAAAAATAAATGTAATAATACTTACCATCCATACTGAGATATCAATTGAAGAGGTCCTATCGTTAAGTAGTTGATAATGTTGCGCTTCAAACGGCTCGCCGCTGAGTAAAGAATTCGGATTCCGCGCGGCGATGCTCGCTTGTGAGCGTCACCTTTCCCCACCAAGCAGGTGCATACCTTAAAACCTTACATATAGAGCTAGATAGCTTGCCGCACTCTTGAAAACAAAGCGCGCGATAGTCAAAACTCAAAACAAATGAGTTTTGAACGACTACAATACGCTACAGGGAGATTTTACTAAAAAATTTTTGCTAAAAAATGATGATGCTGTTCAACATAAATGTGAATTTTTCGGATTTTTTAATTCTCAAGTGTGTGTGTGGGTGTGTGGAGGAAGGGGGGGGGGAGGGGCGAGAGACAGAGCAAGAAAGAGAGAGAGCGTGCGAGGGAGAGAGCACGAGAGAGCGCGCGTGCGAGAGAGCGAGGAAGAGCACGAGAGCATAATTGAAAGAGAGCACGAGTTGAAAATATCCACGCGGATTTCCGTGTGGATGATCCACGTGGATATCCAAGTGAATTGACATGGATTCCATGTGGATTCAAATGGATAACCGCGTGGATTATCCACGTGGATATCCGTGATGAAAATTCGATGTGGTTTATTAAAAATCCACGTGGAGTAAAATCCATGTAGATAATTTAAAATCCACGTGGATTATTTAAAATCGATGAGGATTCCAAGGAACGAGCGATTTTCAAAAATCTACATGGATTTTAATAAATCCACATGGATTCCAACAAATCTACATGGATCCCAAAAAATCTACGTGGATTATTTAAAATCCACGTGGATTATTTAAAATCCATGCGGATTACTTTAAATCCATTTCAATTGTTTAAAATCCATGTAGATAATGTTGATCCATGTACATCCCTACAAAAAAAAATCAGCTGATAAATTAGATAGAATTTATGACTTCATTTATTTATTATTTAACAGTTTAACACTGCTTATAAAATACAAATAACAGTTTATAATAAAATATTTGCATGACAATATAATCATTTCGAACTATGGTACCTTTATATTTATTTAAACCAGAGTAGTACATGTTGTATTACATGTTATTGCTTACTTCAGGACATAGTTACAAGTCTGAAGCAGCAAACATCCTATAGAGGTAGACATAGCTACCTGTACATAGGTCCGGTGTACTTAAAACTAAAAAAACTTAAGTAACTTATAAACTAGGCATGGAATAAAAAATTCCACTATAAATAATATATTTTGTCCACATTGATTATCTCAACCATACTGGAAGGTTAAATTTTTATTTATTTATTTATTTTATTTATTTATTTTTTTTTTTAATTCTAGAATATACCAATCCAAATTTTTAGCTTTTTCTTATTATAATTTTTTGCGATATCTAGAACTTTAAAATTTGGATTAGATTTCGGAAGACAATTAAATACTTGTATCGCTCTGACATAGTTATCTTTATCACTAACAGTTTTCGAACACTTTGGTGGTATTATAAGTTTATTTCTAGTTTTGCTAGTCGATGTTAAGTATAAATTCCTAAGTTCATTATAATGATACGTTACACATTCGTAAGCAAAAATTTATTTTAGATTCAAGGGGTTGTCTCGATTGAAAATATTTTTGTTTATAATTTTTAAAATCATATTTTGGATGTTTTGTAGTAATTTTAAATTGTTTTTATATGCACCACCCCATGCAATATTTCCATAGCTAATGACACTATGAAAAAATGCATAATATATTATCTTAAGTGTGTCAGATTGCATATATGTTGATAACTTGTGCAGTATATATATTATATATTTAGTTTTTTTTATTATATATTCAATATGTTTATCCCACTTTAGCCTATAATCAATAATTATACCTAGATATTTACAGTATTCTACCCTGCTCAATTTAGTACCTTGTATGCGTATGTTCATATCTTCGGGAACACTATCACAATAGTTACCAAAAGTTATGTACACAGTTTTCTTTATATTTAGTGATAGTTTGTTAAGTGCTAGCCAGATATTTATATCTTCTAAGTACTTGTTCATTTTATTTTCAACTTTCTCCCAGTTATCATCTGTTGAAATAATAGCTGTATCATCCGCATATGAGATGGTACTATCTGTTCTGTTTGTTAGTAAATCGTTTACGTAAATTATGAATAAGAGTGGCCCTAGTTAGTACCTTGCGGCACACCTGTAGTTATCGTTTCATAATAGCTTTCAGTTGTTCCTATTCTTACTTTTTGTTTTCTGTTACTAAGATAGTTAGATATAAGTGCATGCGCTTTACCTCTTATTCCATAATTATATAATTTGTCTAAAAGAATAGCATGGTTGACAGTATCAAAAGCTTTTGCTAGATATAAAAATGCAATAGCTATTGGTTTAATTTTGTCTAATTTCTTATAGATTATGTTCATTAAGTAACTAAGAGCATCTTTGGTACCTTTCTTTTTTATAAATCCAAATTGATTCTGCGCTAACAAATTATTATTGTCCAAAAATGATTGTAAACAAACATATACAATTTTTTCAAATATCTTTGCTACGTTAGAAATTAGAGATATCGGTCTATAGTTTGATGTATCCATTTTACTATCCGATTTAAAAATAGGAACTACCTCAGCTGTTTTAAGCGCTTGAGGCCATGTTGATTTTTCAATACAAAGATTAAAGATATGTGTTAGTGCATTAACAATTTGATATGATAGTATTTTTAGTGTTTTGGTAGTAATGTTATCTACCCCACCATTTTTTATTTTCATATTATCAATTATTTGAAGAATTTCCTCGTTATTAGTCGGTTTAATGTAAATTGTATTCATGTTCATTGCTGGTAATTGTAAATGCTTACCCTGGGGTTTTACAATGGTGTTAGTTAGATCTTTTCCAATTCTACAAAAGTACGAATTCATATGATTGGCAATTTGCGTCTGATCCTCTATTGTGCAATTGTTATTTAAAATGATCTTATTTATTGTGTTATTCTTTTTCAAGTTGGTTCCCATTTTTTAGTTTATGTATTTCCAAAGTTGCTTGGTATTATTGATATTGTTCTTAATTAAATTTCTTTCATGTTTTATTTTTGCCTCTTTAATAACTTTGTCTAGCCTCTTTGTGTAATTCTTATATTCTAATTTTATTAGATTATTATTTGGTTCATTGCGCATTTTAATATATAGTTGTTCTTTCTTTTCACACGAGATCATTATTGCTTTAGATATCCAATCCTTCCTTGGATATCTCTTGTTATTTTTTGTTTTATGCGCTTCTTTAGACTTCTCTAAACAGTCTTGTATTTCAGTTATGTTTTGATCTTCAAGCTCTTAATAAGAATATTCAATTTCGTATAATTGTGATTTAGACTTCTAATATTGACCTGTAATATCAAACTATCTTTTTTATTTATATTTTTATTGAGAGTTTTAAGATCAAGAAATGACGTTTCTTCTTGTATTATTTCTTTTTGTAATTCTTCAATGAGATCGACGTGTTGCTCCATTGTGTAGTTTGCTGTTTCCTTGGTGTCGTATGTGTTAGAGATGCGGTGCTGGCTCTAAACGGCGAAGTCAGCAAAGTTGCGCTAGTCCAGTTGTCTCTAGACGGCGAAGTCAGCATAGTTGCGCTAGTCGAGCTGGTCATCGTAGTGGCTTGATTGCTGTTTCCTACTTTACCTAAGTATCTTGGTATAGTAGGTCTTATCGGATAATCAGTCATATCTATATATCTATTGAGCTTATTCTTAAATATTGTACATTTCTCTGTGTCATTGGCCATATGATTAACCTCGAAATTTGTGTTATATTTCGAGTTGCTGTAAAAACAATTAACACATGTAATGTTGGATGGGTTATTATCACATTGCAAAGTCTTATGCGAACCTGTACATTTTAAGCAGCATAGAGTGTTTTTGCATTTCAATGTGTTATGTCCAAATTTTCCACAGTTTAAGCAGGGCTTGATGTTTATTAAATCCAATACCTTACAGCTTTGATATCCAATGAAGATTCTATTTTGATTATCACTAATATGTTTATATAGCTCTCTTGGAACTTCAGTTATTATGGTTGTCTTGTTTGCAATCTTATTTTTGTCTATATTTAGTATCTTACACTTATCTTGATATCCAATAAAATTTCTTTTATTTAAGTCCTCTTCCAGCTCTTCTATATTCATATTAGTATAGTTGTCTACACCAACTATTTTCATCTTCGGGGATTCAATTTTTTCAATAAATGTTTTATAATTGTTAGATAGTTTTTTTGAGAGTAATTCAATTGTTACTTTAGCACTTTTTTCATTCATACTTTTAATCTCAATTTCATTGTCGTTCATTACTTTTAGTTGTTTCATCTGTATATCTTTTTCTTTTATTAAAACGTCACATACCTGTTTCTTAAAGTCATGTGGATTTTTAATGTCCTTTTTAAGATTTTTCACAATTATTTTCGGTATTCTTTTGTTTTTAATTGCTAGTTTGTTAGTTGCTACTTCTGCATATGTTTTTTGGTTATGTTGCTTTATTTCCATCTCCTGGTCATTTTTATCCTTTTTTATTAATTGCTTCAATATGTCGTTTTTTTCCATTAGTTCTTGATTTAATTGTCTTAGTAGTTGAATTTCAATTTGATGTTGATTTTCCAGTTCAGCATTTTCAGTTGGCATCGTAACGTTTAGTAGTTTTTCATTATCTACTGATTTATGTACACTATCAGAGATAATAGATATTTCTTTTAATATTTTATGTTTTATTTGTTCCTCCTTTTCACTTTTAATTTGCGCAATTAATATTTTAGCTGCTTCACAGAGTTTAGTTTCTTGATTTTTTAAGGTTATATTAAGCTCCACGTGGTCTGGACATTCACTAATAAATTACTTATATATTTTTTGTCTTTACACTTTTCATAATCACTTTTATGGTACACGTTTTCGCACACTATGCAAACTACAAGTGACACTTTCCTTTTTGGGTGGCATTTATACACTAATTCTACATTTTTATCAGGAGGCTGTCCGGAAGGCAGCCCGCCTTCCGACGCCATCTTGGCGAAAAAAAAATATATAGATAATTAATTTAATTGAAGATATGTAGACAACTTTATTGTTATTTCAATTATAATATTCCGACACAACTAAAGAATGGAACAAGACAAAAACTTCTAAATACATTCTGCCCTAATGATACGATGGGATATTTGGTACATTGCAATTTATATACGATAAATGGGCCCTACGAGTTTCCCTACTGCGTGTCCCATATGACTGATATAGTAATAGTCCAAATTTTTTTCGGATCGGAAATATTTTATTCGAATAATAATCAATATTACTTCTTAAACTACTTTGATAAAAATATATTATTATAAATTAAGGCTACAACTGTAAGTAAACTACAAAGACATGTATAACATACCGGTATATAGGAATAAGATTATCATAAATGATATTGTTCTTAATGTGGAGAAAGGGTAAATGATGTTTAATGAGCCACGTGCTCGCGCTACTCGACACCGACCCGTGATAGCAAATTCACACGACGCCGGAGCCGAGCGCGCCCACGTGTACTCGATATTAGCAGCTACCATGAACAGTTGCGGCGACTTCGGCTACAGTACAAGGAGGCGATATCTTGCCGATGATATTGCTATTAAAAGAACAGAGAAGATATTTCACATGGGGTCAGCAGATCAAATTTTAGAATCGTTTAGGCTTTGTGAGTTATAACTATAATAATTTTTATTCAACAAAAATTTTTATGATTCTTTATTAAAAACTATTTAAAATGTGCCCAGGAACGATATTGGTAAACCCTCTTGAAAAGAATTCTATATTTTTTAAATATCAATAGAAACCAATAATTGGTATTCTTGTCAACCCACTGGATTTCAGATCATAATATTATTCATATATCTCATGTTATGGATCTTGTCGCTGAATTTTCTCAAAGCATGCAAAATCCATTAAACATCTATTTTCAACAATATTTTCAACAGACTTGTAAGCAGTAACTTATATTTACTTTCCTAAATTTTCAATGGGAGCCGTTTAAACTGTTAATAAACTCTCTTTGTAATCTTCATATCTATTTCAAATTCAATTTCATAAGTAACCAATTATTATATGTGCCAAAGCCAAAAGTAAATTAATATGTAAAAAAGTTGCAACCAAAGTATTTGAAAAACGATTTAGCAATTGTATACTCCAATGCGCAGACAAATACTTCTTACTCAATAATTTTCAAATAAAATATGGTGTTCTTAGTAAGTCTTCGCTTCATGTGAAATTTCATAAATTATGTAATTTACAATCTTATAAATCATTAAGATCCATAATTCAATTATTTAGTTGTAATTTACACTGAATAATTTATGAAATTTCATGATGTAAAGGTTTAATAAGAAAACCATATTTTACTTGAAAATTATTGAGTAAGAAGTTCTTGTCTTTGGAATATACAATTGCTAAATTATTTTTCAACTACGTTGATTGCAACGTTTTTACATAGTAATTTACTTTTAGCTTTGGCACACATAATAATATATTACTTATAAAATTCAGTTTCGAATAGATATCAAGAATACATATAGAGTTTATTAACAGTGTAAGCGGCTTCCATTGAAAATGTAGGAAAGTAAATATAAATTTTATTACTTACAAGCCTTCAAAAATATTGTTGAAAATAGATATTTAATGTATTTTTCATTTTATGACAATATTCAGCAACAAAATCCTCAAACTTTGCAAATGGATCATAAAATAAATATAACCATATTCTATAAATAAAAAGCAAATTTTTTTCCAATGCTACAAATTACAAGCTACATTTTTAGCCAAAGCTAAAAGTAAATTAGTGAAAAAACGTTGCAATCAAAGTAGTTGAAAAACAATTTAGCAATTGTATACTCCAATACGCAGGCAAATATTTCTTACTCAATAATTTTCAAATAAAATATGGTGTTCTTATTAAGCTTTCGCTTCATGTGAAAATTCATAAATTATGTAATTTACAATCTTACAAATCATTAAGATCCATAAGTCAATTATTTAATTGTACTTTACACTGAATAGTTTATGAAATTTCATGATGCGAAGGTTTAATAAGAAAACCGTATTTTATTTGAAAATTATTGAGTAAGAAGTTCTTGTCTGGGTATTGGAATATACAATTGCTAAATTGTTTTTCAACTACTTTGATTGCAACTTTTTTACTTATTAATTTACTTTTAGCTTTGGCACACATCATAATAGATTACTTATAAGATTCAGTTTTGAGTAGATATCAAAAATACGTATAGAGTTTATTAACAGTGTAAGCGGCTTAATAAGTTAAAATTCATGTATGTAAATTCTGATATTACTAGCTGTTATACGTTCAAAATAAGCAATTAAGGGGCCAACCCGTTACTACACCACATCCACTGAAAGCGAAGGCCAGATCGAGGTACATATTTGTACTTAGTAGCACTACTGTTGAGAACACCCTCAGCCTGGTGGTTGAGAATCGTTCATCTCTTCTGCTGCCTCGGATACCTCCAACAAGAGAAAAGTACAAACAGTCCACCCACCCATTAAAGAGGTTAGGAGTGAGAAAGAACTTACAGAATCTATGCTTTACCGCCGACTCCGTTGTCTTATTGTCTCAGATGAATCACCACCGAACGATGGACGCGAAGAAAGAACCAACACCCACCAGGACACCGTACTGCAGCAGCCGCTGTCATATCGTTGCGAATGCCGAACAAGACACGTGCAAGTCAGCGTCGGACGTCGGTCTACCTATACAAACAATTCAGTCAGCTGTTGGCGCTCCGGCCGCTTGGCCCTTGGGATATAATCGTTTCGTCCGTAGAAAGGCTGTCCAACGCCGCCGTGCACGTGTCTTGTTCGGCATTCGCAACGATGACAGCGGCTGCTGCAGTAAGGTGTCCTGGCGGGTGAATTGGTTCCTTCTTCACGTCCATCGTTTGGTGGTGACTCCTCTCAGACAGTAAGACAGCGGAGTTGGCGGTAAAGCATAGATTTTGTAAGTTCTTTCTCACTCCTAATCTCTTTAATGGATGGGTGGGCTGTTTGTTCTTTTCTCTTGTTGGAGGTATCTGAGGCAGCAGAAGAGATGAACGATTCTCAACCATCAGGCTGAGGCTGTTTTCAAAATCAAAGTTCAGAGTAGTTAAAAAACAATTAAGCAATTGTATATTCCAATGCCAAGACAAGAACTTCTTACTCAATAATTTTCAAATAAAATATGGTTTTCTTTTTAAACCTTCCTATTATGAAATTTCATAAACTATTCAGTGTAAGTTACTATTAAATAATTGAATTATGTATCTTAATGATTTGTGAGATTGTAAATTACATAATTTATGAAATTTCACATGAAGCGAAGGCTTAATATGAACACCATATTTTATTTGAAAATTATTCAGTAAAAAGTATTTGTCTGCGCATTGGAGTATACAATTACTAAATTGTTTTTCAACTACTTCGATTGCAACTTTTTTACACTAATTTACTATTATCTTTGGCAAAAAATGTGGCTTGTAACTTGTAGCTTTGGGAAAAAATTTGCTTTTTATTTGTAGAATATGGTTATATTTATTTTATGATCCATTTGAAAAGTTTCAGGATTTTGTTGCTCAATATTGTCATAAAATGAAAAATACATTAAATATCTATTTTCAACAATATTTTTGAAAGGCTTGCAAGTAATAAAATTTATATTTACTTTCCTACATTTTCAATGGAAGCCGCTTACACTGTTAATAAACTCTCTATTATCTACTCCAAACTGAATTTTATAAGTAATCTATTATTATGTATGCCAAAGCTAAAAGTAAATTACTATGTAGAAATGTTGCAATCAACGTAGTTGAAAAATAATTTAGCAATTGTATATTCCGATGCCCAGACAAGAACTTCTTACTCAATAATTTTCAAGTAAAATATAGTTTTGTTATTAAACCTTCGCATCATGAAATTTCATAAACTATTCAGTGTAAGTTACAATTAAATAATTGAATTATGGATCTTAATGATTTATACGATTGTAAATGACATAATTTATGAAATTTCACATGCAGCGAAGACTTACTAAGAACACCATCTTTTATTTGAAAATTATTGAGTAAGAAGTATTTGTCTGCGCATTGGAGTATACAATTGCTAAATCGTTTTTCAACTACTTTGATTGCAACTTTTATACATAGTAATTTACTTTTAGCTTTGGCACATATAATAATAGATTACTTATGAAATTGAATTTGGAATAGATATGAAGATTACGAAGAGAGTTTATTAACAGTGTAAGCGGCTCCCATTGAAAATTTAGACAAGTAGATATAAGTGTTATTACTTACAAGTTTGTTGAAAATATTGTTGAAAATAGATATTTAATGTATTTTTCGTGCTTTGAGAAAATTTAGCGACGAGATCCATAAAATGAGATATATGAATACCCTACTGAAAAATCTCACGTGAGATCTCACGCCAAAATCTCATCTGAAATTCTGGTCCGCTAGCTGCTAAAATTCCTTCAATGATAAAAAATCAGTTTCTGGGAATCAGGAACCGCCTATTAGGTTACGCCAACCCCCAGATAAGTTCAAAAATCTGCATTTTAAAGCGATTTAGTCATTTTATACCTTTTTAGAAATTTTACACATGAGATCTCACGTGAGATCTCACGTGAGATCTCACGTGGAATCTCATGTTTCAAATTTTTCACGTGAAATCTCACGTGAGATCTCACGTGAGATCTCATGTCTAAAATTTCCAAAAATGTAAAAAAAGACTAAATCATTGATATTTAAAAAATATAGAATTCTTTTCAAGAGGGTTTGCCAATATCGTTCCTGGGGACATTTTAAATAGTTTTTAATAAAGAATTTAATAAAATTTGATCTACTGACTCCATGTGAAATATCTTCTCTGTTCTTTTCAGAGCAATATCATCGCCACGATATCGCCTTCTCGCACTGTGGCCGACGTCGTCGCAACTGTTCCTGGTGTCGAATAACGGGTCGGTGTCGAGTAGCGCGAGCACGTGGCTCATTAAACATCATTTAACCTTTCTTCAAATTAAGAACAATACCATTTATGATAATCTTATTTCCTATATACCGGTATGTTATACATGTCTTTGTAGTTTACTTACTGTTGTAGTCTTAATTTATAATAATATATTTTAATCCAAGTAGTTTAAGAAGTAACATTGATTATTATTCGAATAAAATGTTTTCAATCCGAAAAAAAATTTGGACTATTTTTATATCAGTCATATGGGACACGCAATAGGAAAACCCGTAGGGCCCATTTATCGCATATAAATTGCAAAGTACAAATATCCAATCGTTTCATTAGGGCAGAATGTATTTAGAAGTTTTTGTCTTGTTCCATTCTTCATTTGTGTCGGAACATTATAATTGTAATAACAATAATGTTGTCTATATATCTTTAATTAAATTAATTATCTATATAAATGTCACATAGTTCGAAATAATTATATTATCATGCAAATATTTTATTAAACTATTGTTTGTAATTTATAAGCAGTGTTAAACTGCTAAATAATAAATAAATGAAGTTATAAATTCTATCTAATTTATCAGCTGATTTTTTTGATAGGGATGTACATGGATCAACAGAATCTACATGGATTTTAAACAATTGAAATGGATTTAAAGTAATCCGCATGGATTTTAAATAATCCACGTGGATTTTTTGGGATCCATGTAGATTTGTAGGAATCCATGTTTATTTATTAAAATCCATGTAGATTTTTTAAAATCGCTTGTTCCTTGGATCCTCATCGATTTTAAATAATCCACGTGGATTTGTAATTATCTACATAGATTTTACTCCACGTGGATTTTTAATAAACCACATCGAATTTTCATCACGGATATCCACGTGGATGATCCACGCGGATATTCATTCGAATCCACGTGGAATCCATGTCAATTCACGTGGATATCCACGTGGATCATTTACATGGAAATCTGCGTGGATATTTTCAACAGGGAGAGCACGAGGAAGAGAAACAGAGCACGAGAGCGCGCGCGCGAGAGAGAGAGAGAGAGGAGATATCGGCTGAAAATTAACAGATGTTAAATACCATACCATATGCCCAAATGTGTGGGAAGTACGTGTTAAGGCGTGCGTTTGCTGAAGCGCATGCTACAATGAACACACTTTAACTTACGATTTAGCGATAAATGAAAGTATTATGTGGATAATTACACTAAAAATTGGGCATTATGCTATGTTATCTTTTATTTTACGTTACTTTGTTGAAACAATTAAAAGTAAAATGGCAGAGAACATATCTAATTGCCCAATTTTTGGTGTTACTATCCGTATAGTACTTCCATTTATGGCATCTCTAATATTATGAGTCGGAATGTCGCAAAGTTTCAGTGAATAAATATTTTAACTTAAAATGTTGATACGTACTGAAAATACGAATCAACAATACATATCAAAGTATTATAATATTTTCAAATACAGCTCAGATGCAACTTAGTTCGCCCAAAATTCTGGTAATATAAAAATAATTACTATATAATCCGATATAAGGCTCTTCGATATAAAGGGTATTAGCAGATAGCCGAGCGATAGCAGTCGTGACTAGTTGGTATAGGGTGTCTGACCTCGAGTCAGATTCGTGAGTCGGCGGCCCTAGTCAAGCCCGGATCCGTTCATTTTTATTACAAAAACTTGCAATAGCTCAATTGGACACTTCTGCAACCATATTTTATTATTTTTAAACTTAAGTATTATTATAATATGAATTAATTACTATTCGCACTGGTAATAATATAAGGCTCTTCCGAAAAATATACTTTGGCAGTGCTGCCAACCTAAATCAGAGATAAAAAAATTTGCGCGCGAGCTGACTCCTCCAACCGGGCACCGAGATGACTCCTTCTCCAACCGGGCACCGAGATGACTCCTTCTCCAACCGGGCGCTGAGATGACCCCTTTTTCAACCGGGCGTTGAGATAACCCCTTCTTATTCGGCAGCGACGATATATTTATATTGTATTATTTTTTTAGATCAACAAAAATGGATTCACGTTTTTAAGAGATATAAAGAGAGCTTTAAGAGATTAAAGAAGTTGAAAATCTATACCATTTTTCCCAATGTATAAAACGAAGTTTGTACATAGATAAGTATAGGAGGGCGGGGGGTTGGCGTGCAAAGCGCGCAGGGAGCGCGGCCCCCCTAGTTTTAAGCAATATGTTTTTCTGGAGTGTTCGATCGGCAGCAATAGGCGCATTTTGCTAAGTATTATAATACCTTTGTCCCATCAAATAATAGTATATTGTGTACCTAGGGCGTAAAATGGACCTGTTTAGACGGAGTACTGCAAACACAGGAGGTTAAAAGGCCCACTAGCCGTAGGTGCATACCTTATATATTTTTATATAAAATTACATTGAAAAATTTAATAAATGATATTATTAAATTATATGTGAAACATTGTTTTATAATTCGTATATTTTATAATTATTCATTTAAAATTGTTATACTATGTAAATCTTAATTCCTTCTGTAACTTCATACTATAAAATTAAAAAAACCGCTGCCAATTCATTGGCACGTAGCTTCCTCAACCGTAATTTGTTGATTCCTTTAATTAATTTTTATAACAAAATTTATAATTTTTTAAAAAATTTATTGCATAATTATAATTAAATTCATTTATGAATATTAATAATTGTTAATTTTTTAATTTATTTATTTATTTATTATTTATTTATATCAAATTTATATAAATTTTGAGCTTATAAATAAAGTTATCATTTGAAATAGAGGTAAAATATCTATATTTTGTAATAAAACAAATAGCTATTACGGTTGTTTTGTTATTAACAAAAACGTGTTTTCTTTTATATTTCATAATTCATATTTTTTAAGAAAAAAAAAATTTATAGCTATCATTGTTCTTTTGTTATTAACAAAAACGTGTTTTTTTTTAAAAGTTCATAACTCACAAATAAATTATAATAATGCAGAATATAATGCATTCATAATGCATAATTCATAATTAGAATAGATTATAATAGATATAATTTTTAAACATTTTAATTTTGGTTGGTTTTTAAAAATTAAAAAAAATCATCGAATGCCTACTCAATGACGTTTCCTCATTTCACACCATCTAGCGGTAGATATCACTGCGCGTTTTTGAAAAATAAAATATAAATCTTTTTTAATTTAGAGATTAAATTATTTTTTGTAACACATGAATGATTTTCTGCGTTTTCCTACATAAAAATATGTTCTAAAAAGTGACTTTTTTTACCTATCATGTAAAAAAATTCATTCTCTCCCTCTACTCTAAAATAATGTAAAATGGCGAAAATGAATTTAGCCTTGCTTTTTAGGTTCAAAAACGCATAAAATGGAGTTATGAGTTTAAAAAAAAAAACACGTTTTTGTTTTTGATGATAACTAAAGAACCGTGATAGATAGAAAATTAATTTTTTTTAGAAAATATAGGTGTTTTAATTCTCTTTCGAATGCTACCCACCCCATTCAGATACATAGAGCCGTTCTCGGGAAATTACGTTTTTAAAAAAATGTCAACAAATTTTTAACCTCAAATATCTCTGAAATTTATGGACCAATCCTTTTGCCCAAAGAACTCGACCGAGAACTATAAAAAATCTACCTGTAAAAGAAATTTTGAAGCCATTAAGTCAATTATACTCTTGTAATAGTCGGACATACAAAACTGATTTTTTTCTTTTTTCAATTTTTTACTCAAAATCTAGCCAACAGAATGTATTCAAATTTAAACAGATTATAGCTATTTATATTCTGTATTATCACGATTTTTCTCAAAAAAATTGACCTTAAGTTTCGGAGTTCTAAGCTTCTAAATAAAAAACACGTTTTTGTTAATAACAAAAGAACCGTGATAGCTAGAAACTTTTTTTTTTTTTTAGAAAATATAGGTATTTTAATTCTCTTTCGAACGCTACCCATCAGATTCGAATAACTCGATCCTATCATTAAAAAAAATCAAAAAACAGTTTTGAGAAAATCGAAAATTTGAAAAAAACAAAAACGGATCGCCCCAATCAAAAAACGGATTTTTGACCCGCCATCACGCAAAAAAAACAAAAAAAAATGAGACCTGTCCGGTCAAAATCGACCGAGTAGAAGCTGAGATCTAGGCGTATACACACACACACACACACACACACACACACACACACACACACACACACACACACACACACACACACACACACACACACACACATACATCCATACAGACATTTTTCAAAAACCATGTATTTTGATTCCTTAGACCTCGGAACACAATTATAACATGTTTTTATAACAACTCAAAAATTTACTATCACAAAGTTTCCTCTAGGAGGAAGCAAAAAATTTCGTTCAATTGGTTTTTCTTTCTTAAAGTTCATCTCTGAATAAAAAAGCCATCAAAAACATGTATACCCAAATTTACTGGGGATCAAGTCTAATTTTTGCGATTTTACGCAGTTTTAGAGCAGCGGCGCAAAAGAATCTTATAAAAAATATTGCTTCCTCCTAGAGGAAGCTTGTGATAGTAAATTTTTGAGTTCTTGATTGGGGCGATGCGTTTTTGTTTTTTTTTCAAATTTTCGATTTTCTCAAAACAGTTTTTTGATTTTTTTAAATGATAGGATCCAGTTATTCGAATCTCATGGGTAGCGTTTGAAAAAGAATTAAAATACCTATATTTTCTGAAAAAAAAAGTTTCTAGCTATCACGGTTTTTTTGTTATAAACAAAAACGTGTTTTTTTTTTAGAAGCTTATAAATCCTAAACTTAACGGTCAATTTTTTTGAGAAAAATCATGATAATACAGAATATAAATAGCTATAATCTGTTAAAATTTGAATACATTCTGTAGGCTAGATTTTGAGTAAAAAATTGAAAAATGAAAAAAATCAGTTTTGTATGTCCAACGATTACAAGAGTATTATTGACTTAATGGCTTCAAAATTCCTTTTCGAGGTAGATTTTTTATAGTTCTCGGTCGAGTTCTTTGGGCAAAAGGATTGGTCCATAAATTTCAGAGATATTTGAGGTTAAAAATTTTTTGACATTTTTAGGCACGACCGCTGCTCGGGAGAGCCTTATAATTTCACCAGAGCGAAAATTGTCTGACTTCAAAAACTAATAATTTGATACAGGAAAAGTCTTTTCCAGTCAAAATGAGTGCGTTTTAAGCGTTTTCTGTGATGTATGTATGTCTGTACGCCCGTATGTAGGCAAGTTCCTCGATTATCTCAATGAATTTTCAACCGATTTCATCGGGATCGCGGGAAAATACTCCTCTAATTATACCTAAGTCCTGGTTCTCAATTGAGATAGATGGATGAAAAATTAAAAAAATGCGAGCACAAAGAAATATTTCAAAATATCGATTTTTAAGCTTAAAGACTAGAAAAATTAATTTTAAGCTTATATCTACAGTTCTAACTGTTAAAACTAATTAAAATACACCTTTTATCTGTTGGACACTTTTTTCTACGATTAATATTTGCCAAGATAACTGCGAAAAACGGCAAAAAAGGTCAAAAATGGGCGATTTTCGGCTATCACTTGACAGAATTTGATTTTACACAAAAATGTTAAATACAAAAGTTGGAGATAATATTTAAACAAAACTTTTTTCTATTTATCACTTTTGTGTAAAATGAAGTCCTGATAAGTTACACTTATAAAAACGATTTTAAACGCCAAAATATACATAAAATGGACGATTTTCGGCTATAACTTGACAGAATTTGATTTTACACAAAAATGTTAAATACAAAAGTTGGAGATAATATTTAAACAAAACTTTTTTCTATTTATCACTTTTGTGTAAAATGAACTCCTGATAAGTTACACTTATAAAAACGATTTTAAACGCCAAAATATACATAAAATGGACGATTTTCGGCTATAACTTGACAGAATTTGATTTTACACAAAAGTGATAAATACAAAAGTTTTAGATAATATTAAAACAAAACTTTTTCCTATTTAATATTTTTGTGTAAAATCAACTCCTAATGAGCTAATCCGATAAAAACGATTTTAAACGCCAAAATATACATAAAATAGACGATTTTCGGCTATTACTTGACAGAATTTGATTTTACACAAAAATATTAAATACAAAAGTTGTACATAATATTAAAACAAATCTTTTTCCTATTTAACGTTTTTGTATAAAATCAACTTCTAATGAGCTAATCCGATAAAAACGATTTTAAACGCTACAATATACATAAACTGGACAATTTTCAGCTATAACTTGACAGTATTTGATTTTACACAAAAATATTAAATACAAAAGTTGTAGATAATATTTAAACAGAACTTTTTTCCATTTAATATTTTCATGTAAAATCAATTTCTGACGAGTTAGACTTATAAAAACGATTTTAAGCGCTTAAATATACATAACTAGTGATTGGCGTACTAATAGTAACAATAATAATAAAACAAAATTCGCTCTATCTTTTGTAATTAAATGGATATTCCTAAAAACTCCAATTCAAACAACCTCTCTTATAATAACGTTATATAGTTCTAATGATTTACGACGTAAGGAAAAAATCTAACCAGGGGGGCTGCGCCCCCTAGCGTGACTTCGGCACGCCATCCCCCCCGCCCCCACACACACCTGCTCCTCGCTTCGCTCGTCGCCCCCCCTCCCTATGTAAAAACTTCGTTTTTAGGCACGACCGCTTCTCGGGAGAGCCTTATATTTTCGTCAGAGCGAAAATTGTAACACTTCAAATTCTGAAAATTTGCAACATAAAAACTATTTTCCACCCAAAAGAAGTACATTTTAAGCGTTTTCAGAGAGGTATGTATGTCTGTACGTATGTATGTGATCAAGTAACCCGATTATCTCAGCGAAATTTCGACGGATCCAAACGGGCTTTGGGGAATATACTCGTCCAATTATAAGTAACTGACAGATCTCTACCGAGCCAAATCGATCGACAAATAAAAAAACGCCAGGGCAAATAAAAATTTGAAAAAATCGATTTTTGAGCATACGGTGAACAAAATTAAATTTAAGTCAAAAACAACAAATGCATCTGCTAAAACTAATTAAAAGACGTCTTTTTACATTGAACATTTTTTTTCTATGAACAATATTTAACAATGTAATAGCGAAAAAATCGCTAAAATCATCAAAAATAGTCGTTTTTTTTCTATTACTTTACAGGATTTGAATTTACACAAAAATGTTAAATACAAAAGTTATAGATAATATTGAAACAAAACTTTTTCCTATTCGACATTTTTTTGTACGATCAATTCCTGATGAGTCAAATCCAAAAAAACGGTTTTTAACGCCTAAATATACATAAAATGGCTGATTTTCGTTTATAACTGAACAGAATTTGACTTTACACAAAAATTTTAAACGTAAAAGTTATAGATAATATTAAAACACAAAAATATTGAATGCAAAAGATATACTTATGGATAACATCTAAACAAAACTTTTCCCCAATTAATATTTTAATGTACAATCAATCCTGATTATCTAAACCTATAAATACGACACTTTACATATTCAATTTTCGCTTATTTAACATGATTCGATTTGACAAAGAATTATTCAATGCAATAGCTTTAAATAATATCGGAAAAATCAATATAACATTCGAAAGATCATATAATTATAAAAATATAATCATAAGATATAAAATTACATTTAATTACAATGTTAAAATAATACATTACGATACTGCCACTGAAGTCACATGTATCGTACGATATTTTATAGCACGTTTACCTAAGTCCGCTGTCAGGCCTATCCGTACCTTAATCAGTCCACTCGCTACGCTCGCGCGCTAACCTTACGGTGCAATAATCGATTACTTAAGTCACGGGTAGGCGTGACTTAAGTGCGGACTTAGGTCACACTGTGCTATAAAATGAGATAAACACATTGAAAATATAATTTAGAAAAAAGAAATATCTATTGTTTACAAAATGCCAAATATTATGTAAACTAAAACACTAATAAAAATATATAATAAGAAATATAAATTGATGCTGAAGTAACAAAAATTAAAAGATTAAATCCCTAAATGGTTTTTTACTTAAAATTATTCTAAGTTGGTCCAAGAAACAAATTATTTTTTTCTAAAACTTGGTCGTAGACAGGCAGCTAATATTGTATATAATCTAATCTTCTATTAACAATGTGATTAATAGAAGTTCTTCAAGTTTAAACATTAAAAATAAAATTAAAAAACAAAGATTAAATTTTTGATTAAATATAAAATTGAGCCAAAGAATAAGCAAATATAATATTCCATCCTCACGACTCGTAACCATATTCCTGATATCACACATTTTGTGACCATGAATGAAAATCCTTGAGGATATAGTTATTACGTTGAAATGTCCCATCGAAATAAAACAAAATAAAAGAAACAATAAAGTTTCTTGTTGGTAGGTAATGAGGTATGGTCGGTTTGATGTGGGGCGCAGGGCGGGGTCCAGAGGCAGAGCCCCTGGTGGGGGCGTAGGGGCGAAGCCCCCACTCAGGGGGGTGTGGACCACCTCAAATAAAATTACTGAGATATTAACAAAAAAAAAAAAAAAAATATATATCAGCGATATATATAAACTTCTTTCTGAAATACGACCTTACTAAAGAAGTTAAGTATTTTATTTTAATTTATTTACACTTTATTTAATCCAACTAAAAAAAAAAGAAATTTTACTTTAATAAAGTTGTAGCTATAAAGTAGATAGAAAAAAAAAACCGCTGCCAATTGTTTGGCCCGTAGCTTCCTCAACCGTAATTTGTTGATTCCTTTAATTAATTTTTAATAACAAAATTTATAATTTTTTAAAAAATTTATTGCATAATTATAATTAAATTCATTTATGAATATTAAAAATTGTTAATTTTTAAATTTATTTATTTATTTATTATTTATTTATATCAAATTTATATAAATTTTGAGCTGATAAATAAAGTTATCATTTGAAATAGAAGTAAAATATCTATATTTTATAATAAAACAAATAGCTATCACGGTTGTTTTGTTATTAACAAAAACGTGTTTTTTTAAAAAAGTTCATAACTCACAAATAAATTATAATAATGCAGAATATAATGCATTCATAATGCATAATTGATAATTATAATAGATTATAATAGATATAATTTTTAAACATTTTAATTCATTTTGTTACACATCATTTGAGTTATGAGTTTGAAAAAAAAAACACGTTTTTGTTTTTGATGATAACTAAAGAACCGTGATAGAGAGAAAATTAACTTTTTTTAGAAAATATAGGTATTTTAATTATCTTTCGAATGCCACCCACCCCATTAAGATACATAGAGCCGTTCTCGAGAAATTACGTTTTTAAAAAAATGTCAAAAAATTTTTAACCTCAAATATCTCTGAAATTTATGGACCAATCCTTTTGCCCAAAGAACTCGACCGAGAACTATAAAAAATCTACCTCTAAAAGGAATTTTGAAGCCATTAAGTCAATAATACTCTTGTAATCGTTGGACATACAAAACTGATTTTTTTCATTTTTCAATTTTTTACTCAAAATCTAGCCTACAGAATGTATTCAAATTTTAACAGATTATAGCTATTTATATTCTGTATTATCATGATTTTTCTCAAAAAAATTGACCGTTAAGTTTCGGAGTTCTAAGCTTCTAAATAAAAAACACGTTTTTGTTAATAACAAAAGAACCGTGATAGCTAGAAACTTTTTTTTTTTTTAGAAAATATAGGTATTTTAATTCTCTTTCGAACGCTACCCATCAGATTCGAATAGCTCGATCCTATCATTAAAAAAATCAAAAAACAGTTTTGAGAAAATCGAAAATATGAAAAAAAAACAAAAACGCATCGTCCCAATCAAAAAACGGATTTTTGACCTGCCATCACGCAAAAAAAAAACAAAAAAAATGAGACCTGTCCGGTCAAAATCAACCGAGTAGAAGCTGAGATCCAGGCGTATACACACACACACACACACACACACACACACACATCCATACAGACATTTTTCAAAAACCATGTATTTTGATTCCTAACACCTCGGAACAGAATTATAACATGTTTTGACAACAACTCAAAAATTTAATGTCACAAAGCTTCCTCTAGGAGGAAGCAAAATGTTTGAGTTGTTGTAAAAAAATGTCAACAAATTTTTAACCTCAAATATCTCTGAAATTTATGGACCAATCCTTTTGCCCAAAGAACTCGACCGAGAACTATAAAAAATCTACCTGTAAAAGAAATTTTGAAGCCATTAAGTCAATTATACTCTTGTAATAGTCGGACATACAAAACTGATTTTTTTCTTTTTTCAATTTTTTACTCAAAATCTAGCCAACAGAATGTATTCAAATTTTAACAGATTATAGCTATTTATATTCTGTATTATCACGATTTTTCTCAAAAAAATTGACCTTAAGTTTCGGAGTTCTAAGCTTCTAAATAAAAAACACGTTTTTGTTAATAACAAAAGAACCGTGATAGCTAGAAACTTTTTTTTTTTTTAGAAAATATAGGTATTTTAATTCTCTTTCGAACGCTACCCATCAGATTCGAATAACTCGATCCTATCATTAAAAAAAATCAAAAAACAGTTTTGAGAAAATCGAAAATTTGAAAAAAACAAAAACGGATCGCCCCAATCAAAAAACGGATTTTTGACCCGCCATCACGCAAAAAAAAACAAAAAAAAATGAGACCTGTCCCGTCAAAATCGACCGAGTAGAAGCTGGGATCTAGGCGTATACACACACACACACACACACACACACACACACACACACACACACACACACACACACACACACACACACACACACACACACACATACACACACACACACACATACATCCATACAGACATTTTTCAAAAACCATGTATTTTGATTCCTTAGACCTCGGAACACAATTATAACATGTTTTTACAACAACTCAAAAATTTACTATCACAAAGTTTCCTCTAGGAGGAAGCAAAAAATTTCGTTCAATTGGTTTTTCTTTCTTAAAGTTCATCTCTGAATAAAAAAGCGATCAAAAACATGTATACCCAAATTTACTGGGGATCAAGTCTAATTTTTGCGATTTTACGCAGTTTTAGAGCAGCGGCGCAAAAGAATCTTATAAAAAATATTGCTTCCTCCTAGAGGAAGCTTGTGATAGTAAATTTTTGAGTTCTTGTAAAAACATGTTATAATTGTGTTCCGAGGTGTTAGGAATCAAAATACATGGTTTTTGAAAAATGTCTGTATTGATGTGTGTGTGTATGTGTGTGTGTATGTGTCCGCCTGGATCTCAGCTTCTACTCGGTCGATTTTGACCGAACAGGTCTCATTTTTTTGTTTTTTTTGCGTGATGGCGGGTCAAAAATCCATTTTTTGATTGGGGCGATGCGTTTTTGTTTTTTTTTTCAAATTTTCGATTTTCTCAAAACAGTTTTTTGATTTTTTTAAATGATAGGATCCAGTTATTCGAATCTCATGGGTAGCATTTGAAAAAGAATTAAAATACCTATATTTTCTGAAAAAAAAAGTTTCTAGCTATCACGGTTTTTTTGTTATAAACAAAAACGTGTTTTTTTTTTAGAAGCTTATAACTCCTAAACTTAACGGTCAATTTTTTTGAGAAAAATCATGATAATACAGAATATAAATAGCTATAATCTGTTAAAATTTGAATACATTCTGTAGGCTAGATTTTGAGTAAAAAATTGAAAAATGAAAAAAATCAGTTTTGTATGTCCAACGATCACAAGAGTATTATTGACTTAATGGCTTCAAAATTCCTTTTCGAGGTAGATTTTTTATAGTTCTCGGTCGAGTTCTTTGGGCAAAAGGATTGGTCCATAAATTTCAGAGATATTTGAGGTTAAAATTTTTTGACATTTTTAGGCACGACCGCTGCTCGGGAGAGCCTTATAATTTCACCAGAGCGAAAATTGTCTGACTTCAAAAACTAATAATTTGATACAGGAAAAGTCTTTTCCAGTCAAAATGAGTGCGTTTTAAGCGTTTTCTGTGATGTATGTATGTCTGTACGCCCGTATGTAGGCAAGTTCCTCGATTATCTCAATGAATTTTCAACCGATTCCATCGGGATCGCGGGAAAATACTCCTCTAATTATACCTAAGTCCTGGTTCTCAATTGAGATAGATGGATGAAAAATTAAAAAAATGCGAGCACAAAGAAATATTTCAAAATATCGATTTTTAAGCTTAATGACTAGAAAAATTAATTTTAAGCTTATATCTACAGTTCTAACTGTTAAAACTAATTAAAATACACCTTTTATCTGTTGGACACTTTTTTCTACGATTAATATTTGCCAAGATAACTGCGAAAAACGGCAAGAAAGGTCAAAAATGGGCGATTTTCGGCTATCACTTGACAGAATTTGATTTTACACAAAAATGTTAAATACAAAAGTTGGAGATAATATTTAAACAAAACTTTTTTCTATTTATCACTTTTGTGTAAAATGAAGTCCTGATAAGTTACACTTATAAAAACGATTTTAAACGCCAAAATATACATAAAATGGACGATTTTCGGCTATAACTTGACAGAATTTGATTTTACACAAAAGTGATAAATACAAAAGTTTTAGATAATATTAAAACAAAACTTTTTCCTATTTAATATTTTTGTGTAAAATCAACTCCTAATGAGCTAATCCGATAAAAACGATTTTAAACGCCAAAATATACATAAAAGAGACGATTTTCGGCTATTACTTGACAGAATTTGATTTTACACAAAAATATTAAATACAAAAGTTGTACATAATATTAAAACAAATCTTTTTCCTATTTAACATTTTTGTATAAAATCAACTTCTAATGAGCTAATCCGATAAAAACGATTTTAAACGCTACAATATACATAAACAGGACAATTTTCAGCTATAACTTGACAGTATTTGATTTTACACAAAAATATTAAATACAAAAGTTGTAGATAATATTTAAACAGAACTTTTTTCCATTTAATATTTTCATGTAAAATCAATTTCTGACGAGTTAGACTTATAAAAACGATTTTAAGCGCTTAAATATACATAACTAGTGATTGGCGTACTAATAGTAACAATAATAATAAAACAAAATTCGCTCTATCTTTTGTAATTAAATGGATATTCCTAAAAACTCCAATTGAAACAACCTCTCTTATAATAACGTTATATAGTTCTAATGATTTACGACGTAAGGAAAAAATCTAACTAGGGGGGCTGCGCCCCCTAGCGTGACTTCGGCACGCCATCCCCCCCGCCCCCACACACACCTGCTCCTCGCTTCGCTCGTCGCCCCCCCTCCCTATGTAAAAACTTCGTTTTTAGGCACGACCGCTTCTCGGGAGAGCCTTATATTTTCGTCAGAGCGAAAATTGTAACACTTCAAATTCTGAAAATTTGCAACATAAAAACTATTTTCCACCCAAAAGAAGTACATTTTAAGCGTTTTCAGAGATGTATGTATGTCTGTACGTATGTATGTGATCAAGTAACCCGATTATCTCAGCGAAATTTCGACGGATCCAAACGGGCTTTGGGGAATATACTCGTCCAATTATAAGTAACTGACAGATCTCTACCGAGCCAAATCGATCGACAAATAAAAAAACGCCAGGGCAAATAAAAATTTGAAAAAATCGATTTTTGAGCATACGGTGAACAAAATTAAATTTAAGTCAAAAACAACAAATGCATCTGCTAAAACTAATTAAAAGACGTCTTTTTTACATTGAACATTTTTTTTCTATGAACAATATTTAACAATGTAATAGCGAAAAAATCGCTAAAATCATCAAAAATAGTCGTTTTTTTTCTATTACTTTACAGGATTTGAATTTACACAAAAATGTTAAATACAAAAGTTATAGATAATATTGAAACAAAACTTTTTCCTATTCGACATTTTTTTGTACGATCAATTCCTGATGAGTCAAATCCAAAAAAACGGTTTTTAACGCCTAAATATACATAAAATGGCTGATTTTCGTTTATAACTGAGCAGAATTTGACTTTACACAAAAATTTTAAACGTAAAAGTTATAGATAATATTAAAACACAAAAATATTGAATGCAAAAGATATACTTATGGATAACATCTAAACAAAACTTTTCCCCAATTAATATTTTAATGTACAATCAATCCTGATTATCTAAACCTATAAATACGACACTTTACATATTCAATTTTCGCTTATTTAACATGATTCGATTTGACAAAGAATTATTCAATGCAATAGCTTTAAATAATATCGGAAAAATCAATATAACATTCGAAAGATCATATAATTATAAAAATATAATCATAAGATATAAAATTACATTTAATTACAATGTTAAAATAATACATTACGATACTGCCACTGAAGTCACATGTATCGTACGATATTTTATAGCACGTTTACCTAAGTCCGCTGTCAGGCCTATCCGTACCTTAATCAGTCCACTCGCTACGCTCGCGCGCTAACCTTACGGTGCAATAATCGACTACTTAAGTCACGGGTAGGCGTGACTTAAGTGCGGACTTAGGTCACACTGTGCTATAAAATGAGATAAACACATTGAAAATATAATTTAGAAAAAAGAAATATCTATTGTTTACAAAATGCCAAATATTATGTAAACTAAAACACTAATAAAAATATATAATAAGAAATATAAATTGATGCTGAAGTAACAAAAATTAAAAGATTAAATCCCTAAATGGTTTTTTACTTAAAATTATTCTAAGTTGGTCCAAGAAACAAATTATTTTTTTCTAAAACTTGGTCGTAGACAGGCAGCTAATATTGTATATAATCTAATCTTCTATTAACAATGTGATTAATAGAAGTTCTTCAAGTTTAAACATTAAAAATAAAATTAAAAAACAAAGATTAAATTTTTGATTAAATATAAAATTGAGCCAAAGAATAAGCAAATATAATATTCCATCCTCACGACTCGTAACCATATTCCTGATATCACACATTTTGTGAAAATGAATGAAAATCATTGAGGATATAGTTATTACGTTGAAATGTCCCATCGAAATAAAACAAAATAAAAGAAACAATAAAGTTTCTTGTTGGTAGGTAATGAGGTATGGTCGGTTTGATGTGGGGCGCAGGGCGGGGTCCAGAGGCAGAGCCCCTGGTGGGGGCGTAGGGGCGAAGCCCCCACTCAGGGGGGTGTGGACCACCTCAAATAAAATTACTGAGATATTACCAAAAAAAAAAAAAAAAAATATATATCAGCGATATATATAAACTTCTTTCTGAAATACGACCTTACTAAAGAAGTTAAGTATTTTATTTTAATTTATTTACACTTTATTTAATCCAACTAAAAAAAAAAGAAATTTTACTTTAATAAAGTTGTAGCTATAAAGTAGATAGAAAAAAAAAACCGCTGCCAATTTTTTGGCCCGTAGCTTCCTCAACCGTAATTTGTTGATTCCTTTAATTAATTTTTAATAACAAAATTTATAATTTTTTAAAAAATTTATTGCATAATTATAATTAAATTCATTTATGAATATTAAAAATTGTTAATTTTTAAATTTATTTATTTATTTATTATTTATTTATATCAAATTTATATAAATTTTGAGCTGATAAATAAAGTTATCATTTGAAATAGAAGTAAAATATCTATATTTTATAATAAAACAAATAGCTATCACGGTTGTTTTGTTATTAACAAAAACGTGTTTTTTTAAAAAAGTTCATAACTCACAAATAAATTATAATAATGCAGAATATAATGCATTCATAATGCATAATTGATAATTATAATAGATTATAATAGATATAATTTTTAAACATTTTAATTCATTTTGTTACACATCATTTGAGTTATGAGTTTGAAAAAAAAACACGTTTTTGTTTTTGATGATAACTAAAGAACCGTGATAGAGAGAAAATTAACTTTTTTTAGAAAATATAGGTATTTTAATTCTCTTTCGAATGCCACCCACCCCATTAAGATACATAGAGCCGTTCTCGAGAAATTACGTTTTTAAAAAAATGTCAAAAAATTTTTAACCTCAAATATCTCTGAAATTTATGGACCAATCCTTTTGCCCAAAGAACTCGACCGAGAACTATAAAAAATCTACCTCTAAAAGGAATTTTGAAGCCATTAAGTCAATAATACTCTTGTAATCGTTGGACATACAAAACTGATTTTTTTCATTTTTCAATTTTTTACTCAAAATCTAGCCTACAGAATGTATTCAAATTTTAACAGATTATAGCTATTTATATTCTGTATTATCATGATTTTTCTCAAAAAAATTGACCGTTAAGTTTCGGAGTTCTAAGCTTCTAAATAAAAAACACGTTTTTGTTAATAACAAAAGAACCGTGATAGCTAGAAACTTTTTTTTTTTTTTAGAAAATATAGGTATTTTAATTCTCTTTCGAACGCTACCCATCAGATTCGAATAGCTCGATCCTATCATTAAAAAAATCAAAAAACAGTTTTGAGAAAATCGAAAATTTGAAAAAAAAACAAAAACGCATCGTCCCAATCAAAAAACGGATTTTTGACCTGCCATCACGCAAAAAAAAAACAAAAAAAATGAGACCTGTCCGGTCAAAATCAACCGAGTAGAAGCTGAGATCCAGGCGTATACACACACACACACACACACACACACACACACACACACACACATCCATACAGACATTTTTCAAAAACCATGTATTTTGATTCCTAACACCTCGGAACAGAATTATAACATGTTTTTACAACAACTCAAAAATTTAATGTCACAAAGCTTCCTCTAGGAGGAAGCAAAATGTTTGAGTTGTTGTAAAAACATGTTATAATTGTGTTCCGAGATGTTAGGAATCAAAATACATGGTTTTTGAAAAATGTGTGTGTGTGTGTGTGTGTGTGTGTGTGTGTACGCCTAGATCTCAATTTCTACTCGGTCAATTTTGACCGGGCAGGTCTCATTTTCCGGTCAAAATCCGTTTTTTTTTATTGGGGCGATGTGTTTTTGTTTTTTTTTCAAATTTTCGATTTTTCTCAAAACTGCTTTTTGATTTTTTTTTTAATGATAGGATCGAGTTATTCGAATCGGATGGGTAGCATTCGAAAGAGAATTATAATACCTATATTTTCTAGAAAAATTATTAACAATAACGTGTTTTTTTTTTTAGATGCTGATAACTCCCAAACTAAACGGTCAATTTTTTTTGAGAAAAATCATGATAATGGATAATATAAATAAATATAATCTGTAATGTTTTAATTCATTTTGTTGATTAGTTTTTTAGAAAAAAATTGAAAAATGAAAATTGATTTTTGTATATCCAACGATTACAGTTGTAACAATAACTTAATCGCTTCAAAATTCTTTGTAGTCGTAGATTTATAAATTTTGTTATTAAATATTAATTAAAGGAATCAACATATTAAGGTTGAGAAAACTACGGGCCAATCAATTGAAAGAGGTTTTTTAATTAGTGAATAAATATCGATAAAAATTTTATCGTACTAATACATTACGATACAAGTGCGATAAGTGGCCCATTATTTCATGGCGTAAAGTTAAGGCCCGAGCGTAGCGAGGATCCTTTCACGGCGTGTAATGTGTTACTTAACGCATTAGTATCGTACAATTTTTTATAACACTGTCTGCCTTAAGTCCGCTGTCACGCCTATCCGTGCGCTAAGCAGTTCATTGTCGCACCGTGAGGTTAGCGCACGAGCGTAGCAAGTGCGATAAACACGGTGAAATAATGGACTGCATATCGCACGGATATTTTTTTTAATTAAATTATACCTACTTCTAGAAAGATGAAATTTGCTTAAAAAAACATACGATGCCTGAAATACATTATAGAAGCAGAGTTCTATTATTTTTATACTTAAGCACATTTACGCCAACTAAACATCGACAACACTGAATGATGAGTACACCTGCTAAATCTGACTGGTGGCTTTTATAACATTACAGGAGCAGGATTAATTTATCTTTTCATGTTGTAAATTTCAGACTAATTAATTAAATAGGTTTTCTCTTATGAAATCTGAAGGGCCATGTAGTGTGGTCTGTCCGAAAGATTTATAGAGTATGCTTAAATAAATATTCTGGAAACCTGTCAAAATTATGAAAAGTTCACTATAACCTCTAAAAGTCAATGAATACTGGTAGTTAATGGATAAGCTCATTGTTCATTAACTACTACAATTCGACTGAATTTTACAGATTAAAATAACTTTTTTCACAATTTTTACACGTACTCAGATTTATTGTTATGGCGGGACAAGCTATAGATGTATAGAAGTTCACACTCACACTACATTGCACTAAAGTATACGAACCAAAATTAAAAACTTAATAAGAAAATTCATCCGGCTCCTACAATATAAAAGCCACTTGTCAGATTTAGCAGGTGTATTGAGCATTCAATGTTATCGATATTTACTTTGAGGTGATGTGTCCGTACTTAATCCAAAAGACTAAGAATGATAGAAACCGGCTTCAGTAATGCATCTCAGACATTCCATGTATTTTTGAGTTGACTCTATCTTTTTGAAAGTACATGTAATTTAATAAAAAAAATAAAAATACAGTTCTATAAAAAATACACAAGCAGTGCCTGAATTAAATCTGAGAAATTGCATGACTTATTTCTTTCTTTTTATTAAATTATACCTACAAAAAAAAAATAAAATCAGCATAAAAATACATAAGATGCCTGAAATGCATTATAAAAGCAGATTTCTATCATTCTTATGTTCTTCTAAATGAAGTTTGAAAAGACATCCTCAAAGTAAATATCAACCACATCAATGAATGAGGAATAGATCTGTTAAATTTGACCGGTCGCCTCTTATAGTTGCTGCTTTTTCTGAAAGGATAATAAAAACCCTGAAACAAAAAATGAAGCTATAGTAATGGTTGAAAGCAGTAGATTACTGAAATAATAATTATTCAAAGAAGAGACCACAAAGTGGTCACAGTGAATTAAAATAAATACAGACTAGATCAACTTCCATTGATAATCTATAGAAAATGAAGCTGCCAAGGAGTGTGCATCAGGAAGCCCTTCACTCAAGGTTACCCACTGTAATGCCATTGTTGAGTTTCTCAAAGTTGCCATTCCCAATTTGGTCCTATTTTTTTAAAAGTCTCCTGCTTTATGATAGTCATATAATGACGCCCTCGAGAAAAGAACAATTATATGAAGACGTGTTGTCTTCTGCAGGAACTCTTCGCCCTAGGCCAAAAACATAATTACAACAAGAATAACTTGGCAACGGAGGGAGTACAGAGAAGCCACACTCCTGTCAAAGGGGTAGGAAATTATTGCAGGATAGATACTAGCTTAAAAGTATAAACCAATAAACTTTCTTACAGTAAGCTACTCACCAAATAATTTTTTCAACGAGTTCAGAGGTTGTCAATGTCCACATGAAATATGTCAATCAATCCAACATATAGTCCCAATAAAAAACGCTATCTGCAGGTGTTTAGGACGCCGTGATGTCGTCTGCAGGAGCTCTTCGCCCTAGACCAAAAACATAATTATAACAAGAATAACTTGACAACAGAAGGAGTACAGAGAAGCCACACTCCTGTCAAAGGGGTAGAAAATTATTGCAGGATAGATGCTAGCTGTAAAGTAAACGAGAAAACATTCTAACAGCAAACTACTCACAGTATAGTGTTAGCGTGTCGATAAGATCATTCATAGCACTATATATTTACCAAGATATGTTGAGAGAATTGAAATGGATTTTTGCCCTCGAAAGTCGAGAAAGCGCATGAGTATTCTCAACTAAGACCTCTTCACCCTCACTTAAAGTTTACGAGAATGTTCACACACAATACAATACATACAGAGGGATTGTGTATGCAATTTCAGATCGACTCAATCAGCCGGTACGGAGAAAATAACATTTTTCTAAAAAATTTCGTGAAAAAGACACAGAAATTGCAATATCTCTAGACTTGCTGATTATGCATATCTAAATCTTGATATACTATCCCTCAGCATGCATTCCATCATGTATGGAAAGTTTAAGATACTTGTAGGGAATGGAAAGGGATCTTTGCACTCAAAAGTCGAGAAAGCGCATGTGTATTCTCAACAAAGACCTCCTCACCCTCACTTAAAGTTTACCAGAATGTTCACACACAATACAATACATACAGAGGGATTGTGTATGCAATTTCAGATCGACTCAATCAGCCGGTACGGAGAAAATGACATTTTTCTCAAAAATTTCTTGAAAAAGACACAGAAATTGAAATATCTCCAAACTTGCTGATTATGTAGATTTGAAACTTGATATACTGTCTCTCAGCATGCATTCCATCATGTATGGAAAATTTAAGATACTTGTAGGGAATGGAATGGGATCTTTGCACTCAAAAGTCGAGAAAGCGCATGTGTATTCTCAACAAAGACCTCCTCACCCTCACTTAAAGTTTATCAGAAAGTTCACACACAATGCAATACATACAGAGGGATTGTGTATGCAATTTCAGATCAACCCAATCAGCCGGTACGGAGAAAATGACATTTTTCTCAAAAATTTCTTGAAAAAGACACAGAAATTGCAATATCTCCAGACCTGCTCATTATGTAGATCTGAAACTTGATATACTGTCTCTCAGTATGTATTCCATCATGTATGGAAAGTTTAAGATACTTGTAGGGAATGGAAAGGGATCTTTGCACTTAAAAGCCGAGAAAGCGCATGTGTATTCTTAAATAAGACCTCATCACCCTCACTTAAAGTTTACCAGAATGTTCACACACAATACAATACATACAGAGGGATTGTGTATGCAATTTCAGATCGATTCAATCAGCCGGTACGGAGAAAATGACATTTTTCTCAAAAATTTCTTGAAAAAGACACAGAAGTTGCAATATCTCCAGACTTGCTGATTATGCATATCTAAATCTTGATATACTGTCCCTCAGCATGTATTCCATCATGTATAGAAAGTTGAAGATACTTGTAGGGAATGGAAAGGGATCTTTGCACCCAAAAGTCGAGAAAGCGCATGTGTATTCTCAACTAAGACCTCTTCACCCTCACTTAAAGTTTACCAGAATGTTCACACACAATACAATACATACAGAGGGATTGTGTATGCAATTTCATATC
Organism: Torymus aiolomorphi; assembly: GCA_036365515.1. Lineage (NCBI taxonomy): Eukaryota > Metazoa > Arthropoda > Insecta > Hymenoptera > Torymidae > Torymus > Torymus aiolomorphi. Next base: position 224,407,496 of record CM070874.1, on the reverse strand, counting down.
GATTCAATCAGCCGGTACGTTCTCCATACCGAGAAAATGACATTTTTTTCAAAAATTTCTTGAAAAAGACACAGAAGTTGCAATATCTCCAGACTTGCAGATTATGCATATCTAAATCTTGATATACTGTCCCTCAGCATGTATTTCATCATGTATAGAAAGTTGAAGATACTTGTAGGGAATGGAAAGGGATCTTTGCACTCAAAAGTCGGGAAAGCACATGTGTATTCTCAACTAAAACCTCCTCACCCTTTCTCAAGATTTACAAGAATGTTCATACACAATGCAATGCATGCTGAGGCATTGTACATTATGTTTCAGATATACTCAATCAGCCAAATTGGAGGAAATTACTTTCTGTCTTAATAATTTCCTCAAAAAGACACAGAAAATGCTGTAACTCCACACTTGCTGATTATTTAGATCTGAAATATGGTATATAATCCCTCAGAATGCATGATATGGTGACGTGTGTAAAGCTGAAGATATTTTCAGAGAAAGGAAAGGTATTTGTATACTTGAAAGTCGAAAAAGCTCATGTGCACTTCCAACTAAGACTACCTTGACCCTCAAAGTTTAACAAAATGTCCTTGTGAAAAAAAGATTAAAACCCTGCAAGATTAGAATGGAGCTAGTATTATTGAAATAATACTTACTCAAGGATAAGACCACAACTGAATTAGCAGAGAACTCGAGCAACATCAATATCGATCCATACAGCAATTTAGGAAACACAGTGACTGCAGATATAAACATTGATGACTGCCGTCTGCCGGACTGCCGTGCGCACATGGTTGACATGGTGCGGATGAGAGCCAGATAGGAAGCGAAGCACTGTAGCGATAATACGCACGTAGTAGGCAGCTTTCTTGTGTTCACTCCGCACTGAAACTTTTTCACTAGAAGTTCGGCCCAGCCTTTTTCTCGCATCATCCGCGGCGCCGTGTCGCTTGCGCAAAGAAGCTACGAGCTATCAGCTGACGAGCCAGACGTGACGAGCAGGTGAGCTGCAGCGCATGCGCATGCGCGCACACTCACATGGGTAAAGCCAACAGGCAACAAGCCAGCAGTGTCACCGCCATCACGTGATTGGCGATGCTATACACGTTACCCATGTGAATAGATGATTTTGTAATTTTTATATCGTTTATTGCGATTATTGCGAATTGCGTAAAATCAAGCTCGCATTGTCATCACTTTGCATAAACAGCTATATATTATACGTAATACGTTATACACGAACAATATGACATGACTTGATAACCATTGCGCGGTAACATGTCTCTAAGAGACGGTCACTAATGTTTTTTAGACGGTAAATTTTTCGCTTATTAGTTTTACTGTTTGCCATATGGTAACAAAAACTATTTTTTTTTTTTTAATAGTATGCAAAATCATGAGTGCATTGCCCTTCGTAATGACATTATTAATCGATTTTCGCTTTTATAAAAATACAAGGTTCTCCTGAGTATTGCGTTCGCGCCTATTATGTAAAAACGAAGTTTTTACATAGGGAGTGGGCGGGCGACGAGCGAAGCGAGGAGCAGGTGTGTGTGGAGGTGGGGGGGGGGGGCGAAGGCACGCTGGGGGGCGCAGCCCCCCTTGTTTTAAAATCGTAATTTCTCGAGAACGGCTCTATGTATCTGGATGGGGTGGGTGGCATTTGAAAGAGAATTAAAATACCTATATTTTCTAAAAAAATTAATTTTTTATCTATCACGGTTCTTTAGTTATCATCAAAAACAAAAACGTGTTTTTTTTAAAAACTCATAACTCCGCTGCCGCTACCTACCGATACCATATCTACCGCTAGGTGGTGTGGAATGAGGAAACGTCATTGAGTAGGCATACGATGATTTTTTTTTTAAAACCAACCAACAAAATGAATTAAAATGTTTAAAAATTATATCTATTATAATCTATTATAATTATGAATTATGCATTATTAACGCATTATAATTATGAATTATGCATTATGAATGCATTATATTCTGTATTATTATAATTTATTTGTGAGTTATGAACTTTTTTAAAAAAACACGTTTTTGTTAATAACAAAAGAACAATGATAGCTATAAATTTTTTTTTCTTAAAAAATATGAATTATGAAATATAAAAAAAACACGTTTTTGTTAATAACAAAACAACCGTGATAGCTATTTGTTTTATTATAAAATATAGATTTCAAATGATAAATTTATTTATAAGCTCAAAATTTATATAAATTTGATATAAATAAATAATAAATAAATAAATTAAAAAATTAACAATTTTTAATATTCATAAATGAATTTAATCATAATTATGCAATAAATTTTTTATAAAATTATAAATTTTGTTATTAAAAATTAATTAAAGGAATCAACAAATTACGGTTGTGAAAGCTACGGGCCAATGAATTGGCAGCGGTATTTTTTTTGTCTAACGGGCCGAAATTACCAAAATTATGCTCCCGGCGCCTGTTCGCGAAGGATGGATTTTCGCGAAGGAGTTATTTTCGGCCTAGCCAGGCAAAAAAATCGTATACGCAACACCGCGATAAAGAGGATCACCCCAGAGCACATGACAATTTACACGTGATCTGGACTGGCCAAGTTTTTACCTGCCTAGTTGCGTAATATACTATTTGCGTCCGCCAGACAAATAAGTATTTTTTTCTCATCGGTGAAAAAGAGACACTTTAGGACCTCTTTTTTAGTTCAAAAAATGGCGAAAGTCGTACATGTGTTACAAAAAATATATTACATCTTAATAAGTTAAATAAATTATTTGTACTTCTTATAATATGATCAACAAGCAAGCATGAAAAAGTAAGGTAAGTGAAAAGATAATAAGATATTTAAACTTGATCAAAATATTTTATTTTATACAACTGTCTTCACAACAACTTCGTTTAACAAAATTTATATATTTTCGTAACTTTAACAATATATTTATAAATATTTATAATTTTATGTACACAAATTTTCTTGTTTGATTATTTTGTAATTTCAAACTTAATACTGGATCCTTATAGCGATTGAGATTCGTTCGGTTTTCGAGTATTTTTGCGAGGTAATCTCGAAGCTCGAAAGAAACCGCTGAAAGAAACAGCTGAACAACGGCGCGCGTAGCGCGCTAATTAAGATTATATTATTTTTATTTTTATTGTATAATTTGCCGAGGAAAAAGACGCAGAGTTTGATTGGCAATTAAATTCGCTAAATACTGTCTCATTATTACTGCATCTCTGGAATAATGAACATGCGCAGGATCTCCACCAAAAATAATTTCTGTAACAAATGCAGCTGCGTAAACACCACAACATGTAAAATCGGGTTGCTGCATTACAGGCACTAAAATAATTTCCTTATAATGTATATCTGGATACCGAGACCGTAAATAGAGTAGCTCTTTCCGATGAAAATGATCTAATTTTCTATTCAAACTGTCGTAAATGTATAAATAGGCTCCATCAAAGTACATTGTTATCCAATGTGAACTACCAGTTCCTCATAGAATCTGAATGTGTCTATCAGCAATGGGAGGTTTTAAAAGATGCAGATACTCGAAATACTGTACAGGATGAATTTCAAAATCACATGTATTTTGATTAACAAGTTGCATAAATAGTTCTACATCATCATCGACCAATTGTGAAAATTGATTTAATATGTTTTGAATGACACGTTCACGACTAATATTCATATTTAAGATTGACAAAATTTCGTTACTTTCACCATTATTTAAATTATTTTCATGAAATGAGAAGTCTATTAAAGCTTTTTCCGATTCTGTTTTTAGTTTTTCCTCTGTTTTACGTTTTCGTTCTTGTTTTACCGATTTTGATGCTTCATTATGTTTTCTTTTTTCATTACGTATTTTTGCATTTTTCTGGGCTTCTATAATATACTCTGGCTCTTTTATAGCCATGTTCCGAGATAAGTGACTATCTATTATTTCAAGAATTAAACAATTCACATAAAATTGCGTTAATTTAGGTTCCATTTCATTCCAAAAAGCTTCATCATAATTTACTCTTATATGCCTTCAACCTTTATTGGTGTAAATAGTAAACAAACAATATTTTCTCTTAGTAATGTGGAGTTGACCTTGTATTTGATAATAATAATTATGATTTTTATTCATGTTATCAGTATTTTCCAAGCAATAGTATTTACGCACATCTGCTAACTGACGAATAGCTTGCAATGGAGTTAAATCTTCAGCTCTAGAAGGAGATTTTAATTCTACAATACCATTTTCTCCTACCAAACCATCAGGAGTTGCTGCCAAATAAGGTTTGTCTTCATCAATAAATAAACCACAAGGTTCAATGTTTGTATTTATTTGTTTTTCCAACAGCTTCATTACTTTGGCTTCTTTTTCGATGCCAAAGCGTAATTTTTCCAAGTCTAAGACAGAAGGGTATAATATATCCTTCACCTTTGTACTACATGATGTTGTTTTTCCAATTTACATATATCTCCAAATTTTGATGTCGTTAAAAAACCTCTTCGTTTTTCATACCATTCTTCGCAGTTATTTTGCTTGACAGTTTGCCTTTCAATGTATTCTCGATTATCGCATCCTCATTTAAACGTTGAAAATGATGTATAACAAGTTCATCATATGCTTCCTTACTGATGTCTGGCTTTTGACAAAAATCTCCATAATCTTTATCGTTATCTTCATAATAATGAAGGATATTTCTTTTTCTGCCCTTTAATTGGCGCATTATACGAGTTTTTAGAATTTTTTCTTGCATTTTAATTTCCAATTCTTTGGCAATGGTAAAATCTTCATCAATATATTCGCTGAGTACAGTTAAAACACATCCTGAATTATATTGTATGGTAGCTATTTTACATCTTAGGTAATAAGCATTGTCAAAAGGATAATTTACTCGTTTTCCGCCAATAGTAACATTTACTAGAGAGTTATAACTTTCAGCAGCATTTGTTGTTACGTTCCGTAACAAACTTTTCGTATGACAGCTCAATCTTTTAACAATGTTCTCTATACATTCATAAACCCCACTGGATTTTAATATTGGAATCCAATTCTTATCCTTTTTACAATTCAAACCACGACTTTTACAATTTTTATGCTGCCCAAAAATATAGGAACTTGCATTTAAAATATCACGCTGAAGTTCCCTATTTTTAATTTCTTCGGGAACATTTTCTTTTCTTCTTCGCTCAACATGTTGTGCTATTAATTTACGAATTTTGAAAGCAGAATGTTTAATAAAATCACGAAAACCTAACACATTTCCTCTTATAGCGCCATGATTTATTATACGTCAACAATTTTGTTACACATGTTTCGATATAAATGATTGGTACAGTACAATCTGCCGACTTGCACGTTATATTCTTTGTAAACGTTATGTTCTAGTATAATTTTGTACGTGCTACTGTCTCCATCACCGACGTAGGTTTTGTAGATTAGTCCATGAGTTTCAATACTTTTTTGAAATCCTTTGAGAATGCAATCAGTTTCCATACTACTAGAGCTTTTATTATAATTCCAATTTTTGTAGCAAACATGCGATTTTGGCTTAACTTTTTTCCTTGCAGCTTTGAAACAAATCAAACAGAACTTATTCCTTATTTCCACGTGTAGTAACTTATTTTTTTCTACACCAATTATGGAACCAACACAAACTAAGGAATCGTGTTTGCCAGTTCAGTACGATCTTTTTCCATACGCACCATCTCCTTGTACTTCAATCCATGGAATCCCATTAATGACGTGTCCTCTTCTTATAGCTATTTCTTTTTCTAATTGACCAGCTTTTATCATTTCTCCATTTGCGGCATTTTCAATTACAGAGACAAGAGCTCTTCGATGTTTCATATAAGTTACATGCGACATGCAAGGTATATCAAGTCCAGCGAATAACCGGCGAAGGCCATCATAACATGTGCCAGTAACGAGTGTTGATAATACGGCTAATGTGTTAATTTTCATTACATTTTTTTTTCGTGGCTCCAAAGCAATCCAATTTTTAAAATTGCAATTATCGCATTTGATTAAAACATTGGTACCCAAAACTTCATCTTTGCATTTCACAGGACGTAATTGTGAATTACAGCATAAAGCAGAATTATGTGCTTTACAAAGATCAACGAATTGTTTTAGAAAATAACTTACATCAACAATTCTGCGACCTTCAAGCTTCAGTTCTCTAAAGAAATGGTCGGAAATATTTTCTATAGCACTTTCTTCATTGCATTCATTAACATATTCCCTTTCTCTGTTTACAGTATTTACAAATGACTCTATACTTTTTCCTGTACATTGCGCTTGAATGTTTGAATCAAAGGTATTATATGAAGCAGAATTTTCTTTCATGCATTCATTATTTAATGTATCGGTTCCAGTTTTAGAATAATTAATGCTTTGCATGCTTAAAACATTGTTATTTTTTGAAACATCAATTTCCTGTATGGCCGAATCCATCTCAAATCAGACAGCCCGCGTATGCCTATTTCACCTATCATGTTGAAATAAAAATATTTATGTTCTACTCGAAAAAATATTTTACACGTGTTTTTTTATTTTTTTGTTTCATCAAAATTTCATGCGTTCAGCGATACCGAAAAATTCCGAGAAAATTCTTTCATTGAGAAAAAAAATTTTCAATGTGATTTTCAGACTGCTATTGTTTCAGCAGTTTTTCAAGCTTTTAAACGTGTAACACATAATTTCACTCAGTTTTGAGCCCTCTTTAATGGCCTTAATGTCATTTTCAAAAAAAATAAAAAATCCACGAGCTATGCACTTTTTACTGAAAAATTCATTTTTTAGAGAAGTGCCTTTTTCTCGAAAACCCCATGTTTTTTTTGCACAATTTTTGTTGTCGTGATAGAGGACGGTAATGCCTAGTTAGACGTATTTGTGAGATTCGGTACTTTTTTCCTGGGATAGCGATCACTAATGAGATAACACACAAACAAATTTTTCACGCTTAACGCTTATATATAGTCAATGATATTAGAGTCAATGTAAAGGTATTTATCTTTGTGCGTATGTAATATACATGTACGTGCGCCTACTTATAGGAGTATATGTACTAGTACATTTGTCCGCTAGATGGATATGGTTTGACTTAACATTTACAAAGAAAAGTTCGGTTTCTGCTATATATCACACATCTCGTCTTATTTAAAACCATCATCTTTTGGAAAATTATTACATATTTACACCTTATCAACTCAACTACGATGTCTCAATATTACTCAACAGAGAGAATCAAATGTGCAGACTTTTAGACAAACACAAACAAATTATTTACAAATCTAGTTCCGTACGTTTAAAACAACTTGAGAATCTTGCTCATCCATTGAAGCACCTCTATCCTCATTTACCTTTGACACCTTCTACATATCTGTGTCAACATTGTTACAATCGTGCTTTAGAATTGGTGAGTAGTACTGACAATGAATTTATAACGGATAATGAAGTTACCGATAACGTAGTTGATAGAGATGAAGATTTTTTACCAAGTACTCCAGAACGCATTGAAGAATTTAATAATGAAATAAGTACATCTTTCTTAGGTTCTGTATCGCCTCTTAAAAGAAAAAATCTTATACATGAAAAATCAATTGAAAATTACGTAACAAAGAAGAAAAAAAAAAATACTTTCAACATTGTCTAATACCCTTGATGTGAAGTTGAACAATGTTTATGACGTTTCTATAACAGCAAATGAATCAACTGTATGCCATTGTACAGAATGGATACAAAATCTTGGTCTAGCCTTGCAAAAGTGTTCTACGGTATCAGAAAAAATAAAAATTCTGACTTTGCTACCTTCATCCTTTACAAAACATGAAATTTTATCTTTATTTCCAGAAATAACAATGTATATGATCAACAAATCGAGAAATCTTGTTAAAGAAAAAGGAATTTATTCAGAACCAGATGCATATTCAGGCCATCCGATTGATGAAAACATGGAAAAAATTGTTATGGAATATTATTTAAATGATGATTTTAATTGTTCAAGACAAAGTCCTAATAAATGTGACGTTGTTACAATTAAAGTTAACAATAAAAAAGAGAAAAAAGTTAAGCGTTTTCTTACTCGAAGTTTAAAAGAGACGTATAAAGTATTTAAAAATGATTATCCAGAATTGAGAATTGGAAAATCGAAATTTTATAGTTTGCGACCAAAGTATGTCTTACTTAGCCCCATCAAAGAAGTTTGTCTCTGTATCTATTGCGCAAATTATGATTTATTTCTTACGAGCTTAATTAATTTTAGAGGGAGTAACGTCACAGAGTTGGATGAAAGTCGGTCACAAATAATAAATGCAACAATGTGTTCTGAGCCATCTGATTTATGTTATTTACAAGAATGTAAACTATGTCCAGGGATTAAGGGAATTACGTTTCATGTTTTAAAACTGCAAGATGTAGAAGGCACAGAAGAAATTACATATGCTTTGTGGGATAATGGAAACCTGATTAAAAGACACTATCAATTTCTGCTTTTAAAGATGAACTTTCGGTTTGGACCATGAGGGTTAGTACTCACATGTATGTAAAAAATATACAACGCAAAGCTATAAAAACAGAAAGAGAAAGTGCTAAAAAAGACTCACATCATTTAGTTCTTCAAATAGACTTCGCTGAAAACTGGGCTGTGATTCATAATAAAGCTGTTCAAGGAAATCATTGGGTTAATGATCAAATTTCTATTTTCACAGCAGTCTCTTATCAAGGGGATTCGACACAAAGTTTCGCAGTTATAAGTGATGACCGAAAACATGATTCAGCGTATGCTTTGCTAGCAGTACAAAAAATTATAAAATTCTTGAAAGAAAATTGTTGTGATTCAATTAAAAAAATTACCATCGTATCAGACGGCGCTGCGAGTCACTTTAAAAATCGCTTTCAATTAGATGAACTAAAACGAGCACCGTGTGATATAAAATGGTTGTTCTCTGCTACTGGGCACGGCAAAGGAGCTGTAGATGGTGTGGGTGGACTTATAAAGCATTATGCTACTTCGCATAATCTTCGAGAGCCCCTTGAAGAAGCTATTCAAAACGCAAATGATTTTGCAATACATGTTCAAAAATATACTGATGCTATTAAAATAATACATTTACAAGATGCTGAAATAGAACAATTCAGAAAAGAAAAAAATATTGATTGGCTTACAACTCCAAAGTATCCTGGAATTCAAAAAACTCATATATGGGTTAAAAAAACATGTGACGATAAAATACATTGTTTGACAGCAAAGACCGCTGATCGTCCGCTTACTGAATTAAGAACAATGAAGCAGAAAAACAAAGGTAGTAAAATAGGTATACAAATGAAAAAAAGGTATAAAAATAAAAAATCAAAAAGACGCAAATAACAAATAAATACATAGTTATGTGTACCTGTATATTACATACACACAAAGACAAATACCTTTACATTGACTCTAATATCATTGACTATATATAAGCATTAGGCGTGAAAAATTTGTTTGTGTGTTATCTCATTAGTGATCGCTATCCCAGGGAAAAAGTACCGAATCTCACAAATACGTCTAGCTAGGCATTACCGTCCTCTATCACGACAACAAAAATTGTGCAAAAAAAACATGGGGTTTTCAAGAAAAAGGCACTTCCCTAAAAAATGAATTTTTCAGTAAAAAGTGCATAGCTCGTGGATTTTTTATGTTTTTTGAAAATGACATTAAGGCCGTTAAAGAGGGCTCAAAACTGAGTGAAATTGTGTGTTACACGTTTAAAAGCTCGAAAAACTGCTGAAACAATAGCAGTCTGAAAATCACATTGAAAATTTTTTTTCTCAATGAAAGAATTTTCTCGGAATTTTTCGGCATCGCTGAACGCATGAAATTTTGATGAAACAAAAAAATAAAAAAACACGTGTAAAATATTTTTTCGAGTAGAACATAAATATTTTTATTTCAACATGATAGGTGAAATAGGCATACGCGGGCTGTCTGATTTGAGATGGATTCGGCCGTATATTAATTGTTTGATTGAAATTATCTTGTGATGCATGCATTAATTTTTTTTCCGAATGATAATCATGCTCAAGTTCTCCGTCATCATTTTTTTTAACACCCTTGGCATTTAAAAAATTGTATAAAACACTTCTGTCAATATTTATATCATTGATATTTTGCATGCATTCGTTATTTAACGTTTTATCAGCCTCAAAGTAATTTGTGCTTTCTGTGTTCAAAATATTATAATTTATTGAAACATCAGTTTCAATACTTGGTTGGAGTACATGCATCAGATTACTTTCTAAATTATACTTTCACTCACAATCAGTGTCTGCATCTTCAGTTATTTCAATAATCTCAATAATTTCTTCACAAGTCCCATAATTAACGCAATTAGTAGGACGGTTTTTTGGATACCTTGATTTTCGCGTACAAATAAGGTACATTTGTTATTCAATTTCGTATCTAATAAGAATAATTTGAGTTGTCGATTATAAAAAGTCTAAACTTTACAAAATCGTAAGCCAAAACGGTGGATTCAAAATGACGGCTTCAAGAATTCTATTTTCAGACTAAAAATTAGAATTTCGACGACTGAACGGAACAAGGTCTTATTTTTTATTGAAATTTCGTAGTGACAGCCCAGCGCATGCGCGTGTATAACGTTGCGAGCATCGTCTATACATAATATTGTATACATACGAGTCATTCCATGTCAGATTTACACTGACAGTTTTTTTAATATTACAATTTTTTTTTATGAATCTTCATAAAAAATATTTGATACATATTGTTTTATTTAACTCCACAATTTTAGATGAATGATTTTTCGAAATTTAGGGTTATGACAAACGAGCTTTTTTTTTAAACTCTTGCATTACAATGACTTCTCATTGTAGGAAATTCTTTTAAGTGAGTATAAGTTAGGATTTTTTCTTAACTTTTCAGAAATTTGAATGCAAACTTATTAAAAATTTTTAAGCTGTTTTAATTTTATGAAAAAAGGGAAAAAGTGATTTTTTTATGATTTGGACATATTTTATATTCAACTTTAATGAAAAATAATAATCTATGAAGTTTTAAGAATTGTTTGGTCTATTTCCGAAAATGGAACGAAGTTTAGTTTAAAAGTTATAAGCAAATTAAGAGCGCCGCTCCATTGTAGCATTAGACCACAAATAAGATATTCATTGCAATAAATTTAGGAACCTATAGTGACGTCTTTTACTACATGATAATACAAAGAATATATCAAAGAAGAAATCAGGAAGGATATCGTTCGTGGCAGACTTACCGAACGGTGCTCTTAATTTGCATATAACTTTTAAACTAAAGTTCGTTCAATTTTGGGAACACACCAAAACATTCTTAAAACTTCATAGATTATTATTTTTCATTAAAGTTGAATATAAAAAATGCCCAAGTAATTAAAAAATCATTTTGTTTCCTCCCAGAGGAAGCTTTGTGATAGTAATTTTTTGAGTTGTTGTAAAAACATCTTATAATTGTTTTTCGAGGTGTTAGAAATCAAAATACATGATTTTTGAAAAATGTATGGATGTGTGTGTGTGTGTGTGTGTGTGTGTGTGTGTGTGTGTGTGTGTGTGTGTGTGCGCGCGCGCGCGCCTGGATCTTAGCATCTACTCGATCGATTTTAACCGGACAGGTTTCATTTTTTTTTGTTTTTTTTTTTGTGTGATAGCGGGTCAAAAAATCGTTTTTTGATTGGCCGATGCGTTTTTGTTTTACTTCGAATTTTCGATTTTCTCAAAATTGATTTTTGCTTTTTTTTTAATGATAAGTTCGAGATATTTGAATCCGATGGATAGCATTCGAAAGAGCATTAAAATACCTATATTTTCTAAAAAAAAAATTTCTCTAGCTCTCACGGTTCTTTTGTTATTAACAAAAACGTGTTTTTTTTTTAAAGCTTATAACGACTCAACTAAACGGTCAATTTTTTTGAAAAATATCATGATAATGCAGAATATAAATAGCTATAATTTGTAAAAATTTGAATCCATTTTGTCGACTAGTTTTTAAGAAAAAAATTGAAATATAAAAAAAAATGAGTTTTGTACGTCTAACGATTATGGGAGTAAAATTGACTTAATCGCTTCGCAATTCCTTGTAGATGTAGCTTTTGGATAGCTCTCGGTCGAGTTGTTTGGGTAAAATGGTTAGTCCATAAATTTCAGAAATATTTGAGGTTAAAATTTTTTTAACCTTTTTTTCAAATCGTAATTTCTCGAGAACGGCTCCATGTATCAGCTCCAAATTTATAGACAATTTTGTATATGATATAAATAATATGTGTGCGAGTTTTCATTTAGATCGTACGATTATTTTTTGAGATATTTGATTTTGAAAATTTTCGTATTTTACAAAGTCATTTTCTTTGTCGCATGATAACTAGAGAAAATAAAAATTGGTTTAATCATGTTGGTTGAATCACGATAAATATTATCGTATAAGTCCTTTAGGTAAAAGAATTGTCTCATGATTTTTAGAGATATTTAAGGTTAGAATTTTTTTACGGTTTTTTTCAAAATCATAATTTCTCAATGACGACTTCATGTATCAGCTTTATATAGTTATTTTTTGAGATGTTTGATATTTAAAATTTTAGTATTTTTGAAAATGACTTTCTTTGTTGTCGCACAATATAACTACATTAAAATTGTTTTAATTTCTTTTATATTTGGTGGAGATGTAGAGTTATATTATTTATTATTATTAGTATATTATTTATTAGAAGAGTTCTTAGGGTAAAAGAATTCGTTTATGAATTTCAGATATATTTGAGGTTAAAACTATTTCAGCCCTCTTTTAAAATCGTAATTATTTGGAAACGCATTTATGTATACTAGAAAATGGAAATGACATGCGCATGTTGTGTACCTGCTTTTGTTTTGTAATAGCCATATATTATTTTTTTGAAACTCCGTGCGAGAAGTTCGATTTCTCGCACGCTGCGTTAAACGATGCGTGCAAAAATCTCACTTCTCGCACGTCGTGTCAAAAAATACGGTTCGACACTTGTGTGAGAAGTTGATTTTCTCCTCGTGTGACCTTTTCACCCTCGCTTCGCTCGGGTGCAAACAGTCACACGAGGGAAAAATCAAATCCTCGCACTAGTATCGAAATGTACTATTAAGGTTAGAATCTTTTTCTTACATCGAAAATTCCAGAAAGAGCACACAAATACGGACAGCCGTACTACTAGAGACAAGTACCCTATGTGTGAAATTTCATAAAGAAAATATAATTTGAAGTAAAGGTTGGTTAGGAATTTTAAAAGGTTTTGACGATAATATTACAATCAATTATTTTATTTATTTTTTACACATAATTTAAAAAAAAAAAATCATACCTATTATTTTATTCATATTTTATACATAATTTAAAAATGAATACATTTTAATCTTCATAAATGAATTTAATTACAATTATGTCATAAATTGTTGCAAAATTTATAAATTTTGTTATTAAAGCTTAATTAAAGAAATAAGCAAATTAAGTTTGAGGAAGCCACGGGCCAGTGAATTGGTAGCCGTATCTTTCCCTTTTTTCATAAAATTTTAATAGAACGAAAATTCTTAAAGTTTTCGTTCGAATTTCTGAAAAGAAAAAAATAATCAGAATAAATCCTAACTTTTACTCATGTCACGTATTTTGTGTGATAGTTCTGCTCTTTTTGGTTTGCAGTTGCCTGCATTAAACCGGGACAAGCAATCGCTGATTACTCGAAATTGACGTTAGGGTTTGGGAAAAAATTACCCTAACTCTATTCCCTCAGTGTAGATGAGTTAGTTTCCCGATCCTTGCTCTTCCGTTACTTAGGAGGCCGAATTCGAAACTCTAACTCATTCACCGCTCTGATCCGTCGACTTTAAGAGGCCGAATGCAGAGTTAGCTAGTCTAGGGGACAATTGATCCTGTTGTCTCTAACAGAAGAATTCAACGTCCCGGAATTAGGATAGGTGAGGGTGAGGTATAAAAGAAAATAGCAAGAGACAGAGATGTTTACATTTAAAAAACTTACTTTTTATTTGCTCTTACTCGACTCCCCTTTTCCACTTTCAATCTTTAAATTACGGGAAACGGAGCTTTGCACGCTCTTTCAAAAAGTTAACAGGCCCGTAGTGGTGGTGATGGCAGTGATGTTCTCAATGTTCTGTCCTGCTGGATGGTGGTGGCAGACTGTCCCTTGGTTGATCGTGTTCCGTCTTGCTGGATGGTGGTGGCAGACTGACTTCCGGGGCTGCGTGATTCCCTTTTTGTTGCCTCGGGGGTAATGGGCGTGGAAAACTGCTTTTCCTTAAAAAACTGCGGTATCAAATCAGGACTCTCGGCGTCAGCGTTTTATCGAATCAGCGATGATGCGTGCGGTGGCGGCTGTGGTATTTTTAACTGTTCCTATGTTTCAATGTTGAGCGAGGTGAAGAGTGCGGGAAAACGGGGTCCAATGATGTGGGGGCGATCTCCCTTCCAAGCGCCACAGTTTCGTCAAGCGGGGTGAACCCTATGCTCTAACACAGAGAGCGGGCGCTCATCCCTTCTTTAGGGTGTTTTCCTGCGGCTCATATCCTTCTTCCAGAGCGAGAGAGAACGCTATACTGTGCGACGAAGAAGGAAGATGAGAGAGAGAAAATATGTTCCTATCTCTCTCACTCTACGCTTTCTTGGAAAGTTTTCTTGATAAATTTTACGTTTTATAAAAACTATTGAAAACCGAAGTTTTATAAAATAATCATTACATTACTTTAGTAGATGTTACCTTAACAAGGTATTACAAATTTGAACGGTGATTTTACAGTGAATACAATCGGAATTATGGCTAAATTAAAAATTTTTAAACATAATAACTAGTTTTACAGAAGGATAATTAATATAAGTTTACAAAAATGTTAGGCGCTGTTAAAGATCGTAAAATTAGACAATTAAACTTAAAGTCTTACAAAGTGTCTCCAAAATTATTGTAACTATCGCTGTTATTTATTAATTACATATGTTTTACTTAATATTATTGCATTAACATAAAAGATTTCGTTTAAGGTTACATAAAATATTGTTTCGGATTACCTCCAATTATAAAATTTATAAATTATATATTTATTTGCCACTTAATTAGATAATCATTTCTTCAGGCCTCAAATGTGAAATGAAAAATGAAATTATTGTAGAATAAATTTATTGAGATTTTTAGAAGAGGAAAACATTAATAAATTAATGAGGTTTATATAAACAACTATATAAAAATAAAAATCTTGAATTGAAATTTATATTATATAAAACTATAGAGAAAAATTATTGCAGGTGAGCTGTGTTGTTAGAAATTAAAAATCTAAAATAATTAAATAATTATAGGCTTTACAAGTTCTAAAATTGGAAATAATATTTTGTCGCGGTGTAAAGAAAACGAAAAGGTTTTTTTAAAAAGTTCGTTCCGAGGCCTGTAAGTCCTACGCAGCGTCCTAAGGGGAAATAAGATTTTCCAGATGTGCGGTACGGCGAGTACATCTATTACTAACTATGGGAATTGCAACTCTTTGAGAGGGTCATAAAATATCTTACGTGATTCCATGAAAAATAAAACATTATAAATTATTATTATTAACAGTAAGAAAAACGTTTGTCGATTTTCCAATTTTGAATAAGCGACTACACATAGGAGTTTTATGACTCTCTCCTTCTCGCTATTTTGTTTGGCTTTCCCAAGTGCGTTCAGATGGTTTTTCGGCGTGGGAAAGAAAGTGAGTAAGGGGGCCCGCGATTCCGAGAGGGTCAAGTCGTAAAATATTTTTTTTCTACATAGCTTTCGACTATGTCCTCTCCGTTCTCGGCGGAAACCATCTGTTTGAAAACGCGGCTCAAAGTTTCCTCAACGATAAAACGCGGCGAGAATTTTCAAAACGTCGGTGCTCAATCTATTTCCTTTATAAGAGAACAGAAGGTTCTCATATTAGACTACAGTATTTTTTTTTTTTTTTAATTAATTATAAAGAAAATAAATTAATAAGCATCCGCCGTCACACTCACTTAAACGAATTTCATCAATGAGAATTCATTGAAATGCAAGAGTTTCAAAAAAAGCTCCTTTATCATAACCCTAAATTTCGAAAAATCATTAATCTGCAATTATGGGGTTAAAATAAAAATAAGAAAATACGTATCAAACATTTTTTTATGAAGATTCATAAATCTTAAATAATCTCATAATCTCATAATCTATAATAATAATAATCTCAGTGTCAGTGTAAATCTGACATGGCCATATATGTATATATCTGTATATATGTATATATATGTATAAATCTGAAATGACCCATATATATATATAGAAGCGTCCGCCAGAAACCAGCCAGTGGACTCGCGAGTCGCCTTTTTCACGTAAAATGCGCTTTGTTCAACTCACTCATAGTAACACGCTGAGTCTCTTTGAAAAAAATTAAATACAAATATCGGTCGATTTTTTCCCTCTCTTTCCAATGGTACTATTGTTTTTTCTCCGAAATTTTACGGTCAAAAACTTAAGTTGAATGTATTTAGCGATTTTTGTAAAAGAATACCATATATTTCAAAATGGATTTTTTATTCAAAAGTACAAGTCTTAAGCTACAAAACCCTAAAGTTTGAAGTTGAAGAATAAAAGGGTTCATAAGTAATATAAAATTTTGAAGACAGTGGTGCGCGGCTAGATGCGCTTCCCGTGCTGTGCTGAAACGCGCTGTTAGATGGATTACATTATTTCATTATTTTATAACTAAAATATATGACATAGTAAATTTTGTAACATTATTTTTCATAAAAATTCACATATGTTAATTCCAAATCATGTTAAGTTCTTTTTTATTTTCACTTCTTTTTTTCATTTTTATCTCAATTTATTTGAATAGGTGTCTTCTCAATACTTCTCGATACGCGCGTAGTCCGTGTTACACCTAGACATGTGTGATTTTGATTAGTTTTTGCGTATCCTAATGCAAAGGAGAATTTTTAATTTATTTATATTTTTCAGAAAACTATAATGTCTTTATAATCCAAGGTGCGGTACAATCATACCACTACAACAATAACCAAATAGTTTGGTAACTGTAGTTGTTTATTACAAACGATAAAACTTAGAAATCGAACATAAAAGCATTGTCGTTTTTTCAGACAATTTTTGTCATGATGTAGTAGCAGTTTATCTCATCCAAGAAATTATAATTAATTACGGTAACAATTTTTTTGATTTCGTAAAAAAGGTTTTTATTTCACTGATGTGTCTGCTCAATATTTTCAAAATAAATAAAACTTCCAGAATTTGATTAATCATTATGTTTTTCTGTCGCGACCGCGCACAGAAAATGCATGCGATGGTATTAGTGCTTCTGCGAATGAAAGCAACGCGAGACAAGAACGTTTACGTAAATTATCTGTTAATGACATACTAACACCAAAAAATCTTTACGATTGGACAATGTTAAATACTTTCAAATTATTGTTTACCTTTTTTGATCTCAAGACAAATATGAAACTACAATAATTTTAAAACAAATATTGAAATCAGCAAAAACAATAACTGCAAGTCTTTAGTTCCACTGTGTTAAATTATTAAAAGGCTAGAATCAGACTGAAAAAAAGTATCGAGAAAATAATACCTATCCAAATCATTTTAGATACAAATAGAAAAATTAGAAAATAAAGAAGAAATTAACATGATTCGGAGTTAAAATATGTGAATTTGTATAAAAAATAATGTTTAGAAATTTTATTATGTCATATATTTTAATATAATACATCTGATAGCGCGTTCCAGCACACCATGGAGAGCACGTTCGGCCGCACGCCGCTATCTTTTCTTTTAGAAAAACTTTTAACTCAAGTTTTTGACCGTAAAAAACATTTCTGAGAAAAAACAATAGCACCATTGGAAAGAGAGGAAAACAATCTATCCATATATGTATTTTATTTTTTCTGGGAGAATCAACGTATAACTATATGTAAGAGAATTGAACAGAACGTAATTTACACGAAAAAGGCGTCCTCCGCTGGCTGTTTTCTGGCGGACACTCCCACACGTGAAATGTGTCTAAATATGCTAACATTCATTCACATTGACTGCACTTTGAATTCAGCTGACACATCAATTTGCCTACCAAATCGACTTTGTTTCTTAACTAATAAAATTTTAGCTTAATTGAAAGGGTTCGTCAATGTGATTGAATATAAGCATAAATAAACATATTCCCCGTATGTATATATTATGTACAGACGATACTCGTTGCGGAACAGGCGCGAGTGCTCACAGCCGCCACTACAAAATTTTCAGAGAAAAACATTGTCGCCGAGATTAACGTCGTTCCTTACCCGCGCGCTGAGATAAGACCTTGTTCCACTCAACCGCGATTTTTCAATGGAATGCTCTACGTGGAAACTTTAATGATTTTTTTCTCAGAAACTATACATTATTTAACCAAAATGACTAGAGATCTTTGTTTCAAGTTACATACAGAATCCGATTACATTTTCTTTATTTACTAAGCTACTCCGAAAATAAAAAGATATCTACAATAACAGCAATTCGATATAACGGCCAGATTAATTGTGCCCTTGAAAGAGTTAACCTAACCTCTTTACTGTATTAAAAATATACCAAATCTTATAGTACTTACATATGTTTTGCGATCCTCGCAGGCGACTTAATTTTTTTTGTCTTCTTACTACCCATGCCCAACGTTTTTCTTCGATAATGTTAAAACACAAGTAGTACATTTCAGTAAAGTAAAAATCCGTTAATACTTAACTATTTTTGTTCAAGAACAAAATGTTATCACCATGAATTCCTACTCATGACGTAAGATAATTAACTAGATTCTAATGCAGAGCGCGCTACGCGCGCCTATAGTCACTAACTTATTTTACCTACTGTATTAGCCAATGACATTTTTGATAGCGCTCTATAGTTTTTGTTTCAATATCAATATTTATTAAGTATTAGTGAATGTAATTACTTTCATTACTTTCGCTTACATAACGCTACGTATTAGAAAATTAGTATTTTATTGATTATTCTCAAACAACATCTATATCGATACAATTAATGCGTCTTTTTGGTCGATTCAACCGCATAAAAGCAATATAAGGTTTTCATGACAAAGATCAATAAACATAAATGCAATTAAAGTACTTTTAACTTTCTTAATTGAGCTATCAGAAACTCCTACCGAATAGATATGTATAACCCAGTTTTCGATAGTTGATAAGTTTATTGTAAACTTTTGATAGATTTTTAAATATGTTTTATGTCATTTTATTATTATTTATTATAATTAAAGTTTTTTATTCCCCTATTACTGTAATAATTTAATGTACATTATACCGTTTCAATAATTTTAAAATATATTTCTATATTTATATATTTATAGAAATATATTTAAAAATTATTGAAATGGTATAATGTACATTAAATTACTACAGTAATTGGGGGATAAAAAATTTTAATTATAACAAATAATAATAAAATGACAAACTTATTTTAAAAATCTATTAAATATAATTAACTAATAATAAATTAAACAAAATTGTTATAACTATTATTTTTTTTTATATGTTGTATATTTAGCTTTAATTTTCAAAACTTTCAAAACAGATACACATAAAATGAATATATAAATAAAATGAATAGATTTTAATTTTTTTTATTAATGATTAAGTTTTACATTAGGTACAAGTATATAGGTACAAGTAAAATTATATTTTTAATTAATATCTGTATTGATTTGGTTGATAAAAGGGTGTATAATATATTGGGGTTTGACCCATCATTGGTGGCCCTATAATTTGCGTCATCGGTTGTCCCATCATTTGCGGCATTGGTTGTACCGATATTTGTGGCATTGGTTGTTCCATCATCGGTGAGGGTATTTGCTCCAGAATGTACATGGAAGGGGCTGCCATCTGGCCCAACGGTGCCTGGGTCGCCATGTGTTTTATGGTATTACTGATTTCGTATACCATGGGCTACAAAGAATAAGATTTATTTAATATCGGTAGGATAATTTGATATTAAAAAGGAAATAAAAAGTGTAAAAATTCGATTTGGCTGCTATTAAGTACAATATTCTGGTTTTTAATCCAAATTTTCTTACATACGAGACAGACCTTCTAATTTATGTTACAAATAAATGTAAAGGTCAAACATATCTCAAAAACTTATAACCTCAACACACACACACACACACGTGCATGCATGCATAAAGTTTGTGTTTCATAGCTATATAGGTTCAGGTTATAACGAGTTTTTGGGATCTGCTTAATTTTTAATTTTATTTGTATAAGTTTTATTCACAATTAAGCTTGTATTCTAAAGAACTTTCATCAAATAATTACAACAAATTACAAGCTCTATCCCGTATGTAAGTAATAGTATCGTATACGTAATATCAAGGAGCGCGGGAGCGCTTCGAAGGCGAGTATAGAAGATTATCAATTACTTACCTGATTAAAATTCCTGTAATAGAGCTGACGATATCCGCCTCGGCCATAGTTACGACCTCTCCACGCACCCCTCCCTCGGCCTCCTCTCTGTGCTATTCTTTGTCCTCTATTACCACCGTCACCTTGAGCTCCATCTTGACCGCCTCCTTGTTGTCGACCGCCGTCTCCTTCCCTTTGCCCGTCCCTTTCTCGTCCATCATGCTCATTCTGAGAACAGTTTGAAAATAACTTAAAATCAGATTTAATTTTTAGGATATTATATAAAATTTAGAAAAAAATCATTATTTTTATACCACTCTAACGTCAAAATCACAACTTTTATATGATTTTTCGGCGCTCATGATATAAAATACTGTTCAAGATCGGTGCGAAGGAGAATATTCAGCACCAGTATCGAAACGTACTATTTGTTTTTGAATTAATTTAAAAATATAAAAGAATACTTAATAATTTTATGTAACTTTTGTTTACCTCTGCATTTTGGTCATCGGCAGCTCCGCGGTTGCGCACCGCCGGCTGATTCTCGTCTCTCTGCACATTTCGGCCAGGCGCTGCTGGCGCATTCATTTGCCTTTGTTCAGCTGCATTGCGACCGGGCGCTGCAGGTCTTTGTCCGCCTGCATTTCGGTCAGGCGCCTACGGTGGATTCTGTCGCTGTCTAGCTGCATTTAGACCAGTCGTCGCCGGCGGATCCTGCCGTTGTTCATTTTCATTTCGGCCGAGCGCTTCCGGTGGGTTTTGTCTTTGTTCACCTGCATTTTGGCCACGTGGTGCAGCTGCGTCGAGACGACTTACTCCCCGGGCACCCCAGCGACGAACACTTGATGAGGCCCGTCGATTTTCATCATTCTCCCGTGCAGGATCTGCGAGAGCTGATCTCCTTGTTCACCGTCCTAATGGTGGTAACTCTTCCATAATGCGCACGTTGTTGCAAATGCGTCTCGTCGCGATGACTTCCCTGCTTGCACTGACGTGACGGAATGGTCGCTGCGCAGAAACGCCGTTCTGTTCGCATTCCTGTGCAACGTCGCCAAGTCATGCACGAGCGCGATTGCTATAAAGTGCGACGTGGCAACAGCGTAACACGAACTATCGAGAGACGGTAGCGAGCAGTTGAGATCCGTCGATATTGCGATATTCGTTTTCTTTTCGTTGGCCGGAGAATTCGACTTCTCCTGTTCCAGCTCCTGCTCCTTGCTCAGTTCGAAGGCCTCGCTGCGGCAGGCATTGCCTCGGCACAACTGGAGATAGTAGCGCCTATCAGGGTCGACCTGGAACGCGGTCGGATTGCCGACGACGACAAGGACGGCGCGAGGACTATATTCCGCAATAACTCTAAAATTTACCCAAAGCATATACTTTTATTATTGTAAAGGGCAATAAATAGACCATTTCTCAAAATTCGGTAGAAAAAAATTCTAACTATATAGATCATTGAAGAGTCGAAAAGGACGAAGTCTACCATATCGAAGTTTTGAATTATTAATTTATTATTTGTACTTTTTTAAAATTTAGTATTATCTTTTCGGAAAATGCTGTTTATTACTCTTGCCAGTATTATAAATAATTACCAACAATTAATAAAAGTTTAAACAATTTTATTCGACTTTGCCGGTAATACGGGTGTGGAACTTGTTTGTAAAGAGCATTCAAAGGATTTTTCGCGTAGAAATTAGTTCTTACCAGTGGACAATTTTCAGATGAAATCAAAGTTAATCAAAACTTTTCCTTTTACTAAATAATTATTACTAATATATGATAGTTTAAACTATTTTTTCCGCTCAATTGCCTCGAAAATCGAACGCAGAACATTATTTGTAAAGACCATCCGAAGGGTTTTTTGTATGGGGTGTG
Organism: Torymus aiolomorphi; assembly: GCA_036365515.1. Taxonomy (NCBI): domain Eukaryota; kingdom Metazoa; phylum Arthropoda; class Insecta; order Hymenoptera; family Torymidae; genus Torymus; species Torymus aiolomorphi. The sequence continues at coordinate 224,385,190 of CM070874.1, read as the reverse complement.
ACAAGGAAAACGACAGTATGCACGGCGATTCCTCGTGGATTTCGAATGGCGGATTCTTTCTCCGTCAGAGTATAAGTCCCTACTGAAAAATCTTACGTGAGATCTCAGGTGAGAACTCACATGAGATCTCACGTGAGATCTCATGTAAGTTCTCACCTGAGATCTCACGTGAGATTTTTCAGTAGGGGTATATAAGCGCTGTGCTGCGCCTACATATAAGTACATGCCATTTGACGCCGTGAAACTCGAAAGGCTGCGCAGCGTAGCGCGTCATTCACGGCGTTGCTCTCGCGCGTGTACAGCGTCGCCAAGTCATAGCGCGATTGTTGTAAAGAGCGACGTGACAACAGCGTGGGGGGGGGGCGAGCCAGCGACAGAGCGAGCAAAGCAACAGAGCAGCGAGAGTCGTGGAAAAGGGAGTCTCTGGTGCCGCGCAAGTGAGAAAAGCCGTGCGGCACTCGGCAACTCGGAACACTTACATCGTTACATGGGGACATAAGTGTGTGTGTGTGTGTGTGTGCGTGTGCGTGTGCGCGTGTGTGTGCATGTGTGTGTGGGTGTGTGTGGGTGTGTGTGGGTGCGTGTGGGTGCGCGCGCCGATGATATCCGGGTCGATCACGAGGTTCAATATACGAATCACTCGTGAGACAGTGAAGGCGACGGATTTTTATTTTGTGAATACGAAGAGGAACAATAAGAAAATGTGAAACTTATTTATGTGTATATGTATGTATGTGCACTCGTGCGTGCGTGCGTGCATACGTGCGCGCGTATGTGTGTGGGCGCGCGCGGGCGTAAAATCTGTTATTATACCATTTACCACGAACATTATTTTTTTAAATTATTTATTGAATACGCTAATTTTCTTGAAATATTTTGATTTTTTTTTTAAATACGATATTTTGGATTCCGGTACACATAATTTTTATCTATCGAGCATATTATACGATTTATATAAAATGAAGACATCATTACCCTTTGCAATGATGTAATCTGCCATTCGGCTTTCTGCTAATCGGTGTCATATTGTAATCGAAAATCTTGCTTCTTTCGTTTTAGGCCCGTACCGAAATCGACCAAAAATTGGTTTTTTATATTAATAAAGCAATCTGTTCTTTAAACTGGGAATTATACGAAACAATTTTCTTTCTATTTGTGTTAAATTAATTTTAAGCTTGTGTTTTATTTTTTTGTTTTTGATTACATTCATTTATATGTCAAATATAATTTATACTAATTTTTGTTTTGTTTTAAATGTACCTTGTGTAACAGAATTTGATATAAATACTGGAATATGTTGTAAATTTATTCCTTACAACTATTACAACAACTCTGAGCCACCATTTTTAATTTGAGTGAGTCGTTCAATTTTTATTATACCATTTATAATAACAATATAAGCGATTTTTGATGTTTTTCTTCTAAATTATTTTAAAAAATACGTAACAAAATTAAAGAAATATGTTTATATTTATATATTATTTTTTTTTACAAACAATTATATGTACCCTGTCGGAAGTAAAATAGTACATTTCGAAACTAGTGCGTAAGTGGATTATTTAGCTGGTGTGACTTTTTGCACGAGCGAAGCGAGTGTCGAAATGTACTATTTCTGTACATTTCTGTACATTATTGTATATTTGTGTATAATTTTGTGTATCTTTGTATATTTCTGTACATTTACGTACTTTTCTGTACATTATACTGTGTATTTTGTCTGCTTTTCGGACAAAATTACAGAAATGTATAGAAATATACAAAAATGTACAGAAATGTAGAGAATTATACGAGGATGTACAGAAATATACAATTCTAAAAAACAATATAGAAAAATTAATTAAAAAATTCTTAAAATTTGTAATTATTATTAAACTAATAAATTCATATTTGGAAGTTGGATTCGATAAGTTCGGCAAAGCAATAAAATTCTAAAAAAAGAACAAAAAAAAATTAGTTATCGTTAGGAATGAACCTACAACCTTTGGGTTACTAAGTAAGCTCTTTACCAACTGCGCCACTAAAGAAGGCACATGTGAAGTAATCCGAATCGCACTCATGATACATTAAGTATACTAATCAACACATACTAAATTCATTCTTAATTTAAAAATAATGCATGACATTTTAAAAGCTACCAATTTCAGGCTCATTGACTGACCCGCCTCGAGGCGGGTCAGTCAACGATGATCATCGATAGAGTCGTTCTACTTGGCATGCCTGACCCTGCGCTGCCCCGTATAAATACCAGGGATGTTATATCTATACATATATACATATATAAGTATACATCTCTAGTATTTTACGGGGCAGTGCAGGGGCAGGCATACCGTGTATAGAACGACTCAAATACATATGAAAAGTTGCCCTTTAAATCCATGAAGAAAAATTGTCAAGTGGCGTATCAGCCAAATTTATATCGAGATACACAAATAAGTGAATGGTATGACATTTAAAATGACTTTTTTGACAGGTTTTTGTGAAGCCTAAGTCATTTGGGATGGACTTTAGCACAAAAGAAAAAATTATTTGGAAAGCATATTTAGAATTAAGATTGAACGATATAAATTTTTTTAAATGCTTAGGCATAGTTTTATTTCATATATTACTTTATAAAAAAGGTAGTTTTATCGAATGCTTGTATTTTTGTATAATCATAATACATACAAATATGTATTTGTTCATTGATTTAATAATAAATTTAATATTTCTTAATATTTCTTAATATATAATATATGATGATTGTTATAAAAAACACTCGTACACCTGTCACTTTTAACAAATAAAAAAACTGTATTTTGAAAGTTTAATAATTATTCCATCATTGACACACGTAGGTTAGGTAAGATATTGACAGTTGGCTGAAATCTTCCGTATAATAACTCCATACTTTTTAATTTACTTAAAAAAAAAAACAGTACTAACGTCATTATGTCATCTTGTTATAGTATTTTTTTAATTTCCTTTCTTCATTCTTGCACAAACTATTTTACCCACAGACAATATTAACCTGTTTTAAAGAGTCAGCTTTTTATTTGTATTTCCTGAATTTTCTTTCTTTGTTTTTTAATAAACTTCTTTTTCTTTCTTCACTCTTTCATAATTATTTTTTTCTTTCTCCTTTCTTCCGTAAACTATTTTTAAACTCTCAAGTTTCTTTCACAAGTTATTTCCAAAATCCAAGTTTAAACTTCAAAATTAATTACACTGACATAAATATCCATGGATATATTTCCCTGAAGAGCATCATGTTTTTACGTTACAAAAACAAGTTATTATCACTGGAGAGCATCATGGTTTTACATTACAAATACAAGTTATTATATAAATACTCTATGTTTCCTTCATCTTTGCCATTTTTGTTCATTTTTTGATTTCACTCACATGTATAATAACCTAAAATAATTCACTCATCATACTATTCAGTTGTTTTAATCATTTGTATGCTTTGTGTTAAATAGCACGCTAAACACAATAAATAAACTGAACTATATTTCACTAACAGAGAAGTCCATACATATATTTCAGTGGATCGTGGTTTAACGTGTCACGTCGTGCACAACTGAACGTTCCCACCTCCATAAGTTTGCCTACTGGGCATTCTCTCGTACTATCTTTTTTCCTTAAGATAATACTACGACGGTCGGTAAGTTACCAACCGCTCGTAAGAACACGGAGGGTAACAATACTAGCAGGACAACTTATCACTTGCGACTGACGTATGAGTAAACTGACTGTACATCCACTCCATAGCAACCCACCACGAGCCTCTAATTCCTAGAAATCCCCTCCAACATGCATCCTATTGAACTCTTTTGATTATTCGAGAGAATCCCACCTTTTCTATCAATCTAATTAAGAAAGAGAGTATAAAAGCGAGCATGCGCCTCTACTCGGGGCAGAAGCTATTTACAATTTCTCCTTTGCAGGGCGAAGCCCTTGACCTTTGATCGATTAGTGACTTAGTTTATTTCTGACATTGTACTTTGTAACTGGGAACATATAATATTTTGTTTAAGTCAGACTCTGAAAAATTGTTAAGAAAATTATTTGTAATATTATTTTAAGCTTCTCAGATTGTAGTCTCGCGAATAATTGTTAATATTATATCTCGATTACAATCTGCGTTTAACCAGTGTACTAACTTTTAACTTTAATAAATACGGTTTTATTATATCATATTCGAACACTTTATTTCACCGAGAACCTTCTCCGCCATTTGAATCTTCCGCTAATTCTGGGTCACAATTAGAGCCACCAGTCAGAACGAGCCAATTGCAACATTTCCAAAGTAAGTACAAATTATAATCACTGTTTCCTTTCTTCTTGATGCATGAGTTACTGCTGCTTGCCGCTTGTTAGTTCGAAATTACGCGACTCTTAACTGTTATTTAAGGACCGTTCGACTACTTTCGTGAGTTCCTATTCCCGTGGTTATTACGTGTAGGCGTAGACCGAAACAGGAACATTTATCGCGTGAACTTTATCGTTTTCACGACATTGCAATCTCGACATTACAATTGGGGGCCCCTCCGGGATCAAAACGAAAGTAACATCGAGTACTTGTTAGAATACGTGTACATTTATGTCAGCGTGCGAAATAGAGAGCGCATACGTGGCGCCATCACGCGAGCATAGCTGGAGAGCTAGCGAGAGCGAGCGGCCGAAGCGGGCACTCACTCGTTCGCCGTCCTCTGCCGAGAGCAGATGTATTATGGAGAGAGCTGCACAATAAAGGTTGTTATAGTTAATCCAGAGTGGCTTATTTGAACAAGCCCTGTGTCCCATCCATCCACACCTATTATTTCAACATGGTGCCAGAGCGTGGTTGTTGTCGTTATTTTTAGTTGCGGTACTGTTTCTCCTTGTGAGAGCAGTAACACACTTTAAATTCCACGAAAACGAAAAGTGATTTTAAGTTTAGCGCATGGTAAGCGCAAGAACAAAGAAAAACGCATGAGTGTAAAGACAGAGCCTCGGGAAGTAAAAAGTGAAAAGTCAAGTGGAACTGATAGTGAAGAAGAGTTTTTTGATATTGAAATTAAAGAAGATAAAAAGGAAGAAAACATGCAGGAAGTAAAAATACCGATTTTTGATGGGCAAGAATACAGCAATTGGAAGAAACGCATACTAATGTATTTAAAAATGAAAAAGTGTGATATTGTAGTTACACGTGCAAAAGTGGATGCGGACAAAGTTGATTGGGACGAAAAAGACGTGCAAGCTATAAATTATATTTATAGTGCGATCTCAAACAAACAAATGGAATTCATAAGTGATAAAGAAACGGCGTTTGATATTATGAAGAAATTCGATAGCACATATTTGAAAGAATCAACAGCTCTCCAGATACTGTGTAGAAATAAATTAGAAAATTTGAAACTAAAAGACTTTGATAGTTCAACAGAATTCTTTAACGAATTTGAAAAATCAGTGAACGATTTAAAAGAAGCTGGTGCAAAAGTAACGGAGAAAGAAAAAATGAATTATATGTTAAGGACATTGCCGGACTCGATGAGCCATATAGGAGACTTAATCGATGTGTTAAAAGAAGAAGAACAAAACGTGGAATATGTGAAAAATAAGATTAAAATGGCTGAACTAAAAGAGAAGAGTGAAAATGGAAATTCAAAGTCGAACGCTTTTGTGTTTAAGAAAGAAGAGAAGAAAAGAACATGTTATGTATGTGGTGGTGTAGGACACATACAATACGATTGCCCGACGAAAAACAATTCCGGGAATCGCGCGCCACAGCAAGGAGGCGGCAGAGGAAGCCGTGCGCCACAGAGAGGAGGGGGCAACGGCAGAGGCTACACACAGCAGCGAGGAACGAGTTCCAACCGGCGTGGAAGGAGCGGATACCGACAGCATGGCCGCGACGCGAGAGGCAGTGACAACAACAGCAGCGGTCATCAAAATACCGAGAAGAGCGAAGTGGTGAGCACTTCAGTAGAAATAATGTCTGCGAATAAAGTAAACGAAAATAAGATAGATTGGATTTTAGATAGCGGTTGTACAGACCACGTGATAAATAACGAAAATTATTTTAATGATGCAATTGTATTGAAAGAACCGATTAATGTAAAAGTAGGAGACGGTAGAATTTTGAAAGCAACAAAAGTAGGTCATGTAAAAAGTAAATTCAAAACGTTTAATGAAGAGATAGATATAGAATTAGAAAATGTATTTTACGTAAAAGATATGGACAGAAATTTAATGAGTTTTGCTAAAGTAACTGATAAATGTAAAGTGGTATGTATCGGTGATAGTGCTAAAATTTATAATAAAAATAATAAATTAATTGCGATAGCTTGGAAAAAAGATAGAATGTATAAAATGACTAGTTTTTTTGAAAAAAGAACAAGAGAATCAAATTTGACAGTTAAAAATGAGAAAATGACTTCAAAGGAAAAATGGCATAGAACTCTAGGGCACGTTAATTTTAACTATTTAAAAACAATGTGTAAAAATCATGTTTTGAAAGGTTTGCCTAACGAAATAGAATCAGATTACTATAAATGTGCTACGTGTATTGAAAACAAAATGCACAATATCCCGTTTGAGAATAATAGGAAAAGAGCGAAAGATATATTAGAAATAGTATATACAGATTTGAATGGACCACACAATACAGTAGGTTATAAAGGAGAAAAGTATTTCATAACTTTTATTGATGATTTTAGTAAATTAACAAAAATTTATGCAATTAAGTCTAAAGACGAAGTACATGATAAATTTATTGAATATATAAATTTAGTTGAAAATAAGACTGGAAAGAAAATTAAGAAATTAAGGTGTGATAATGGTACTGAATATTTGAATAAAGACATGTATAAATTATGTAGAGAAAAGGGAATTGAAATAGAAACATGTCCACCTTATGTACATGAGCTTAACGGTACAGCAGAAAGGTACAATAGGACGGTTATGGATAGTACAAGGTGTTTGTTAGCTGAGTCTAAGATCGAAAGAAGATTTTGGCCAGAAGTAGTCTGCGCCGCAGCCTATTTAAAAAATAGAACTATTGCTAACACCTTAGTTAGAAATAAATCTCCTTACGAGATATTTTTAAATGAAAAACCAGACACGAAGCATTTAAAATTATACGGAAGTAAAGTATTTGTTAGAGTACCGGAAAACAAAAGAAATTCGAAATGGGATAGGAAGGCTGAGTTAGGAACGTTGATAGGTTATGATGTAACAGGGTATAGAGTTTTGATAAACAATAGAGTCATTGTTGCAAGACACGTTGATGTCGTTGAGGAAGATGTAATATGTATTGGCTTAGATGATAGTGATTTAGAAAATGAGAGTTTAAATAAAAATGTTGATAAAGAAAATGAACATGTAGAAAATATAAATGAAATTTGAATAATATAGAAAATGCTGAAAATGAAGCTAAAGAAGTAACTGATTTAAGAAGGTCACAAAGAACGAGTAAAAAGCCTAGTAGATTTGATGATAATTATGTATATAGCGGATGTATTTATGTAAATTATTGTAGTGCAGATAGTCCTGTAAGCTTTAAAGAAGCTATAGATAGTAATGAGTCTAGTTTTTGGGTAGAAGCTATGAACAAAGAAATGAATAGTTTAGAGAAAAATAAAACATGGGTATTAGTTGAAAAACCAAAGAATGAAAAGATATTAGATTTAAAATGGATTTATACTAAAAAAGGTGAAAATATATATAAAGCGAGAATAGTGGTAAGAGGTTACCAACAAACAGATGTATTGGATGACATTTATTCACCTGTTGCGAAAACACAAACTTTGAAAGTATTGTTATCGTATTGCTGCCAAAACGGATTGTTAATTGAGCAAATGGATGTAGAAACAGCGTTTTTAAATGGTAAAGTTAAATCAAAAGTATTTGTTAAGCAGCCTGAAGGTTATGAGGATGGAACAGAAAGGGTTTGTAAATTAAATAAAGCGTTGTATGGTTTGGGAGAAAGCCCAAGAGCTTGGTATGAGTGTCTTGATAATTATTTAAGTTCTTTAGGATTTGTAAGAAGCGAACATGATTATTGTTTGTATACTTTAAGAGAAAGAGATGAGATTATATATTTAATTATATTTGTGGATGATTTGTTAATATGTTGTAAGAAAAGACAAAATTTGAATTACATAAAAGGAATGTTAGAAGAAAGATTTCAGATGAAAGATTTAGATAAAGTGAGGATGTATTTAGGTATTAATATTGAATATGATGAAAACAAAAATGAGATGTCCTTAGATCAGGAAAAGTATATTGAATCGTTAGCTAGAAAATATCAGATTGAACAAGCAAAATTGTATGAGACTCCAATGGAACGAAATTTAAAGTTAGAACCCGCTGAAGAGATAGATGAGAAAATAAAGTATAGAAATTTGATAGGAGCACTTTTGTATATTAGCTCAGGAACAAGACTAGATATAAGTTATAGCGTAAATTATTTGAGTAGATTTCAGAATTGTTATGATGAGACACATTATAAATATGCTTTAAGAATTTTAAAATATTTATATTTAACTAAAAGTTTAAAATTAAGATTTAAGAAAAACAATAATGTAGATATTCTTGAATGTCATGTAGATGCCGATTGGGCAGGAGACTGTGTAGACAGAAAGTCGACAACTGGATATATTGTTAAGTTGTATGGAAATGTAATATATTGGAAATCGAGGAAACAAGGAAGTGTAACTAAGTCTTCGACAGCTGCTGAATATGTCGCACTGTCTGAAGCAGTAAGTGAAGTAATATTACTAAAAGACTTGTTAAGTGACTTTAAAGTAGAAATTAAGAAACCTGTAAATATTTATGAAGACAATTCTGGCGCTGTGAGCATTGCGAAATTTGGTAATTTTACAAAGAAATCAAAGTACATAGAAGTACATTATCATTTTGTAAATGAGAATTATGTTAATGGATTAATTGATATTGTTAAGGTCAGTACAGAGAAAAATGTTGCAGATATTTTGACAAAGGCTCTTGGACGAGTAAGGTTTGAAAACTTGAGAAGTTTATTGAATTTGATTTAAAGAATATTGTAATTGCGAGAAACATAAATGTAAGGAGGCGTGTTAGAATACGTGTACATTTATGTCAGCGTGCGAAATAGAGAGCGCATGCGTGGCGCCATCACGCGAGCATAGCTGGAGAGCTAGCGAGAGCGAGCGGCCGAAGCGGGCACTCACTCGTTTGCCGTCCTCTGCCGAGAGCAGATGTATTATGGAGAGAGCTGCACAATAAAGGTTGTTATAGTTAATCCAGAGTGGCTTATTTGAACAAGCCCTGTGTCCCATCCAACCTCACCTATTATTTCAACAGTACTTCCTTTCTCTTTTAAATTAAAAGTGCAATATTTTCCTTTTCCATTCACATTAAATAATTACCGCAAAATGGCAACAGCTAGCGGCACGATAGCGCGTAACGAAGAGGCAGCCGCGACATTGAGAAACAGTAGATCGCGATCTAGTTGAAAAAATTTGTCAGGACGAAATTATGATAGACATTTTAAAAGAATTTATGGATAGAAATATTAGCGTCAAAGAAATAATTAACGCAATAGCGAGCGTAGAGAAACGTACTATCACAGAAAAAATACAACAGCTAATATATAGCAAACCGGAAATGACAGAAGATGCAGAAAGAACAGCTTTCAGAACCGCAGCTAATGAATTAGAAAATAACGGGCAGTTTAACCCGAACATGCCGTTTAACACACCATTTTTTGAAAGGGGGCATAGCACTCCTTACGCACAGGCACTAAGAAATAATTTTTCGACCAACATCAATAGTAACATTAATTCTCTACATCAAAACTCAACCTTAGCGCCGCTAAAAAATTTATCAATCAAAGACGCACTCGATTGCATCCCTAAATTCGACGGTACTAATATTCCTCTTAGCACTTTCCTGTTCGGAGTAAGAGAGGCAGTTAGCATAATACCAGCGGCCAATGAGGTAGATTTAGCAAAATTAATCAGAAGGCGTTTAATGGGGGAAGCAGCAAAATCGATGGAAGAGATGCATTTCGATAGCATTAGTGAACTAATTAAGTACTTTGAAGCAAATTTCGGTTCGTATAAATCGCATCAGACCTTAAACGGAGAATTGGCAGCAGCGAAACAAAAACAAGGAGAAAATGTCATTACATTCGCGAATAGAGTAAGATGCATAGCAATTGAATTGAAAGAAGCAGCAAAAAGAGACAAAAGAGATAGTGTCGAATTTAGGCAATTTGTAGAAATGGATAAGTTAAAATTTTTCGCGCGCGGTTTGAATTGGGAAATTAAAAGACGTATGAGTGTAATGCGAACGTTTCAAGGAGCGGTTGAAAAAGCAATTGAAATCGAACGTGAAGTCGATTGTTTTGAGAAAACGGAAAATTTTGATAAAAACAAGATCAATAAAAAAACTAGCAAAAGCGCGAATAGTTCGGCCGATATTAAAATTGTGCAAGACAAAACGGTCGAAAATTGTCAATTTTGCGAAAAGAAAAATCACGTAGCAAAAAATTGTTGGGTATTGAAAGCACTGCTACCTCAGAACGCACAGTCACCGCAGGTGTAAACAGTACCGTGGGCGGTAGCCCAGGCGGTAGAGCAGTAAAACCAAACTTTGGTGGACCTTCTTTGAAGTAGAGCATATTATAACGTAGAAAGTTCCGAAATAATATGTAGAAAAAGAATCCGAGTTTGCCTATTCAAAAAAATGTCTGCTAAATTCAGTATAGCAACAAATGTACCGAAATAACGTAAAAAGGCCTATTTTTCGGCATATTTTCTCTTATAACTTGAGAAGGAAGCGTTTAATCAAAAATAGTCATAGGACATTTTTTGTTTATCTGATGTTTTTCTACAAAGTTAATGTATTTTCGAATCGAAAAATTTTATTTTGCGCTAACAATGAGTAAAAAACCGTTAAAAATGATATGTAAAATGTAACTAATTTTTAAGGGGCGTAAAAATCAATGACTGTTAATGAAAATTTGTGAAATGGTAGCTCATTATATGATAATACTACATAAAAAAATTCAGGATGATCGACGGTGTAGTTTTCCAGTACGGCTGTTGTTAACTAAAAATTTATAACAATTTTGTCGCGTGCCATGGATTTAAATAAAGACTCCACGCGGTCGCTGAATTTTTTACACATACTTTGGCTTATAGTTAATAATATGCAATATCAAGAATAGCCTTTTTTGCATTATACGGGTGCTTTAGAATTTTTTAAATTTAAAAAATTTTTTTTTTTTTTTATAAATAAATGCAATTACATGAAAACGGCTCGATGAAAATGCAATGTCAAAAAAGGCTTGAGAAGCTGATTAAAAAATGCTTTAATCGAGCTAAAACCGACCCGATTCAAATGACTACAACCGGAGATATTAGAGCTTTAAGTCAACCTAAATTTACGGCTGACTTAAACGTGAAGTAGACAAATAAAAAATGTAGTGTTGTAGCTAATTGTAAGAGCTTCCAATATCCGCTGAGTGCATTTCCGGCACTTATTTGCTTCATTAGATAAAAATTATGAAAGGAAGCTTGATCGTTGAAATTTCTCGGCAGAACGGCGCGCGGCGCGGGAGGCGGAGTGGGGATGACTGCGAGCAGCTGTGCTGCCGCGCGGCACTGTCTCTTCAAAACGGATATGCGCGATAAAACTTAACTTTTCTCGGGAACGAATTAACTTATAGACTTCATTTTTTTTTAATTTGATATTACGAATCGAGAGGAATAGGAATTTCGCATTTAAAATTATGTAAATAAATAAATTCTAAGTGAATTTTACGCATGAAGAATTAAGCAATTTTTTTTTTCATTAAAAATTTATTTATGACATGAAATTAATGTTTTTAAAGTAAATTAATAACTAACAGATTATTCTAAATTAATGATTTTGCAATTTATTTGTAAAAAATGTAATCTTTTCTGTTTATATATTGGTAAATATGAATCAATTAAACATGGAGAGAAGAACTGGAAAATAAAGTACGTATAAAAAATAACATTCTAATAAATTTATTAAATATTTATACAAGTTTTCGTTTTTTTACAGGCTGTGTATCGTTTGCTTCGATTTCTGTTTGTGGTTCTTCGTCGCTCTCACTGTCCGAAAAAATAGGTGTAGGTCCTTCTTCATTTATTTCAACTTCCACGTTCTCTAACTCATCTACATTTTCGTCCAATGAAACGTGCAGCACATCGCTATTACTGCAGGTTTGCCAGTGACAATTTTTGCAGAAATCTGTGCATCGCAAGCCGTGTTTTACACAGCCGCATGTCTTCTTGCATTTTTCTGTACATCTGCAGCTGATATTTTTTATAATATTATCAGGGACCAAAGAACCTTCACGTAGACTGGGGCCAAACAGTCTGTCTGCATTTTCCACCTCCAATCTACCGGGTTCAATGGATTACCTAGCCACTGTTGGATTTGCAGATATGCTCTACATGAATGCACATTAGATACAGACTCTGTTGGGGGTAAAGAAGCCAAATTAAAGGATTTTTGTCCTGAGCATTTTTTAAAAATTGTGTACCTCAATTCATTCAAACTTATGTTGTTCTTTTTTTTAGGATTGTATAACGCTCTAATAACTTCCTGGCCGGTTGCTGTTAATTCTGCTTTTGTGGCACTGCTTGAATAAAAAATTTTTACTTTATCTCTCAATTCACTATCGTTTTGCAATATTTTAAGAATTTTTCCTTTCTCCTGCTTATAAAAAGCTGATGTGGTATCACACCCAGAAAAAGCATGAATAAATGCCACAACATCCTTTAAATTTTTATGGATCAAAGAATCACAAGAAAAAAATTTTTTTGAGTCTTTATTCTTTCCGGATTTTAAGAAATAAATAGAATTTTCTGCCGACGCCCTTTGTGTTAAAATTATCAAAATGTCGATATCTTCGGCAACTATGATTGTTGGTTTTTGTGGCTCGCTGATTTCGAGTCCAGACTCCACAATAAGACAATCAGCATCTTCGACAGCCTGCTTAGTTACAAATCCAGCATTTTCCAATTTACTTCTCAAAAACTGTATTAAGCGATTTTTATTTTTATCATTAGATAAAAATTTTTCTTGTGGAAACGTTGATGACATTGATAAATCAAAAATAATCTCTCTGCATTGCTGCCGCATTTGTCGCCGTTGACGCTCTGCATTTTTTGTACTTGCTGCTTTGTTCTCCGGATATCCATCAAATACAACAATACTATTAGAGGCATAGTGCTTCTTAACGTAATTTACGTAGCTATCTAATATATTTTCAAATAAATCTTTTTGGCGCTACTGCACTTTATGCAATAAATAGCCTCTATCTACAACATGCCGGCAATTTTCGAGATTAATTTGAACATTTTCCGGCTCAAAGAAATCGTACAATTTAGACTTTTCTGTTTTTCGGAAATTGGAATTGTCGAATAAAGATAACGGGAAAGGCGCAAGTTCGTAAGCTAGATAATTTTTCAATTCATTATCACCCTCCATGGCGACAGCAATTCTTTGAAATAAAAGAGTGGGATTGATGACCACTTCTTCATTTTTCAGCTTAATGCTGTTGCGTTTGAAAGCGGCACTACTCTATTCTTTCTTTGATATTTAAAATTTTTGAAATTCAATCCATAACTTTTTTCCATAATTTTATTACCAATTTCCAATGCTTCGTGGCAGTTTATTGTGTCATCAGCTTTACACCCAGAACTAATCGACATCAGTTTATCATTACATACAAATGGTTCGTACATCGAGAAAAATTTTAATAATTTATTTAAATCATCTGTATCTCTAGATAGTCCAGAAGCTCTGGAGTCAACATGCTGTTCAGAAGTTGAAAAATTAATATTGCAAAACTTCTGCATTGATTCTGTCACATCAATTAAAACGGGCATGGTTAATATCCATTTCGATAGTGTGCTGTCAGTAATGCCTCTTCCATGCGTTAATCCTCCACTAGTTTTCATACATCGCATCAGTATCTGTTCAATGGCCATGTCGGACCAAACACCCGAAAAAAGTTTGTCTGTACGTCTAATTGTAAAATAACTATTTTGAACAAAGTTTTGATATTCTAATACATCCATTCGCTCTTCTAACTCATACATATCTTGCAAATATAACTGAGCGGATTTTGCATAGAGATAATGTCCGCTAGCATGGAAAAAAGGAAGCATTTTTCTTATGCTTTGTAAATGAAGGTCCCAATTGCCCGACCTTTCTGCTTCAATATACTGCTTTAACAATGTCACCATATTATAATACTGCAACCACAGTTTCGCAGTAGGACCATTCTTTGCAAAATTATTAATGTGTTCTTGAAATCTACGAAGAATGCAACAAAATTCTTCGTTTTCTAAATTGATTACTGTTTCATTGCCAATATATTGTAAAATATTATTTATTATTTCAACCTCGTTTTCAGCAAAATTAAATGACGAAAGAATGAACATTCCCAACGCCAAATGATCTAAAATATGCGCCTGAACGGCGCGGGCATAAGCATGTCCGTTTAAAATTTTATCTACAGAATTTTCTGCAAAAATCTCACAGAAAAGTTCTTTGATTCCACTTCCGTCCATAAGAAAACCAATAGAACCAATAAAAGACATGGCTAAATGAAAACCTCCAAGCCTTAGAATCACTGTCGACAAATCCTTACAAAATTCAAGAATTTCTTTTGCTTTATAATACAAAGGCTGGTCGAATGTTACAAAACAATGGGTTTGACTCATTGCTTTACATCTTCGATCAGCTTCATATAAAACTGTGTAAATCGTATCGTATTGACTTGGTGGTGCATTTATAAAAGGTAAAAAATTAATTCTGCTCTCACTAGACGTTTTATGGTCAGTTATCGTTTGCATAAACCCATTCCAACCTTCAAAATCAATATCGTATTTGCGCTTATCTACTAACCATAATAACTCGGTTGCTGATATTTTTATATCCAGAGACATTGAATGAACATTATTTAAATTTTTAACAGTAATTGATTCCATGCCTATATTAGAACGCTTTTGAAAAATTTGCAAATTTACTTTACCAAACGATCCTATAACATCAGCACTGGGAATTTTCTTTAGCCTGGGAACGGGTGTGCTACCAGTGACAGATGAACGTGGCGTTACAATTTCAATACCTCCCATCGCATGAAATGTATTTTTGCCGTCCAAGGTGTTTATGTTGTGGTCTGCATTATCAAATACATATTGGATATAATAATTATTATATAGCAGAGTTTGAGGGTGCAACAAAACAGACGATTCAAATAACTGGCATTCTTCATACGAGGCGCTGAAACCCAGAGTGTTCAATATTTGTATGAGTTCCTTCGATCCATATTTTTTTGAAAGCATTGCTGCTAGTCCAATTTGCAAAGACGATAAAAATGATCTCGGCCGAGCAGCTGCTATAATAGCATGCGCAATACTATTAATTTTAGTAATATATTTATCAGCCGTACGCTTATCTTTCAAAATAATTTCTTTTAGTAACTCTTCTAAAGTTTCTGGAATAACAGTTGAAACATCTGAAAGAAAGTTATCTGGAGACGGATAAGAGTTACAATCGTACACTTTTCCACGAATATCTTCCAAAATAATTTTTCCAGTACTTTGGATAATTCGTTTGCGCTCTGCTGTTTCATCCTTACATTTATTTTTGTACCAATTATCAGTTAAAATTTTATGTCCAATGTTGAGAAATGTGATTATCGGCCCGTATTTGGAAGTGTGAATAATAATGTCCGTTTCAAAAATATCAATTAAATAATTTTTTAAATATTTTGTGTTAGGCCATTCGACACTTTCAAAATTCTACAATATTTCTCGTACACTAAACTGGCATTCTTCTTTATTTTCCGTTATATAATTTGCAATAAATTTTGCGGCTTTATAGGTATTAGTGTCTTCATTTCTACTCTCTTTTCTAAATTTATTATATAATAATTTATAGCAGCTTTGATGGTATCGAGCGCCTACAGCTACCAAATCCTCAACTTTTATTATTCGATTATACACTTCTCAGCATTCTCTGTCATCGACTTCTTGTAATTTGTTGAGTAAAGTAGTCCTGCTGCCAGTTTTAGATACAAAATAAACCACTTGTCGAATATTTGCAGCTAGTTTTTTTTGTTTTTCTATAAAATCATCGCTAGCATCTTTTCCACAAATATAACAAAATTTTGCGAAGTTAAAATCGGCGCCTGTAGAAGCACATGTAGAAATACCTGGCAATGATTTTAATTTATTCTCTGCTGCTTGTATATTCTTTTCCCATGTATAAGATTTCGCATAATTAGCATGAAAATTAATGGAACTGAATTTCCGAAATTGCAAATGTTTTTTGTCTTGTCTCCTTATGCTTGATGCGACGCAACTTCGAATACTTTCTTCTTTCAATGTACGAATAGCACCGATATTTAGCGACTTTTCACAAATCATACAATCCACTTGATCAGCCATTACATTAGAATAGAAGCTGCAAAATAATATGTACTATATAGTATTTAGCAGCGACTTTATAATTTATTCAAATGATATTATTGATATAGGAATGTTCTCTGAAATTTTTAGTATTTCAATCATAAGAACAGAATACTTACATGAATATATATATATTCTCTCCAATTTTATATATAAGTATGCGAAAATACACTCTGAAAACTAACTTTGAACTGGTAAACTATGACGCCAAGTGATTGCTACTAAGGACGCTTCCAGACTAACTGACTGAAAGACGTTACGGACTGCTCTAACCTATACTATTATAAAAGACGATTTTCATAAGTGCTGCGGGATGCCGTTCATTCCAAGAACGACAGCATCTCTGATTGGTTCGTCTCACCCGACTGGCCATGTAGCCGTGTAAGCGAAACATATACTAAGATTTCAAACAAGGGTGGGGGGGGGGGGGGATTACAAAGTGCGTTGACCTTCGTACCTTTCGTGTCAATACAAACGGTTACCTACCTGGAGTACAATAGACCGCTTTTACCTGCCGATCCACTAATACAGTTCGTTTACCTGAACTGAAGTTATTCAGTTTGTATAGATGTTAACATAACAATATATTTACATACAATGAAAAAATATATTGTTTAATTTAAATATATTTATAATAAAAATACACATTTTTTACAAATAAATTGCAAAATCATTAATTTAGAATAATCTGTTAGTTATTAATTTACTTTAAAAACATTAATTTCATGTCATAAATAAATTTTTAATGAAAAAAAAAATTGCTTAATTCTTCATGCGTAAAATTCACTTAGAATTTATTTATTTACATAATTTTAAATGCGAAATTCCTATTCCTCTCGATTCGTAATATCAAATTAAAAAAAAAATGAAGTCTATAAGTTAATTCGTTCCCGAGAAAAGTTAAGTTTTATCGCGCATATCCGTTTTGAAGAGACAGTGCCGCGCGGCAGCACAGCTGCTCGCAGTCATCCCCACTCCGCCTCCCGCGCCGCGCGCCGTTCCGCCGAGAAATTTCAACGATCAAGCTTCCTTTCATAATTTTTATCTAATGAAGCAAATAAGTGCCGGAAATGCACTCAGCGGATATTGGAAGCTCTTACAATTAGCTACAACACTACATTTTTTATTTGTCTACTTCACGTTTAAGTCAGCCGTAAATTTAGGTTGACTTAAAGCTCTAATATCTCCGGTTGTAGTCATTTGAATCGGGTCGGTTTTAGCTCGATTAAAGCATTTTTTAATCAGCTTCTCAAGCCTTTTTTGACATTGCATTTTCATCGAGCCGTTTTCATGTAATTGCATTTATTTATAAAAAAAAAAAAATTTTTTAAATTAAAAAAATTCTAAAGCACCCGTATAATGCAAAAAAGGCTATTCTTGATATTGCATATTATTAACTATAAGCCAAAGTATGTGTAAAAAATTCAGCGACCGCGTGGAGTCTTTATTTAAATCCATGGCACGCGACAAAATTGTTATAAATTTTTAGTTAACAACAGCCGTACTGGAAAACTACACCGTCGATCATCCTGAATTTTTTTATGTAGTATTATCATATTATAAGCTACCATTTCACAAATTTTCATTAACATTCATTGATTTTTACGCCCCTTAAAAATTAGTTACATTTTCCATATCATTTTTAACGGTTTTTTACTCATTGTTAGCGCAAAATAAAATTTTTCGATTCGGAAATACATTAACTTTGTAGAAAAATATCAGATAAACAAAAAATGTCCTATGACTATTTTCGATTAAACGCTTCCTTCTCAAGTTATAAGAGAAAATATGCCGAAAAATAGGCCTCTTTACGTTATTTCGGAATATTTGTTGCTATACTGAATTTAGCAGACATTTTTTTGAATAGGCAAACTCGGATTCTTTTTCTACATATTATTTCGGAACTTTCTACGTTATAATATGCTCTACTTCAAAGAAGGTCCACCTCGAATGCTCTACCGCCTGGACTACGGGGCCTATGACGGCACACGCGCGGCCATCAAACCCAAACGTAGGACCATTGGCCGCCGCACGAGTGCCCACGCCCCAGCTGCCGCGCGATCTGTACAGACCGCGATCTGCTAACCCTACCGTAGCTAGACCGAGTTACAATATTAAACAATGTAATTATTGTAAAAAAGAAGGTCATTGGAAAGACCATTGTCCCGAATTGGAAACAAAAAAACCGTGAAAAATCACAACATCAGGCGGGAAACGCGAACAGCCCCGCGGCACAGGGCGCAACCTGGGGGCAAGCGAAAGATACGCGCCTAGAACAAGTGAATGCGAGCAGAAATTAAAACTCGTTAGGAAATCAGTACTTTTGAGCATAAATAGTAAGTCCCCAGTTGTAGAGTTGCATTTAGAAAACTACGGAGCATCGCTTAAATTAATGTTATATACGGGTGCTGGTCCGTCATTATTGAAAATCAGTAAAAAACCGAGTAAAGCCATTGTAATTGAAAACGAGATATTAGAACTCAGGGGCATTACAAAAGAGCCAATTAACTCGTGCGGTAAAGTACCAGTATTATTCCGTGACTTAATCTTGTATTTTCATCTTGTTCCTGATAATTTTCCGAGTGAGGAAGACGGATTAATTGGTAGTGAAGTACTAAGGAGATACGGGGCAAAGATTAACTACGAGGAAAATATTTTGCACATCGCGTCGCACGTAATCGCTCTACGGTGCACGGGTAGCGTAAATATCGTTAAAACGACAAACAGGTAGAGCGTAAAATTAGCAAGAATAGAACGGCGCAAGGCCAGCGCGGTTGTAGGCAAGCTAAGCAATTCTTGTGTTTCTCGTGATATAGCTACTCAGCATGAACGTGTAGATGTTAATAAATGTTCCTTAACTAGTATAATTAATTCCCTAACTCAGTACACTGTCACGACCATAGCAAATCGATAAGGAAACGGGAAATAAAGATAATATAGAATTGAATAAAATTATTGAAAGATGTGAGAACTCAAAAAACTCGACTCGTAAAAATATAGAAACTGCAAGAATGGAAAAGCCAGTAAACTTAACTAGAAAAAAGTTTAGAATCGAAAAACTTGAAAAATCGAAAGAATTAACTTGTAAAAACTTGAAAAATTTGTTCGGGCCCAAAAAGTTGTTTGAAAAAATTTGTAGCTTGAAGAATTCGTTCGGTGAAAATAAAGTTCACAAAAACTTGATTAGTCAAAATAGAAATTTGAGAATTAAATATCTGCAAAAGAATAAATTTTCAAATAAAATAAGAAAGAAATCCAACAAATACAGAAATTTGAAGGATAAAATTCGTAAAATAACTTGGAAAAACATTTTGCTCGGTGAAAACTCGTCCACCCGTAACGTAAATAGCCAGAAGTCAAAATTGTTAAATAAGGATTTGAAAACTAGCCCTGGTGAACATGTTCTTGTAATGGAATTGATTAGCTTGAAAAATAAAAGATAAAATTGTAAACGTGCTAGGGAAACCCATAGAATTAAAAAAAATTGTTTGTTAAAAATAGAAATAATACGGATCCGTTTAGTAAAAGAAATAAAATGGACGGAAATGCTCGAGAAAACCTTCTTTTAACATATAAGAATAATCAAGATACACCGAAAAACTTGAAGAAAGATTATACTAAAATAGCATTCGTGACTAATAAAGTAAAGGCTTTCGGAACAATGCGTCACAATTACGCAAAGTGTAAAAAGTTAAAAACACAAGGTAATAGTTTCGGTAAAATCGATAGTACCATACGCGAGCAAAGGAAATGGCTGCGTAATCAAATCAGAATCGGAAGGAGCGGAAGTAATAAAACTCCGAGTCGGTCGCATCGCATCGCATTAGGCGACCATGCGCAAATCGACCATTGTTTAGGAAACTTATGTACAAAAATAAAAGCATTAGCTCATTTACAAGCAGTCAAAAAGACCCAACCGATACATTTATATGGTAATGCATTAGCTCTCCTGTGTTGCTACGCCATCCTCTTGTTGAATAAATTAAGGAAATTTTGTATGACAAACGAAGATACGTGTGCCGACATCCTGTGCGCTTTCCGTCAATCGTTACATGATATTATACTACGAAAATAGATAGCGTAGATAGGCGGGAGTATAAAAAGCCCACGCCACGCTCCCGGAACATAATGTGTGTGAGAAGTGGGAAAATATTAGCGGGAAGTGATCGTGTAATTAAATTAAAAGAATTACTCCGTCTAGAGCATTTATCGGAGAATCAGAAAATCGATATTGAATCAATATCAATTAATTTCGCTGACAGATTTTATTTACCCGGAGATATTATGCCCGCGACTAATGTAATTAAACATGAAATCCCAACAACAAACAATATACCAATTAGAATAAAACAATTTAGACACCCTCCTATTTTGAAAGAGGAAATCAACAGGCAGGTAAACGAAATGTTAGAAAAAGGGATAGTCGAACCATCTACAAGCGCCTATTCAGCGCCGGTGTTCTGCGTTGACAAAAAACCAGGCCCCGATGGAAAGAAAAAATATAGTGTCGTCGTTGACTTTAGAAAACTAAATGCCGTTATCCCTGATTACAATCACCCGGTCCCCAATATAGCCGATATTCTAGATAAACTTGGGGACGCGAAATTTTTTTCGGTTTTCGATTTATACGCAGGGTATCATCAAATAAAAATGAAACCAGAAGATAGAGAGAAAACAGCTTTTTGTTGCGATCTTGATTTATTTCATTTTGTTAGATCACCTTTCGGGTTGAAAACAAGCGCGCCAGTATTTTTATCGCTCGTACTTAAAGTTATAGCGGGAATGAAAAACGTAGTGCATTTCTTTGACGACATTTGCGTTTACTCTAAAACTTTCAATGAGCATATAGAAACAATTCAAAAACTTTTAGAAAAATTACGCCACGCGAACTTAGTACTTCAACCAGAAAAATGCGAATTCCTTAAGCCAGAAATTAATTACTTAGGGCATATAATTAGCAGCCACGGACTGCGCCCCGATCCAGAAAAATTGAAAGCAGTTAAAGAATTTCCGATCTCCAAAAACCAAAAAAATATTAAACAATTTTTATGCCTGGCAGGATACTATAGGAAGTTTATTAAAAACTTCGCGCAGATAGCAAAACCTTTAACAAACTTTTTAAGAAAAGAACAGCAATTTGGTTGGGATAAAAATGCACAAGAGGCATTTATCAAGTTAAGAGATAGTTTATGCGAACCACCGGTATTGGCGCACCCACATTTTGAAGAAAAGTTTTTGGTCACCACTGACGCGAGTGGTTATGCTATAGACGCCGTACTATCGCAAGGCGAAATCGGGAAAGATAGACCTATAGCTTTTGTATCGCGCTCGCTTAATCAAGCCGAGAAAAATTATTGCTCCTTCTCGAAAGAAGCTTTAGCTATTATTTACGCGATCACGCAATTTAGACCATATTTATACGGCAACAGGTTTACTCTAATTACTGATCACAGACCTTTAGTGTGGTTAAATTCGCATAACGACCCCGGATCTAGAGTCACTCGTTGGCGATTAAAATTATTAGATTACCAATTTGACGTGGTTTACAAGAAAGGTGAATTAAATGCTAACGCAGACGCTTTGTCTCGCAATCCAGTCGTCGAAACTGTTTGCGTAGCGACGCGAGTTAGTGTAGGGGGGAGGGGTGCCATGCTGTCGCTGGCAGCCAAGCTGTAGGCCCAACACCGGAGTCCCACGGAGATCGGATAGACGACGCACCCGCCCCTCACGCAATGGCTACTCGTACTCGTGTCGGACGCCAAGTCAGTGAAAAATACAAACAAGCCATTAAGGCCCTTCTTCCGCGAAAAAGAAAACCAGCCCCTGCAGCTGAGACTATCCAGGAACGCGCGTGTCCTGCTGAGAATGGAAACAACACCGATTTCATCGAGCGCCAAGACGCGCGCGGCCATAAAGAGTTAGCTAGACCCACATCGCCGGGCGCCAGAGCGGCTACTCCAGACGAAAGCGAACCGCTTGTAAAAGAAAGCGAGGAAAATACGGTGGTACATTCTCTGGAATTTTTTGCACCCTTTCCCAAGTTAGCGCTCGAAAAGCAAAGCGACCCCGACTCGAACTTGACGACCCAAATATCGGAACACTGCAGGGACAATATAGTTTACTGCAGGGAAAAAATATTTATGAGAAAGGATAATTACCTATATTTCATATCCACAGACGGGAACCCACTCGATGAGGGGTCTAAGCAATTGAAAGAACTAGGAAAGCTCCCGCGTCTTGAGAGCCTGGAATTAGGAGAAACCCAAGCCATTAAGGCCAATAAAAAATGCACCTCGTAATACCCCTCAGAGGAGAATCTAAAAATAGTCTATCAACAACACTGGAAGTTTTAACCTTGGGAATTAAGAAAGTAAATAAAGTTTTGAATGAAAATCAAATAGTTTCATTTAGTTTAGCAAAAAGCGAGCGCATTGAGAATATTGATTTTAAAGATATTTTAGCTTGTATTAAACGTGAATTAACAAAAACAGATGTTAAAATAATTGTATGTAAAGGAATAATCCAACACCCGGAACCTAGTAAACGAACAGACATTATTCGCGAAGCGCACTGTTCAGCGGTGGGCGGTCATAAAGGTGTAACGAAAACATTCAATCGCATTAAGTATAAATTTCAATGGGAACATCTTAAAGAGAATATCCAGGGGTTTATTCAGAAATGTGTCCCCTGTCAATTAAAAAAATTAGTTAGTGTTAAAACTAGACAGAAAATGATTATTACTGATCACGCCTCTATCCCGTTTTTCACGGTCTGTCTAGATATAGTGGGTCCGTTGTCCAAAACTAGAGATAATTCGGAATACATTCTTACCATGCAGGATCAATTCACTAAATTCTCAGTCGGCGTTCCACTAAAAGATCAAACGGCTGCATCGGTAGCCGACGCTTTTATTAAACGCTTTATTTGCACTTTTGGCGCACCTCAAGCTATACTCACTGATCAAGGCACGAACTTTCTTAGCAAACTAATGAAACGCGTAGCAAAGCGCTTTAGAATTAAGCAAATAAAAACCACTGCTTTTCACCCACAAACTAACAGCTCACTAGAAAGATCACACTCTCCACTTAGCGAATTTTTAAAAATGTTCACAACAAAAAACTTGGACTGGGATGAATGGGTTGAACTAGCCATGTTAAATTTTAACACGGGAAAACACGAAGGGACACAACACACACCCTATGAGCTGGTCTTCGGCCTACTGGCGCACGTCCCTTCAAGCGAACCCTTGGAGCCGGAAGATTTATTACCTACCTACGCGGGTTATATGACGGCTTTGGTAGAAAGGCTGCACTTTCTCCAAGAAAGTGCAGAAGAAAAATTATTAGTGGCCAAACGGCGGTCAAAAAATTATTACGATAAAAAAGCCAACCCAAAAGAAATCAAAATAGACGATTTTGTTTGGCTACAGAGCGGACCGAACCCGCATAAATTCGAAAATCATTACTCCGGTCCTTACTGAATAATTGAGGTTTGGGAGAACGGGAATGTTAAAATTCAAATTACAGAAAACAAATCCAAAGTCGTACATAGTAACCGCTTACGCTTTTCGCATGTTAAATCGCAATCGCCACCCGAAAATTTAGATTGATGCAATTACTTAAAAATTTGAAAGTTAATATTTTTATTCATGTTTACAGATGAGGACTTTGATGTTTATCCTTGCAACAACTTTCAAATTAGACCTAGTTTTCGGGTTAATCGGTTTTGATTGCGGGCAAAAATTTACTAATTTTACAACCTTTTCGCTGGTTAACGTGGGGGAATGCGACATTCCCGAATCAATAATCAATGTAACGAAAACGGAAATAAGCCTCCTGCAACTTAATGAGTATGCCGATACGCTAGTGCGATACTGTAAAATCGAAATAGAGAGGACCGTCGGTCATTGCGGAATGTGGTCGCACATTTCATTTGTAAAAAATGGGGAAGTGAGATACTTGCGCGAAGTTACGTGAGACGAGTGTATGCCGATGCACGTGCATAGATCGGTCTCAATCGCAGATAATATGGTTAGAAACTTGAGAATTAATGACACATCGACCCACCCACTCACTTTCGCCGGGTTGTTGAAAGCAGACGGTACCTGTGCAAATTCGGCTCACTATGCTGACCCTTATGGTGAATTTTCCGACGTAGTGGTACACGGGTACGTAACGATCCGCTTAGAGGAACGTTACAATGCGGCCAATTTAAATAATAACAAAATTAAATTAGAGAGTGATACTGTGTGTCCATTCACCGATGATAATTGTATAGACATGGTTTACGGGTACGCCTTTTGGGAAGCTATCCCTACCGGCGCGTCCGAGAATCGCAGGTATGCCGCCTTGTATACAGGGCCGGTGATGAGGATTGTGGAAAAAGATAATGAGCGGCGACCGCTCTACGTGTTAGAAGCCGAAGGACTTTCCTTTGCGTTTAAAGATTTAGGTGTAATTAATGTGTGCTCTTATCAATTAATTCGTACTGAACATCCGAAACTGTTTATTTTACTCGACCCCGAGCATGAAAAACTGTTAGTGCAAAAGGGAGTTAGTATTAGTAACACCGACATTTTTGCTTATGTAAACTCGAAGTTTGTATATGTAAACGCACACATAAAGGGTCAAATGACTAGATTATACTCGGATGTAATAGCTAAACAATGCGAGCTGGAAAGGAAGGTAATAATAAACGCATTGAATATAGCTACGATCTCCCCAGATTTATTAGCCTACCAAATCATGAGCGAGCCGGGCTACGTAAGCCTATTGGCGGGAGAAGTAGTGCATATTTTAAAGTGTGTACAGGTGGAAGTAAAGGTCAGACAGACGGAGGAGTGTTATCAAGAGCTCCCAGTATTTTTGCAAGACAAACCGAGATTCTTATCGCCCCGCACACATAAAGCTATTTGTGATTCTATGATTCCGGTAATGTTTTTATTGGGGGAGCGGTGGTTTAAAATGCTGCCACAGATAACCATTCAGGAAGCACCTTCGGTATTAAAGCCGCAAGTTCAACAAACATGGACATATAATAACCCTACCGATTTAGCGAATAGTGGGATTTACTCGTACGGGGATATAGAAAAATTAAAAAATTTTATAATGTTTCCAAACGAGCAGGGCGCGATCTTACACGCTTTAGCCTACGGAGCGGCGGGTAAGGGGAGAATGCCTGGGGGCGTGTCCGTGGCGGGCTTGCTTGACGAAGTAGCACTCACTCGTATCGCTGACTCCGCTTGGGACAATATTTGGGCGCGATTTATTACTTTCGCGTCGGCAAGCGCAGCATTTATTACAATTTTAATGGTTTTTAGATTAATTAAATTCATTCTCGATACTATAATACACGGTTACGCTTTGCATAGCCTTTATGGTTGGTCTGCGCACATTTTAGGAGCCATTTGGAACTCGTTAACGCAGCTTTTACTTCAATTGGGAAAAAGCGTGGAAAAGCCGAAAGAGGCTACTACTATTCAGGCACCCTCAGCTCCGACTGTCGTCGAAGCACCTTTCACCTGTACCCCTCAAAAATATCAACCGGAATGTCAATGGTCAGATAATAGTAGTGTCAAAAATTCTGGCAACGCCGAGAATAAATTGTACCCCGTGTTAAGTCAAGACACTGTGGCCTCTATACCATCTCGTAATCCAATAAATTAACTTCTCGATATATCACATAATATTCATTTTTTTTTTTGTAACAATATATATATATATATATATATAATACTAGCAACAATTGGTGGTTGTATTCTAAATAAATATAATAATTTTTGTTTCTTTCTTTTTATTAATAACAAAATTGCCTTAAATTAATAAAAGCATTCTAGAAATGCGGCCGGAACAAAAGGTAAATTTGTTGGACGATTTGATTCTGTTGAGGAGACGGCTGGTATGGGCGGCGCAGGGCCGAGACGAACAACTGAGCTCTTATAATAATCGAATGGAGAGAACATGAAAGAACTAAGGTGGCTATTTATTGTTATGTGTTAAGCATACGGTCCAGCGTAAAGCGATACATGTGTAAGCCGGAATTTTATGTGACGTTTGCACAAGCGCAACGTCACGCCAAACAGATTGCGTATCACCTTAAAGATCTGGCTAAAATGCGTCGCGTATCAGTATGCGAGCGGCGTGTTTTGGTTAGTTAATTAAGAAAACTTAAATATGTAGTTAATAAATAACGGTCAATTTTCCTTTCTAGCCAATAAATCAAAGAGAAAAGCCTGACGTCGCGCGAGCAATAGAGCACCTGCGCGACCTTCCCTGTTGGAGCGTGCGAGGAAGTGACCGAGTCGTATACGTCGACGAAGAGTTTTTTAATTTTTTCTGTAAAACTTGCTACCACACTTTCGTTAAAGATCCGGTTGAGCTACTTGAGCCGAGTTTTGATTATCACATATTGTTTCAACCGGAATTTCCTGTACCTATCAACTGTAAAATTTGTCGCCGCCAATTATTATTTAAGCGAGTAGGTCCAGTCTGCGAAAGTTGCGTTAATTTTTATTTACGCGCTGAAGAACAACTTTTTAACTATCCCTTAGTTGAAATATTATATTAGTAAAAAAGAAAAGAAAAAAAAAGAAAAACAAAGAAATATATAATTATAAATCATGTCCGCAATCATCCGTAATTACGAACGCGTGGCGTACGGTTTTCGGTCCGAATACGTGTGTGAGGATTGTTTTGCAAACAGGGTCCATCCGACCCTAAGAAACTTGTATTAGATGGAATTATCGAGAACGTGCCGTCAGAATTTAGACACAGCTGTAACTATAACTTGTATTTTGTGTGCCACGACCATAAATTATACGCGACGAGATATTAAACAAGTAGCAACTCGTAACCCTTTGATCGAGATACACTTGGATAAATCACCCACTTTCTCTCACATCGAAGCGATTAATGCTAGCGTGCACATGAAATGAATGCTAAAGCTATAGATTGGTATAATGACTGCTTAATCGATGTAGCCAATAACGCCCTTACTATGTGGCGCGATAACGATTCAAACGGACTCAACGCGAGCGCTATAGGAGGTCAGAGCGACAGCCTAACTTTCGGGCCGGGGGAAGCACCAAAGCCAGGTAGTATAGTCGGTAGACCTTTTAATTTTTTGCCAAACGGTACGTCGGGATCAATGGCCATAAACGCCCAAGAGTCGTTCAAACAAGTAGTTAAGCAAAAAGACATGAGCGCGCAAAAGGGTGCTTCGATAGTTAACTGGAGTGAATTATGCACTAATAACCCAGGAACATCGCAAATGACACGAACAGGTAGGGCAGCTGACTGTCAGCCGCCGTTTGAGGGAAAAATAGTAAACGTAAATTCGGAAGCAAACCGAGTAAATTGGTCAAAGAGCGAGTATGCAAGCGGAGATTGGGTAATTCGCGAACACCTCACTAGCACTCTAGCACTGCGTTTAGATAACTCTGGCAAGCGGCTGTCGCACGACGAACCATCAGCTAAGTCATTTAAATTTAAATAAACAATTGATGTTGTACGCATTTACGCAAGAATTGTAATCACACATTGTACTAGTAACTTAAGTTAATTATAAGAATAAGGGAGAACAATAAAACAATCATTAATAAAATTTTTTGCAAATTTGTTTTGTTAAAACCTGTATGGATATTTTGTTTTCAGAAATCTCATACTTTTCAGCTTTAGAGAACTTCGATAAACCATAATCATTTATAATGGAAAACGGAATGCTATTAAAATTATGTGCACTAGCGCTATGTTTTATTAACACCGCCGGCGACGACATCTTGCCCTACTACCACTCAGTCGATGACAACCCCGGACTGGTGTTCGCCAAATCCAAGGAGATCGTCTTCATCAAAGAAAAATGGAGCGTGATGACTTCAATTAACACGAGCTTCATTAAATCAACCGCGAAGCAAGGTAGAGCAGAATTAACTATATTGGAAGATGCCTATTCGGTAATGTGAAAACCAAACGACACAGCGGTACAGTATATAAACACATTACGCATAGAATTAGATAGTTTAGAGTCATTAATTGCAAAATTGCGAAAAAGCGAACTGTTTTACGCACTCGTCGTAATTCCAAGAGGGGAGGACTATCACGTACCCCCCACAACATTTTGCAAAATCACGTAGAAATTAGTAAGTCAATATGTAAATTGGGAGAAAACAAACTTGAAATTATGCCTGGAGAAAAAGAGACGACTTGCTTGATTGAAAACGACAACGCGACTAAAAGTGCCGCGATTGAATTAGAGTTAAAACTCGTTAAAGGAATTAGTAATGTAACTTCTTGGGAAAAATTCAGGGTTGAAACTAACATGAAAATAATTTTGGATAATTTATTCGCATTAATGAAAGTAATATCGAAAGCCAAGCAACTCGTGCTCAATCTTTGTGATTTATTGGGTTACCAAAAGGTATTGTTCTCATCAGCTGCTCTAAAAAAACACTTGCTCACCATTCGAGATAAAAAACAATTAGCGCTGCTCTTTTTTATTTCTAATTTTGGATCGATACTGTTAGATAAAATTGTTAAAGCTCATATTGTCTTTGTAAACAACGAGTTATTTATAGAAATAGTAGTCCCGTTTACAGACCCTGATTTATTTTTATCATATGAAATGCAGCCTTTCCTCGCCTTTCAGTCTAACTTTGAAGGCAAGAAACTGGCGGCATATATTAAACCACGAGCAGACTTTATCGCTGTAAGCGAGAACACTAAAAGATACCTCTTTCTCAATAAATCTGATTTACAAAAATGTGAGGAAAGAAATACCTTTTTTTTATGCGAAAACGAGTTCTTCTTCGAAAATTCCTTTACATGTGAGAAAATGCTTTTGTCATATCCTAACTATGGAGATTATCCGTATTGCAATATAGAGTTTTCGGAGGGAAAAGAGTATTACTTTCAGAGAATGTCTAACAAAAGATTGTGTTTAGCATCGACTGTAAATAAATATAGATTGGGAGTATTTTGTTCGGGCAAATTTTATAGATTACCGTATCAGGTAATCAAATCATTGAATTGACAAAAAATTGTAAAATAAAATTCGGAGATAGAGAAGTGTATGGCTACGATGGAACGTATGTAGAAGGTGATATTATTGTACCCAAAATTAAATTAAATATGCATAAAGACTTTACTTATAAAGTAAAGGGGGAAGAGCCGCTGAAAGGTAAATACGCGATAGAACCAAGCGTAATATTCTATGGATGTTTAATTTTCATAATTATTATTTTCTTGGGGCTGCTTATGTATTTAATTTATCATATGTCAGGAAGAAAAAAAGAAAAAGCTACAGAGTCAGAAAGTACTTATGTGCCTACGCGCGCTTTAGATCACGAATTTAAGTGCAATTTTTTAGGGGCCACTGATTATGACAAACTCCACTGGCCACCGTTACCAGTAAAGCACAGCGCGCCCAGCACGTCAACTAGCACAATGTCAAAGCAGTTTTAAGGTCGTAGCGTGTAGTTCGTTAGAAATAGGAAAAACACATGTACTAAAGAGTGCGCGCTCCCTCCCAAATCTTTTTTTTCCCCACCAGAATTTTCCTTGCCTGTCCGACTACAGTAGACGATAGAGGTGAAGAGTCACTCGTTCTCTCGCACCACCGCTGTCACTCGCATCACCGCTGTCACTCGTCCTCTCGCACCGCCCCTCTTCAACAGCATGGCAGGAGCTATGCCTACCCTGAGGGCAGCAACGAGGAGAGCGTATACCGCCTACGCTGACGAGTCACTGTGGGAGCCGAGCTCGTTCTCCGCACGAGTGCTTCTCTAGCTCTACATAAGATGCTCGATGTATTTTGACATCGTCGTCAACGGGCGGAACGATCGTAGAAAGCCTCCACTACAACGTGATCGCGCCAAGGAGGAGGAGCTCTTTGCCGAGGACCAATTCAAACAGTTTGCCGAAAATGACATCCTCAGGTTCATGAGGCTGCCCACGCGTTGGGGTAACATCCGTTGGGACAGGGAGTTCCGGCGAAAACAAAATTTGGAGCAGCAACACGGTGACTGGGCCAGAGAGGAGAGCGAGCGGCAGGACGAAGAGAGCGAGCGAGGTATAACGTATGCTAACCGTCTTCATCTACCTTATGGTGGTAAGGTTTCGGTAATCGTACGCATTATGGTAATTGCGCCAAGTGCGGGCAGAACATGCCGGCCTGGTGCAATTGCACTTCATGCCAGCGCTTTAGTAATATGACGGGCTGTCTGTCCGTGTGCCTGAACTGCGAGGACGAACAGCACAAGCGGGCACTGCAGGAGGAATGGTGCCAGGACTGTGACGGCTCACCAACCCTACCAGCCCTGGAGGAAGAAAGGATGGACACGGAAGACTGGGATTAAGAAATAAAATAAATAAGAATAAATAAATGAATTGTAATATTATATACATAAAAAAAAAATAATAATAATAATAAACAAAAACAAACAAACAAAAAAACAAAACCTAAAATTGCGCTCATGGGGCCGAGATTCTCAAGTCTCAGCCCCCGCTCCGAGGTGACACTTGGGCGGAGGTAATAAGCAAACACTGCCCCGCAGCATAGGTCTTTAGGGGGGGCGTGTCACGTCGTGCGCGACTGAACGTTCCCACCTCCATAAGTTTGCCTACCGGGCATTCTCTCGTACTATCTTTTTTCCTTAAGATAATACTACGACGGTCGGTAAGTTATCAACCGCTCGTAAGAACACGGAGGGTAACAATACTAGCAGGACAACTTATCAGTTGCTGACGTATGACTGACGTATGACTAAACTGACTGTACATCCACTCCATAGCAACCCACCACGAGCCTCTAATTCCTAGAAATCCCCTCCAACATGCATCCTATTGAACTCTTTTGATTATTCGAGAGAATCCCACCTTTTCTATCAATCTAATTAAGAAAGAGAGTATAAAAGCGAACATGCGCCTCTACTCGGGGCAGAAGCTATTTACAATTTTTCCTTTGCAGGGCGAAGCCCTTGACCTTTGATCGATTAGTGACTTAGTTTATTTCTGACATTGTACTTTGTAACTGGGAACATATAATTTTTTTGTTTAAGTCAGACTCTGAAAAATTGTTAAGAAAATTATTTGTAATATTATTTTAAGCTTCTCAGATTGTAGTCTCGCGAATAATTGTTGATATTATATCTCGACTACAATCTGCGTTTAACCAGTGTAATAACTTTTAACTTTAATAAATACGGTTTTATTATATCATATTCGAACACTTTATTTCACCGAGAACCTTCTCCGCCATTTGAATCTTCCGCTAATTCTGGGACACAATTAGAGCCACCAGTTAGAGGCTCCTTTCTTCTTGATGCATGAGTTACTGCTGCTTGCCGCTTATTAGTTCGAAATTACGCGACTTTTAACTGTTATTTAAGGACCGTTCGACTACTTTCGTGAGTTCCTATTCCCGTGGTTATTACGTGTAGGCGTAGACCGAAACAGGAACATTTATCGCGTGAACTTTATCGTTTTCACGACATTGTAATCTCGACATTACAAATGTTACAAAAACAAGTATTTCACAAAATACCTATTTCTTACATCTATGCTATTATATTCTATTATATATATCTATGCTATTTGTACTCGTTTGATCATATGTATAATAATATTAACCCTTCCTCCGGAGTCTGCTTTCATAAATCAACTTATTTTTACATGTACTTTTCTATTCACATTTCCTGAATTTTGTTTCTTCGTTCATTCATTAACTGATTTTCCTCTCTTCATAACCTTATTCTTTTTTCATCATTCTGCCAAAAACTGTTTCAAAATATCCAAGTTTCTTCCTCAAACTATTTCTAAAGTTCATCCAAATATATAATCTGAAAAAAATACACACAAATTGTCTAGTTTTTTAAAGCTTTATCTTTTAATATTTAGTCATTCAATACTTATCTAGTATGTATTATTTCATCCTTGGCACATGTAGATAAGATGCCGATAGTTGGCTGAAATTTTCCGTATAATAACTCCATACTTTTTAATTTACTGAAAAAAAAAACACATCGGTACTAACGTCATTAAGTCATCTTGTTATAGTATTTTTTAATTTCCTTTCTTCATTACTATATAGTGATCCTAATGGCTTATCTATAAGGTAATGTTTTTGTAAATAAAAAACAACATTTGTCGTGTTTCGACGTTTCGGACACTTTTCTTTGTGTCCCTCATCAGGATTCTATTAAAAAAAATGTTTTTACATAAATTATTACAAGTATGTTAAACGTAAATAACTAAACCACATTAAATATATGAACAAAAACTTACAATGCGACAGTGTCAATCTAGTTACGCAGAGAACAATCCGCTCGTCAATAACTAGATTTTACAAAATTCCCGCTTATATACTACCCTAATGTGTGTGTATTCGAAAACATACTTTATCACAGATATAACTACTACATATAAATGGTGACCTGAAGTAGAAATGGTGGGAGAGGCGTCGCTGACAGAGCTCATAGACGGAGAGAAGTAACAGGGCGACACACACAGGAGGAGGTGGCGCTATCGATGTTTTAATAAACGGACTAAGCCAACTTCCACGCTGTGTAGTCATACCTCCTACATGTGTGCGTTCCTGATACCTTTACAAAGTCATAGAACGGCAAGTATATTATTTCGGAGATGAGAAATCGAAATTTTTTATAAACGTATTATATTCGTTAGGTAGCCTTGTAATTTCGAACTGTTTATTCATAAAATTTGATTGTGTGTGTATAAAAAACGCCTCTGAAAGAAGCCTTTTTCCATTATTTATTTCATTGTCTAATATTTTTATATTTTCGAAATCTATTGTGTGATTTGTTTTATTAGTGTGCATAAATAATCCGGAATTTTTATCTTCATCTTTATATTTTTTTGCGTATTCTTTTGCTCTGACTTGTAGGCGTCTACTCGTTTGTCCGACATAAGAAGCGTTGCAATCGCGGCAATTGATCTTATATACGATATTGGCTTGATTCCCTTTTTTTGTTTTATCTTTACCTAACTTTATAATATTATTTAACTTATTTGTAGTGCTATAGACAACCTTTGTACTAAATTGTTTAAAGAAGTTATGATTGAAAAATTCCAGTTTCTTAACATAAGGCAAGCTAATGATGGCTTTATTATTAACAGGTTCTCTTTGTTTAAAATTTGTTGTAAATTTTATCTTCCTTAAACGTTTATTTATGTGAAAATCTATAACTTTTAACGGATAATCATTCAGTCTTAACACCTTTTTTATAAATGATATATTTTCAACATTTAACAACGTTTTTACACAAGGAGAAATGTTATATGGAAAGAAAAAAATTTTTAACAAAATGTAGATTTTATCGTGTAGTTCCAAATCACTTAGATAATATAACTAAAAATTTTGTAAAAAACCATATGTTCTCTAGGAGATGTAAACTCAAACAAGAAGCATTAACTGATAAAATAAGGTTCCAATTATTTAATATCGAAATTATTGATTTACATACTCGTTTATTTCATATAAAAAGAAATAACCACTTTATTAGAAAATTCTGTAGGAAAAAGCATTATGTTACTGTTTTTTGATTATTATATGACCAAACTGCAATTTATTATAAGGCCATTGCGAAAAAAATTAGAGAAAAAATTGGATACCGCATTTTTCAATAAATATAATGAAAGAATTAATAAAGACAGATACATAGACTTAGAACGTGAGAACATAGGTAGGGTCAACCACCCTAATCAAAACATACAGGGTGTTGAATCGAATATCACAGATAATAAATGTGAGAAATGGTGCGTGAACGTGTCGGGAATTCAACTCCCGACATATCTTATTGACATTTTAAAATTAGGAGAAAAATTCAATTTTAACGACACATTCAACAAAAAATTAACTTTGCAATATTTAAAGAATTTTGAAGCTCACATAAATTGCTATATTGCGGACAACAAGAAATCAAAAATACGATGTACTTTCTTAAACACCATACAAAAAGTTCATAATACAAAAATATCTAGTACATCACATATTGATAAAAAATTTAAAATAGACCTTGAAAAAACTAAAACTTTTATAAAAAAGAACCCTGGTATTTTGATTACAAGAGCTGACAAGGGCAATGCTACTGTAATTATACAAAAATTAGTGTACTTAGAAAAAACTGAAAATTTATTTAAAGATAAAAAATACTATACAGAAATAAATAAAAATCCGTTACCAAGCTTAGAAAGGAAAACTAATGAATTAATCAAACGACTCAATAAGATGGATTTTACTGGAAACGGAAAAAAGTTATCCGCAATTTTACAGAAATTTAGTATTTCAAAAGCATATGGTCTAATTAAAATTCACAAAACCGGTTTCCCAGTCAGGCCAATCATATCCACAGTAAATTCACCTACATATAACCTTTCAAAGTTTTTCACAAAATTCCTACAAAATAATTTAAAACCGGCTGTGTCACATGTTGAAAATAGTTTAACATTAAGAGAAAAAATTAATGACGTTGTCCCGTCTGATTTTGATATTATTAGTCTGGATGTAGTCAATCTCTTTACGAATGTACCCGATACTTTGGTTGTTCAATCTATTGAAAAAAGATGGACGCAGTTGTATAACAAAATCAATATGTCTTGCACAGAATTTATAGAAGTTATAAAGTTTATTTTGAACAATAATTTTTTTCAATTTAATAAAAAATTCTATAAACAAACATTTGGTTCGGCAATGGGTAATCCATTAAGTCCGATTTTATCTTATATAGTTATGCAAGATCTTGAAACTGAGTGTATAAAAAAATTGAATGTTAAACCTATGTTTTATTTCCGTTACGTTGACGATATTTTGTTATGTGTACCTAGCAATTCAATAGACCACACTCTTAATACTTTTAATACATACAACAAAAACTTACAATTTACGGTTGAAATAGCACAGAAGGAAAGCATTAGCTTCTTAGATCTTAAAATTATAATAGACAAAAATAGACATAAAATTACAAATTGGTACCGCAAACCAACTTTCTCAGGACGCTATTTAAATTATAATTCACACCTTCCCCTCAGTAATAAAATAGCTATTATATATTGCTTAGTAGATAGAGCCATAAAATTATCGCATAACAGTTTCCACAACGAAAATATATCATTTATAAAAAAGGTGTTAAGACTGAATGATTATCCGTTAAAAGTTATAGATTTTCACATAAATAAACGTTTAAGGTAGATAAAATTTACAACAAATTTTAAACAAAGAGAACCTGTTAATAATAAAGCCATCATTAGCTTGCCTTATGTTAAGGAACTGGAATTTTTCAATCATAACTTCTTTAAACAATTTAGTACAAAGATTGTCTATAGCACTACAAATAAGTTAAATAATATTATAAAGTTAGGTAAAGATAAAACAAAAAAAGTGAATCAAGCCAATATCGTATATAAGATCAATTGCCGCGATTGCAACGCTTCTTATGTCGGACAAACGAGTAGACGCCTACAAGCCAGAGTAAAAGAACACGCAAAAAAATATAAAGATGAAGATAAAAATTCCGGATTATTTATGCACACTAATAAAACAAATCACACAATAGATTTCGAAAATATAAAAATATTAGACAATGAAATAAATAATGGAAAAAGGCTTTTTTCAGAGGCGTTTTTTATACACACACAATCAAATTTTATGAATAAACAGTTCGAAATTACAAGGCTACCTAACGAATATAATACGTTTATAAAAAATTTCGATTTCTCATCTCCGAAATAATATACTTGCCGTTCTATGACTTTGTAAAGGTATCAGGAACGCACACATGTAGGAGGTATGACTACACAGCGTGCAAGTTGGCTTAGTCCGTTTATTAAAACATCGATAGCGCCACCTCCTCCTGTGTGTGTCGCCCTGTTACCTCTCTCCGTCTACGAGCTCTGTCAGCGACGCCTCTCCCATCATTTCTACTTCACGTCACCATTTATATGTAAGTATAGTAGTTATATCTGTGATAAAGTATGTTTTCGAATACACACACATTAGGGTAGTATATAAGCGGGAATTTTGTAAAATTTAGTTATTGACGAGCGGATTGTTCTCTGCGTAACTAGATTGACACTGTCTCATTGTAAGTTTTTGTTCATATATTTAATGTGATTTAGTTATTTACGTTTAACATACTTGTAATAATTTATGTAAAAACATTTTTTTAATAGAATCCTGATGAGGGACACAAAGAAAAGTGTCCGAAACATCGAAACACGACAAATGTTGTTTTTTATTTACAAAAACATTACCTGGTAGATAAGCCATTAGGATCACTATATAGTAATACAAAGAAAACTACCATTAGATGCAACTAACAATCCTTTCTTAATTCTTGCATAAACTATTGTACCCACAGATAATATTTTTATTTGTATTTCCTGAATTTTCTTTCTTCGTTTTTGAATAAACTTCTTTTCCTTTCTTCCGCAAACTATTTTTAAAGTTCCAAGTTTCTTCCACAAGTTATTTCCAAAATCCAAGTTTTTAAACTTCAAAATTAATTACACTAACATAAATATACACAGTGCCTTCGGAGCGCTCTCAGGGTGAGTTCACATGAGACGAAATGATGCCGGCGGAACGCATTTAAGCCCGTGAGTGCGAGAGAGAGGTCGGCGAAGCGTTCTTCCGCGAATGTCTCTCTCGCACTCACGTGTTTAAATACGTTCCGCCGGAATCACTCCGTCTCATGTGAGCTCACCCTCACGCTCCTTGATACTAATCGATTAGCTAGCCTGCGGTCGATAAATGAATCGACAATCGATAGTATGTCCCGGCTGTCCGCTTGGGCTTGACCGTATGCGTGTGTACATATAGCCATATAGGGACATATCGCTCGCGGCGGTATTTTCGTTCCACCCCAGAGTCTGCGCATGCGCAGAAACGTATGCGCCAACGCAGCTGCCTTTTAGTGTTACACAGATCAGAAGTACCGTATATCTAATGTAAGTATGTACAGGCGAACCGACAACGCGTAGTTTTACTTTGGCTGCCTGCTATCGTACGTAATCGCCATATCACACCTCCGCTTTTCTCATGCTCTCGCACACGCGCGGGATATTTACAC
This sequence comes from Torymus aiolomorphi, assembly GCA_036365515.1. Taxonomy (NCBI): domain Eukaryota; kingdom Metazoa; phylum Arthropoda; class Insecta; order Hymenoptera; family Torymidae; genus Torymus; species Torymus aiolomorphi. The sequence goes on along the minus strand of CM070874.1, from coordinate 224,347,645 downwards.
GCCTACCCGTGCCTCGCATCACCAGGACATCGTCATCATCCTCGTACGCCACGTATCTCTAGCACTGTGGTTATAATGTATGCGGAGCGAGTGCCACCCGCGTGCGCCTCCGGTTCTTCCCAGGCCTCCTGAGTCTATAGTCCTTTTATTTATTCTGATCTCATTTATTCAATAAGCACTCTCTACAAATGGTAATAATTTTTTTCATGACTGTACAAATAATAATATTGTTAATAAAACTTTCTACGAAAGTATAAAATAAGGCAAGTATAGAAGTTTTTTCTGTATAACCTATAAAATAATATTTATGATTTTTTAAAAGAAGTCAAATAAATACTATATTAAAAAAGTCTTTTACTTCTTTGAGTCAATGTATTCTCAACAAATTATATGTACGTATATTCAAATTGTTCGCTGCAAATCAAACAAACGAAAGTTGTGAAATCAATTATCGATAGTCAAGTAATGCAAACCCATTCTCCGAAAAACTGTATGACTACGTTCTCAGAAATGTAATCATTTCTTCATTCTTCTATACAAATTAAACACAAGAAACTACTGAAATCAATTAATTATAGTCAAGTACCGGCCATAAGAACTTTTCGTACCTCGCCTGTAAAATTACATTTTACGCCCACATTGTAACTTCAAAATTATTCAGTCAGCGGACATAAAGTACTACACAACGCCCAAGTTTAATTTTCGCCCACACGGGCGTAAAGTACGTAGGTACTATAAAGTTTTGTAGGATTCGAGTGTGTGAGCTATTGGGCCTCTTGGGCGTTATGTAGTACTTTATGCCCGCTGACTGAATAATTTTGAAGTTACAATGTGGGCGTAAAATGTAATTTTACAGGCGAGGTACGAAAAGTTCTTATGGCCGGTACTTGACTATAATTAATTGATTTCAGTACTTTCTTGTGTTTAATTTGTATGGAAGAATGAAGAAATTTGAATACATTTCTGAGAACATAGTCGTACAGGTTTTCGGAGAATGGGTTTGCATTATTTGACTATCGATAATTGATTTCACAACTTTCGTTTGTTTGATTTGCAGTGAACAATTTAAATGTACTTACATATAATTTGGTGAGCATACATTGACTCAAAGAAGTAAAAGACTTTTTTACTATAGTATTTATTTGACTTCTTTTAAAAAATCATAAATATTATTTTATAGATTATACAGAAAAAACTTCTATACTTGCCTTATTTTATACTTTCGTAGAAATTTTTATTAACAATATTATTATTTGTACAGTCATGAAAAAAATTATTACCATTTGTAGAGAGTGCTTATTGAATAGATGAGATGAAGATAAATAAAAGGACTATAGACAAATTGTGTTGTTAGAATATATTTAAAAAATTTGTTTTTTAAAGAACGTGTTGATTGTTTTGAAAAAATATTTAAGCTCTCATTAAAGTTTTTGGTACAGAGGGAGAGAGAGAGGGAGAAGAAAGAGAGGGTGGGAGAGTTTAGTAAATAATGTTTGTTAAGTATAAAACTATGAAGAATAGTAACCAAACTTATTTTTGCCTATAAGTTTTTACTCACAACATTTTTGGGTTTTAAAAAATACTTTAAAAAATAGATTTTAAAAGTGTTTATTATAATTATTTCAAAAAAACATTTAAGCTTTCAGTCAAGTTCTTTGTAGAGAGTTGGACAGTTGTTGAGAGCAAGATTGTTTGGATAAAAACATTAAACTTTTATTAGTATTTCAACAGAGAATTTAAAGTTGTTAAAAAAGATAAAAATAATATATTTTTTCTTTGTAGCTATCGCAAGGAATAAAAGAAAAAAGTACAAATTCTCAGAATAACAATTCAAATCTTTATACCACCCGATTCTCTTGCTTTTATAAAATCTAAAACATCTTAGTTGTAGCTTAATGTCACTACTTAATGTCAGCACTATTATTAAAATTCTTGGCCAGTCTTAGACGCATTGTAATAATCCCTAGCGGAAATATTTTTGTTCAAAAATGTTAAAAACTGTCAGAAAGAGTTATAAACTGTTTAAAAATGTTACAAAATGTAGGATTTTGGACGTTATTAATCGTTTGTAACTGTTTGTAACATTTTTCAACAGTTTTTAACAATTTCTAAGAGTTATTAAATTATTTAATAACTTTTAAATGTTTATTAAATATTATTATTAACATAGTAATAACTAATTATTAGTATAATTAAACACTCCTTAGGCTTCTTCTGCATTGTTTGACTTGTTGCTTGCCTTAGGAGTGCTCCCGTGCTCCTTGATTCTCATGATTATAATAATGAGTTTATTAAATAATTATTAATTATTAATAATAATAATCATAATAATTTATTAATTATTAATTTTACCTGAAACATATCAAATTTAAAATAATTTAAAACTGTTTGAAACTGTTACAAAGTATTATAATTAGAAAAAATGTGTCCAGAATCATACATTTTGTAACACTTATAAACAGTTTTAAACAGTTCCAAATAGTTATAAATAATTTTTAACAGTTATTAACTGTTATTAACATTTAAAATTTACGACAGGGATGTATTAAAAAATACTTGAGCACGATGCACTTTTAATAATCTAAGAAAATTTTATCTAACTTAAACTACTAACATTAAAGTTATTTATGAAAATACAATCTAAACAGGTTGCTAATATCTTTGCGTGTTATTTTTTCAAAATAATGAACCATCACTTAATGTCACTACTTAATTTCACTATTATTAAAATACGTGGTAATCCATTTTTTGACGCATTGATATGCAATGGACTTCAGCAATTTTTAGTGTGCTTTTATGTTAATATCTTTTTCAAGCAGTATTTGAACTTGAAGCAAAAAATGAAATGAGGCCTGAACCTGAAAGAATTAATGTAATGTAAAATAAAAAATATTTGAGTATGATGCACTTTTAATAATAATCTAAGAAAATCTTATATATCACTATTTCCGGGTTTTAATAATGCTAGTTTACCTTTAGAAATCGTAGGGCCAGTAAAGCATCCATAATTAAAACACCATAAAGTAGAATGAGGCTCTGCTAGAGGAATATTATCTGTAACAGTATTTTTTTTTCTACTACAGGAGGTTGCGTTCTTTGACAGACTCGAACATAATCTTTTGGTGGCCTTAATGCATAATGCATAATAATAATGATTTTGAACTCTTCAATATATTGAAAACTAACTGATAAGAATTTTTCCATCGGTCTTACAGTCTTACAAATTAAATTAAAATAATTAATATTTATGGCAGTCAGATTGCCCTTGTTTATAATCACCCCCGCAGAATCTGAAATAAAAACTTAATTAAAATCTGGAAAAAACTTTGTTAGCAAAGGACGATCTGACTGCCCACCACCACCACATTGTCCGACGTTTCGAGCCTGCTCCGGCTCCTCCTCAGGGACTGAAATAAAACCCGCGATACACCTCCTTATATACCATGCACCCATACCCCTTCTTTTCTCTTACCCCACCACCCTCCACATTCCCTCTCCAACTTGCCATTCTCACTTAAATTAATAAAGAATGATAAATGTTATCTAATTTACTTGACTCTATCATTAAATTTACATTATTCCGATTTCTTAGAATGTGAATACTTTCAAGGCTTTCCCTCTTATATTTATTCTTAATCCCCTGTTCCAAAATATCCACACTCCCAAAATCGAAAGAATGCAAACTATTTAAACAATGTTCTTTCAAACCCGATGTACAACTTGAGCTGCGTAAACTATATTGATGTTCATATATTCTCTTTTTCAAATATCTACCCGTTTGACCAATATAACAACCATTACAATCCCTACAATTAATTTTATAAACAACTCCCGATTTCAAACATTTATCATCCTTGTCTTTACAATTACTAAATAACCTTTCTAAATTATTATCATTTCTAAAGAAAACTTGAATATTATGTTTACTAAAAACCCTTCTAATCCTTTCCGACAAACCTCTAACATATGGTAAACTAAAATATGCATTCTTTCCATTTCTATTCCTTGTTTGATTATCTACCCGCTGCTTCAATCCACCATTATAAATTTCCCACACTCTCTCATCAATCATTTTATCAATAAATTCTACGGGATAACTATTTTTAATAAATGTTTCTCTAACTAAATTTAAATTCTTTTTCCTAAAATCTTTATGTGACAATTTAATCGCTCTGTCAATGACACCTTTGATCGCACCTGTCTTGTTTCCGAATTGGTGGTGAGAATCAAAATTTAAAAATCTACCTGACCATGTAGGTTTTCTATACCAATCTAATTTCACTCTATTATTATTACCTCTAATGACTCTAATATCTAAAAAACTCAATTGATAATCTTTCTCAACTTCTTTTGTGAATTTAATTCTATCATGGATAGAATTAAACACATCCACCATTTCATCCACAAAACATTCTGGTACAACTGCAAAAATGTCATCAACATATCTTTTAAAAATAATTGGCTGAAAAACCAACTTAGACAAAGCAATACTTTCCAATTTTTCCATTACTAAATTGGCTATAACAGGTGACAAAGGTGATCCCATTGGACAACCATATCTTTGTTCTATAGACTATTATCAAAAGAAAAAATTGTGTTTTTAAAAACCAAATTAAGTGCCTTTATAAATTCATCTTTTGTTAAACTAGTATGTACTTTAATTTCAGACCATTTATCTTGTATAATATCATTCAACAACTCTAAAGGTATATTTGTAAACAAAGATACTACATCCAATGAAACCATCCTATGATCATTCGGAATAATAATATCTTTCATTATACCATAAAAACTCCAACTATCTTTAATATATGAATTTGTTTTACCCACTATCTTGAACAATATATTAGACAAAAATCTAGCAAGTCTATACGTCGGAAAATTTATCGATGATATTATTATTCTATATGTCAACTGTTCTTTGTGAATCTTAGGAAGCCCATAACATTTAGCTACAGTGCCATTTTCACATTTTAAATATTTAAACATACTATCTTTAATATAGGCTTTTGTTTTCCAATGCATCAATAATTCTTTCAATTTATCTTGTAGTCTATTGATATGTGGATTCCTAATTTTCACATAAGTGGTATCATCCTCCAACATAAGTTGAATTTTATTAATATAATCCCTTTTATCCGAAACTACAGTTACATTTCCTTTATCTGTCTAATATATTGTTCAAGATAGTGGGTAAAACAAATTCATATATTAAAGATAGTTGGAGTTTTTATGGTATAATGAAAGATATTATTATTCCGAATGATCATAGGATGGTTTCATTGGATGTAGTATCTTTGTTTACAAATATACCTTTAGAGTTGTTGAATGATATTATACAAGATAAATGGTCTGAAATTAAAGTACATACTAGTTTAACAAAAGATGAATTTATAAAGGCACTTAATTTGGTTTTTAAAAACACAATTTTTTCTTTTGATAATAGTCTATATGAACAAAGATATGGTTGTCCAATGGGATCACCTTTGTCACCTGTTATAGCCAATTTAGTAATGGAAAAATTGGAAAGTATTGCTTTGTCTAAGTTGGTTTTTCAGCCAATTATTTTTAAAAGATATGTTGATGACATTTTTGCAGTTGTACCAGAATGTTTTGTGGATGAAATGGTGGATGTGTTTAATTCTATCCATGATAGAATTAAATTCACAAAAGAAGTTGAGAAAGATTATCAATTGAGTTTTTAGATATTAGAGTCATTAGAGGTAATAATAATAGAGTGAAATTAGATTGGTATAGAAAACCTACATGGTCAGGTAGATTTTTAAATTTTGATTCTCACCACCAATTCGGAAACAAGACAGGTGCGATCAAAGGTGTCATTGACAGAGCGATTAAATTGTCACATAAAGATTTTAGGAAAAAGAATTTAAATTTAGTTAGAGAAACATTTATTAAAAATAGTTATCCCGTAGAATTTATTGATAAAATGATTGATGAGAGAGTGTGGGAAATTTATAATGGTGGATTGAAGCAGCGGGTAGATAATCAAACAAGGAATAGAAATGGAAAGAATGCATATTTTAGTTTACCATATGTTAGAGGTTTGTCGGAAAGGATTAGAAGGGTTTTTAGTAAACATAATATTCAAGTTTTCTTTAGAAATGATAATAATTTAGAAAGGTTATTTAGTAATTGTAAAGACAAGGATGATAAATGTTTGAAATCGGGAGTTGTTTATAAAATTAATTGTAGGGATTGTAATGGTTGTTATATTGGTCAAACGGGTAGATATTTGAAAAAGAGAATATATGAACATCAATATAGTTTACGCAGCTCAAGTTGTACATCGGGTTTGAAAGAACATTGTTTAAATAGTTTGCATTCTTTCGATTTTGGGAGTGTGGATATTTTGGAACAGGGGATTAAGAATAAATATAAGAGGGAAAGCCTTGAAAGTATTCACATTCTAAGAAATCGGAATAATGTAAATTTAATGATAGAGTCAAGTAAATTAGATAACATTTATCATTCTTTATTAATTTAAGTGAGAATGGCAAGTTGGAGAGGGAATGTGGAGGGTGGTGGGGTAAGAGAAAAGAAGGGGTATGGGTGCATGGTATATAAGGAGGTGTATCGCGGGTTTTATTTCAGTCCCTGAGGAGGAGCCGGAGCAGGCTCGAAGCGTCGGACAATGTGGTGGTTGTGGGCAGTCAGATCGTCCTTTGCTAACAAAGTTTTTTCCAGATTTTAATTAAGTTTTTATTTCAGATTCTGCGGGGGTGATTATAAACAAGGGCAATCTGACTGCCATAAATATTAATTATTTTAATTTAATTTGTAAGACTGTAAGACCGATGGAAAAATTCTTATCAGTTGATATTAAATTGCAGTCGACATAAGTAATATTTTTAATGATATTGAAAACTATTTAATCATAATCTACTTGTCAATTATCCTTGATCTAATATAATCTGTAACAAAAAAAAAAGATTTCACAAAGTAACAATACTTATATTAATAACATTATTTTTTTTATTTTACAATAAAAGTTTACTACTTATCCGAAAATATATCTGAATATATATATGGGTCGTTCTTGTACATTTCGGTCATAACCGGTCGCAGGGGGTCAACCGTTTTCCTCGCTGATTTTTCCTGTGAAACTACATATAAAAAAAGTGAGAAAGCCCCAATATTAGCTCCCCATATCCAATATTGAGACAGCTACACCGTGCTGAATTTCGAAAAATTGTCAAAAAATGGCTATTTTCGAAAAATTCTGTACGGCTCGTTTTTTGATCGATTTGAATAATTCAAGAAGGAATTTTTTTGCTATTTTGTCAAATTTTAGAAAAAAAATTTGTGGAATATAAATAATGCAATAAAATGTTTACACAAAGGAAAACGTGAATCTAAATATTTTTGTTTTTAAGGTTACCTTTCAACCTTTGTAGTTCCTCGAGTTTTATAGATATTGAGATCGGACACAACCTATTTTCTTCCTCTTAAAAGGACGTTTCATTTTCACTTTAACTGCAAGCAAACATAAAGCTTTTTCAAAATGGTCGATTTTCGAAAATCGCAATGTTGGCACCCCTGTAACTTTTTTCTATCAAAATCGATTGGGCTCGTATTGGGCGGAAAAAAAGTTTTAACCTTCTAGAAAACAACCCAATTGGTTTCGTTCGGTTTTTTGGATATTTGCAAAAGTTACGAATTTTTCAAAATGGGGGTTTTTCGTATAAGTATCCATTAAGGGCGTGTTACACTTAGTGGCTTCTAAGGCCAAAATCAGCTAAATCGATGGCTTTTCATTGATCTAAATTACTTGAAATTCATGTATTTATTGCCCAAAGAGTTGAAAATATTAAAAATATTTAATTAAATAATTTTAAAATGCTAACAACGACAAAAAAAATTACAAAAACTCTTAAAATTAAGCAATTAAAAGTGGTTTTTCAATTTAAAAAAATACTTAAACAAATAATTTTAATATTTGCAACAGTTCAAGTAATTACTGCATGAATTTTAAGTAATTTAGGACTTGTCCCATGAAAATTCATTGAATACTTTTTTTGAAAAATCCTCAGAAGCCACTATGTGTAAGACCCCCTTTAATACGTAAAACACAAATTCTAAGTTTCTTGTTTGAGCATCCGCAGCAAAATTTATATTTCGACACATATTTTTACTATCCCATTTTTAAAATATTGTAGTGACCTCATTATCGTTTAGATCTATCCCTCATTGTATCTGTTCCTCAAAGATGTGTAAAAGGCTGATAGATCGAACTATATTCATTGCTTAAAATGTTGTTCCAAATAAACAAAATGAATCTATAGAAAACATAATCTATGGATATACGATCCTGGATACAAGAATCTTTCATGGAAAAAGAGACAGGACCATTATAGACGAGCTTTTATAGATATAGAAACAATGTTTTAAAAAGTGGGATAGTAAAAATATGTGTCGAAATATAAATTTTGCTGCGGATGCTCAAACAAAAAACTGATGATTTGTGTATTGTATTTTACGTATTAAGGTGGTTCCCTCGAGATCAGAGTTGATTCAACACGTACTTGAAATTACACACGTACGTCAATAAAGACATAACGAATGTCATATCCAAATTTCAAAGCATTTTATCTTTTAGCTTCTGAGCAATTGCTGTGTAAATTTACACGGATTACATGGGAGATATATCTATATATATATCGAAACTGTCGCGTTATGTATCTGTTTACAACAATATCTAAGCGACGAGATTCAAGTCAGCCTTGTAATTTCATGTACTCATAGAATATATAATAAGAAATGTTTTCGCGCAAGAATGAAGTTGATTCATCGTTTCATTATTAAAATAGAACGTCTTAAATATATCAATTGCCCCCCTGCGACCGGTTATGACTGAAAAGTACAAGAACGATCCATATATATATATATATAAGTCAATACAAAATCGAATTTCAATGATGTAAAAACTCTTGAATAGCTCCTTGATAACTTCTAAATGATGATTGTATATAACCTGTAAATGATGATTGTATACGGACTAATGCGTATATTGAATATATATAAATAACAAGGTTAGGTTGACCAGATATATACTTATATACCATACTCATAGATAAAAATTATTTTAATCAGTCGACTTCCTGAGATCTTTGATTAATCAAATAATATATATATATATACTGTTGCAGTTTCGTTAACTCTGGTTCTGGTGTGGCCGAAGTTGAAATTGGACACAAAGGGAGTATTCGATAAACCTTGTCTGAACCTGGTAGTTTTAACACTACTATTACGATTGAAGTGGCTATCTTCCATGTATTTGGGAAGGTCTGTTACACCTTATGCCATGATATTTTTTATTTTTAATCCTATTTTCTTCCTCTATGAAGACTGATGGAGTATGTCCAGTAGTAGTATATTCCAAAATTGGGGGGTGATAAAAAAATTTCTGGGAATGACTATCATCAATACAATTTGAATCTCCATATATAGTAATTCTCCATGCTAAACTCAATTTTGACTCAGTTTTTTTTTATTTCATTATTTTCAATACCATTAGTTTTCATTAAAGACTGAGTATTGCATAATCTGAAAATGAAAAAGATTACACAAAGTATCGATTTTTTATTTTATTATATTTTACATGATATTACATGATATATCTTCTAGTAAAAAAAAAATAATACTTATCTATATATATAAATGTGTATGATGTCATGCCATGAGCTGATTTGAATAAAAATATATAACAACCATACCATATTTCGAGATTGTTTAGAATTACAGTTGTTGTTGTTGTTCGTTTTATCATTATATCTTTTCTCTCTCTTTTCGATTCGAGTATATATAAGAGATAAAAATACCATACGATATTTTGAGGTTATATTGTAGATCACAATTTTGTTCTTACATATATATATATGGGTCAAACCAATACTTTTTTAAAAATCCCTGCGCACGGGGGTCCCCGATTTTTCTGGTTTTGAGATATTTTATAGAACTTATCAAAAAAATGATCTCTGCCAATTTTTGGGGTCCAGTATTCAAAATTGACGTCAGGAGCTCGTCATAAAGGTGCAAAAAAGGTAATTTTTTATGCGTTTTTGGTGTTTTTCAAACTTTTTTATAATAAGTTGATTCATATCAATTTGTAATTTATCAGTGCGTTTTTTCTTCGCCTTGACATGAACGTTACAGATATATTTTTTTCGAAAACCAAAATTTACGTATACATGTCTGAATTACCACATTGCTAAAGTCACCTTTTTGACATTTTAACGATACTTTAAAGCGATTTTTCGTGTATTAGTTATAATCGCACCCCAATCTACCCAAGGACGTTCGAAAGTGAGTGAAAAAACCTTTCTATTTCACTGGGATATGATAAAAAACAGTTAAAGCATACAGTGCGTGTGTTAGTTTGAATTTCACAGATTTTCAAAAAATATCCATTTTTACGAAATTCAAAGCAGTGGGAAATTTTTGTAGCAACTTTTATTTGGCTGAAAACTATTGGAAAGTGTTTTTAAAACATACCTGAAAAAAGTCTAATTGGACCGAGCATGAATATCAAACGATTTCCTATTGACTCGAGCTGATGAATTATGATATTTTTTCAATTTCGGTGCCTAAATTACTAAGCACTTTCTGCATTTCTAGACTATTTCCTTAAACTTTTAGGATAATTAAATGAATTTTTTGCATTATTGATTAAAATATACTTCTGAAGTCTTTAATAAAGCTTCGTGAGATACATCTATGTGGTCTTAAAGCAGATATAGCGGTTTGAAGTTTAGAAAAAGAAATGGTACCAAAAAATAAGACAATATTTATCAATTTACGAATGGGCCATTCTAATACTTTTTTAAAAAAGTGTGCGCACGTGTGTCGCGGATCACGCTGAAATTTTGAGGATTTGTTGGACATGATAAAAAAATAAGCTGTGCAAAATTTCAGCTCTAAGTAACCTAGAAGCCGAGATATGGTTACTTATCTATAGAATCTGAGGCGCGCATAACAGAGATTTACCTCGAGGCGCTACCGCGCATCCTGATTAGTTAAATATTAGATATTAGATATTAGATTATGTATTCAAGAAAAGCACACAAATACAATTTTGGAAAATAATTTCAACTGCTCAGAAATGCGAGTTCTAATTTAAAAAATGCAATTAATTTAATGAAAAATATACGTTCACGGTTTGCATACCGTGACATTTTTCGTATCTTTAAATTGCCATAACTTTGATTTCTGTACACCTAGAAAGTTTTCTAAAAAAAGAAATTAAAGGTCTTACCCTGAAGTTTCAAACAAGTTTATAATAAAGTGGAGACCGTAAAGTTCAACTGGCCAAAAATAGTCTAGAAATGCTGCATATAGAGCTTCTCCTGCGCTAAAAAACACAATATTAAATAGTGATGATGAAAATAGAAAACGACCGATACACAAAACCGAACTAGATAAAATCTGTCAATAAAGTCTTAAAAAATATTTCCCCGGTGGTTTTAGCTAAAAAAAAGTTGCTAGGAAAAAGTTTGAGACTGTCAAAAATGGCAAAAGACGCGATTTTTGCGAAAATAGAGAAATTTGAAATGCTGCATCTCCGTCAATTTTCAATCATTAGGGACGTATAAAAAATGATTTTGCTTCCTCCTAGAGGAAGCTTTGTGATAGTAAAAAAAAAAGTTTGTGAGATAATGTCTTAGGAATGTTGTATAGAAAATTTGGAATCGAAATACACCATTTTTAGAAAATGTCCGTATGGATGTGTGTGTGTGTGTGTGTGTGTGTGTGTGTGTGTGTGTGTGTGTGTGTGTGTATGTATGTCCGTATACTCTGATATCTCATGATCTACTCAACCGATTTTAACGAGAGAGTGATCATTTTTTCAGATTTTGCTTCAACAATTGGGGTCAATATTTTATTTTTGTCAAAATCGATTTTTTTGTTTTTTATCGCCATTTTTAAATTTTCAAAATTTTTATTTTCAATTTTTTTATATTTAGAACAAATATTATTTATATACGATAAATTCTCTGTATGCAGAATAAAATTTTCTACAATTTAAAAAAAAAAAAAAAACCGTTAGCGATATTTTGTCATAAGGTATTCATGAAAACGTCATTTTTAGTAAAAAGGTTATATTTCAAAATTAAAAAAGATATTAACATGAATATTTTTTTGGTTATAAAGAATACTGAGTACTATAACTTACTAAATTTTTAGGTTTTTTTATTCATTATTTTTGGAGAAAAAAATAATTTATAAAAAAAAGTGTTTTTTTTTTGTCGTTCAATAACTAGAGTAAAATTGGCTTAATCAGTTTGAAATTTTTTTTTAGTGGTACATTTTGTATCACAATCGATTGAGTTCTTTGGGCAAAAGGATTGATCCATAAATTTCGGAGATATTTGAGGTTAAAATTTTTTTCACTTTTTTTTTAAATCGTAATTTCTCGAGAACGGCTTTATGTATTTGAATCGGGTGGGCGGCATTCGAAAGAGAATTTCAAGACCTATATTTTCTAAAAAAAATTATTTATCTAGTTATTACGGTTCTTTTGTTATTAATAAAAACGTAAACATTGAAAAATGAAAAAAATGAGTTTGGTATGTCCAACTATTGCGGGAGTAAAAATTGACTTAAGCGCTTCAAAATTCCTCGTAGAGGTGGATTTTGGATAGTTTTCGGTCGAGTTATTCGGGCAAAATGATTGGTCCTTAAATTTCAAAGATATTTAAAAAAATTTCAAGTTAATATTTTCCATAAAATTTTCCCAATTTTTTTTAAATGTATTGAGGATGGCTCTATGTATCTGAATGTGATGGGTAGCATTTGAAAGAGAATTCTCGTGTAAAATCAACTCCTGACGAGTTGTTAGACTTATAAAAACGATTTTAAGCCGTTTACATCGTACAAAATAAAGTATGAAATTTTAAATATTGGAAGTAAAAATTAATTAAAGGAATCAGTAAATCAAGTTTGAGGAAGCTACGTGCCAATGAATTGGCAGCGGTTTTTTTCGTCTTGAAAAGGCGAAAAAAATCGTTTTTTGAACGTCTTAATAGAATAAAAAATAAGGCTCCTGAAAGGTTTCAAATATTGACGGAAATTGGAAAAACATCTTTGGACGTTTGAAGTTAGGCAGTAGCTTAATGACTATGTAAAGTATTTTCATAAAAAGATTTCGAAAGCTCTTGAAAACCCGAAAAAATCGTTTTTTTATACGTAAAAGAAGACTGGAAATTCACCCTCTGGGAAGCATTAGAAAAGGACTAAAAAATGACCAAAAAAAGGTCATTTTTGGACCTTTAAGTAACCATATCTCGACTTCTAGGACACTTAGAGAGCTGAAATTTTGCACAGCTTATTTTTTTATCATGTCCAACAAATCCTCAAAATTTCAGCGTGATCCGCGACACACGTGCGCGCACTTTTTAAAAAAAGTATTAGAATGGCCCATTCGTAAATTGATAAATATTGTCTTCAATTAATAAATTCTATTTCTAAAAATGTTAAATTATAAATTATTCTATAGGATTATTCTATAGGAAATGCATTTACCTTTCAGGTTACAATATGAAATGTAACTTATATCATATTGTAAAAACATAATGTATATACGTTACTCTGGAAACAAATATACTAAATATACTAAATTATGATTTGCTTGAGACTTCACTACTTCCGATAAATTTGAATTTTTGAAATTAAATTTTTATTCGTGACTATTCAAAACTAAGTTATTAAATCAAATTAAAATGAAAAGAGTAATTAAGAGTATTATTTAAGTAAATAAAAATATTATTTATTATACAGACCTGGGCGCTGCGGCGAGTAAAAGAATAGGCATTTTATTTTTTGGTACCATTTCTTTTTCTAAACTTCAAACCGCTATATCTGCTTTAAGACCACATAGATGTATCTCACGAAGCTTTATTAAAGACTTCAGAAGTATATTTTAATCAATAATGCAAAAAATTCCTTTAATTATCCTAAAAGTTTAAGGAAATAGTCTAGAAATGCAGAAAGTGCTTAGTAATTTAGGCACCGAAACTGAAAAAATATCATAATTCATCAGCTCGAGTCAATAGGAAATCGTTTGATATCCATGCTCGGTCCAATTAGACTTTTTCCAGGTATGTTTTAAGAACACTTTCCAATAGTTTTCAGCCAAATAAAAGTTGCTACAAAAATTTCCCACTGCTTTGAATTTCGTAAAAATGGATATTTTTTGAAAACCTGTGAAATTCAAACTAACACACGCACTGTATTTTTTAACTGTTTTTTATCATATCCCAGTGAAATAGAATGGTTTCTTCACTCACTTTCGAACGCCCTTGGGTAGATTGGGGTGCGATTATAACTAATACACGAAAAATCGCTTTGAAGTATCGTTAAAATGTCAAAAAGGTGACTTTAGTAATGTGGTAATTTGGACATGTATACGTAAATTTTGGTTTTCGAAAATAATATATCTGTAAAGTTCAAGTCAAGGCGAAGAAAAACCCACTGATAAATTACAAATTGATATGAATGAACTTTTTATAAAAAAGTTTGAAAAACACCAAAAAACGCATTAAAAATGACCTTTTTTGCACCTTTATGACGAGCTCCTGACGTCAATTTTGAATACTGGACCTCAAAAATTGGCAGAGATCATTTTTTTGATAAGTTCTATAAAATATCTCAAAACGAGAAAAATCGGGGAACCCCGTGCGCACGGATTTTTAAAAAAGTATTGGTTTGACCCATATATATATATATATATAAACTCTCTCTCTCTCTCTCTTTTCGAGTCGAGTGAGATTTATTTACTATACGACGATATGCTATAACTATATATATTATAAATATATATAGATATATAAGCGTAAGATAGACGACAACCGGAAGTGTCGTAAGAGCTGCAAACCGGATATCTGAGCAAGGAGAAGAAAAGTTCGGAAAGGAAACAGCACATCAAAAAATTCATCTCTCTATATCTTTTGAACGAGATAATCTTTTCAAATAAAATCTTTTGATTCGAGTAGAGCAATGAACTGGCTTTCGATTGACAGTAATACGTTATATAGTTTAAACTAATGCAGACGTGTATGGGCGCATTTAATTTTTCGCACATCCATTTCAATGTATATGTAGCACGGGTCGCTCCTTTAGGCTTCTCCTATAACTTGCCTTCGGAGCGCTCCCGCGCTCCTTGATACAAAAAGATTCATAAGTTTTTAGCAGACTAATAAAAAAAATTTTTAAAAATTTTTATTGGGAAAATTTTTATTCTTTTGGTAATAAAATCAATTTCTTTATCGACTATTTAATTCTGTCGGAGAACTAGTTTTAAATATTTCACTATGGTCACCATAATACTCATTAAACACATTTATATGCAACAAATCTTTCATGGTGGTTGTTATATTTCTATAAGTTTAAATTAAAATATCGTAAATTTTATCAGGAATTCCCATAGTCCTTATGATTTCTTTTACTAGTAAAATATCATTCCATATTAGTTTCATATTAGTTAAATAACTTATTTCTAGTACTAACAAAAATAATTATTGTCAAGGTAAATGCATATAAAACAACATTAACAATCTCTACTAAGAAATATGAATATCGTCACATTTATCCTCACGCGATACTACATCAATAATTTCCCTATATCCATTCAGCGATCAGTTACACATTATTTTATATTTTAAGAGTTAAGGTGGTTTTGTTAGTAATATATACTACTTTTAGTTGCCGATATCAACAACTTCATATTTTTTTATTTCTGTGAGCATAAATTAAAATATTGTACATTTGGTTACAAATGTTCACAATAAACACATTCATAATATTCAAAATATTTTACACAGCATTACTACTATGAAGAACTGTACAAAATCTTTTGCTTTTGATTGGAAAAAAGTTTACATTTTACTTGTAGAATGTAGTTGTATTTATTTTATGGCCTATTTTGAAAGTCTCTGATTGGTCGATTATTGATATACCTTCATCGACCAAAAAAAAATGTTATGCCACAAAATTTTTTCTCCATTTTTGTTTTCCTTGATTTGTGAAAACAAATCCTTGAAATTAAGACCAAAACGAATATTGGCGGAGCTAATAAAAAAAGCTAGAACACTTTAAAGTTTAATAAATCATTAAGCTAGGCAGCCCTATGGCACTATAACTAATATGGACTGATTCCAAGTTATGATATCCAGATTTCCATCTAACCCTCAAAGGTGTTTTCCTATCCCTACTGATGACTTACTCGTACTGTCCAAATAATCTCCTAGGCCTTTTTTCGTACACAAAGTCCCAAATATAATCATCCTAAGAAATGCTTACGATAACCACTATTGTCTATACAAGCAGATTCATTTTGTTTATCAGACAATTTCTCTTCCTAAATCTGTTAAAATAGTAGATTGACACTTTTTGTCTGTTCCATTCAATGTGTTTTCATTAACCTGTAAATAATAAAAACCAGTTTTACGCAAAGAACTTACTATTTTTTAATATTTATTTATAAATAAGAAAAATGCGACAAAATTTCTCATTTATTATAATTTTACTATTCAGATTTTAATTGCAATTGTTTATATACTTCTAAAAATATGCATTTTTAATAATACAAGCATTAAGAATTTTATTAAAAAAGCACACATACCTTTATAACTGAGAAATAAATAATCGATTCTGGTAAAATTGCACATGTTGAAAACTTTTCAATGAAATTTACTTGGCAAATATTCTAATTTACAAGTATAAAAGTGTCGCTTGAAAATTAATAAAAATGAGGATCAAAGTTCCTTATTGTTTTGGACCCACCACCTGAAAATAATTTAAATAAACACAAAGAATCAATATCGACAATTAGAGAGTGTGCATTTACATTATGTCAATGTTGTTTAATTATACTTATCTGACAAACAGTCCGTATGAAGATTATCTGTGAGAAGATTTTTCACTACTATTTACTATGCCATGTAATTGAAAATACTTCTGTTATCAATATCAAATTTCAACTATATAAATAAGCAAACCACTATTCACTACGAGAGGCTCAAGGTTCCAGAACCCCAATTTTCTTGAAACTGGTAGAGGTTTTAGGTAATATCACACCATAAATCTCTGCAGAGTTATAGATAATAACTCTCCAAAAAAAAGCTGCAGCCATTTTAATTTTTAAAAAAACTGGAAAAATGTGTACGATATTCACATTTTTTTTCCATTTTCGGCTCTTTGTGCTGCAAAAAAAATGTATCCAATTAATTATATAAATAAAATGTACATAAATTATGTTAAATATTAAGAGTCAAGAGAAATCACTTATCAATAGCAAAAGAAAACTTTTAAACTCTCGATTCCTTTTACTGATCATTACCCACTTTTCTTGAAACTGAATAAGCCACCAAAATTAAAACAAGAAAATATCCAGTATCACTATAATTACTATAAACTTTCAAGTATAGCTATTACAAAAAATTGGAATGTTATAGAGGCAATGCATGATCCCGATGAAGCTACCGCATTCTTGATAACTGAAATACAAGACTGCTTAGAAAAGTCTAAAGAAGCGCATAAAACAAAAAATAACAAGAGATATCCAAGGAAGGATTGGATATCTAAAGCAATAATGATCTCGTGTGAAAAGAAACAACAACTATATATTAAAATACGCAATGAACCAAATAATAATCTTATAAAATTAGAATATAAGAATTACACAAAGAGGCTAGACAAAGTTATTAATGAGGCAAAAATAAAAAATGAAGAAGTTTAATTAAGAATAATATCAATAATGCCAAGCAACTTTGGAAATACATAAACAAAAAAATGGCAATTAACTTGAAAAAGAATAACACAATAAATAAGATCATTTAAAATAACAATTGCACAATAGAGGATCAGACGCAAATTGCCAATCATATGAATTCGTACTTTTGTAGAGTTGGAAAAGATCTAACACCATTGTAAAACCCCAGGGTAAGCAATTACAATTACCAGCAATGAAAATGAATACAATTTACATTAAACCGACTAATAACGAGGAAATTCTTCAAATAATTGATAACATGAAAATAAAAAATGGTGGGGTAGATAACATTACTACCAAAACACTAAAAATACTATCATATCAAATTGTTAATGCACTAACACATATCTTTAATCTTTGTATTGAAAAAGCAACATGGCCTCAAGCGCTTAAAACAGCTGAGGTAGTTCCTATTTTTAAATCTGGTAGTAAAATGGATACATCAAACTATAGACCGATATCTCTAATTTCTAATGTAGCAAAGATATTTGAAAAAATTGTATATGTTCGGTTACAATCATTTTTGGACAGTAATAATTTGTTAGCGCAGAATCAATTTGGATTTATAAAAAAGAAAGGTACCAAAGTTGCTCTTAGTTACTTAATGAACATAATCTATAAGAAATTAGACAAAAGTAAACCAATAGCTATTGCATTTTTAGATCTAGCAAAAGCTTTTGATACTATCAACCATGCTATTCTTTTAGACAAATTATATAATTATGGAATAAGAGGTAAAACGCATGCACTTATATCTAACTATCTTAGTAACAGAAAACAAAAAGTAAGAATAGAAACAACTGAAAGCTATTATGAAACGATAACACAGGTATACCGCAAGGTACTATACTAAGGCCACTCTTATTCATAATTTACGTAAACGATTTACTAACAAACAGAACAGATAGTACCATCTCATATGCGGATGATACAGCTATTATTTCAACAGATGATAACGGGGAGAAAGTTGAAAATAAAATGAACAAGTATTTAGAAGATATAAATATTTGGCTAACACTTAACAAACTATCACTAAATATAAAGAAAACTGTGTACATAACTTTTGGTAACTATTGTGATAGTGTTCCCGAAGATATAAACATACGGATACAGGGTACTAAATTGAGCAGGGTAGAATACTGTAAATATCTAGGTATACTTATTGATTATAGGCTAAAGTGGGATAAACATATTGAATATATAATAAAAAAACTAAATATATAATATATATACTGTACAAATTATCAACATATATGCAATCTGACACACTTAAGACAATATATTATGTATTTTTTCATTTTTTCATAGTGTAATTAGCTATGGAAATATTGCATGGGGTGGTGCATATAAAAACAACTTAAAATTACTACAAAACATCCAAAATAGGATTTTAAAAATTGTAAACAAAAATATTTTCAATCGAGACGACCCTTTGAATCTAAAACAAATTTTTGCTTACGAATGTGTAACGAATCATTATAATGAACTTAAGAATTTATACTTAATATCGACTAGCAAAACTAGAAATAAACTTATAATACCACCAAAGTGTTCGAAAACTGTTAATGATAAAGATAACTATGCCAGAGTGATACAAGTATTTAATTGTCTTCCGAAATCTAATCCAAATCTTAAAGTTCTAGACATCGCAAAAAATTATAATAAGAAAAAGCTTAAAATTTGGATTGATACTAATATATTCTAGAATTAAAAAAAAATAAAATAAAATAAATAAATAAATAAATAAATAAATAAATAAATAAATAAATAAATAAATAAATAAAAATTTAACTTTCCAGTATGGGTGAAATAATCAACTGTGGACCAAATATATTATTTATAGTGGAATCTTTGATTCCATGCCTAGTTTGTAAGTTACTTAAGTTTTTCTAGTTTTAAGTACACCGGACCTATGTACAGGTAGCTAGGTCTACCTCTATAGGATGTTTGCTGCTTCGTCCGGAAGTAAGCAATAACATGTAATACAACATATACTACTCTGGTTTAAATAAATAAATAAATAAAATAATTAGATTAACAAAATTTTTTTACCTGAATATATTCCAGTTTTTGCGATATCTCCATTATTTTTGGTTTCCATCTCCAATGTAAGATTAAATGCCATGACAGAGCTCACTCTTTTTGTACAGGTATTTATGAATTTTTAATTTTACCATGCATTGAAGGAAATTAAATATTATTCAGCATAAATTAAGTGGCTTGATATCCACAATCCAAACTATCCCTTCTTTTCGACAAACTTCCCATTGCATCTTCATGAAATCACTCCTTGATGTTAGATGAGGTTGTCTGTCTACTTCCACATTCTAAAAAAAGACAAAAAAACACGAAGAACCTATTTCTTTTTTTTAAAGTGAATATGTTGAGTCTTCCCAAAAACTTTTGAGGTTACTCATACTTATCTGAAAATTATTGCCCTGGTGATGCTCTTATTTGTCCTGTGATTTGTAGCAGCAGAAATGATTACTACTGTTATTTACTTATAAGAAAACAACTGGTTGTCTGAAGTTCGTTTTCATCAAGCTCTTGAGTTTTGCTGTCACCTGTCAGCTGTCAGTGATGTATAAGTACACATAGAGTTTGCGAACAGTTTATGTCAATCGACTCCAGTGATGTGAGCTGGTCAATTGACCAGTCAATTGACCGTCATGATCCTGACCTGACAAAAAAATGTTGACTGTCAATTGACCCTGACCGGTCACACTTCTGCGTGACAGTCAAACCTACATCTATATAGAGTATAGAGTGTAGACGAACGAGAAAAAGTATGGTTTTGTCACCAGGAATGAGCTGCTTCTTGCAGAGAACACAAGTTTTCATCCTCCTTGACTTATTATTTAATATAGACTGTTTTGTACAAAAAAACTGCTCTGTAAAACGTATGATAGCATAAACTGTTTTATCAAAATTTTGATCGTTTCTTTATTCTTTTAAACTTTTTGACCAATGACCGGTCAGAAAGCTCACTGACGGTCATTTTTACATTCAGGAATTGTAAATTCTGACTGTCAATGACGGTCAATTTTTTGTCAAAATGACCGTCAAGTCAGAAAATTTTGTCTGACCGGTCAATCCACATCACTGATCGACTTCTACAGGGGATAGACTATGAGGCTGTCTCGAGCCGACACAGAGTTTGGCGACTCACAACTGTCTCGGCACGGGCCGATGTTTTCAGATGGATGTTACCATAGAACGTAGGAACGTAGGTACCGGAGTCAAAGTGGCCTCTAGTGGACTGTAGTTCCTACGTTCCTACGTTCCAAAGTAACATCCATCTGAAAACATCGGCCCGTGCCGAGACAATTGTGAGTCGCCAAACTCTGTGTCGGCTCGAGACAGCTTCATCGTCTATCCCCAGCTGACTGCGACTAATGTCAGAGTGGTCTGTTGTTCTGAAAGAACACTGGAATAGATAGATTGGTACATGATTGCCACCCGACTAGGAATTCAGTTACGGCGAAAGTCAGCTCTGGCTCGACGCCTGAAGTCCTGCCTCCGTCAACAGAAACCATGTATAAACATCAGCTGTTTTCACACAGTTGTAAATACTGCTACAGAAATTGAAAGTGCAACTGTTTTACAATTGCTTATTAAAAAATAGCAATTTCAAAAATATTTTATTCAAACTGGAAATAAGGTAATGTTTTTAATTATTTTGGTTATTAAAAAAAATTTTTGAAATATATGAAACTGCACTGTAATAGTAAAAGAATAGCGCGGTCGACCCTCAGGCTTATTCTATACTTGCCTTCGGAGCGCTCCCGCGCTTCTTGATTAATAAGATATTAACAATTTATTATATTACAGATTCGTAAAATACATGCTGCGTTTTTGAGTATGATATATGCATCATAAAAGCAAGAGAAACATAAAAATTCTGTACACCATGAACAGTGAATAAAATAGTGGCACAAGAACATTTTTGTGATTTCTTCATTGAAAAACAGGCTCCTGTACACATCTCTATCCTGGATCAACCTAGAGGCATATCAAGAGTATTGGATGGATTCCGTGTTTAAACTGGATTCCGTGTTTAGACTTCGGCCTGTGCGGTCGACTCTTGCCTCGCGCTCTCTCTCTTGGCTTCGTTTGGTGCTGCTCAAGCAGAAGTGTGAAGATGGAATCCTTGCCAAGCATATTTCAAGTTCATCTCTTTCTACTTATAATATTTTGGGAGGTTTTATTTCTAAACGGTTCCTGATGAGAGCTTTTCTCTTCGATTCAATCAGAAGTTGGAGAGTCCTTTTGAGGATGGAGAGGTTCTTCTAAAACAGGTCGTATAGATTCTTCTCATTGTTTTTGGAATCTTATTTGGGACTTTATATCGTATTAACGGGTGTGAGAGACCTTGTGGAGGTCGAGGTGGCAGTTCTTTGTCCACGAATACGTTATGAAGTATTTTTAATTCTTGTTATATCTATTTTTCCTATTGTTCCTAAAGGGTGTGAGAGACCCGGTAGGTGTCTGAGTGGTAGACCTTCATCTACGAGGATTTTGGCTTTTCCATAGAATTTGTTTTGATAAAATTTTGAATTGTCTTTAGGACAAAGCCAACCATGAACCTTTTAGTTTTTAAATATTTGTGTTTTTTGAATTTTTCACTCATATAATATATCATATTATTATTTGATATTGTTTCCTAAAGGGTGTGAGAGACCCGGTAGGTGTCGGGGTGGCAGACCGTCATCTACGAGGACGTTGGCTTTCCGCAAAATTGTGTTTAGGTCAACACCAAACATTTAATCGTCTCGAATTGTTATCTTTAAAAAGTGTGAGAGATCTAGTGGTTATCGACGTGAGAGATCTTTAATCACGAGGACATGGGACGTTTTATATTTTTCTTAAAAATTTTTTTTTTTTTTTAAAGAAAAATCTAATAATTTCGGTTTTGTATCTTATAACAAATTTGTCCGTGACCTTGCCTCTAGCAGTATTTCATAGTAGGTATATATCTTCTAATCATCAATACTCTAGATTTATTTATTATTGTAATACATATCGTTTCGAGTATTATCTAATGGTATGATATTTTGAATTAGTGTTGTTTATATTTTAATTTACATATGACCCATGCTTGAGTTTAATCTTTGTTTTGGATTTTTATGGATGTCGAATTTCTGAATCGAAATAATCTTACTGATCAATTCATTTCGATTTTGTAATTTTGATATTTATTTTACATCACTTGAACGAAGATTTCTCTCATCTAATGTTTATTGTTTTTTTCTATTTAAGTTGATTGTTGATTGATAACTTTTTTTGCTTTTTCCCAATTTTATATTTTATATTATAGCGAAGACGAGGGTTCCATTTTTGCAGGCGCGAAAAGTTTGTGGGCAGTTGCTTCTTGTGTCCAAAAGGGTTTGTGTGCAATGGTGGTCCACCCTTACATTAGTACATTCTTTTAGTATATTTGATAACTATTCTGGTATAGTCATGAGGAATATATAGAGTTTCTTTATTGACTATTTTAGATTAATTGAGGTTTTTCTCATATTAATTCTCTGTGATTTAGCCCGGCGTCTCTTAGCGGAGAGCGGATTATTCAGTTGCTTTTTTTTTAATTATCCACACATGGCTGGAGTTTCTGTAGGCCAGTCAAATTAGATTATTTTAGCTCCTTTTCAGACTTAACTGTAACTATAGGCTTGCGAGCGGATTCTGGTCGGGGGGGGGCATCAGGTACAATGATCCGGTGAGTGCGTCCAAAAATTATGTCAGGATCATTTTTTAAATAATGAATTGATGATCGAAAAGTCAGTTTTTTGACGACAGAAGAAAAACTACTGACTTTACAGAAAAACGTTAAATGTAAACTTTGTAGATATTGAAAAGATCTATCAAACGCAATTTACAGATTTACATTTAGTTAATTTGTTTATCTGCAAATCGCAAAAAACCGCTGAAAATAGCCATTTTAACGATTGTTTATAACTCCGTTAAAACATTTGCTAGGTGCTTGATAACTCGCTTTAGTATAACTCTTATAGTACTTAATAAGCAGTTAAAATTTTAGCTAAAAATATTCAATAGTTTTTGCATAATTCCATTTATTTATTAGATTTTGGTCATTTTTGCGCGATTTTTCCCAAGCCGTGGGACGTCGTACGAGGATGCAGTAAACGGATTTTGAAAGTTTAACATCTCTACTTTCACGAACAATGAATAGCTAAGCAATTATTTCAAATTTAGTTATTAAAAATCGCAAAATAAGAAAGTCATTTTTTTTGTTATAAATAAAAGCAATTGCGACTCCTGTATTTGTCGGAGATAAACAACAGTAGGTTCGTTGGAAAGCTCGCATTTTTCCCCAAATTTCAACGTCCCTACGAACTCTCTAAGTGCTCTAGAAGCCGAGATAATTTTTTTTTTTGTAAAAATCTCCGTGTCTTCAATTATTAATATTAAGAAACGAGACAGGCGCGAAAAATCGAATTAATAGTTGTACTCGCATAAAAAAAATATTGCGTCACTTGCAAAATTACATTGTTATAAATAATCACAAACGTGCGGGTCAAAAATGGAGAAGGCTACAGTGTCACGCGAAAAAAACTGAACATAGGAACTTCAAATCCGACGCGCTCGAAAAATTTTTTATATCTCGGTAACTTATTGACATAAACACTTAATTTTTTTTTAATTTTGGATGGCTCGCGAAAATAATAACATCTGGCCTACTTATTTCCCCGAAAAAGTTTATTTAACAATACTTAATTAACAATAATTATTTTAATTAACTTTTTAATGTTTTTTTTCATAAATAAATAATTAATTAATTATATATGTGTGGTTGGGTACGTATTATTAGTTTATTAAATAATAAAAAATAATATATTCACTTTAAAAAAAATGTTATTCAACATACAAATGTCTATTGTATTGGCATTTTTCGCTTTTTTGTGTGTGGTGCATCTGTGTGTATTTGTGAAGCATGTTCTTCTTCTTCTTCTTCTTCTTCTTCTTCTTCTTCTTCTGTTTCTTCGTTTTCTTCTTCGTCTACATGTTGAGTATCATCTTGCATCGGCATTTGCATCATTTTTTCGAAAATCAACTCTTCGTCTTGCGTATCATCATTAATACCGATGTCTGTGTTGTCGTCTATCGTGGTTTCTTCGACGTTCGTGCAACTATCACCATGACATGACGAGCACATTTGAGAGCATCGCAGCCCATATTTACGACAACTGCATGTTTTCTTTTTGCATCCCGTCTCGCACCTACAACTAATTTTACTCAGTAGCTCATCGGGAATAAGCGGTTCCAGCGTGTGCACTGGGTAGATGACATTTTGTCGCTCTTTCCAACCCCACGCTGTTGGATCCTTTTTATAACCAAGCCACTGTTGTAATTGTAGGTACGATCTGTATGCGTGCTGTTTAGTAGCACCTTCAGTCGGTGGCAAATTTTCTAATTTCAAACTACCTTTCAAAGCTGATTTTTGAAAGTTAAAAAACCGCTGCTCATGTAGAGTCTTTTTATCTTTCTTGGTGCCATACATTTGGCTAACTATATCGTTAGCACTCGAAGCTAAAACATCAGGAGTGACGTAGGGATCGTAGAAATGCTGTGCTTTTGCTGTAGAACTACATCATCGGAAAGCGTCTTTATTAATTTGTTTTTGCCTTGTTTGAAAAAACAAGACGTTGTATCACATCCTGTGAAAGCATGCAGGAAAACTATTAACTTTTTTACTTTCAAATATTTAAAATTGTTGCTGTCATATATGCAATCATTCACATTTCCTTTTCCAGGTTACAAAAAGTAAATAGTATTAATAGGTGAGTGCTGCGTTAATATTACCAATAAATCGATGTCTTCTCCAATTATCCAAGTTGTACCGCTTACGCTGCATTTGTCAGCAGTACTCACAATCAGAAAATCAGCATCTTCTTCCGCTACGACTGTACTACATTTTTCTTTTTCAAACTCTTCGCACAGTAATTCAATTAACTTTTTTTTATTTTTATTTCTGCTCAAAAATTTGTCTTGCGAAATCGTAATAATTGTATCTCTATTGAATTCTACTTCTCGGCCTAAATTTTTATTCTCTCTCCGTGACCTCTCGGCTGCTTTTGTGCTTTTAACATTTATACCCTCTGGGTAACCATCGAAAACTATGGTGGAATTTCGACTGTAATTATGGGTTGTGTAATCAACATACTGTTTAATAATAAAGTCTATGGATTTATTAGTATCCCACCGAACTTTATGCAAAAGGAAACCCCCATCAACCACATAAAAATCGTTTGGACCACGAGATACACCAGAAATCTTCGAAAAATTATCATAGAATGATGATTTTCTTCCTTTTCGCATCCCGCCTTCGTCAAAAAGAGAAAGAGGGTAGGGAGCAAGTTCATATTCTAAAAACGTATGCATATCTGTTTTGTTTTGAATATTTAATGATATTCTCTGGAATATAAGAGTTGGATCAATTGTTACGACTTCGTTATCAATTTTTACAGAAGAATTTACTGCTTTCAATGATAGCACTTTGTCCTTTTTGTGAAATTTCACCGAACCAAAATCACCACCAATAATTCTGTTCATTGAAGACAAACCAATTTCTAATGCTTTGTAACAATTTATTTTATCATCACCTATTATCCCAGTGCTAATCGATAATATATTATCGGTCACGGGAAATGGGTTATGATTTTTGAAAAATTCTGTCAACTTTTTGGACTCCTGTAAATCTCTCGTGATTCGCGAATTACTTGCGTCTACGTGTTGATCCGAAGTAATGTAAGTGATGTTACAAAATTGCTCCATAGCATCCGTTACTTCAATCAGAACGATAGTTGACAGAATCCATTTACATAAAGTACTTTCAGTTATCCCACGTCCATGAGTCAATCCACCGCTAACTTTCATCGGCCTCATTAGCATTTGCTCTATAAGCATGTCCGACCATGTACCAGATCGAAACTTCTCAATTCGCCTTATGGTAAAATAACCTGAACGACTAAATTTGTCATATTCCATAACATCCATTATATTTTCAAGATTATTCATATCTTGCAAATATAGGTGGCTGCTTTTAGCGTAAAGATTATGGCCGCTGGCATAAAAATAATCAACATTTGTTGGACACACTGCAAATGTTTAGACCAATTTCCGCTTCTTTCAGCCTGAATAAATTGCTTAGCCAGATCAACCATATTAAAATTTTCTTTTATCGATTCTAATTTATTTATAAACTTGTTTTTTATTTCTTTGAACTGATCATTTTTTAGCAACGTATGGAACTCCGATTTTCCTACGAGGTTAAACAAATTATTCAGAACAAGTACTTCTTCATCTGAGAGATCGATCAAAGAAAAAAGAATATTCGCCAAAGCATTTTGAATTAAAATATTCCCCCGGATCGCTCTAGAATAGGCATGGCCAGTTAGTGCCTTTTCGGCTGAAACTTCAGCATAAAGTTCACAAAATGCGTCCTTTAATCCACTACCTTCCATTATAAAACCTATTGCGCCAAGGTAGGACATAAGCATATGGAACCCTCCGACCCTGACAATAACTTTATTTATCTTTGCTTCGTTTTGAGTTCCTTTACAGCACTCAATGATTTCTCTAGCCTTTTGATATAGAGTTTGATCAAAAGTGACGAAAACATTTTTTTGATCTTGGCTCTTGCATTTATTATTAGCTTCAATTAAAACAGTAAAAATTGTATCGTAATTACTTGGCGGTGCATTGACAAATGGAACCGGAATTATTCTTGATATGTGAAATGGTTTTACTTGCGTACATAGTTCCATAAAGCTATTCCAGCCGCTCATGTTTTCCCGCCGTACGTAATTACCATAAAACCACAATAAATCAGAATCCTCCACTTGATTGTTCACAATTGGATTTGTTCCATTGAAGTCTTCAATTTCTTAAGGCCTGCATGAATACCTCTCTGAAAATTCTTTAAAGGAACAAATCCAAAAGTGCCTACATTAGTTGCCGATGGTATACGACGCAGGCGCTCTATTTTCGTACTGCTCGATATTTCAGAGGCAGGAGTTGCACAGATCACTCCACCCATGGCATGAAACGTATTTCTGCCGTCGATAGTACACGTATTATGATCCGCATTATCATAAATAAATTGGAAATACGATTTTCCTGCATCGTAACTTTCGGGTTGGCAAACTATAGAGGACTCGAAAAGTTGCGTTTTATAGTACGAAACGCACAAGCCAATATACGCTAGCGAATCAATTAGATTTTTGGAAGCATGTTTCTTATACATCATCGATGACAGGCCTAGCAATATAGGGGATAAAAATGACCGAGGTCTCACTGAATTTATTATAATGTGACAAAGTGTTGTAATTCTTTTATCCCACATAACATAAGAATTTTCTGAACATTTGTGACTTTTAATTAAAACATCTAAAAATAATCGTAACGACCGTGGTATGTCATCATCAACGTTATGTAAAAAACAACTGGGAGCAGGATAATTAGCTGTGTCGTAATATTTTGATCTAATATCATTCAAAATTAATTTCGCCGATGTCTCGATTATCCTTTCACTCTCCTTATCTTCATCTGAGTTTTTATTTCTGTACCATTCCTCAGAGAGAATTTTATTTCTTACAGATGCAAAACAAACCACTAAATCATTTTTTACTTTATAAATCGTAATTTGCTACCAAAATATTCTAATAATTTGTTTTGTATTGTATCTAGTTTCATAGGAACTTCTCCTTTGTATTCACTTAAAATATCTTTAAT
This sequence comes from Torymus aiolomorphi, assembly GCA_036365515.1. Lineage (NCBI taxonomy): Eukaryota > Metazoa > Arthropoda > Insecta > Hymenoptera > Torymidae > Torymus > Torymus aiolomorphi. The sequence continues at coordinate 224,319,105 of CM070874.1, read as the reverse complement.
CGAAAATTGACATTCGTCTTCACTACATTCGCACAAATAAGATATTATATACTCTACAGCTTCGGATGTACCTTCACTCATCGGTCGGCTAGGCTCCTGAGTAAGTCTAAGAATTGAAAATTTCCTAAGACAATGATCATGGTAACGAGCGGCCCGTTCCACTAAATCTACGTTTTCTATGCGTTTCTTAAGATTTCTATATTCTTCCTGACGAATATCTTGTAAATTACTATTTTCTAATCGCGAATTAATGTTTTCCATAATATTATTTTGGAGAGTATTGCTTAAAACATGTTGAACTTTGTAAAGATTCATTTTAGTTTGAATCTTCCGTTTGGCCTCATACTCATCGGACGCATCTTCTCCGCAAAAAAGACAGTACTTACTAAAGTCAAATTTTTGAACTTACTTTAGAAGTTACAGCTTTTTTTGCGCAGCCTTTATTTTTGACTCTTTAACATAATTGCCATAACAATTCTTGTGAATATTTAATGATTCACACTTTTCAAGCTGTTTGTGTTTGTTGTCTTTTCTCTGTAAGCTTGCTGCAATCAATGATTCAATGGCTCTTTCTTTGACATTTCGTTGCTGGTCGGGGGATATAATTTTGTCACACAGCAAACAGATATTCTCATCGTGAGTTTCCATGTCGCTGGCGGGCCTCCTCCTCTTCAGCCGTCGCCCTTCGTCGAGCCTCCCGGCGCTCTGCCAGCCAAGCGACAGTGTGGCGCAACTCCTCCCTCTTGTTTTGCACCAACCGCTGCCACTTAGCGGCCTGCGCCGAGGACTCGGGGTGATGGGCGGTCCAGGCGTCCAGAGCCTTGAAGGTGGCGTCGCGGAGTCGCTGGCCCTCGCCCTCCGCTTCGCAGGCCCGCATCAAGGCCCGCTCCACTTCCTCCCAGGTCGTCGGAGGGGCCTCCGCGCCCCCCTCAGTTTGAGTGCCCCGTTCAACCGTGGGCACCCGGTTCCACCCCATGGGAATGGGTGTGCTGGGGGAAGTGGCGAGAGGGTCTCGCGGTGCCGAGACCGGGATGCCAGGACTCGCCCGGGCGACGGCCTCCTCCTCGTCGTCCCACTCCTCTAAGACGGGGCGCTCCCAGGCGGTCTCCTCCTCCCGCTGGCGCTCCCGGTCCAGGTGCTGCTCCCGGAGGAGGTGGAGGGCGGCCTCGACGGTGCCGTCGACGGCCGTCCCCAGGTTGAGGCGCATGAGCCGCGCCAGAACCTCTGCTAGGGTCTCCTCCGAGATCTCCAACATCTGCAACATAGAAGGAGAACATGGTGAGGCAGGGAGGTTGGTCGCTAGGACGCCGCCGGCACGCTGTGGTTTACCACCGGCCGCGGTGGGGAAAGCGGATGGTTTATGTGGCTTTGCTCGGATGCCTGCGTCCTCGCTTTGGTGGGGGGATGGCGGGGGGCACCGCGGGGACGGACCCGAGTGAGCCTACTGCCACTGCGCGGGCCCACGGAGGTCTTCCACGCCATCTTGGTGGAGGAGATGTGGCGGGAGGTGTCACCGGGTCCGGCTCGAGTGGGTCTACTACCACTGCTCGAGCACCCGGTGGTTCCTCGCGTCTTCGCGGAAGGGTCTCGTCCATCAGGGGGCCGTCGGAGGGCTCGCTCATCGGCGATGCCTCCGCATCGACCGCCTCTTCCGGCTCTTCGGGCTCCGGTGAGTTAGAGTGATAGCTTTCCAGCTGCTCCGCAGCCACCACCTCTTCTACCTCGCCGCCGTCGCCTACCAGCCTGTAGGTGTTGGGTCCGAGGGTGTCTGTAATCCGATACGGGCCCTCGAACTTCGGCGCTAGCTTTGCTGCTATCCCCTTGGCAGCCGAGGATAGAGGATGGCTGCGTTTCCATACTCTGTCGCCGGGTTTGAAAGTGGGCTCGCGCCTGCCGGCGTCATAGTAGCCCGCTTGGCGTTCCTGGGCCGCGCGCGCGCGCGTAGCGGCACGCGCGTGTAATTCTGGAAGGGCCTCCATTCGCTCCTTCCAGCGAGCCCAACTTTCCCCTTGAGCCGGGACGTCTGCTGCTACCTCTTGCATCCTTCTTTGCGTGCCGGGTGGTTCTGGTTGTCTCCCATATAGCATAAGGGCCGGGCTCATCCCGGTAGAACTCTGCTCAGCCGTATTTAGGGCAAAGAGAAGTTCCGGAAGCTTCTCGTCCCATGCACTATGTCGCTCCTTAAGGTAGGATGCGACCATCGCCTTTAGGGTACGGTTGGCTCGTTCCACCGGGTTGGCTTGAGGGTGATAGGGAGGAGTGTGAGTGTGATGCACACCGCGCTCCCGCAGGAAGTCTTCCACGGCATGGTTCTTAAACTCTGTGCCGTTGTCAGACAGGAAGACTTCCGGGCAACCGAATCGAAGGAAGACCTTCCGATTCAGCTCCTCTATCACCGTCTTGGTATTTGCTTTGCGTATGGGGGATGCCTCTACCCACCTGGTGAAAAGGTCTTGGAACACCAAGATGTATTCGCAACCTTTAGAGCTTCGAGGCAGCGGTCCGATAACGTCTCCAGCCACGACCTGCCAAGGTTTGTCGATAACGCGACGCCCCATAAGGCCGGCTGGAGCCCGTTGTTCTACCTTGAACCGCTGGCATGTCTCGCAGTTCCTCACGTACGCCTGCGTTTCTGCATAATAGCGTGGCCAATAGTAGCGCAGCGCTACTCTGGCGAACGTTTTCTCCCTGCCGAGATGTCCAGCGGTTGCGTCGTCGTGGCATTCCTGCAACACCTCGCGACGATGCTCTTCTGGGACCACCAGTTTGCAGGCATCTTCATCGTTGCCGAGGGTTGAGTCTACCTCCGGGTTGGGACGATACCGATAGAGACTGCCTGCTACAAGTTTATAAGTCGGGTAGTCGTTAGGCCGCGCCTTCACCTTGGTGCACCACTCCTGGTACCACGTGTCCTCTGTGTCCATCGACCAGGACACTGCCGAGACCTCTACCTCCTCCTCGTCTTCATAAATACGAGAGAGGGCATCGGCCACGTGGTTCAGGGCACCTTTACGGTGTTCTACCGTAAACCGGTGACCCAGCAGCTCTAATGCCCACCGAGCCAGCCTGCTGGTTGGATTCTTCATCTGGCACAACCAGCGCAGGCTACTATGGTCGGCGACTACTTTGAACTCGTAGCATTCGATGTATGGGCGGAACTTTTGAATGGCCCATACGACCGCAAGGCACTCTCGCTCCGTAACACTGTAGTTTCGCTCTGCCGGCGTAAGGACGCGGCTTGCGAACTCCAGTACCCTCTCCTGGTCCTCTAACTCTTGGAGGAGCACGGCTCCTAGGCCCACATCACTCGCATCCGTCTGCACGATGTATGACCCCTCGGGGTGGGGTCTGTGCAGAACCGGAGCGGTCATCACCATCGCTTTCAGCAGCTCGAACGCGTGCTGCTGCTCTTCGAGCCACTCATATTTCTGGTTCTTCTTTGTCAAGTTGGTGAGCGGCTCAGCGATGGTGGCGTAGTTCGGTATGAACTTACGCTACCATGAGGTGGTGCCCAGGAACCTTCGCAGTGCCCTCAGGTTCTGGGGCACAGGGTAGTCCCTTATTGGTTCGATCTTGGCCGGGTTAGGCCTCGTGCCCTCCCGGTTCACCAAGAATCCCAGGTACGCTACCTCTGGCTTGCAGAAAACACACTTTTCTGCGTTCAGTGTCAATCCAGCAGCCATTAGTCGTTCTAATACCATTCGAAGGCACGCCTTATACTCCTCGAACGTCTCGGCGACGATTATGATGTCGTCGAGGTAGGCATAGACGTTCGGCTCTAATTTGGGGCCGAGCACTTGGTCTATTAGCCGCTGGAAGGTGGCGGGCGCGTTCGTAAGCCCATACGGCATCCTCCGGAATTGGTATAGCCCCATTTCGGGGACGGTGAAGGCCGTTATGGGGCGCGCATCCGCCGCCAGAGGTATCTGGTGGTAAGCACTCTTGAGGTCCAGCGTGGAGATGAATTTTGCTTTCCTCAACCTACGCAAAATATCCTGCATATTCGGCAGGGGGTAGGCGTCCGGTTCTGTGACTGCGTTGACTTTACGCAAGTCTTCACAGAACCGCCGCGTCCCATCACTCTTGGGCGTCATCACCACGGGGCTCGACCAACCACTGCGATAGGGTTCTATCACTCCCTTCTCGAGCATCTCCCTCACTTGTCGGTGCATCTCTTCTTGCACTTTATCCGACACGGGGTAGTGGCGCTGTTTGATTGGCCGAGGGTCTCGCAGAGTGATTTCATGCTCCACGCCCTTTACACATCCCAGGCCTGGCGGAAGCTTGCCTAGGATATTTTCCACCATCTCCTTCAGCTCCACCCGCTGAAGGTCCGTAGCGTCCGCGAGCCCGATAGCCGACACTGCTGTTGGATCGGTGGTCAAGCTAGCTACTTCCAGCTCGTCCTGCGCTTCTGAGTCCTTACAGAAGAGCGTGTCCGTATCCGGGTCAAGTACGGCTCTGAACGCGCGTATGAAATTGACCCCTAGATAGCAGTCGGCATCGAGGTTTGGCATAATCGCGACTCGAATCTCGCGAGTAAGGCCCCCTACCGTAATCGGAAGGAAGACGCGGCCTAGCAAGGGGCTGCGGCTACCATCCGCTAGCCTAACGCCTTGCCTCTCGGACGCTACGAGCGTCTTTCCGAGCTCCGTGGCCAATTGGAGGCCAACTGGACCCATCACGGTCGTGGACGCTCCTGGGTCTAACAGAGCTCAGAAAGTCGATTCTCCCACCTCAATCCGCAGCCACCAACGCGTCTCTGCGTTGGTTGGCCGGCCGACGGAAGCTCTTCCTCCGTCGGGCGGTAGAGGGGGGTTGGACTCCTCGGGGGCCGGGCGAAGGTCGCACGCGGCCGCAGTGTCCTCGCACACTGGAGTCGCGTTCGGGCTCGGCGCCGGGGGCGCCGCCGGGGATGGCTCGAGTGGGTCTACTACCCCTGCTCGAGCTCCCCGGAGATCAGGGTTGGGGGCGATTTCATCTAATCGCCCCCTTTCCCGTTTCCCGAACAATTGGGGCAATATTTTGCCATGTAACCGATTTTTCCGCATGACTAATAACTCAGCGGTGGTCTCGGCTCTCCCGGGGTAGTTCCTCCGGCGCCGGCCGGCTGCGCGGAGTCCCCTCTCGAACTCACGCCCTTGCCGTCCGGCTTTGGCGCTGGGGCCCTCGGTAGCCCTGACCGCCCCGGTGGCTTATAATTCCGCACTCTCCGTGGACCAGCCGGAGCCTGGCCGCCTGGTCCTCCTTAGAGCTCGCCATCTCTGCGAAGCTCTGTTTCAGGACCCGGCGCAGCATGGCCTCCAAGTCTTCCTGCTTGGGTTCCGGCACGCCGGCTGCCGCCGCGACCTTGCCCTCTTTGAAGTCCGTTCTGGGCTTCTTCGGCGGTTCGGCTCTTGCGGGTGGCTTATACGCCATCTCCGGGAGCAGCGTCGCTGATGGTTGTGGAGGGGGCCTGTAGGTTCTGGGGTTCTCCAGTGTCTGCTCCGCATCCACAGCCAACTCTAGGAGCCCCTCGACCGTATTAAAATCTGCCCTCCGCACCATAGTCTGCAGCTGTGGTCGGAGGTTACGGTGGAGCTGGTCAAGCTGCTGCTCCATCTTGGGCGGAGGCGATATTTTTCTGTTAATTGCGATGAGGCACGTGATGTAATCTCTCACGGCCTCTTCTTCGTCTTGTGTACGGTTATTCGCCTCCGCAATCAGCCGCTGCTGGAACCCTTTCGTCGTTCCGTACCAACGTCTCGCCGCTGATACGAAGTCCTGCCACGTGGTCCATTTCTCCTTCTCGTTGTGATACCACGTGGCCGCTGTGCCCGTGAACAGTTCCGACAGCGACGACAGCACCTCTTCTTGGGAGAGGTTTGCTGGGACTCGGCAATCTTCTAACCTGGCGAGAAATACTTCGATACTCTGGCTTTTTGCACCAGAGAATCGTATTTGCCATTTCCGCACTATCTGGCCTATGTCTCTCGAGTGAAAGACTCCTGACCTCGAGGAGTTCGCCGATGTGCCTGGCGCGTACTGGTTCTGCCAGCTCGAACCTCTCGTCGGACTTCGACGATTCTCCCCCTCCCAGGCTGGATTTACGTCCCGTAAATCAGTCTGGTTCCTAGGAAGAGCTGGCGGAGGTGAGCCTTGCCTTTGGTCCCAGCTCTCTCGTGCCCTCGACCCATAAAACGTGTCGTCGAAATGCACTTGTTGCCTGCCGTCGCCGATTTTGGTGCTCGACGAGACCGTCGGCTGTCGCTGGTACTCTGTCAGTCTACTTTCCAGCGACCGGACTTTTGTTATTAATTCTAGTAATAACCGTCCGAGGTCTCGTGGCATGTGGAACTCTGTTCCGTCCGTTGATTGCAGATTCAATGTCTCATTACCTTGTGCCTCTTCTGCGTTTGTGCGTCGTGGTGTTTCCGTGTTGGGCTGCTCTTGGCGTCTATTCTTCTCGGCATCTTCGTTCTGTTGCGCGTTTTCGCTGTTTTGGTTAGACGCGGTAGCCGTGCTTTGTTGGTTGTTTGGGTGCTGGGCTTTTTCCCTCGCCTTCCCCGTTGTTCTCTGCAATATCGCCAGTATCTCTTCACTTTTCGATACCACCTCTATGGGGTGTATATCCCAACCGGTGGTTTCGACGAACGATCCGTCATCGTCCGTGATGACCTCCCGCATCATTGCTTCGCGAAGTTGCGTTCGCCTGGCGATCGCCTCGACGGGGTTGGCCGACTCTTCAAAGTCGTGAGGCTCATATATACCCAACACGCATTTGCTCAGCCTGTCTAGCTGTGCGAATAGGTTGCCCCGTCGCCTCAACTCTAATTGCGACCGGTACCCATCAATCTCGCTCTGGGAGATTGATAACAACCACTCTTGCACGGCTCCCTCGACGCCGTAAACCATGACAGTCTCGCTCGTGTGTGTGTGCAAGGGTATTTATAGTGCGAAAGTCCGCAACTCTACTGTGCTTGTGCCCCGTCAGTGGTATCCTTCACACGGTACCTACCGGATTACCGCTGACTGAGAAGAAAGACCGATTTTCCCCAACTGGTGGTTTGGTCTCTAGTTGTTAGACCAATCTATTTTTGCTTGGACCTTGCTTGGAGGTTATCTCGCTTTTTGGATATTGCGCAAACGTAATTCGCTTGTTTACGCAAGGTGCAAACGTTTTTATCGTATACGCAAACGATTAAAACGATGCACGCATGATTTCCCGTACGCGCAAGCGCTCTTACAGGGGTTATGCCGTTTATTGCGGATTGCAAATAAGCTATTTAATTTCTTCGAATTCTGCTACTCGCGCAAATCAATTTGGCACACGAGCAAACGATTCCGTGCCGAAAAATCGAAACTTGCGCTTTCCGCGCGCTGCGCATGCGCGGCACCAAAATTACTATATACAATGTGTTCTCCGGCGCATGCGCAACCGATTCCGCGTGCTAAAACAAAATTTCAATTGTTAACCCTTTGCGCATGCGCAAACTCGAAATTAGTGGATGCGCGCACCTCCTAGTGAGATGCGCTATCGATTCCGCTATAGTGATTTTCCACTTTTTAATTTCGATTTCTGCGCATGCGCGGTCTCAAAATTGCTGCGCGCGCCCTCTAGGCTATCCCCTATATCCATGCTCACGCGTATTTCCCCAAAAATTGCGAAAATTCCGCTAAAAACCCGCAACCTACGGAATGGGTGCGTAATCTACTACTTTACGCCCCGGCGTGCACGTGCGCTGTGCAACAAAGAGATAAGACGCTAAAAACCTATTGTTGATAAAGAAATGTTTATAAATAACGTAATAAATAATAAATAACTAATTGTTAATTAATCTCTTTGTCGCCCTCGCTAAATACTTCGACACTTGCTCGGCCTTCACAAGCAAAGTCCTCACTAAGTACGTGCAGGCCGGTGTCTCTCCTCCAAGCAAGGTTATGAACCGCCAGTTGGTTAGCCACTTGCACACACTGTATAATTTAATTAATAATTAATTCACCACTCGAGAATTAATTATTCGCAACACGCGTCTCGGCCTGTTAAATAATCAAAGAAAGCGTTTTAATTCCCTAACCTGTGCTTCCAACACGTTAAGGGCGCCAGTTGTAACGGGGTACAGTTACGGAGAGAGGGTATTAATCCCTCTCAGGGGTTCGCGGGGTAATATACGGGTGTATTCTACGCCCGGGCAACTCACCGTTGTAGAATCACCTGTAGTCCGGCAGAAGCGCCTCGGCACAGGTTCCGAACATGCGAGCCCGGCTTCGATTGTAGAAAGCCTAGGCCGCTTTTCCCTGGAACCGGCGCTGCGCTCTGCCGCTGCTGCCAACTGCTGCCCGCGAACTACCGGCTGCTCGCTATGACCTAGCGTTACCAGCGCAGCCGGTCTTTCCCGCGTACAACGCCGCTCGGTCGAACCTCTCGAGCGGCTTCCAAACTTACTCCCGCTACCGATGACTAGCTGCAGCCACTGGAAAGGGTAGAGGGCGGTATTCGGGAAATCATGCACAGGCTAAGGTCTCCAAATAAGAACGCGTGACTCGAAGATTAAAAAAATGAACGTGACTCAACATTTATTGGAATTCAAGATGTTTGCTCGCGAAAGGGCGCGAGCTCCCGAACAACACAATATAACCAAGACGCGACAGGCCGAGACTGCTCTTACACCCGCTCGCTGGTGTCGGTGACGGGAGGGAATACCCTCGCACCCCTGCCACCGCGCTACGCTAATGCAACACGCGAAGTTCTAAACGCTACTTTCGCGGGGCTGGCCAGCCATCGCACGCAACGGTGATTCTCGCTGTCTCTCTCTCTTTCTCTCTCTCCCACTCCTCACAGTGGTGGCGGCGCAAAGCTGCATGCTGTAGTGGAGGAGGCGCACGCACGCGAACCCACTCGCAATTCTCCCACACGGGCACCGAGCTCACTCACGACGCGACTTGTTGCGTGTCACGGCGGTCAACCACATGGCCGCTCGTTCCCGCTCACCGCGGCGCGGCGGCTTCGTCTTCTTCTCCGTCTACTTGGCGCTTGTTCCGCGTGGCGCTCTGCCGATCACGATACGTGCAAGCGCGCGAGATTCAAGTCTCGCGACGCAGTGTACGTGATCCACTTACCATATATCGGCGCCCGTCACAAGTTGTAATTTAATATTGAAACTGGATTGCAGTTTATTATGTATCTTCACTACAAACATAAAAAACTCTATATATTCTTTTTGACAATGACAAATAAATTATGAATCAATTTTGTAAAAACACTATAAATAAATAATTATAATGCTTATGTACTAACCAATGGTTCGATTATGCAGTGCGTCAATCTCGTTGCAGTTCTAATTTAATATTGAAACTAGATTGGAGTTTATTATGTATCTTCACTACAAACAAAAGAACTGTATATATTCTTTTTGAATATGACAAATAAATTATGAATCAATTTTCTAAAAACAGTATAAATAAATAATTATAATGCTAATGTACTTACCAATGGTTTTATATATGTACTGCGTGAGATATGCACTAACCCTCCGTAAAATATATCTCTGCAGTTGTTGCTATATTGCAGTTGTAAATTTAAACCGATTCGTAATTGCACTAGAAATCAGAAGAACATTAATGCACTTAAAATCATTCAATAATTGAAACAGTATATAAACACTATCAAACAGTATTTGAAACAAAATATTTTTCTGTTCACGTGCTGGATAGCGTCACTAACAGCTCAACTGTCAAACTAACACAAATAAAAGCAACGCTCCATTTGGAGGGGACATGCGCACAAAGGACGAAGCAAAGGTTCTATCTTGAATGTCTTTCTGAACGCATTATTCTGAACACATAAAAGAGCGGCAGACTTCAAAACTACTCTCGCACACATATACTCACATACACAGAATTAAATAGAAATAAGTTAAATTAATTAGTAATATGTACCATTGCATTAAATTAAATGTAATTAATTATTTATTTATGAAAAAAAAAACATTAAAAAGTTAATTAAAATAATTATTGTTAATTAAGTATTGTTAAATAAACTTTTTCGGGGAAATAAGTAGGCCAGATGTTATTATTTTCGCGAGCCATCCCAAATTAAAAAAAAAATGAAGTGTTTATGTCTATAAGTTACCGAGATATAAAAAATTTTTCGAGCGCGTCGGATTTGAAGTTCCTATGTTCAGTTTTTTTCGCGTGACACTGTAGCCTTCTCAATTTTTGACCCGCACGTTTGTGATTATTTATAACAATGTAATTTTGCAATTAATGTGACGCAATATTTTTTTTATGCGAGTACAACTATTAATTCGATTTTTCGCGCCTGTCTCGTTTCTTAATATTAATAATTGAAGACACGGCGATTTTTACAAAAAAAAAATTATCTCGGCTTCTAGAGCACTTAGAGAGTTCGTAGGGACGTTGAAATTTGGGGAAAAATGCGAGCTTTCCAACGAACCTACTGTTGTTTATCTCCGACAAATACAGGAGTCGCAATTGCTTTTATTTATAACAAAAAAAATGACTTTCTTATTTTGCGATTTTTAATAACTAAATTTGAAATAATTGCTTAGCTATTCATTGTTCGTGAAAGTAGAGATGTTAAACTTTCAAAATCCGTTTACTGCATCCTCGTACGACGTCCCACGGCTTGGGAAAAATCGCGCAAAAATGACCAAAATCTAATAAATAAATGGAATTATGCAAAAACTATTGAATATTTTTAGCTAAAATTTTAACTGCTTATTAAGTACTATAAGAGTTATACTAAAGCGAGTTATCAAGCACCTAGCAAATGTTTTAACGGAGTTATAAACAATCGTTAAAATGGCTATTTTCAGCGGTTTTTTGCGATTTGCAGATAAACAAATTAACTAAATGTAAATCTGTAAATTGCGTTTGATAGATCTTTTCAATATCTACAAAGTTTACATTTAACGTTTTTCTGTAAAGTCAGTAGTTTTTCTTCTGTTGTCAAAAAACTGACTTTTCGATCATTAATTCATTATTTAAGAAATGATCCTGACATAATTATTGGACGCACTCACCGGATCATTGTACCTGATGCCCCCCCCCCCCCCCGACCAGAATCCGCTCGCAAACCTCTAGTTACAGTTAAGTTGGTGGAAAAACTAATTTGACTGGCCTACTAACATCAAGGAGTGATTTCATTGAGATGCAATAGGAAGTTTGTTGAAAAGAAGGGATAGTTTGGATTGTGGATATCAAGCCACTTAATTTATGCTGAATAATATTTAATTTCCTTCGATGCATGGTAAAATTAAAAATTTATAAATACCTGTACAAAAAAAGTGAGCTCTGTCATGGCATTTAATTTTACATTGGAGATAAAAACCAAACATAATGGAAATATCGCAATAACTGGAATATATTCAGGTAATAAAATTTTTTAAACCAATTCTTTCTTTTGATTCTTAATATTTAACATAATTTATGTATATTTTATTCATATAATTAATTGGATACATTTTTTTGCAGCAGAAAGAGCAGAAAATGGAAAAAATGTGAATATCGTACACATTTTTTTTAAAAATTAGAATGGCTGCAGCTTTTTTCTGGAGAGTCGGTATTGTCTATAACTCTGTAGGGATTCATGGTGTGATATTACCTAGAATCTCTGCCAGTTTCAAGAAAATTGGGGTTCTGGAACCCTGAGCCTCTCGTAGTGAGTAATGGTTTGCTTATTTATATAGTTGAAATTTGATACCCTGGTTAAAATGCCCGTTAAGGTTCGGAATGAATCGGAACGGTTTTTTTTCCAATCCTTTCAGATCCATTAAGGACGCTTCCGAACCTATGTGAAGTGGAATATCCGGAAAATGGTGAACCTTTCCGAACCTTGTTAAAAATAGATTTTTACTTTCAGTGCTATGAATCGCCGAATTACGAAAGTCTTTTGTCTACAATAATTTTTTAAACGATTTATTTCTCTATTTAAAAAATCGTAAACTTATCCGATCCATCCAGTTCCTTTCCGAAATATTTAAGATGAAAATAATTTCAATATACTCTTTAGAATAACGAAGATTTGAATGAAATAAGTTGATTAGAACAAGACTAAACAATTTATAGATTTTCTGAACCTTTCCGGTTTCAGAATTAACCTATAATGTGATCCTTAACGTTCTTTTATGAAATTTTATCTATTATTATAAAGATAGAAGAGATGCTGATAGAAAAATAAAATAACATAAAAGTGCATAAGGAATTATTGAGAAAGCAAGTATAGCATAATATCAGTTTGTTAAATTTTTTAAAAATCTTTATGAACCATTACGGAAGTCTTGATTGTTATGAACCTATACAAACTACACCGAAATCAATTGAATATCAATAAAGTTTTTCCCTTTGTCATAATATATAATTAATTCTAATAAGATTATCGTTTATATATAAAATGATAATAACACATGAAGTATTTTTTTTATTTAAAACTTTATTATTGAACTTCAAAGTTATTTGGCATAACACCAACATACTTGTAAGAAGTACGTGGGCTTTGAGTCCACGAAACGCTCTACAGCGGTGCATCACGGTATGCGCAGCCTTTCACGGCGCCGAGATGGCGCCAGCCTGCAGCAGAGGAGTGCATTGGATGTACTGCGACCTCCCCTCTACAACACAGCGCCTGCTCCGTGTTCGCGCCCACGACGGCGCGACTCTCTCCTGTGCCGGATGCCGATGAAGACAGACGCTTCGCTACACCTTGTGCCAACCAAAACAATTCAGAGCTCCAATAAAGTTTTATTGTTTTTACATAAATTGTTTTGGCCTCCTTTTATACCCACTCCAACAGGTTATAGGCTCACCCACGCTGTGAGTTTTTGGCAAGATCGGATTCAGAAGAAGATCGGTGAGTACCTGAGTTCTATGCGATGCTAACCAAAAGACGCGGCCATGTTGAGTTTTTGACCGCATGGCAAGAGTTTTCTTCTGTCGTGAGTTTTTACAATAGCCAAGAGCTAATTAGAAATACGCAAAAGGTGGCTTTAATTTTGCGATAAAGAAAAAATAAAGAATCAGATTCAGAGTAAATTCAGAAGTAAGTAACAGAAGTAAATTCTTCGAAACGGAAAAGTAAAAATAGATCGACGCGGAGTGCGATGTAAGTGTGATGCGGGCGCAAATCGTAAATACGTGGCGCGTGTATTCAGATTAAAAGTTGAATTCAGAGATTGGGAAGGAGTGAGACAAATTGCTGGTGCGCACGCGGCGTGCATGCGCAGACGTGCACACGTGGAGGACGCGTGAAGAAAGATTCAGACGTCATTTTGTTTCAAAGAGTATTTTCTCTCCGTTGAGCAACGCGCACACACAGAAGCACACACACAGACGAAACGCGCGAAACGCGGAGAAAGCGCCAGACACCATTTCATCCATATAAGAATTCTCTCTCAGACGGGCGCGCACACGCACACATACACAATTCTCAGAAGTAAATTCAGACGCGATATATACACTGTAATAACGACATGGGGTGTAGATGATACTGCCGTGCAGAGAATTCTTGCCTTCATGTAAAGTCGTTACAACCGTGTCAATCATTGGGACTGCGTAAGTGCACGGCCAACCCACTGACACTATTGGCGTCATTGCTGTGTGTGACGTCACGATCGGAGGGAGCACGAGCGTGGAACTGGTGCACATGGGAGTAATGACTGACTTCGAACTTACTAGACTTGCTGTGCGGTCTAGCGAAGGGAGAAGCCACAATATCAATAAACAAATATAGAAAATAATACAATTCAGAATAAATGTTTGGCTTTATAAAATTCAGAAGTCAGAAGAAATAAGAAGAAGAGAAGAGAGATTTAGAATGTCTAACAGAGACGACCAGCCGCCAGAGAGACAAGTTCAGATCGGCGACGAACAAAATAATTTGTTTTAAACTTTATATATTAATATATAAATAATTTTCTCTCTATCTCAATTTAAATAAAGTCATTTACACAGTGTAATAAAAATTATATTAATATAAAATTATATTACGATTATTATAAATATAATATAACAAAATTGATATTACTATTATTCAGAGCAGAATGTAAATAATTAATTTAAGAGAATCAGAATACAGATCTGCAAAATTTTTTGAAATCAGATTATTCAGAATGTGAAAGACCAAATATTCATAAGAATAATTATTTACATATAATCAGACGAGAACTCAACATCAGAATCTCCATACACGCCGCCCGGTCTATCATATTTTTGCTCGATCAAACCATCAGAGAAAATGAACGCAGATGTTAGAAACAGAGAATGCTAAAATCAGAATGTTAAAGGTAACACAACCCTTCCTCCAATCCACCACTGTAAACCCAGATGATAATATAAATTCAGAATCAGTGATAAACAATACATAATCACACCAAAATGGAATAATGGGCGATCTTAATGAGTCTTTTAAAAATTTTGCTCAGAAGTTAGAATCAAATAAAAATAGTTCAAAATTAAATATTAAAAGAGACTATAAATTGTCACAAAAAGTAGTTTTAAATGTGTGGTTATTTTCCTTCATTCAGAGTTAAGATCTAATGATTTATTAGATATAATCGATGATAAAGTACAAGCCCCATTAAACTTAACCGAAAAAGAAGTAGAAAAGAGAAATTCATTAGTCAGAGATATCATAATAAATCACTTAGATGAATATTATCATAAGAAAATTTTAAATTTTAAAGATCCCAAAGAAATTTTAATTAAAATCAGACAATTCAGAAGAGTAGAAGCAAACGTAACAGCTTCCTCAGTTAGAACAAAATTGTACAGCTTAACGATAAATAAGAAAGAGAAAGTAAATGAGTTTTGTGATAAATTTGATAATATAATCAGAGTATGAAAACTACGATACAAATATACCATTATCAGAGGAAGAAAAGTGATCAGCTTTTTATCAGGCTGTCTCACATAATAACATAGAACTCCGATCAGCCTACTTAATCAGACGACAAACTGACAATAAAGAAATGGCTTTAGAAGAAATAAAATCATTTCTTTTACAGTAGGAAGCAGAGAAAAAGAGCTCAGAGGAAATCAGAGGACCCAGAGCGAATTTGATTCAGAGGAAATGAGAGTGGCAGTCGGGGCCACACGCTAAGTGTTTCAGATGCAATAAACGGGGGTACTTGGCACCGAACTGCCCACTCATAAAGCAAAACCTGTGGTTCGGCTATTTCTGCAATTCAGAAGTTGAACACAAAGGCACATACTATCCTAACAAGGGGATAGTACAGGCACCCAGAAGGTTTGATAATAATTATATTAAAGAATACCACACAAAACAATACAAATGATTACACACAGTTCAGAAGAAACAAACATATCAGAGGGAGAGATAATAACAGAGACAGAGGTATTGTTATAAGAGGTGGTGGAAGGGGAAATTTCAGAGGTAGGATTTTTAAAAGAGGAGGAAGTCGAGGCGCGAGAGCACGTCACTAAACACCCTCATGCAAGGAGCAACAGCGTATATTGCAGGTACGGTTAAAAATCAAATTACATTCATCGCAGACACAGGTGCTACCGATCATATCGTAAATAAGGGTATAATATTAAGCGATTTTAAGCAATGAACGGGAGATGTAATCAGAAGCGCGAACAAAAATGATTCGGCGAATATTCAGATAGATGGAAAAGGAAATTTAGTTGTAAAATCAAATATTAATAAAGACGAAATAATTATTTTGAAAAATGTAATATCAGCAGAGAATATATCAGAGAATTTAATCTCCCTCAGACGATTTGCAGACGTAGGATTAGGAATTTATTTAGATGATGAAATTTTGAAACCTTTGATAAAAATACAGGTGCTGAATATATTACAGGAAAATTTGAGAAATCAAATTGGATTATAAATTTAGATGTAGAAAAACAAAGAAATATTAATAATCAAAATTCAGATTACAAAAAATATTCATGCATGGCTAGGTTAGTTATGTTGGACGAGTTTTTGCAACAATCTCAGATGGATGTCATGAATTTAGAATTAAACAAATTATCAGAAGAGAATACAGAGAAAACTTAAACGAACACTTCTGAGATTGGGAGGGAGAATCGAGAAAAACTCGTTCAAACAGAACAAAATATCAGAAGCCCCCAAATAACTAGCGACTTTGACTTAAACGAAAATATTTTAAACAGAAAAATAAATAACTTAGATGACATGAATATAAAAGAACATTTGAAAATTTTAAACTGTAATGAAAAATCAGAGGATAGCGAAAAGAACAAATTAAATGAAGGTATGCTATGGCATATTGGATTAGGACATGCTTCTTTAGGTTATCTCAAACAGATGCAAAAATCAGATGAAAAAAAAAACTAAAAGGAGTTAAATTCGACAAAGACATTATGGATTGCGAAGTGTGTATCGTGGCGAAGATGGAAGAATTACCTTTTTCAGAGAATAGAACCAGAGGATCCAGACCGTTAAAAATGATACATACGGACACAATGGGACCGACAAAGCCAACTTCATTCCCTGGTGGCAATAGATTTATAATTGTATTTGTGGATGACTTGACCAGATTTGCTAAAGCTTACTCGGTCAAACACAAAAATGAAGCTGGTGATTGTCTTGAAAAATTCCTATTAACAATGAGAAATCTATTAGGCAAAGATGAAAAAGTCTGTTATATCAGAGCTGATAACGGAACAGAATTTTAACGGAAAGTTCTCAGAAGTAATGAAACAAGAAAAGATAGAGTATAATGTAGCTCCTCCATACACACCAGAACTAAATGGAACTGCAGAAAGATTTAATAAGACGCTGCAAATAAAATCAGAGCTTTAATGATTACTTCTGGCTTACCAGAAACCATGTGGATATTGGGAGTAGAAGCCGCAGTTCACATATACAATATAACACCACATAAGTCGTTAAATTCAGAAACTCCAATAAATATGCTAACTCTAAAAATCAAAAACCACTTAGAGAAGATCAGAAGATTTGGATGTGTAGCATATGCCAAAATCCCCATAACCGAAAGAAAGTTCTCAGAAAGAGTAATTAAAGCCATAATGGTAGGGTACTCGCCAACAGGCTCTGTCCTTTGACATCCTTCAACTGGAAAATTCCTCCACTCCAGACATGTCAGATGTACTGAAAAACTGGTTTAAAAGATATTTACAGAGATAAGTCAGAGAACAAATCAGAAGAGACAGAAGAATCAAAGAATCCGGAAAAAGGAAAAGTACCGTCAAACTCAGAGGAAAAAGAAAGTCAAGAGAAAGGCAATCAAAAAGAAAAATCAGAGGTAAAACCATCAGGAAATAAATAAAAAGAGAAACCAAAGAAAAGAAAAGCTGAAAACAAAGATACAAATAACTCAGAAGCTGAGAAATGCCAACAACCCAGAAGAAACGTGAAAACAACAGAAAACAGAGAAAAATACATGGCTATTAGAAGAACTCAGAAGGTAATTAGACGATACAAGTCTCAATTTAATCAACAAAGACCCAACACCAAGTTCTGAAATAAGGAGCGATAAAGACAACTTAGAAGATGAAATCAGACATGCATTTATCGCATCAATTAATAAAGATCCAACAATATACTCAGAAGCTATGGAATCAAAAGACAAAGCCAGGTGGTTGGAAGCTATAAACGAAGAAATAAAATCAATGGAAGAAAACAGAGTATGGTAATTTGTTGATAGACCCTCCACAACTAAAGATGGCAAAAAGGTACACATAATAGATTCGAAATGGGTCTTTAAAAAGAAAACAGGAGAGAAAGGTAATGATGTGTACAAAGGCAGATTAATAATCAGAGGATTCAAAGACAGAAACATATACGAATTAAAAGAGACATACGCACCAGTATCCAGATTAGCGATAATCAGAGTGGCGTTAGCCATAATAAATAAATATGACTTAGAGGTATGTCAGATGGACGTCAAAACCGCTTTTCTGAATGGAATACTGGAAGAGGAGATATACATGAAGATTTCGGATGGTATAAACTGTGACATAGAAATCAGAAGAACAAAAGTATGCAAACTATAGAAATCTCTATATGGTCTAAAAATCAGTCCAAAAAGATGGAATGTAAGGTTTTCAGAAGAAGCACTAAAACTAGGACTGGAAAAAGATATAAATGAACCATGCCTGTTTACCTGGAGAAAAGATGGAAAAGTAGTTATGTTAATTCTATACGTAGATGACATACTATTAGCAGGTAATGACAAACAAAAATTAGAAGAAATCAGAGAGAAATTAAGTCTTGTATTTAAAATGAAAGACTTAGGAGAACCAGAAAATTTCTTAGGAATGAGAATTATCAGAGACAAACCAAATAAAATCTTGGCATTTTTTAAAACAGACGGAATATATAGAGAAAATCTTGGCAAGATTTAACATGACAGAAAGTAAAACACAGAGAACACCCATAGTGGCAAGACAAGTTAAAAACAGAGAACTCAAAAGTGAAGAAAGCTTGAACGAATCAGAAGAATCAAAGATAAAAACCAAAGCACCATAGAGAGAAGCCATTGGAAGTTTGTTGTATCTGGCAGGAGCTACGAGACCAGATATTGAATTTGCAGTCAACTATTTATTCAGACGACAATTAAATCCAACAGAAGAGGATTGGAAAGATGTAAAAAGAATATTCACATATCTCAGAGGAACATCTGACCTTGGGTTTACATACAGAGCCAAAGACGAAAATCTAACAGCTATAACAGATGCAAGCTTTAGAGATTGTTCAGATTCATCTTCCACAGGTGGCTTTATAATAAAATTATTTGGTAATCCAATAATGTGGAGAAGTCATAAACAGACGTATGTGACACTGTCAACTTGCCAAGCAGAGTATCTTGCCATGAGCGAAGCATGTCAGAAACTTGTATCGCTAGATAAAGCCATCAGAGACATGTAAGGCAAAACTATGTATCCAGTAACTATTTGGTGCGATAATAAGTCAGCTGGTGATTGCACTCAGATGGATGGCAGCCACAAACTTAAAAACTTCGATGACAGCCTAGAATCAATCAGAAGGAATTTAGAAATCAGACAAAAAACAGGAAGTAAAAGTCATATGGCAGTCACTCACGGTGACTATATAAAAGCATGTGTCTTAGAAAGAAAAGTAACAGTCAGATGGGTTTGTACTAAAGAAAATGAAGCAGACATAATGACTAAACCACTGCCCTTTGATACGCATAAATATTTACGAGATAAAATAATGAATTCAGAATAGTTTAAATCAGAGAAATAACACTATACACAAATATACATAAAAGACAATAATTAACACAAAATCAGACGGTAATATAAATGTGTATTTTCTTTCTTTCAGAGATCAGTCCAACAAACCTCAATGGAGAAGAAACCAATTAGATTAGTTCAGAGTTTTCTTTCTATCAATTTTTCTTTAATGTATTAATTTTTCTATTTTTATGTAAAAATAAATAAACTATAAAGCAAAAGTTAGAGTTAACAAAGAATCAGAAGTATATAGAAGAATCAGAAGTTGCGTACCCTCAAAGGGAGGAAGTGTAAGAAGTACGTGGGCTTTGAGGCTACGCAACGCTCTACAGCAGGTGCATCATGGTATGCGCCGCCTTCTACAGCGCCGAGATGGCGCCAGCCTGCAGCAGAGGAACACAGTGGATGTGCTGCGGTCTCCCCTCTACAACACAGCGCCTGCTCCGTGTTCGCGCCCACGACGGCGCAACTCTCTCCTGTGTCGAACGCCGACGAAGACGGACGCTTCGCTACACCTTGAGCCAACCAACACAATTCAGAGCCTCAATAAAGTTTTATTGTTTTTACATAAATTGTTTTGGCCTCCTTTTATACCCACTCCAATAATACTTTATGATTCTTAATAAATATTGGAATAAATATTAATAATCTTGGGAATTTGTTCCGAACGATTCCACTGTTACTAATAGCCAGAAACATGATGGTTCACCAAAGTCCTGAATTGATCGTAATGATTCATTATACTTCAACAAGGTTCGAAACCTACTAATAGCCAGGAACATGATGGTTCACCAAAGTCCTGAATTGATTATAATCATTAATTATACTTCAATAAGGTTCGGAACGAACCAACCCATCCTGAATAAATATACCAAATTATTTCGTAACAAACCTTAATAGATTAGAAAGGTTCTAAAGAGATCATCAACATTCTTAACAGTTTACCTCCATAACAGTTCGGAAGAGTTCGGAAGAAATTGGTTCCAAAAACCGGAAAGGATCGGAAAGGTTCCTTAGATCCGGACATTTCCGAACCTTGAAGATCATTTTTACCAGGGTTTTGGTAACAGAAGAATTTTCAATTACATAGTATAGTAAATAGTAGTGAAAAATCTTCTCACAGAGAATCTTCATACGGAGTGTTTGTCAGATAAGTATAATGAAACAAAATTGACAAAATGGAAATGCATACTCTCTAATTGTCGACATTGATTCTTTGTGGTTATTTAAATTATTTTCAGGTGGTGGGTCCAAAACAATAAGGAACTTTGATTCTCATTTTTATTAATTTTCAAGCGACACTTTTATACTTGGAAATTAGAATATATGCCAAGTAAATTTCATTGAAAAGTTTTCAACATGTGCAATTTTACCAGAACCGATTATTTAATTCTCAGTTATAAAGGTATGTGTGCTTTTTCAATAAAATTCTTAATGTTTGTATTATTAAAAATGCATATTTTTAGAAGTATATAAACAATTGCAAATAAAATCTGGAAAAGTAAAATTATAATACATGAGAAATATTGTCGCAGTTTTCTTATTTGTGAATAAGTATTAAAAAATAGTAAATTCTTTGCGTAAAACTGGTTTTTATTATTTACAGGTTAATGAAAACACATTGAATGGAACAGAAAAAAGTGTCTTTCTACTATTTTAACAGATTTAGGAAGAGAAATTGTTTGACAAACAAAATTAATCTGCATGCATAGATAATAGTGGTTATCGTAAGCATTTCTTAAGACGATCAGATTTGGGACTTTGTGTATGAAAAAAGGCCAAGGAGATTATTTGGACAGTATGGGTAAGTCATCAGTAGGGGTAGGAATACACCTTTGAGGGTTAGATTAGGCCAATCAATAGAGGTTTTTTGCGTGACATAAATACCATCGGCAAACGGTAAGCGCTATCCTACGCAAAATAATTCACAGTATAACTGGCATATAAACTCGACTACCAAAGCTGTTCCATCTATTTGTTATATACAATTTAATGCAAAAGAAAGCGCTTTTTTTGTTTTTTGCTTATAAAACCGAAAGTAATGGATAAATCTTGATGGTCCAATGAGATAAATTATAGTAAATGAAGTTACGAATAAAATAAGATGTTGATCGAATCGATCGGATGATTAATAACGGAGAAAAACGTGAAAACCGAAAAAATCAGCGTTTTTCAAAAATTCATACCTCCGCCATTTTGAAAGATGTAGCGCATATCTCTGGCGAATCGATAGTAATTCACATGTACTTTCTGTGTGCGAAAACTAGGGGCTGTGCGATTATTAGTTTTTGCTCAATCACGCTTTGAATTTTTTAGTAGGCTATTTTTGAGCGATGCTGTATGCTCCACGGGTGATCCGATTTCAATTATCAAAAAAGATTCTGAAAGTTCAAATGTTGTACTACAAAACTTCTATCTTGGATTTTTGATTAAGTACTGTTTTATACCTGAAAACAGTTGTCAAAGTTGACTAAAAACGTCCGAGCGCACGAAAGTGGCGGAGTGGTGGGGGGCGTGTGGCGGCTGAGGAGAACTGATATATGAGGCGTTTCACGTCAACTGCCCCAGCGCAGTTTTTGAGATATAAGATGTTTTGTAGTTTTTGAAGGTGAAAATGGAAAATTTCGGAAAAACTGCCTATATCGTTGGAAAGCTGAGGAAAAAACACGTTGAAAACGCTTATCAAACAATTTTTTAAAGTACATTTTAGTATCATAAACATGAGTTGGAAATGGCACGATTTGGCACTCGCGCGCCGATCTGGGGCAGTTGACGTGAAACGCCTCATATATAGTAATAGAACGCGCTGCGCGCAACGTATAGAACTTTGCTTTTGATTTCCTCAGCAACTAGAGGAGCTATTTTAATAATTTTTTTTTTATTTCAGGGTAACTCAACCCCACAAAACCAATTCTGTACTTTGATTTGATGAAAAATAAACAGAAACGCAAATTTTGCTTGAGATTTGAAGCAGGTATATACGTATATACTCGGGCGTGTATAATCAAGGATGTTTACGCTCAGAACATCTGTCTAATATATATACAGTATACTATTTGATGCTATTTGATCCACTCTGTCCCCACTTTCTTCCACTATACCATACTATTGTATATCGTGGACTGAAGCGGTTAAAGAAGGAGAAAGCGATGCTACCAACGGTCTTTTGGTCTTTTCAGCTGCTTATTCTACAGTTGCCACCGAGACTCTGTAGCTACTAAACCTTTACGAAGCATCTTTTATACTTGTGTTTATTTTATAAATAGTTACTTAATTATTACTAACATTTTAATTATTTAAAAATATTAAAATTTTTAGTTTTTCTTAATTTTAATTGTATTAAATTAATAATAAGTTCAGTGATTTTATTGTGTAATATCAAGTTTTTGGAGTGGAGTCGACACCATACTGTACATTCATTTTGACTCTAAAAGTTGATTCTAAATTGAAAACACTGCAAATAATAATAACGTCGGTAAGATAGAGCTCATCCTATTCATCTCTGCATTATATGCAATTATCATTTTTTTATTTTTATCGAATTTCGAGAAAAGAGCTCTTTATTGCCCTTGGTAATGATAAAAATACACTATGTGTCAATTTTCAAGTTATTGCTCGTTATAGATTTTACAGGAAACGGGTTGACAGATTTTCTACCAGTTTTCTATAAAAAATAATGAACAGAATTTCTGAAAAATTCATAGATGTATTATTTATGCAATTACGGAGGGCAATGAGCTTCATTCTTCAAAAGTTGAATGTAAGATCAAAAAAATGCAAAAACTCATAACGTCGGTAAGGAAGAGCTCTCTTTATACATGTTTCACATCCACTTAATACAATATTTAATAAACTAAAAGTATTAAATAACTATGAATTAATTGATCGAAGTTAATATTAAAAAATAAAGTAATATTAAGAATAAATGTTCTAATTTATCATGTCACTCATGTTGCACTATATAATGAAGAAAATGAAATGATCTAACAATCGAGCGATAGCGTAATGGATAGCGTATTTGCGTAGTACCCGAGCGACCCGGGTTCGAATCTAAAAATCGTCATGTAAAAAATTTTTCTGCGTTTTTTTCTGCGATAAAATAGTGTAAAATTATTAACAATGTGAATATATGTAAAAATAGTTAGAATATTATTTAAATAATATTCTTAAATATAAAAATGTACCTTCAAATACGGGATTATACCCTTCGAAATGAATTGTTAGTAATATTTACTATATATTTCCTAATTAATTCACAATATTAATTCCTGAATCCTTCCAAAAATCTTTCATTGAAAGGATTCTGCAATAATACAGGATTTATAACCTTCGAAATTTTTTGTTAGTAATATTTACGAAATATTTTCTAATTAATTCACAATATTACTATATCCTTCCAAAAAATCTTTCATTGAAAAGATTCTGCAATAATACGAAATTTATACCCTTCGAAATTTATTTTTAGTAGTAATGTTTATAAAATATTTTCAAATTAATTCACAATCGTAATTCCCGAATCCTTCCAAAAATCTTTCATTGAAAGGTTTCTGTAATAATACGGGATTGATACCCTTAGAAATTTATTGTTGGTATTATTTACAAAATATTTTGGAATTAATTCACAATATGAAATCCTGAATCCTTCCAAAAATGTTTCATTGAAAGGATTCTGTAATAATACGGGATTTATACACTTAGAAATTTATTGTTGGCAATATTTACAAAATATTTTCTAATTAATTCACAATATTAATTCCTGAATCCTTCCAAAAATCTTTCATTGAAAGTATCATGTAATAATATAACATAACCAATGAAATATTTATAGAATAATTCCTAATTTATTTTTAATATGTTTTCATGAATTGTTACAAAGGGCTTGCATTGAAAAGATTCTGTAATAATACTGTGTCCGGGGTATTTTTCTTTCAGAAATAATTTCAGAAATAATTTTGAAATATCTTTTAGTAACCTTTTAGTAATAATCCATGAATCCTTTCAGAAATCTTCCATTAAACAAATTTTGCAATTATAATATAAATTTTTTTTTAATTATTTTATTGAATTAATTCTGAAAGAAAAATACCCCGGACATAGCATTATTACAGAATCCTTTCACTGAATCCTTTCTGAAAGAATAAAATTATTTCATGTATTCTTTCAGAATCGTTTCAGAATTAATACATGCTGTGTGGGTAAGATGCAATATCATAAAAATAATATTTGATTGCAGATTGATACAGAAATTATCAACTACTGCAGATTAAATCATAATAAATTATAATAAGTATTTTTGATTGTAAAATAAACAAAATTATCGTGTGCTTCAGATTATAAAATATCATGCAAAATTAGGAAAATAGTCCTTGGTTGTTAATTGATAAGGGTATGATCAATTGTTTCTGTTGTTTATAACATGCAAAACCATAAAAAAAATTTTCATTGCAGATCGATAAAACAATCAATTACTGCGATATTAAATAAAACCATGCAAAATTATTTCTACAACAATTGATTGCAGATTAAAAAAACATATTTATATAAAATAACATGCACATTTAGTTATAAAAAATATTTGATTGTAAATCAATAAAGAAGTGATCTATTGCTGCAGAGTAATAATATACAAAATTATCATAATTATTAATTGATGAAGAAATCATCAATTACTGTTTTTGTATTGAATGAAATCATGTAATAATGTACACATGCAAAACGATCTTTGATTATGAATTGATAAACAAATTATCAATTACTACAGTATTTTACGATAACATACAATATCATAAACATAATATTTGATTGCAGATCGATACAAAATCGATTCCTACAGTATTATAGTATATAAGTGATATAGCAGACAGCCATTAGCTATCAACAACCACAGTAAAGACTGTCAACTAGGACAGCCTCTTCAGCAATACCTTCACTAGTGTTGTTTGCAGCGTAGGACAGCTATACACACAATAACGCCAGGAGTGCAAAGGTTGTAACATCACATGTTGATGTTACAATAAAGAAACTGTATATATTTAGAGTCGACATATATAATACAGAAGTGTGGACTAGAAAATCTACACAGAGAGCTCAGATTTAGGGAAGGCTGTGAGCAGCCTAAATGAACCCTCTAAGCGCAACGACTTACTTGTAATGTATTTTCCTAGCAACATTAAAATGTTGATAGACAGCATGCAAGCTCTCTGTAAACCCCAACGATTATTAGGGGATGGTAATAGGAGTTCAGCTGCCTGAGGCGTAGTGACGTTGGCTTCTTGTCGGCTCCTCTTGCATCCCCTCGGGCCTTGCAGAACTTTATCTTTCTCATATGCTATATCGTACCTGTAATATAAATAAAAGGATTAGTTGGACTAGAATCCCTCACTGCATGGCGTATAAAAGAATAAACAGTAGTTGAAACGATACCTGTTATAATCACAATTGCCCTGTAAACGCTCTTGGAGGATAGCCAGGCGTGCGACACACAACTTCATAATCCATTCTACCTCTGCTGAAAGAAGAGTACGTGGCTGAAGCAACAATCCCAATAGTATGACGTTGAAAGTATACTCATCAGCTGAAAGGACAGCGACAGCTATTGGGAAGATTCATTGGCACCAGGGATTTAACCACATGATGTTAAAAGAGATAAGAACTCACTCGCACAACAGTACGGACAGCCCCTATACATATATATCGCTGCCAGTTCATTTTCATCCATCGTAGAAGTGTCGATGACAGTATCAGTGTCTTTAATTATGCACATCACAGATTTCTCACTAAGGTTTGCCCCATGTTGTTTACAGCGTAGGGCAGCTGTACACATTGATACTCCAGAAGCACTCTGCAACTTACACTTCACCAGGAGAACCTCTGCACAGCTAGATGCCATGGAACAAAATGCGATCTCGTCACAGCGTCCCCAACGCTTCTCCATTGTATTGCAAATTTGTATTAATGCTGCCCTCGAGAGGAATAGAATCGTATAAAGGTGTGTGATCATCTGCAGGAGCTCTTCGCTTTAGGTAGAACAAAATATATAAATAACGTGTCAAGTATTAGGGATGAGGAAAACAGTATTAAAATGCCAGGAAAAGGGGAGCAGATAGACGGAAATTTGGAGGTTCAGCTATGCTACATAATAAAGTTCCAGTCCGAATCACAGTACTTACTCGAGTTGGTTGCAGGAGCGTGAACTTCATTCAACCGCCCCATCTCCGGCGCTTCTCCGTCATGCTCGCCTCGATGATGTTCTCGGGAAGTGATAGCTGCATCCACCGCTCTGGAGGGGAATAGAATTATGTGAAAGCGCGTGGTCATGTACAGCAGCTCTTCGGTTTAGGCAGAACAAAATATAGTAATAATTTGTCAAGCATTAGGAATGAGGAGAGCAGTATCGAACGTCTAGGGTCAGGAAATCAGGCAGATGGAAATTTGGAGGTTAGGTTCGGCTATACTACAGATACTACAGAATAAAGTCCGAAGTAAAGTACTTATTCAAGTCGGTCGCGGAAGCGTGAAATTCCTTCAACTGCACCATCGCCGTCGCTTCCCCGTCGCGTTCGTCTCGGTGATGTCCTCGGAATGTGCACTCTTTCCGACTGTGCTCGTACGTATTGTGTGTATGTTTGTGTCTGCCCATCACTGTTCCCGCGCAGCCGCGTCGTACCGGCGTCGCCACGTCCAGCCGTGTTGTTGTCGCTTGCTACTACGCGAAAGCGCAGTGTTGTCAAATTTCGCCTGCGGAGTGCGGCGGCACGACTAAGGCATCGATAACCCGGGCGCACGCTTCGACGGCGCTCGGGGCGTTTGAAAGAATTCTGCGAACCGCCGCTGGCTGCTACGTTATCATATGAGCTCACGTGAACTGGGAACTGAGTTTCTTTGGCTCCCGCAAGCCGTTTCTCAGCTGTTAGCGATTTCGGCTGGCCCAGACGCCGTAAGATTTTAGCTTCTGTTACCCCATGTATATCTGCTGATCGAATTGGAAAAAGTAACCGTTGCTTCCGTCATCAGATGCGCGCGCAATACAGCGTAATGTGACAATCTCTTTTTTATAGATGGATTTCCATTCATATACCCGTAAATCTCAGGATCTCTTTACAATAAGTACACAAATGAATGAAAGCTCAAAATATTTTGCAGTGTACACAAAATTAAAAAAGGTCGATAATCCAGTTGTTCTTTATGTTTTTAGTGTGTTTATTTATCTATATTGGAAAAACTGCACACATACTATCAATACATAATTTGTTCTGCTTTTAATTCGAGCCTTGATAGATCGATATGCTATGAAAATCAGCCAGAACATAAGATTCTAGTGCTACTAGTGCTACGCAATTGGCTATTATATAGTACGCAATTAAAAGACCGAAATCGACAGAGCCTCTCGGCGGCCAGCTACTCTATAGTTGGTCGAGTTCGGTCGAGCATCGAACGGCTCTGGCCACCCGCAGACTACTAAATGTGCCTGCTATACAGTTTTCGTTTGTTGTAAAAGAATGTGCAGTTTTTGTTATACAGGAGCTCTGGTTCCCGAATTTATGAAATAAAAGAGGTTGAATCGTGTTATTTTATCGTAATATTCCCAATTCACCGACTATTATTGCTTTCTAATAGTGACTCTGATATTTTTTAGATAAATATGAACGTAAGAAATGAAATATTTAGATAAATTTATGAAAGAAAGGAATTGTTTCGATCGAGCTGCATTTGGCAATACAAGTTCATCATCGTATATTACGGATGCTCGCCAATAACAACAAATTCCTCTGAATAGAATTTCTCAGATACAAATTAGAAATTGGAATATAATTATAAGCAACATCTGGATCGATGAAAACCATCCTTGTTATCATAGGGGTCAATGGTATTTAATTCCATCACGGTAGACGAGACGTATAGCGCGCCGCTACTCTACCGGAATGGAGCGGCACCCGTAGCCTCGCCCGCTCACATCGCACTTTTCTGGCGCAATATAATCGTGACTCTTCCCTGCAATGGGTTGTAACGCTCACCTTGGAGCATTACAATTAGTAATATAGATATGGAAAAAACCCCAGCGGTTGCTGTAAGGGTTCTTCTCTGGCTAAGTCTCCAGAACAGAAAAACCTAACTTTAGAAAAGGAATGCTTGGCAGAAGAGGGCCCAAGCAACGCACACGACACCCTAATTAACACTGTTACCTGTAACATACACTAAAAGCGAAGACAGCACCCTTGTAGAGGAGCATTGCGAGCTCCTCGTGCTGCAAGCATGCCCCGTTCCTGATGAAGAAGACGTAGCTCCTGCCATCCCTTATACTAACTGATGCTGCTGCGATGCGAGTGAGCTGGGCTCACTCTCCTCTTGATTCTTCTTGGCATGTGGAGGCGGCAGCTCTAAGGTGACTCTGTAAAAAGAAATGATGGTTAGTAAAGAAGAAGACGAGTACTAGTGAAACAACATAAACAGAATAGAGAAAACTTAGTGAGAAAGAAGACATCATATTCCAGGAGTACGTGGCGCAGGAGCGCATCTGGCCTCGCCGGAGACTCTGCTTCTGCGGCTCTGCTGCTCACAACTGCAAATAAAGAAAACTAATGTAGTATTTGCACAACACCGGATAAGGAGAAACAGAATTTACCTTGTATGTCCGCGGAACATGTGGATAGATGCTGATACACAAGAAAAAGGCAGTGCTGCACTGCAAAACAGACCTATAGGTGAACAGCTGCGTCTGTGGGGACTGTTGCTGCATGTCAGTCTCCGCTGCCCATCTACTTGTAACCTGCAAGAAAACAAGAGAAAGAATAAGTAGAAGAACAATAAGCTAGAAGAGTAAACCACTAATCCTACCTAGATCCTACTGACACTCTTGAGCAGCGGAAGCAGAAGAACCTAACCTCCTCCAGGGATGTACCAAGTGTTTGTCGAGGGGAAGAGCACAGCTGCTGGAGGTCACACACACCTTGTGAGGGCTTCACCTGTCTCTTCGTCCTTAAAGTACCGTCGCTGTCGAAACATCACGTAGTCGGCGTAGTCGTACAGAACGCCGGGGGCATGCGCGCCCATAAACCCAAGCTGCACGCGGCCGTCACTTACGGCGTGGGAGAGAGAGAGAGAGAGAGAGAGAGAGAGAGAGAGAGAGAGAGAGAGAGAGAGAGAGAGAGAGAGAGAGAGAGAGAGTCTAGTACCCGAAAACCAACGAGTGGTGGCGCTAGCGCGCGGGGACCTGCTGGCTCGTGCCTTCGTCACTTTGCGACGCTCGGCCACTCCATTGTGGACCGCAGCACGCGCTATAGTGCCTTACGCTAGCCTCTTGTGTCGGAAGTCTAAGTGGACGTGAAGTTTGTTCAGTCGTCCAGACGTCTGAAGCAAGTTCCGCCGCTCCGCTCAGTGCTCTGTACCGCCATCCCAGCCATCCACGAGTCATAGTGATCCAGCAGTCGCTTGCCGACGTAATGCCGCCTGCGTCGGACCTGCGTGAATCCGAGCGTCTCACCACCGCTGCCCAGTCACTCAGCCTCTGCGATCGTCTGCGTATCGTCGTGTACGCCGCTCGTCCTAGCCCCGAGCTGGTAGGTTGTATTGGCAGCGGCCACCGCTTCTTTGCGTCTCTCTCTCGTGCCGCGTGCTCCGATCTTGTTGCGCGTCCTCTCGAAACCATACCGAAACTCTCGCCGCTGGAGACTACACTCGCGAGCTCGCGGTTGAATTCGCGTCCCGCTCCATACCGAAACAGCCGAGTCATTGTCGTATCGCGATTAGCTTATTGTAATAAAACGTAGTTAGTAAGAATGCTGGGAACGTCCCAGATGGCGCTCAACATCATACATAATTGTAATTGCAAACATATATTTTAGCTTAATTCCCATTTTTTAATAAAGGTTGAAGTGTTACTGTTAATCGCCGCGAGTGATCATTTCTAGAACCTAGACATTTTCCATTTCCTGTTGCGATCACCCATAATGGGAAGACATGTTTATATATTTGCATGCTTAATTCTATTCTGATATTCATCATCGTTGGAGAAATCTGCAGTAGCGCTGTACCATGGATAAATCGTAAGTACAACCGTTATAGGGTATATAGTGATGGCCCTACGCAATAACTAAACGTATAGCTAAGTAATTACGAATATTTATATTTTGAAATAAAAGAGGTTAAATCGTGTTATTTTATCGTAATATTTCCACTTCACCGACTATTATTGCTTTCTAATAGTGAGTCTGATATCTTTTAGATAAGTATGCACGTAAGAAAGGAAATATTTAGATAAATGTACGAAAGAAAGGAAATATTCCGATAGAGCTGCATTTGGCAATAAAAGTTTATCATCGTATATTACGGATGATCGTCAATAACCAAAAATCCCTCTGAATAGAATTTCTCAGATACAAATTAGAAATTGGCATATAATTATAAGCAACATCTGGATCGATGAAAACCATCCTCATTATCATAGGGGTCAATGGTATTTTCTTCCGTCACGGTAGATGAGACGTATAGTGCGCCGGCACTCTACGGGTGTCGCGACCGTCGGGCGCAGCGGGACGGGCGCGACTCCCGTAACCTCGCCCGCTCACATCACGCTTTCCTGGCGTGATACGATCGTGACTCTCCCCTGCAATGGGTATATAGCGATGGCCCTACGCAATAACTAAACGTTTAGCTAAGTAATTACGAATATTTATATTTTGAACTAAAAGTGATTAAATCGTGTTATTTTATCGTAGCATTCCCACTTCATCGACTATTATTGCTTTCTAATAGTAACTCTGATATTTTTTAGATAAGTATGCAAACAAAATGAAATATTTAGATAAATGTACGAATGAAAGGAAATATTTCGATCGTGCTGCATTTGGCATTAGTTCATCATCGGATATTACGGATGCTCGTCAATAACCAACAATTCCTCTGAATAGAATTTCTCAGATATAGTTTAGAAATTGAAATATAATTATAAGCAACATCTGGTTCGATGAAAACCATCCTCATTATCATAGGGGTTAATGGTATTTTCTTCCGTCACGGTAGATGAGACGTATAGCGCGCCGGTACTCTGCGGGAGTCGCGCCCGTCGGGTACAGCGAGACGGGCGCGACACCCGTAGGCTCGCCCGCTCACCCCACCAAGCGGGTCCTCGTGGCCAATTGAGGTCCAGTCACTCACCAAACTTTTCTTATTTATTTTGACCCCCTGATTACGAATTTCAAAGGTGATAATTTTGAAAATGTGTCCTTTTAAAGTTATAAAAAATTTAATTATTTAGATCGCTGTAAAATGGACACGATTAATGGTAGTTAAATTCCAAGTCGATAAAATTGTAGCATTTTCATACACGATTCAGCTCCTTCTTGAAAAATCAAAGAATTATTGTTAGTACTCAAAATATTGTATATTTACTGCAAGGAGATCTCTTCTACGTTCACACACACACACACACACACACACACACACACACACACACACACACACACACACACACACACACACACACACACACACACACACACACACACACACGCACGCACGCACGCACGCACGCACGCACGCACGCATGCACGCACGCACACGCACACGCACACGCACACACACATACACACGCACACGCATGCACGCACTCTAACACGGCGAAAGGGAGAGAAGGGCGATAATCTGGGTATTATCTGGCTATATTATTTTCGGCCTCCGTGCCTTGACACTGGCACCACTTGTATCAGCGACCGAGCGAAATACTATTACCACAGCATAGCGCGACGGCCGGCGCTATATGCGCACATGTGATTGTGATACCTATTGTATACAATCATGTCGCGCATCGCCTGGCTCCCGACGTTCTCGACGATGCCAGCGACTGTTGATGTGCGAGGTTCCAGTAAACATTTTTCCTGCATCCTGTCTGTCGGTTGGTGGTGGTGCCTCGGAGACAGTGAAGTAGCAGGGTCGGCGACGACAGCTGATTTGGTAAGTCTTTTTATGTTTCTAACCTCTTTGATATGTGGGCTGAGGATACTTCTTTTTGTTGCAGGTAGCTGTATGATGCACCAAGGGAAGTGAACAAAAACCATTGCTGCAAACTCTCCTTTCATATAGTGATACTTTCTTGTGTCAACTATTTATTAGTGATATGTGGCTTTTAGGTGCTCAACTCTCCTCGCTTGGCCACCAGATAATCAGCAGACCTGCTGCTTGTGCTGTGTCAACTTCTCTGCTGTAGCTGTCCCAGATAGTGATGATGATTGAAGGTCTCTGCCAGTCCTTCCCTCCCAGATGGTGTAGCTACTGACCTAGCAGATGGCTGCTAGTTGAATGATCCTAAGAAGACTGGCATCCATGGAGTAGCACCAGCCTGCGACATCCAGTCCCACTTTGCTGCTTCTGCAGCTCTATCAGTGATCTTTGCGTGTCAGTACTTTAGTATGTGAGGGGATGGGTAATTAGGAACTGGGGTATACCATAAAAGTGCTGTGTGTGTGGTTAAATACAATACGGGTAGGTAGTTGTCGCTGTAAGATAAGGTCAGCTGGTTAATTTCTAAGTTTGGCCAGAGTGTAAGAACTCGCCTCAGGGTGTCTGTTGTATTAAGGTACATCATTATGTATTTCGTAGACTTTCCAGCGAGACTTACCTATCGAATGGTTTTTTAAGATTGACAGTGTCAGCTAGTATTATTACATTCTTCGTATATGGCAATTTGCCATGGGAGACCTTACTCAATTATAGATTTCTGTATTTCATTTTTTATATTTCTCAATCAATTTTCGTACTTATCAAATTATTAAAGCCCAGGCACAGCCTGTTCACTTCAACGAATGTACTTCTGCTCAAATATTAGACAAAATATGTATTTTAATAGGTTTAGTACGGATAATGTCTAAGAAAAAATACATTAAGTTTACAAAATGTAAAAAAGAATCTAAGAAATTTTCAGTTTTTTCTTCTACAACAATTTAAAGTATGGCAGATTTCATGAGTCATATTTAACTCATGCCGTACTGAACCTGTTAGAAAATAAATTTGAAAAATCAATGAACATAAGTAATTGTGTATAATGTATGCGAGTAAAGGCCCTTCATAGCACATACATTACACAATTTGTTTTTCGTAAAAATAATATTACTTTAATATGTACTGTAACGGGATGACTTCTGGGGTAAGATCCCAAAAAGCCATAGGCCAGCGATGCCCTAGAACACGGTGCCGCGGGTGTCAGACTAAAATGACTTGCCCGGGAATCTGCTCCTGGAATCCCGAAAACAACGCGAAGATCGCACGAGAACTTCGCTATCCAACTAATTGGATCGCTGAGTTAAAAGCGCGCACTCAAAGAGTAAAGCGCGCGGCCTCTATGCTCAGATATCAAAACGACCAGCGGAGTCGTTTTCCCGCGGAGGCGACGGTATCCGGGAGAAGGTTAGGTTAAGGTCGATAAATGAAGAATAGCCTCAATTATTTCACAGCACAATAACAAGGTCTATTCTAAATAAACATTTACATCAAAAACGCGTCGCGTTGCGCGCCGACAAGAAGGCGGGATCCGCCGCTCGGCGCGGGCGGATCAAGGTATCTATTTTCGCTGGGCCGGTGAACGCACCATCGGCCATCGCCGCTGCGAGTTGAAAATACACAAATAAATCGCTGCGCGGGAAGTACAAAGAGGCTTACCGGGAGAGGAGTGCCCTTCACTCGTCGCTCGCTCACGAATCCGCTCCTGCGTCAGGCCTTATCCTCCAAGCGGCTTATATCGGACGTTCCGGACAGGGGGGAGCTTGGAGAATCTTCCCTCCCCCAGGCTGTATTTACTCCGTCGTTTTGAGCTTGTGAGTATTCAGCACACCTGTTCGGTGCCTTCAGACAGTCTGTATACGCCAAGCGACGTGGAGTATCAGACTTCGCGAACAGGGGGAAGCTAGGAGGATCTCCCCTCCCCCAGGCTGTGCTAACTCCGACGTCGATTTCGTGGATGGATGCTGAAATTGCTGGCGATGGTAAAGTTGCGGCACAGCTGTCCGAAATCCAAGAGCGGTCTGCATTCCCCGAGCAACTCGCGTTCTCGGATTCTTCGGACTGGGAGGAGATCGGGGAATCTCCCCTCCGCCAGGCTGTGCTGCACTTTAGTTGCATCTGGACCTCACCTGGTCCTCCCGCTAGGGTTAAAGGGCTCCATAGTAACGTGAGAGCCTCGTTTCTTACATCGGGAGGACTGCCTGCTCTTTGATCCATGATCTGCAATACATGTGTCTTCACGGATCTCAGCAAATTGTTGTCGACTGCTTTGTTCGACGTCAATTGCTGAAACAGGCTGTGGGTCGAGGGATCTGCGTTGTAGTTCGCTTCTGGAGCTCTGCTTGCGTTGAGGATCTTTCCGTTGACGTACTTATTCCTCAATTCGAGTCTTCTTGTGAACTGCTCAATTGCACTTCCACTTATTTCTTGTGTGAAGTGGGCCGGGTTGTAATTTCCCATCAGCCATTGAGTCATTCGCCTAGAATGCCCCTCGATACATCC
The DNA here is from genome assembly GCA_036365515.1 of Torymus aiolomorphi. NCBI lineage: Eukaryota > Metazoa > Arthropoda > Insecta > Hymenoptera > Torymidae > Torymus > Torymus aiolomorphi. Next base: position 224,284,404 of record CM070874.1, on the reverse strand, counting down.
AGTGCTTCTTAAATCTAGACCTATATTTGCTTCTATTACAGCTTGGAAGCTCAACTCTAGATTTTTGCGCCACTGCTCCATCGATTCGGCTAGTTCTTCTGAGGTCGATGATTTCATCTTCTGAAGCTAGACCGATTATACAAAAATTTGGCGACGAATTGTGTGTGTGTGCAACTAACTGCTGAGATTCTCTCTCGAATTGGCCGTCTGTTACGCAAATTACAATGTTAGAATCCTAACTACCACACACAATTGTCCCAAGCCAGGCAATTCCAAAAAAAAAATTTTAGCGAAGATGCCGATTTGACTAAATCCCGCAATAAAAAAAAAGGAATGAAAGTGTTCTCACTTTCGACCGGCTGCACGCACAGGCACAGTCACTCTATTCCAAAAAAAATCGCGTGAAAATCGCTTAAAATCTCGCTTCAAAAAAAAGGGAATTTAATTTCGCCACATATGACGACGAAAACAACTACAATCGTCGTTCAAATGCTGTGGCCCTGGCTTTACAGCAGTTTAAAAGGCTCGGGACCAGTATACACAATACTGCCCGAGCATAAACATAAACACCTACAAAAACAAGCAATCTGCTGTTTTGTGTTTATGTTTCTATGCGCGCCGCGAGTCTTCTTGGCTGTTTGTTTACACCCGGCACCTCGACTTGGCGAGTTTAAATCACTGCATCTATTAGCTGTAACGGCTTATGACCATTGGCCGTCAGCTGAATAGTCGGGTGCAGTGATTCGCGCGCGGGCGAATTTGAACGAAACGCGATTTAAATAGGCCGGTCTCGAATGTACCGGCCGCTAACCTTCTCCTTAAACCCAACACGTTAGGGCGCCATTGTAACGCGCGGACTAAAAAAAGACTTTACAGAAAAATAACGCGAAGGTCGCGTTGCGCGCTGATAAGAAAACGGGATCCGCCGCTCGACGCGGGCGGATCAATGTATTTATTTTCGCTGGGCCGATGAACGCACCACCGGCCGCTCGCCGCTGCGAGCCGAAAATACAGAAATGGATCGCTGTGCGGGAAGTACAAAGAGGCTTACCGGGAGAGGAGTGCGCTCCTCTCGTCGCTCGCTCACGAATCCGCTCCTGCGTCAGGCCTTATCCTCCGGTCGACTTCGGAGTGTTCAGGCCGAGTCCTAACGTCCAGCGTTCACCTACAGACGCTTCGGACCCCAGGAGTGGCTCGGATTGCTCACGTGCGCTGCTCTTCGTGGTCGGTACGTGTATGGGCGCTGCTCTACACCGGCGAGGACGCACGATACCGTTTTCTTCGCAGAGGATCAAATTAACTCGCGTACGCGCGGTTTGACAGCCCGAGAGAATCTGATTCAAAAATGAATCGAGCGCGACTTTGCAACCGCCAAAGTCGCGCAGTTCCCGCGCGCAGCTCGCGAATACATCGTTCGAGCGATGTCAACAAACGCTCGAAATGCACGAATTCGCGGGGACGAGAGTCAAACGAATTCGATAGAATACGGAGAACCGAGATTCTTATTTTCTCCGTATTTTATCCTGGAACTCCGTTATAGTACATACATTACAGTACATTTCAGGTGAAGTGAGCGGGTCAAAATTTTAAAATCGCTGAAAATCGGTTTACTTCTAGTTTTGTATGAAAAAAAAATGTTCCTAGAGTTTTAGACCGAAATTTTCAAAAATAAAAGAGTTATGGAACATTGGAAATCCAATCTTTTTTAAATTTTTGGTTAACACTCAACTTTATTCATTTTTTACTCAAAATCTTGAAACTTTTTGTATAGAACATTGATTGGGGAAAATTTTGCATTTTACTTGTAGAATATGCCAGTATTTTTTTGTGACCTTTTATGAATGTCCCTGATTGATTGATTTTTATTATACATTCAGCGAAGGATCTTGAGATAGCGGTGTAATATTTTTTGTTCGACAAAATTTTTTTGAATTCTTCTTTTAAAATCCTTCCAAATGAAATCTGGATCAATACTGGCCAAGCTAAGGGAAAAAAGTTACAATTTTCTGAAATATGAAGAAAAACAAATAATTGGCATTTCTGACCGTATGATTGATTTAGAAAGTTATTATTATTCATACATCTTAGATCATGGATCCACTCACTGAATATTTTTAAAGCATCAAATAGAACATTTAAAATCTATTTTTAATAATATTAGATGTATATAAGTCTTACGTAACTGTGAATTCTGAATTACATTCAGTTTCACTTTTCTGAATATCCAATCGAAACCACTTTCCTTACTAATGTGCTTGACTCATACATTTTGCATCTACTTAAAATTGAATTTAATATATAATCTAAGATTATGGGTGCAAAGACTAAAGGTTATTTACTATAACTTTTTTTCCTTAGCTTGGCCAGTACTGATCCAGATCTCATTTTGAAGGATTTTAAAAGAAGAATCCAAAAAAATGTTGTCGAACAAAAAATATTACACCGCTCTCTCAATATCCTTCGCTGAAGGTAAAATAAAAATCAACCAATCAGAGACATTTATAAAATATCAACAACAAAGATACTGGCACATTCTACAAGTAAAATGCAAACTTTTTCCCAATCAATGTGGTATACAAAATGTTTCAAGATTTTGCGTAATAGAATGAATAAAGTTGAGTGTTGACCAAAAATTTTAAAAAAAGTTGGATTTTCAATGTTCCATAACTCTTTTACTTTTGAAAATTTCGGTCTAAAACTCTAGGAACATTTTTTTTTTCATAAAAAACTAGAAGTAAATCGATTTTGAGTGATTTTAAAATTTTGACCAGCTCACTTCACCTAAAATATCCTACATATATAATATTACGTAATTTTGAACCTTTTAGTTCAACGTCAATTTATATTTTATATTTTGTAATTATATTTTTGTAACTATATGATCTTTGGAATATTTTATTGATTTTTCCGATCTTATTTATAGCTATTGTATCCAATATTTATGACAAATCTAATTCTGTTACATAATAAGTGAAAATTGACTGTTAAAACTCGTGTTTATAGGTTTAGGTCATCAGGGATTGATTATACATAAAAATGTTACACGAGAAAATGTTTTGTTTTATTATAATCTACAACTTTTACATTTAACATATTTATGTAAAGTTAAATTCTGTCAAGTTATAGTCGAAAATCGTCCATTTTATCTATAACTAGGCGTTAAAAATCGTTTTTATGAGTTTAACTCGTCGGGAATTGATCGTAGAAAAAAATGTTCAATAACATTTAACATTTTTATGTAAAGTCAAATCCTGCAAAGTAATAGCAAAAAAACGATTATTTTTGATGTTTTTAGCGGGTTTTCCGCTATTGTATTGCCAAATATTGTTCGGAGAAAAAAATTTCAATGTAAAAAAGACGAGTTTTAATTAATTTTAGATTATGTTGTAAATTTTAGAATTTGAAGTATTACAATTTTCGCCCTGACGAATATATAAGACCGTCCCGAGAAGCGGTCGTGCCTAAAAATGTTGCACACCCATATTTCTAGAAAATTATGTAGAAAATAATGGTTTGAACTTTTATAAATTAGTAGTTATTATAAGGTATAATAAAAATTTGTTGATAAGCTTTGATTTCATCTGAAAATCGATCAATAATAACAATGGTTACGTTGAAATCTCTGTTAAAACAATCAGAAACAACACCTGCAAAATGAACACACGAATAAAATGTAATAAATAATTATTAAAATTGTTATTTATTTATTTCCTGCCAAGCCAATATTTTCCTACAGTAATAATATTTAGAATTCAAACAAAATCTAATTTACTTTTTGAGGTTATAAAAGCAATTCATCGCTATTATATCGTTTTGGTTAATTTATATCATATAATACAGTTAGATAATTTGCAAAATTGAAGTTTATTAATTCTATTTCACTTCAATTATTATTTTATAATATAATTTATAATTTTATTCTACAAAAATGTAGTCATAGCGCCATCTAGAGTAATTTACGAGAACTACACAACGTAAACAAATATGAGGCGCGAAAAGTGGTTGGTACGACTTACTTTGCACCATGCACAGCCATTTCAGTGCTGAGCAGTTTTGCCAACCTCACAAGTTATTGTCGAAAGTTTATTTATGGAAAAAAATAAAATAATACTTTTTGGCGATTTTCAAAAAAAGAAGTCTTTTAGGCGCTCACAAATGCTACGGCGAGCATATGTGTAAAATTTCAGACAGATCCGATGTAAATTCGAGCTTATATCCGCTTTTTAGATAAAAAATTTCACTAGAAAGTGGATAACTTTATGACAGTTATCATTTCAGTTCTGAAAATTTGACACAATCATCATCAAAGAATTTTCGAGCGCCTGAAAGAGCGTTTTTGTCATAAAAATTATTGTTCATTTAATTATTATTTAATATATAGTATGTTACCGACATATCGGTAACGTAGGGATTTTCACTTGAGTATCACATGGCCTTAAAACAAAGAAAACGATCATTTGAGCTTGAATAAATGACTATTTCATCTTCAAAATGATTTTTCAAAAGTTTTTCTATTCGATCAAGTGGGGGTAGATCAGCATGTCCGAACTCATTTATATATGTTTCTAATATATCTTTTAAAGAAAATTGACATTGATCGCTATTCCCCAATATATAGTTGATTATAAAAGATAATAAGTTACCCATATCTTCAGTTATCGGTCTACTCATAATATTACAAGGACTATATTTGTAAATTTTGCTTAAGCATTTTGAGTGATAATATACGATGTTATCAACGTAATAATTATCAGTTTCTTTTTTCAATTGAGATAAGCGCGACGCTAGAATTTTATTTTCTTCGCTTTTAGGAAGATTTTGTAATTACAATTTTGCTTCGAATTGTAACATGGATTCGAACAAAAGAAAACAATGAGTCGAGAAAGCGAACCCTCGGCCCCCCCCCCTCTTTAGAACGTGTTCGGTCTTTTAGCCATGTTAATGCCGATGCTGATAATGCCCTTTTTATATTAGACTCCCTCGCATAGACAGTTTGGCAAGTTTTATGTACTATAATTTCTTTAAATTTTTGTAACTTTAAAGTATCTTTTCGTTTATGACTGGCTTGAATTATTAATGGCCCGTTCTTTCAATACGTGCGATTTAGATGGTTCATTAGGCTTGTCGCAAAATAAACAAATTTCATGTCGAACCACTCCTGATCGTCTTCCATAGCTCGTGTATTTTCATCGTGCCTGAATAAAAAAAATATTAATGGAATACGTAAAGTTAGAATTCATATATATAGATGGGAAAATGTATTTAGTATAAACACGATCGAGCAAATAATAATGTTTTATTTAAATTTAATAAAGCTGTTTAATTTGGATGTTTTTGCAATAACATTTACTTAACATTCGCAGATGTAGATGCTTCTGCCTCGTCAGTAAGCTCCATTACGATGTTTTGTATACTGATCTTGTATCCTGATTATCTGGGTATTTTAATAAAATATTATTAATATTTACGACTCTTATATTAAATTTAAAAAATCAGAACAGTATTATATACCATTTGTATAACAACGTTTTCCACACATAGCGAGTGTTTTAAATATTTTGAAAGTCTTACTAACAATCTCAATTATTATTAAATTTGAATTGTTATTTATAATGTAAATTTATAAAGTAATCTTTCTTAAACTCAAATAACAGGCACAAATTAATAAAACAATTATTGGAAAGAAATTATGAAATATATTAATATATATACACATACGTCACACTTACACGCAATATATACATAAATTAAAAAAAAAATTAAAAAAAAAACGAATTAGAAAAAAAAGTGGAACCGTGATAGTATCGAACTCCGGCCGCTCGAGTGAGAATCAAGTATCTACGCAACTTGGCTATCCATCACACTGGTACTCGCTCTTTCTACTCGATTCATTATACAGAATGCCGGCAATACAGATTCCTTTTATATGCTCATATACTTTCAAACTTATTCTGTTCATGAAGCTATTTTACAATTAAGAGAAGATCATTTAAGAAATTATTCAAACAGTTTGTTTATCACATTTGAATATTATCATAATTTATTTCTAATTGTTCAATAATAACAATTAAATAAAATGTAAGTTCATTTAAACTTCAAGTCATATAATAAACGCTAAGAATTAGAAAAAAAAAATTTTCAATTCAACAAAGATTTTTCAAAAACAAGAACCTAAAGTAACCGGATTTTCACACTCTATTGAAAAACTAAAATATTTGACAAAATAGACTGCTTCATTAAAAATTATCCTGTTTTGATTTCTGATTGTTACAAAGACCTTCACCTATACTTTCACCTATACTACATATACTACAATAAAAATTATACATACTTTTGTGTGCACCTCGTATAATGACCCAGACAGCACAACTGTTCGCCATGTATTCATAAAGAATTCTCAAAAAGAATTCGAATAGTATTCTTTTGCTATAATAAATGAAGAGCTCTTAATGAATTAGAAGTGTTCAAAATGAATTCTTAAAATATTTTATTGACAATTCAAAATGTATACTTAAATAATTCTCAAAGTATTCGTAATGAATTCGGCTATGTCCTGTGATATTGGTTCAGTAGATATTCTACAAGAATTTGTACGTGAAGAAAATGAATCCCTCACGAATAATTTTTTATTACATTAAGAATAAAAACTAAAGTAAAGCAAGTATACTTCTATAATACAAAAAGAATACTTATTATATTTTGCTTAAACATATTTTTCACAATAATGTCATTGTAAACAGAATACTTATTAACATTTTGATACGAATAAGTTAATGCAAAAAAATATAAAAGTATTCGCGAAGAATTCATATTAAATGAATTATGCTTTGATATGATTTTCTTTTAATACTTTCATAAATATATTTTTATACTTTATTAATGCATATTTCGCAATAATATATCAGACGACACTCTTTTTCAGAAAGTATTCAAAAAGAATTCAAAATGAATTCTTAAAATATTCTATTAGAAAGTCAAAATGTATTCTTAAATAATTCTTAATATTTCGTCAGTAGATAATAGGTTGGTTTTACGACACGGTGGAGAGGTTTCATACCGTATAATACCAAAATCAGTATAATACTCCAAATTTGTCATAAACTGCGGTATTATACTACAAATGGTATTAAGTAGTATGGGCTATGGGGCTTCTGGCACTTTATCCTCCCTACCTTGCCGACCACGGGTTCTACTCCTCGCTAACTTACCAACAGTCGATACCGACCGATTTCCCCGGCCGGTAGTGCATGCGCCTGCAATACCAACCGGTTTTCATTTACCATGCCGATCGTGACCGAGATTTCCCCGGCCGGTAGTGCATGCGCCTGTAGTACCAACCGGTTTTCATCTACCATACCGATCGCGGCCGATTTCCCCCTGATGGTAATCGATCAGATTGATTTACCAGCGAGCATCGGGATGTTACATGTGTCCTGATTATCTTTTTTTGCAGTGCAATGTTAGATGACACATATTTATTTTACTTATAGCTATATTTGGAAAATGAAGAATATAAAAAATCTAAAAATTTTAATTATGTTGTTAATAAATTACTTTGATATAAGAGATTACAAGGTAATGTTTTAAGAAACTTACTTAAGATTTTTTAAAGCAAAGGCGCAAATGCATTGTAATCAACAAATAGAATGAAATAATGAAAATAAGATTTAAATATTATGTTTGAGGGTGAGGTAACTATAAATAAAAACACACATATAATAAACCTTATGATAAATATTTATTAAAAATATATAATAAAATAATTACAAATAAAAAAAAGTTATGAAACAATTTTTTTAATATCACCACTAATCGGATTATATTTAATGATGTGATCATGTAAAATTAGACAATAAGCTGTTGTTCCTTCAGGTATATTCTCCTTGGTCTCAAACTCTAGACGAACATCTACAGCAGCTTGCTTCAATGATTCATTTTGTTTTGAACAATCAATAATTATTAATGGAGTATATTTCTTGAAATCCTTTTTACTGAGAAATAGATCTGTTGAAACACTTACACCGTGATAATATTGTTTTTGAAAATTTACATACATGTCATATAATATTGCATACTGATTTTGATTTATGTCTAGGTTTAGATTTGCATATGGGTAGTATTGAGAATTTAGAAAAAGTTTTACATTTGATACATTACAATGATCAAACTGACTTGTATTTTTAGTTCGTTGTCCTTTTCTATTTGTTTGGAATGCAAGAATAACAAAACGTGGTTTTTCCAATTGATTTGATGTTTTGACTGTCCATACATGTCGTGATGTTGCGGGAAGCATAGGGTATTCATATAATTCCCACGAACGAAAACTCATTGATATTGCTATATCTTTTTTAATGTAGTTATAAAGATGTATCTTATGTTTATCTGACAGTATTACATAAGGCATTAACCATTCTATTCTACTTAAATTAATTTTAAAATCCTCATATTCGGTTCTATCATCCCGTTCGACTCCTTCTTGATATACAGCGTTTATGTCATTTCTAGATCTTGTCAGTACAAGTTCATGCTTTACGTTTACAACAATTTTACGATAATCTTCAGCAAATCCTAAAATCATTGAAAGTGGTATAGATATATCAACGTTTCCATTATCATCAACATCCAGAATTTTCAAGAATTTTACTTTGATTTGAATTGAATGAAGCATAACCTTTCATAAGAGTAGTTAAACCTACATTTTTACACTTATCGATTTCTATAGCATTTATCTCATAGCGAATTTCTTCAAATAAATGACATATTGCATTGTTTACAAATTGAGTCTTTTTTACTGGTTGTCCATTTGCAAATGTAAGACTTCCACATATATGTAAAGAACTTCGTGATGGTAATAAACATAAGTCTTGATGTTGGATAGATATACGAATTTCATCACTATTATTAAATGCTAGTGAAGTGTATGGTTGATGGGCGTGAATCTCATAGTGTGATATAGATTCATCGAAAATAATAGGTGTCTGTACATTAAGAATTTCCTCCATTATTTTCAAAGATGCAACGATAACAGCATATAAATATAAAGTTAATTGGCGTAAGAACGTTTCCTCTTGCGATTCTCTTCGTTTATTTTTAGTTTTAGTCCAAGACTTTTTAGAAACTTTATGTTTTGTAGTGTTAGTTGCTTCACTGCTTGTCGTTGACTGATTTTTGGATGGGATGTTGATGTCTTAATATAGTTTTCTGCTGCTGTTGTCTTAAAAACAATACCCATTATACAGCTTTCTACAAATGTAAACGAATTGTAATAATTTCACCTCGTAGGTTAACCAAATTTCCGTTCTGATCTACCATACGTAATTGTAAATGATCAATAATTTTAACATTAACTGGGAGATATATGATTTGCTTAGGAATTTCAATAATTTTAAATCCTGGTGGCACGGCTGGGAAAAATTCGTGAATCGTATGAACTTTATTCTGATTGATATAAGCTCCAGACGAAATATTACATTCTACTCGTAGAGCGCTTATCTATAAAATGAAGACGGGCATGTCAGAGATGTGATTTATATAGGGTTCCAACAAACGTTGAGTGAAACCTAACAGTCTACCAATAGAATCGTATGGTTGAAAATCGATTTGTAAACTGCAAGAAATTTCACTGCGTAGAGTGTTATTATTAGGTACAATACTTATTTTAATTTCTTTGGACTCCAGAGTCTTCTGTAGAAAACTTTCTATATCACGAATTTCATAGCTACCTGTAGGTATTTCAATAACTTCTTCTCCAACATAAAATTTATTTTGCCCATAGTCTATATTAGGAATAGAATTAAATGTTAATAATTCAATTAATCCAAGAACATACATTTTCTCAGGATCAAGCTCTATCGGTGGAAAATAATGTGTTTCTAGCACTGACGAAGAGCCAGATAAAGTAAGTGTCAATGATTCTATCATCTTGAATAATTTAGTTAAAGTGAATCTGATTTAGCGGGGAATCTTCTTATATAGATTATAATTGTCAGAATGATCAAGTAAATTACATAAAAATTTTAAACAAAGATGACCACATATAAATGAATTAAATGTTTGATACCGCTGATAATTATATTTAATTTTTTCAACATTCCAATATTGCATAAGATCCATTGGAGGCTGTAAATCACCAAAACTATCAAAATAGATAACATTTTTACCATTTTTTTTATAAGCTACCCAATGTGTACCGGAACCTGTACTATCATCAAGATTAATGATAGCTGACTCATTATACAGTGGTCCATTTGATGGTAATGCATTCCTCACGAATACTCCTCTAAAATTAAATATTTTCAAGTGATGAGCATATTTTCTTAAATCTAAATTTGTTAAAGCACGTTTCGGAAGTATTACTTTAATAATGTTTCTTTTCTCTCGTGACGAACTTTTTTTTTTTATTACTTTTTTTTTCTTGAAGCAAATCCCATATCCTTTTTGATAAGGTTTCAAGTATAATGCTTTACCAAGAGCCAAAGCTTCTATTTTTTCATTATGTCATTTCATTTCCTCCAATTTTTGTTTAACATTGTTTGTTTTATTAATAGCTTGAGCTATACCAGCAGCGCCACCTGCTAACGAACCTACTGCACTTAAACCTGCAAATATTGGAATAAGTGCAGGAAGAAAGCTACCTACTTTTGGAACAGGCAATATTCGCGGAATATTAATATACTTTTTACCACCAATCTTCCTTATACTATTACGTGCAGTTCTGAGTGCTGATTGAATAGCAATTCGTGAATCATTACTTGGTTTGATAGTCTTTGACATTGATTTTATTAGTTTTTTCAATGTAAGCATTGCCTTCTTCTTATTTTTTTTCCTCTTACCAATCCCCATTCCAAGCTTAGACTTAGCTTTCATGATGTTCGCAACAGTGTAAGCGGCTGCTTTTTCACTTAGATTTGCGTCTTCCGCTAAGACACATTGCCAAGCTCTTTCAGCTAAAATTTTATCTGCAACGTTTCTCGCTTCAACGTTTTCACGGTTTTTCGAATAAGCAATATCGTGTTCTTTGCAAGCAGCGTTTAACGGATTTATACCGGGATCGCCACGTCTTAGTCTTTGTTGTAATTTCGTTCCTCGACCTTTATGAATGATCATAACTCTTTAAAAGTTTTATGCTGACTGACTTAATGGTTATAAATACACGCTTTTATAGCTTACTGTCACAGTTTCGTTTATAACTTCAAGCACAATGGATTTTAAAAAACAAACTATTAAATTACCGGTGATCAATTTTGATACTTTTACTGAGCCACATAGAGAAAAATATAAACGACACGGAGAATTACTTCCAAATAACATTAGAGCATGCATCCAGGCCCTTCAAATTGTGGTAAAACAAATACTTTACTAGCACTTTTAACTCATCCACATGGTTTCTGGCACAACTCATCGAGCCAATCGAAGTAATTGAATATTTATCTTTTCATGAGCATGATACAGTTATTTCACCTGACGAAGCTCTTCCGAATTCTATTATGATATTCGATGATATAGCATGTGAAAAACAAGATAATGTTAAAGCGTTTTATTGTATGGGTAGACATAAAAATGTTGACTGTTTCTATCTCTGTCAATCTTATGCACAAGTTCCTAAGCATTTAGTACGTAACAATATTAATTTTTTAATTGTGTTTCGTCAAGATGATATAAACTTAAAGCACATTTACAATGATCAGGGATAAAAGGATTTGATTGTTTTTTTATAAATATAAGTCGTTTGGAAACTAATTAAATAGTATGTCATTAGACATTGAACTAATAAGATGGCTAACTTTACCGACGAGATCAATATTTTACAACAAATGGAAAAAGCACGTGATGCTATCAAACAAAAATATAAACTGTTGAAATCAAGTAAATTAGACATTGAAAAAGTTATGAATGAAACATTTAAGCCAATCGTTCAACCATTAGAAAAATTAGTGAACGTTTCTGAAACAACTAATCAAGAAATAAAAAATCAAAATGAATTAGCAATAAGAAATAAGCGAAATAGTATAAAAAAGGAAGAGAAAGTTAAAAAAGAAGAGAAAGATGAAAAACAAGAGATAAAAAATGAGTATGATACTTCATTTGAATCAGCAAGAAGTGAAAGTGAAAGTATTGAAGATGATAATGATAATAACACTACATTAAAAAGTGATAATATTAATGAATATTTACAAATTTTAAATAAAGGTAAAACTGAATTATCAACAAGGAATGATATTACTGAATATTTGCAAATGTTGGATAACAATAAAACTGAATCACTAGATACTACAAATGGTGTACGTAAGTTGCGTGGAGGTTATATGATTGGTAATGCTTCTATATATTTTAATGATAATTATATAATTATAGATGATAGAAAGTATGTGAAAAGTCAGGGTCTTGTAGAACTAATATTTAAAAAAGAACCAAGTGAAAGCCTTATTTCAAATAAAGATATGAGTAACTATGGTGAAATCTTAAATATGACTAATGCTTACAGAAAATATTATAAATCAGAAGAATCTGTTCGTGAGCAAAATACATTGAAATATAAGAATTTTATTTCTAAATTAATAAAACCGTCTAAACGTTCCTCTACAAGTGGTAAAGGATTAACTTTACCCCCACCATTTATGATAGCACGAAGAATGACCAATATCGACTATATATACTGGGATGATCCTAATGAATTAGTAGAACGATTAAAATTATTATTAGCTGAAAAATCAGCTGGTAATCAGAATCATATAAACGAAATTCACTCGATCATAGAGGAGCTACGTGAAGCTAATATTATACATTAAATTTAATATGAGTGTAGATGTGTTTGGACGTCATATAAATGAAATTCAAGGTATTCCAGGTCCTGCTGGTATTGGATATAAATTCACAGATAATGGTCAGTATGACATTGACAATAAAAGACTGTGTAATGTTGCAGCTCCTAATGAATTGACTGATGCTGTAAATTTAATAACTTTACATCGAATAGTCGGAGCTGAAATTGATAGCGTATTGGATATTATAAAAAAAATAAAATCTGATATTCAAGATTTAGATGTAATCGTTGAAAATCACCGAGATGAAATTGATGAAAAACTAAACAAACATGACATAAATATTCAAGAGATTAAAAAGTTGATAAATGAAAATTATTCATTCTCTCCATAAGCAACGCTGCAAAACTATAAATACTTTCACATACTCTTTAAATGTGCATTAAGTATAATGGAGCAGAAATACAAAGATATAAAATATACTCCTTTTAAGGAGTCTGAACGAAAAAAGGAGACACATAATTTTGAATGTACAAAATATACTGAAAAATCTAGCTTTGATTGGAAAAAATATTCTACTAATACTTATTCTCAACCTGAAAAGAAAGAATATAAAAAATTTTAAAGAAGAAGAAGAATGGAACATAAACAGCTAGTAGAAGAACTTCATAAACCAGCTCGACGTAATTATCAGCGTCGAAAGTTTGATTTGCGTGATATAGATGAAACATGGCAAGCTGATTTAGTAGAAATGATTCCATATGCGTATAAAAATAAAGGTTATAAATATTTGCTTACTGTATTAGATACCCTTTCAAAGTCTGCTTGGGCTATTCCAATAAAACAAAAAAGTGGTAAAGATGTTAGTAAAAGTATGGAATCAATATTTCAAGAAGGTCGCATACCAAAAAATCTACAAACTGATCGTGGTAAAGAATTTTATAACAAAAACTTTCAAGATCTCATGCAACGTTACAATGTGAATTTGTATTCAACATATAGTAATCTAAAAGCATCGATATGTGAACGATTTAATCGTACTTTAAAAAATAAAATGTGGAAAAAATTTAGTTTGCGTGGTAATTATACATGGATAGATACTTTACCTGATTTAGTATCACAATATAATAGCACATATCATCGAACCATTGGAATGAAACCAAAAGATGTAACTCCATTAAAGGTGCAACAAATTCTTAGTCGTGTTAATAAATCTCAAAAAAGAATAATTAATAAAGTAAAATTTAAAATCGATGACAAAGTCAGAGTAAGTAAAAGTAAACAAATTTTTGAGAAAGGTTACACACCAAATTGGTCAACTGAAATTTTTACTGTTTGTAAAGTTATTAATACAGTTCCTGTGACTTACCACTTAAAGGATTGCCAGAACAAAACAATTGCTGGAGGATTTTATGCTGAAGAACTTCTGAAGACTAAATATCCTGATATTTATCTAGTAGAAAAAATATTTAAAAAAACGTGGTAATAACATCTATGTAAAATGGTTAGGTTTTGATAATTCTCATAATAGTTGGATAGATAAAAATTATATAAAAGATTAATAGGAAAATCTGAAATTTGTAATATATTTTTATTAAAATTATACAAAATTACATGTAATATATATTTTAAGATAACAATAAATGATATCAATATAAAAATGTATTTATTTATTTTTTTAAATTCCTCACATTTTGTTAAAATTATTGGATCAAGTACTTTACTAAGTTTTTTAATTCTTAATCGAAAACGTTCATGATCACGTGCAAACATTTCCCATTCACGTCGTCGAGCGTTTTGATATGCATATAGCCAAGTATGCAATACATGAATAGATATCTTTTCTTGAAAACGAACGCGCTTTACCTGCTTTCAGCTGAAATAAATGTTTACTATTTTAATTTATAATTTATTTATGTTTGATTTAAATTTAAAAAAATAATTTACATATTATAATGTCGCCAAGCAAGTGTCTCTGTGCTACCTTCTTGTAAGCATCTTTTATCATCATAAGGACTTAGTGCAATCTTTTCTTGTCTTATTGTTTCAACTTTATGTAACTTTGATCGTATCATACACTGTTTTCGCTTTTGAATCAATAAATCTTTCAAACAATTAACGTAATCATCAAAAGTTATAGTTTTCATAACAGCAGTTTTAATCCCTTTGATTTTTTATATCATCTTCTCCATTTACACGTGTACTGTACATTTTACTTCTTAATCCTACGAATTCTGTGAGTATTTTTCCATTACACTCGTCTTTCATTAGTCCAACAATTTTTTTATTTACTTGCAGAATACCAAATTCATTGTTCACTAAATATTCTGAAGTATCAAAATAATGAATATTCAATTTAATATCATTATAAATATCATGACATTTTATAGAATAAATTAAACTATCACCCATACAGCATGAAAGAAAACTGAAATAATTACATGAAATAATTCATGAATTAATACATTGAAATGATTTAGAAAGAATTTTAAAAGGAAAAAAAATTAATTTTAAATTAATTTTTAAAATAATATATGGAATCCTTACAAAATACTTTCAAAAATCTTCCAAAAAAATAAAAAAAGTGTTACCAAAAAATAATTACACGAATTAATTCTGAAAGGACTTTGAAAAGATTTTTTGAAAGAATACATAAAATAATTTCGAAATTATTGCAAGTATTCTTTCATGCAATAATTCAGAAATAATTTCAGAAAGATACAAATTAATCATTCACAAAAATAATTCAATATCTATTCAAAAATCTTACATGAATTATTTCATGAAATCTTCTGGGAAACCCGTGTGAATTAATACAAGAAATAATTTTGAATTCTTTTGAAAAAGATTTTTAGAATAAAATTTTTTAAAACAAAATAGCAAAAAAAATAATTACACGAATTAATTCTGAAAGGGCTTTGAAAAGATTTTTTGAAAGAATACATAAAATAATTTCGAAATTATTGCAAGTATTCTTTCATGCAATAATTCAGAAATAATTTTAGAAAGATACAAATTAATCATTCACAAAAATAATTCAGTATCTATTCAAAAATCTTACATGAATTATTTCATGAAATCTTCTGGGAAACTCGTGTGAATTAATACAAGAAATAATTTTGAATTCTTTTGAAAAAGATTTTTAGAATAAAATTTTTTAAAACAAAATAGCAAAAAAAATAATTACACGAATTAATTCTGAAAGATCTTTGAAAAGATTTTTGAAAGAATACATAAAATAATTTCGAAATTATTGCAAGTATTCTTTCATGCAATAATTCAGAAATAATTTTAGAAAGATACAAATTAATCATTCACAAAAATAATTCAGTATCTATTCAAAAATCTTACATGAATTATTTCATGAATTCTTCCGGGAAACTCGTGTGAATTAATACAAGAAATAATTTTGAATTCTTTTGAAAAAGATTTTTAGAATAAAATTTTTTAAAACAAAATAGCAAAAAAAATAATTACACGAATTAATACTGAAAGGACTTTGAAAAGATTTTTTGAAAGAATACATAAAATAATTTCGAAATTATTGCAAGTATTCTTTCATGCAATAATTCAGAAATAATTTCAGAAAGATACAAATTAATCATTCACAAAAATAATTCAATATCTATTCAAAAATCTTACATGAATTATTTCATGAAATCTTCTGGGAAACTCGTGTGAATTAATACAAGAAATAATTTTGAATTCTTTTGAAAAAGATTTTTAGAATAAAAGTTTTTAAAACAAAATAGCAAAAAAAATAATTACACGAATTAATTCTGAAAGGACTTTGAAAAGATTTTTTGAAAGAATACATAAAATAATTTCGAAATTATTGAAAGTATTCTTTCATGCAATAATTCAGAAATAATTTCACAAAGATACAAATTAATCATTCACAAAAATAATTCAATATCTATTCAAAAATCTTACATGAATTATTTCATGAAATCTTCTGGGTAACTCGTGTGAATTAATACAAGAAATAATTTTGAATTCTTTTGAAAAAGATTTTTAGAATAAAATTTTTTAAAACAAAATAGCAAAAAAAATAATTACACGAATTAATTCTGAAAGGGCTTTGAAAAGATTTTTTGAAAGCATACATAAAATAATTTCGAAATTATTGCAAGTATTCTTTCATGCAATAATTCAGAAATAATTTTAGAAAGATACAAATTAATCATTCACAAAAATAATTCAGTATCTATTCAAAAATCTTACATGAATTATTTCATGAATTCTTCCGGGAAACTCGTGTGAATTAATACAAGAAATAATTTTGAATTCTTTTGAAAAAGATTTTTAGAATAAAATTTTTTAAAACAAAATAGCAAAAAAAATAATTACACGAATTAATACTGAAAGGACTTTGAAAAGATTTTTTGAAAGAATACATAAAATAATTTCGAAATTATTGCAAGTATTCTTTCATGCAATAATTCAGAAATAATTTCAGAAAGATACAAATTAATCATTCACAAAAATAATTCAATATCTATTCAAAAATCTTACATGAATTATTTCATGAAATCTTCTGGGAAACTCGTGTGAATTAATACAAGAAATAATTTTGAATTCTTTTGAAAAAGATTTTTAGAATAAAAGTTTTTAAAACAAAATAGCAAAAAAAATAATTACACGAATTAATTCTGAAAGGACTTTGAAAAGATTTTTTGAAAGAATACATAAAATAATTTCGAAATTATTGAAAGTATTCTTTCATGCAATAATTCAGAAATAATTTCACAAAGATACAAATTAATCATTCACAAAAATAATTCAATATCTATTCAAAAATCTTACATGAATTATTTCATGAAATCTTCTGGGTAACTCGTGTGAATTAATACAAGAAATAATTTTGAATTCTTTTGAAAAAGATTTTTAGAATAAAATTTTTTAAAACAAAATAGCAAAAAAAATAATTACACGAATTAATTCTGAAAGGGCTTTGAAAAGATTTTTTGAAAGCATACATAAAATAATTTCGAAATTATTGCAAGTATTCTTTCATGCAATAATTCAGAAATAATTTTAGAAAGATACAAATTAATCATTCACAAAAATAATTCAGTATCTATTCAAAAATCTTACATGAATTATTTCATGAATTCTTCCGGGAACCTCGTGTGAATTAATACAAGAAATAATTTTGAATTCTTTTGAAAAAGATTTTTAAAATAAAATTTTTTAACACAAAATAGCAAAAAAAATAATTACACGAATTAATACTGAAAGGACTTTGAAAAGATTTTTTGAAAGAATACATAAAATAATTTCGAAATTATTGCAAGTATTCTTTCATGCAATAATTCAGAAATAATTTCAGAAAGATACAAATTAATCATTCACAAAAATAATTCAATATCTATTCAAAAATCTTACATGAATTATTTCATGAAATCTTCTGGGAAACTCGTGTGAATTAATACAAGAAATAATTTTGAATTCTTTTGAAAAAGATTTTTAGAATAAAATTTTTTTAAACAAAATAGCAAAAAAAATAATTACACGAATTAATTCTGAAAGGACTTTGAAAAGATTTTTTGAAAGAATACATAAAATAATTTCGAAATTATTGAAAGTATTCTTTCATGCAATAATTCAGAAATAATTTCACAAAGATACAAATTAATCATTCACAAAAATAATTCAATATCTATTCAAAAATCTTACATGAATTATTTCATGAAATCTTCTGGGAAACTCGTGTGAATTAATACAAGAAATAATTTTGAATTCTTTTGAAAAAGATTTTTAAAATAAAATTGTTTAAAACAAAATAGCAAAAAAAATAATTACACGAATTAATACTGAAAGGACTTTGAAAAGATTTTTTGAAAGAATACATAAAATAATTTCGAAATTATTGCAAGTATTCTTTCATGCAAAAATTCAGAAATAATTTCAGAAAGATACAAATTAATCATTCACAAAAATAATTCAGTATCTATTCAAAAATCTTACATGAATTATTTGATGGAATCTTCTGGGAAACTCGTGTGAATTAATACAAGAAATAATTTTGAATTCTTTTGAAAATGATTTTTAGAATAAAATTTTTTAAAACAAAATAGCAAAAAAAATAATTACACGAATTAATTCTGAAAGGACTTTGAAAAGATTTTTTGAAAGAATGCATAAAATAATTTCGAAATTATTGCAAGTATTCTTTCATGCAATAATTCAGAAATAATTTTAGAAAGATACAAATTAATCATTCACAAAAATAATTCAGTATCTATTCAAAAATCTTACATGAATTATTTGATGAAATCTTCTGGGAAACTCGTGTGAATTAATACAAGAAATAATTTTGAATTCTTTTGAAAAAGATTTTTAAAATAAAATTTTTTAAAACAAAATAGCAAAAAAAATAATTACACGAATTAATTCTGAAAGGACTTTGAAAAGATTTTTTGAAAGAATACATAAAATAATTTCGAAATTATTGCAAGTATTCTTTCATGCAATAATTCAGAAATAATTTCAGAAAGATACAAATTAATCATTCACAAAACTAATTCAATATCTATTCAAAAATCTTACATGAATTATTTCATGAAATCTTCCGGGAAACTCGTGTGAATTAATAGATTTTTTAAAGAAAACATAACAATTCAGCAATCATGTCAAGAATTATATCACGAAAATAATTCAGAAATAATTTCAGAATGATAAAAATTAATCATTCACAAAGATAATTCAATATCTATTGAAAATAATTTCATGAATTATTTCATGAAATGTTGCGGGAAACTCACGTGAATTAATACAAGAAATAATTTAGAATTCGTTTGAAAAAGATTGTTACAATAAAATTTTTTAAAACACAATAGCAAAAAAGATATTTACACGAATTCTTCCTGAAAGAACCTTGAAAAGATTTTTTGAAAGAAAACATAAAATAGTTCAGAAATTATTGCAAGTATTCAACACGAAAAGGGCAGCGTCCGTATATAAGAGGCATCGTATAATGTATTTATTTTGTTTTTAATTCGAATTTGTTTCAATCAAATAAGTCCTAATTAATACAATATTTAATAAACAAAACTTACTAAATAAGTATATACTAATTAAACAAAGTTAATATTAAAAAATAAAGAAATATTAGAAATAAATATTCTAATTTATTTTGTCAGTCATTTTGCACTATATAATGAAAAAAATGAAATGATTGGATAATGATCGGATTTAGTCGTCCATTGTTTTCTACATTCGTATGATCCTATTAAAGAACGTATTAAAATGTGTGGGGGTATATAATTTTTTGTTTTTGTGAACTAAGATAGATTGAAACATTTACTAATTGCGAAAAATATTAATTTGAAAAGTTAATGTAAGAATATAAAAACTTAAAATAAAAGGAAAAAAAAACATTTAAAGATGAATAATATAGGTACTTAAAATAAGCAATATTTTTTATTATTATTCATAATAGTATTCTTTCAGTATGACAATGTTTAGAAGTCCCCTCAAAATCGACAGAAATATTATTTATACGTCTGCCAAGAGTAAAGAGCCTTTGACTCTAAAAGTTGATTCTAAATTGAAAACACTACAAATAATAATAACGTCGGTAAGGTAGAGCTCATTCTATTCATCTCTGCATTATATGCAATTATCATTTTTTTATTTTTATCGAATTTCGGGAAAAGAGCTCTTTATTGCCCTTCGTAATGACAAAAATACACTATGTGTAAATTTTCAAGTTATTGCTCGTTATAGATTTTACAGGAAACGGGTTGAAAAATTTTCTACCAGTTTTTTATGAAAAATAATGAACAGAATTTCTGAAAAATTTATAGGTGTATTATTTATGCAATTACGGAGTGCAGTGAAGAGCTTCATTCATCAAAAGTTGAATCTAAGATCAAAAAAATGTAAAAACTCATAACGTCGGTAAGGAAGAGCTCCCTTTATACACACACATTTCACATCGACTTAATACAATATTTAATAAACTAAAAGTATTAAATAACTATGAATTAATTGATCAAAGTTAATATTAAAAAATAAAGTAATATTAAGAATAAATTTTCTAATGTATCGTATCACTCATATTGCAGTATATAATGAAAAAAATGAAATGATCTAACAAGCGAGCGATAGCGTAATGGATAGCGTATTTGCGTAGTACCCAAGCGCCCAGGGTTGGAATCTCCATCATGTAAAAAATTTTTCTGCGTTTTTTTCTGCGATAAAATAGTGTAAAATTATTAACAATGTAAATATATGTAAAAATAGTTAGAATATTATTTAAATAATATTCTAAATTATAAAAATGTACCTTCAAATACGGGATTATATATATACCCTTCGAAATTTATTGTTAGTAATATTTACTAAATATTTTCTAATTAATTCACAATATTTATTCCTGAATCCTTCCAAAAATCTTTCATTGAAAGGATTCTGCAATAATACATGATTTTATAACCTTCGAAATTTTTTGTTAGTAATATTTCCATTATATTTTCGAATTAATTCACAAAATTAATTCCTGAATCCTTTCAGACATCCTTCATTGGAAGGATTCTGTAATAATACGGATTTATCCTCTTCAAATTTCTTGTTAGTAATATTTCCATAATATTTTCTAATTAATTCACAATATTAATTCCTGAATCCTTTCATACATCCTTCATTGAAAGGATTCAGGAATTAATTTTGTGAATTAATTCGAAAATATTATGGAAATATTACTAAAAGAAATTTCAAAGGGTATAAATAACGTATTATTGCAGAATCCTTCCAATGAAAGATGTCTGAAAGGATTCAGGAATTAATTTTGTGAATTAATTCGAAAATATTATGGAAATATTACTGAAAAGAAATTTCGAACAGTATAAATCACGTATTATTACAGAATCCTTTCAATGAAAGATGTCTGAAAGGATTCAGGAATTAATTCACAAATTAATTCCTGAATCCTTTGAGACATCTTTCATTGGAAGGATTCTGTAATAATACGGGATTTATCCGTCTTCCAAATTTCTTGTTAGTAATATTTTCATAATATTTTCGAATTAATTCACAAAATTAATTCCTGAATCCTTTCAGACATCTTTCATTGAAAGGATTCTGCAATAATATGTGATATTAATTCTGAAAGGATTCTGAAAGATTCTTTCAGAAATCATTCAGTGAAAGGATTCTGTAATGATGCTATGTCCGGGGTATTTTCCTTTCAGAATTATTTCAGGAAATAATTTTGAAATATCTTTTAGTAACCTTTTGGTAATAATCCATGAATCCTTTCAGAAATCTTCTATTGAATAAATTTTGCAATGATATTATAAATTATTTTTGAATTATTCCATTGAATTAATTCTGAAAGGAAAATACCCCGGACATAGCATTATTACAGAATCCTTTCACTGAATGATTTCTGAAAGAATAAAATTATTTCATGCATTCTTTCAGAATCCTTTCAGAATTAATACATGCTGTGTGGGCAGTATCAGTATAAAGAAGCTTACAATTATTATTATACATTTTATCCATGTAATCATAATAAAAACTGTACATGAGTATCTTGGATACATCCAGAACGGTGAGTCCCACATATATTGGTTTATCCATTAAAATTTCTACCTTTCTTAGTTCAACAGCTACTAAATTTTCATTAAATATAGCACTCTTATGAAAATTTGGTTTTGAAATATAAGCTTCTAAGCCATATCTTCCTTCCCATTGTGTTAAAAGTTTCACATCAACGCGTTTACGTACATTTTCCATAGTTTTTCCATAAACAGCATTATTCATTAATTTGAAGAGATTTTTTACAAATTCATTTTTAGCATTTGCTCTCATAGAACTATTCAAATCAATATAAGATTTGAGCCATGGAGATTGTTTGAATTTTAAAACTTTATGTATCTTAACAAGTCGAAGTCCATGTGCAATTACTTGTTTTAGATAACGATAATGAATAACGTAGTTACGTTTGTTCATCAATGTAGCGCAAAGCTTTGTTTGTTTTGATCCAGGCGGTTTTATATGCTCTGGACAAAATGGCAAATCATTGTGTTCATCATGAATTTCTGAAGGATAGTCTAAATCAACTTCTAAAATATAACCAGTCGAAGCATTATCATCAACATTGTAATTAAAATTTTCGTAATCCTCAACCCACTCAAATGAGTCATAAGGAAGAGCTTGTGTCATTGCCCAGCCATATAAATTATTAGCATCAAAATACATTAAATACACATCCTCTTCATTTCCTTTATAATCTTTCATGTATTTATTATTAGCAGCAGCGTAACGATTTGAACATTGGCTTAAACCGCCTCTAATACCACATTCGATAAATAAAAGCATGTCTATGTCTGTTACAAGACTTAATTTGACTCCTGTGCATTTAAGCATTGCATCCCAAGAAAAACCAGGTGTAGTATAATAATGAGCTGGATCAAGTCCATATGATTTCATACATTGATGTCTAAAATTTTCAAACACGTCAGCCAACAGTAAAATATCTGTTTTCATGTACAGATCAGAATATTCACCAAGACTCTTTATATTAAAAACATTCCAGATTTTTTGTGCATGATTATAATCTTCATCTGATATGTTTGAATCATTAAGTGTACTATAAAATTTATCCTTTGCTGGTAATTTTGTTTCATCTAATTTTTCCCAAGAATCAATATATTCATATGGTAAAATACCTTTTCTTGTAAGCAATTTAACTTTTTTTTCATCCAAGCCTGGAAATTGAGAGTATATAATATTGTATTCATCGAGATAAGATGCTAATTTATCTAACGAAGAAGCCATAAATTTAAAAGAATCAATAAATCGAAATTTTATATTACTATTTTCTATATGTTTTGTAAAAGCAATATATCTTTCCTTGTTTAAAGGCAGCAAATCAACTTTTCCGGGAAAATGATTAGAAACATCTTGTATAATAAAATGAGCATCATACCCACTAAGATTATGAAATACTACAGGTATAATTCGTGAATCTTTATAATTAAGATTACAAGATGCATGAGCTGGTCTTCTTTTTGTTTTATAAAGGTGTGAATGATCATGAACATTAATGCTAGTATTATTGAATGGCTTACAACATATATGACATGTTTCAGCTTGAAAAAATGCAACATTTTGCTCTAATGTTAGCGTTTCCATAGGTTCTGCATTACAATATATATTTTCAATCAATTTTGCTATACATTTTAATTCTGTAGCGAACCAAAGAGCTGCATTTTTACCTCTATAGCTTCTATAATATGAAAGACAATCATTATAACTGCATTTTAAGTAATAACCAATACTAAATATTTCATGTCTTTGAAAAACAGTTGTATTACTTTCTTCATTTTTACACTCAATAACATAATAAGACTTCAATAAACATTCACAATCAGCATAAATTATAAAAGGTATTTTTTCTTTATGTTTGTAATTTTTAAATTCTATGATATTTTTTCCGTCTTCAGGTAGATTAATTCTACAGTTATTAAGTTGACTACAGTATATTTCATGTTTAGCTAGACTATTTGAATCATTAAAAAAGTGTAAACATCTATCACAAATATAACATTTTTCTTTATGATGTGAAAGGCTTCTCCCTACAAGTCTGGACAAGTTTTTTATGTAGACGTAATGAAATATTGTATCTTGAAACATTTCATTTTCATCACCCATTTCTTCAATCAAAAGAAGATTTACATGGTTTAGTTTTTTACTAGACGTTAAGTATAATGGTACAATATTTTTACCATTAAGTCTAAAAACATTAACTGATATTTCAGAATTCTGTTTCTCAAATTTCTGTATTTGTCCTAAGGGAACAGGAAAGTCTATATTTTTCATATTTAGTTCTTCGGCGTGTGATAAATAATTTATTAATCTGTGAGGATTATTTTTTGTAGGTATTGGATGTAAAGCTGCTAAAACAGACCACTTAAAACACTGATTATCACTATTTTGTACGTTAACACAAGCCTTCTTGTTTTGAATAAATTTTGGCAAATGAATGTATGAACTACCACTACGCATAGGATTATATTTATTTATATTAATCTGAATATTTAGTATGGAGTGCAGAGACCAACCTGAATCTCTATCTTGAAATTCTTAAATGTCAGATGTCAGAGGAGTTTTAATATTCTCATTGAACCATTGCTCAAGATCTGTTGAAAGAAAAATTTCAACATTTTTTGTATTAAAATGCTTTTCTTCAATTTTTTCTTCTTTTTCACCGTTGCTGTTTAACTCTTGTTTGTACTTACATAGAAGAACTGCGTTAATTTTTAAAGCATCAATATAATTTTCTTTAAATAATTTTTTTACATAACGAGTAAATAAAAATCATCTAAAAAAGAGTGGACATCAATGTGCGCAATATTTGCAACGATACTTGTCCGCATACGTTTTCCAAAAGCACTATCAATGTCTATCCAACGTACTCTATTTTTAATTATTTGCTGTGCAACTCCTGCACCTCGTTTTAATAGAGTATTGTCGCGTCGTGCAACGTTGCCGATGTGGTTGCCGGTGTATGCTGTTTTCCTTCCTCTCTTCATCCTACCCAACGAACCTGCTGCATTGCCGCTTGCTTCATATTCTCCCACACGATAAAAAAGGGGGATACGCATAAACGCTCAAAAGATGCCGCCATCCAGAAAGAATAGTTACCAAAAGGCTCCTCGAATGGAGGCACGAAGACGTGGTGTCCTTTAGTTTTCCTTTCATTCTCTCTTCAATGTGGGCCACTCCCCTGGTGCAGTTTTACGCGTTTTTTTTATTACCTAACACGCTATCAAAACGCACATCCACTCAAGCATCAGAGATTCGCCGCCAATTAGAGGAGTAAGCATTAGTACTCCAGCGCACAATACTGAATCGAGCTAGAGTCAGTTTTCTTGCCTTTTCCCTTCACACCCACCTGATATGCGTAGCGTATTCTAAAATAATTTATGTATCCGGACTCGCCGAAAATTCTCAAAGGGTGCGCCGCCGAAATCATCAAAGATCATCGAGAATAGTGGGGCAGCAATACCTCCCATACAGCATGAAAGAAAACTGAAATAATTACATGAAATAATTCATGAATTAATACATTGAAATGATTTAGAAAGAATTTTAAAAGGAAAAAAAATTAATTTTAAATTAATTTTTAAAATAATATATGGAATCCTTACAAAATACTTTCAAAAATCTTCCAAAAAAATAAAAAAAGTGTTACCAAAAAATAATTACACGAATTAATTCTGAAAGGACTTTGAAAAGATTTTTTGAAACAATACATAAAATAATTTCGAAATTATTGCAAGTATTCTTTCATGCAATAATTCAGAAATAATTTCAGAAAGATACAAATTAATCATTCACAAAAATAATTCAATATCTATTCAAAAATCTTACATGAATTATTTCATGAAATCTTCTGGGAAACTCGTGTGAATTAATACAAGAAATAATTTTGAATTCTTTTGAAAAAGATTTTTAGAATAAAATTTTTTAAAACAAAATAGCAAAAAAAATAATTACACGAATTAATTCTGAAAGGACTTTGAAAAGATTTTTTGAAAGAATACATAAAATAATTTCGAAATTATTGCAAGTATTCTTTCATGCAATAATTCAGAAATAATTTTAGAAAGATACAAATTAATCATTCACAAAAATAATTCATTATCTATTCAAAAATCTTACATGAATTATTTCATGAAATCTTCTGGGAAACTCGTGTGAATTAATACAAGAAATAATTTTGAATTCTTTTGAAAAAGATTTTTAAAATAAAATTTTTTAAAACAAAATAGCAAAAAAAATAATTACACGAATTAATACTGAAAGGACTTTGAAAAGATTTTTTGAAAGAATACATAAAATAATTTCGAAATTATTGCAAGTATTCTTTCATGCAATAATTCAGAAATAATTTCAGAAAGATACAAATTAATCATTCACAAAAATAATTCAATATCTATTCAAAAATCTTACATGAATTATTTCATGAAATCTTCTGGGAAACTCGTGTGAATTAATACAAGAAATAATTTTGAATTCTTTTGAAAAAGATTTTTAGAATAAAATTTTTTAAAACAAAATAACAAAAAAAATAATTACACGAATTAATTCTGAAAGGACTTTGAAAAGATTTTTTGAAAGAATACATAAAATAATTTTGAAATTATTGCAAGTATTCTTTCATGCAATAATTCAGAAATAATTTTAGAAAGATACAAATTAATCATTCACAAAAATAATTCAGTATCTATTCAAAAATCTTACATGAATTATTTGATGAAATCTTCTGGGAAACTCGTGTGGATTAATACAAGAAATAATTTTGAATTGTTTTGAAAAAGATTTTTAGAATAAAATTTTTTAAAACAAAATAGCAAAAAAAAATAATTACACGAATTAATTCTGAAAGGACTTTGAAAAGATTTTTAGAATAAAATTTTTTAAAACAAAATAGCAAAAAAATAATTACACGAATTAATTCTGAAAGGACTTTGAAAAGATTTTTTGAAAGAATACATAAAACAATTTCGAAATTATTGCAAGTATTCTTTCATGCAATAATTCAGAAATAATTTCAGAAAGATACAAATTAATCATTCACAAAAATAATTCAGTATCTATTCAAAAATCTTACATGAATTATTTCATGAAATCTTCTGGGAAACTCGTGTGAATTAATACAAGAAATAATTTTGAATTCTTTTGAAAAAGATTTTTAGAATAAAATTTTTAAAACAAAATAGCAAAAAAAATAATTACACGAATTAATTCTGAAAGGACTGTGAAAAGATTTTTATAATAAAATTTTTTAAAACAAAATAGCAAAAAAAATAATTACACGAATTAATTCTGAAAGGACTTTGAAAAGATTTTTTGAAAGAATACATAAAACAATTTCGAAATTATTGCAAGTATTCTTTCATGCAATAATTCAGAAATAATTTCAGAAAGATACAAATTAATCATTCACAAAAATAATTCAATATCTATTCAAAAATCTTACATGAATTATTTCATGAAATCTTCCGGGAAACTCGTGTGAATTAATAGATTTTTTTAAAGAAAACATAACAATTCAGCAATCATGTCAAGAATTATATCACGAAATAATTCAGAAATAATTTCAGAATGATAAAAATTAATCATTCACAAAGATAATTCAATATCTATTGAAAATAATTTCATGAATTATTTCATGAAATGTTGCGGGAAACTCACGTGAATTAATACAAGAAATAATTTAGAATTCGTTTGAAAAAGATTGTTACAATAAAATTTTTTAAAACACAATAGCAAAAAAGATATTTACACGAATTCTTCCTGAAAGAACCTTGAAAAGATTTTTTGAAAGAAAACATAAAATAGTTCAGAAATTATTGCAAGTATTCAACACGAAAAGGGCAGCGTCCGTATATAAGAGGCATCGTATAATGTATTTATTTTGTTTTTAATTCGAATTTGTTTCAATCAAATAAGTCCTAATTAATACAATATTTAATAAACAAAACTTACTAAATAAGTATATACTAATTAAACAAAGTTAATATTAAAAAATAAAGAAATATTAGAAATAAATATTCTAATTTATTTTGTCAGTCATTTTGCACTATATAATGAAAAAAATGAAATGATTGGATAATGATCGGATTTAGTCGTCCATTGTTTTCTACATTCGTATGATCCTATTAAAGAACGTATTAAAATGTGTGGGGGTATATAGTTTTTCGTTTTTGTGAACTAAGATAGATTGAAACATTTACTAATTGCGAAAAATATTAATTTGAAAAGTTAATGTAAGAATATAAAAACTTAAAATAAAAGGAAAAAAAAACATTTAAAGATGAATAATATAGGTACTTAAAATAAGCAATATTTTTTATTATTATTCATAATAGTATCCTTTCAGTATGACAATGTTTAGAAGTCCCCTCAAAATCGACAGAAATATTATTTATACGTCTGCCAAGAGTAAAGAGCCTTTGACTCTAAAAGTTGATTCTAAATTGAAAACACTACAAATAATAATAACGTCGGTAAGGTAGAGCTCATTCTATTCATCTCTGCATTATATGCAATTATCATTTTTTATTTTTATCGAATTTCGGGAAAAGAGCTCTTTATTGCCCTTCGTAATGACAAAAATACACTATGTGTAAATTTTCAAGTTATTGCTCGTTATAGATTTTACAGGAAACGGGTTGAAAAATTTTCTACCAGTTTTTTATGAAAAATAATGAACAGGATTTCTGAAAAATTTATAGGTGTATTATTTATGCAATTACGGAGTGCAGTGAAGAGCTTCATTCATCAAAAGTTGAATCTAAGATCAAAAAAATGTAAAAACTCATAACGTCGGTAAGGAAGAGCTCCCTTTATACACACACATTTCACATCGACTTAATACAATATTTAATAAACTAAAAGTATTAAATAACTATGAATTAATTGATCAAAGTTAATATTAAAAAATAAAGTAATATTAAGAATAAATTTTCTAATGTATCGTATCACTCATATTGCAGTATATAATGAAAAAAATGAAATGATCTAACAAGCGAGCGATAGCGTAATGGATAGCGTATTTGCGTAGTACCCAAGCGACCCGGGTTCGAATCTCCATCATGTAAAAAATTTTTCTGCGTTTTTTTCTGCGATAAAATAGTGTAAAATTATTAACAATGTAAATATATGTAAAAATAGTTAGAATATTATTTAAATAATATTCTAAATTATAAAAATGTACCTTCAAATACGGGATTATATATACCCTTCGAAATTTATTGTTAGTAATATTTACTAAATATTTTCTAATTAATTCACAATATTTATTCCTGAATCCTTCCAAAAATCTTTCATTGAAAGGATTCTGCAATAATACATGATTTTATAACCTTCGAAATTTTTTGTTAGTAATATTTCCATTATATTTTCGAATTAATTCACAAAATTAATTCCTGAATCCTTTCAGACATCCTTCATTGGAAGGATTCTGTAATAATACGGGATTTATCCTCTTCAAATTTCTTGTTAGTAATATTTCCATAATATTTTCTAATTAATTCACAATATTAATTCCTGAATCCTTTCATACATCTTTCATTGAAAAGATTCAGGAATTAATTTTGTGAATTAATTCGAAAATATTATGGAAATATTACTAAAAAGAAATTTCGAACAGTATAAATCACGTATTATTACAGAATCCTTTCAATGAAAGATGTCTGAAAGGATTCAGGAATTAATTCACAAATTAATTCCTGAATCCTTTGAGACATCTTTCATTGGAAGGATTCTGTAATAATACGGGATTTATCCGTCTTCCAAATTTCTTGTTAGTAATATTTTCATAATATTTTCGAATTAATTCACAAAATTAATTCCTGAATCCTTTCAGACATCTTTCATTGAAAGGATTCTGCAATAATATGTGATATTAATTCTGAAAGGATTCTGAAAGATTCTTTCAGAAATCATTCAGTGAAAGGATTCTGTAATGATGCTATGTCCGGGGTATTTTCCTTTCAGAATTATTTCAGGAAATAATTTTGAAATATCTTTTAGTAACCTTTTGGTAATAATCCATGAATCCTTTCAGAAATCTTCTATTGAATAAATTTTGCAATGATATTATAAATTATTTTTGAATTATTCCATTGAATTAATTCTGAAAGGAAAATACCCCGGACATAGCATTATTACAGAATCCTTTCACTGAATGATTTCTGAAAGAATAAAATTATTTCATGCATTCTTTCAGAATCCTTTCAGAATTAATACATGCTGTGTGGGCTAGGCAAATCAAAAAGGCGACAGCAGGAAGATTTACGACTTTTTACCTTTAAAAGAGGGCGAAGACTCCTGGTGCGGTCTCACTCAGAAGCCAACTCGCGTAGACTTCACATCAGCTCTCATCACTGTAATTTTTACTTAGTTTTGCACTGACAAGTTAATAAAGTTTAAGTTGTGTTTAAATCCATATTAAGTATTCATTATTTCGAGATTATAAGAATCCTAAACTCTCCGTATCTCCGTTCTTCACACCAAAACTTCCACAGAGCGGCGACTGTCCACTATCATTATAAGCGTCACGGTGGGAGTACAGATTCACACAAGGGCTGTTGGAAATTCTAAGGTAAGTCAGTAAAATTCTACACTGTGTCGAGGCGTACCGCGTGTCCGTGTCATTTTCCTACCTGCCGCCCCATTCTGGAGCAATGCACGTTGTGTCCGAATCGGGAAAAGTCACATTACGTGCTTTTAGCCATTAGACTAATGAAGTTTCATTTTCTTTCTTCTTGTATTGTCACGTAACCCGGACGTAACTATTGGGGGCCCCTCCTTAGAAAGGATTAGGTAGATAGTTTTTGTTTCGCGGACTTGAATGATATGTCGGTAGCCAAAGGAGGTGATGATAGGCGTAATGAGGAAGCAGAGGCTATTCTGCTAAAACAGGCGTTAAAACTGAAATCTAACTTACCAGAGGGACAAACGCTAACAAATATTTTAGATTTCTTTAAAAGCCGTAACGAAACCGGTTTACTAGACGCGGAAGTGCAAACAAAGGATAAAAGAATAGAGTCACTTATTGAAATTTTATCAGATCACGTTAGTAAAGACGATATAATAGAATGTTGTAAAGATAAATATTTAATTGAAACGCTCGGAGATTTAATAAATCAAAGAATCGATCCAAAATATATTATCGAATATATCACGGGGACTATAACGGCATAATCGGAATTAATAATCAACAACATAAGTTTCGATAATCCAGAATTTACCGCCGACAACACAAAATTTTATTCCATATTAGAAAACAATAAATCATCTTTACAGAAATCATCAGACGAGGAAAAAAATAAAACAAGTTCAGGAAACGGCGAAAAATTTTTTTTACCTAATGATCAGCTTAAATATAGCACACCATTTAATATGGATACATATTTGGTAAATCCAAAGTATAACCTTTCACAAAGGATGAATAATTTTTCCGGAAACAGTACCCTAGGACAAGTTAGGCCGTTGTCAATTAAGGATGCGTTAGAATTAATTCCGAAATACAATGGAGTAAATATTCCTCTAACACAAGTTCTACAAGGCTGTCGGAAGCATGTAGCATTATCCCGGAACAATTTGAGGTAGATTTAGCAAAATTAATAAAATTACGTTTATACGGCGAGGCACTAAAAAGTGCAGCAAAAAAGATATTTGAATCAATAAATGATATAGCGAATTTTTTCGACAGTATTTTCGGTTCGGCTAAAACGTATCACCAACTACACGGGGAATTAGCTAGTGTAAAACAAAAACGCGATGAAAGCGTAGTAGTTTTTTCAAATAGAGTGCGTGCGATAGGACACGAAATTACTGAGTCAGAACATCGTGAGAAGAGATCTACGCGAGAGTCTCAAAACGCATTGGAAAAAGACTTGGTAAAATTTTCATTCGAGGTTTACATTGGGTAATTAAAGCACGCATGGGAGAAGCAAGAACTTTAGAAAAGGCCACTGCGGAAGCAATAGAAATCGAAAGGGACTTCGCGTGTTATGAGCCAGAAGAATTAAATGACACTATTAAAATAATTACGGAAAAGAAAACTAATTTTTCAAGAGAAGACAAAATATATTTAGTGGATAGTAAAACTATAGAAACGTGTCAAATATGTAACAGAAGAGGTCATATTGCTTTAAACTGCTGGCAATACACAGGGAAACCACCAAACATCCAAAATAGGCAACCGTTGCCTACCTGGGTGGACCGGCGGGGATCGGGCGCGCCGGCACAATGGACGCAGGATAGACCCGCGCAGGCTCCACGAAATACGGGGGACCAATATGTACAAAGACAGAATGCCACATTTTCAAATAATGAACTAACAAAATTATTTTGTCGATATTGTAAGAAAGAGGGGCATACAATAATAAACTGTCGAAAACCCGCATACAACAATAGTCAGAGAAATACACAAGTACAGGCGGGAAACAGTCAGAATCTCCGTCAACAAGGCGCGAGACGGGAGACGGACTTAGTAAAGTAAAGCGCCCAGACGAAAAGCAGAACAATCCGCAGTCGTCCAAAGACACGTTCGGTTAAGCGAAAATAGTAAATCACCAATAATTTCCTTTAGTAATCCGAGTAATAACAGAGAAATGTTTTTAATATTAGATTCAGGCGCAGGACCAAATCTTTTAAAAAAGAACAATTTAGCTGAAAAAACAGCAATTAATAAAAATGAAATTTTGGAATTGAAAGGCATAACAGACAGTAGCATTTTTACTTTAGGTAAAATAAAACTATATTTTTTAAAGTTCGCCATTGAATTTCATATTGTGAATAACGATTTTCCAATAAACGAAGATGGATTACTAGGGAGTGATTTTTTCTCTCAGTTAGGATCAAAAATCGACTATGGAACTAAGCAACTGATTATTGGTAATTTGTCTATTCCGTTCTATGAAGAAAATGAAAAAACTCTAGTAAATTCTATTAAACGCATTAATTACGCACAAAAAGTAGATCAGAATGATACAGCGGAGGAAGTGTACTCGGAAATTATAAAACATAAAAATAGGAGTGAAAAGAAAACTGAAGATACGGCTGAAGCTATAAAAAAAATTCTAAGTCAGAATAAAGAGGAAGTTTTTCCACTCATAAATTTTCCCATGGAACCCCAAACTCCAACACAGGTCAAGAGTAACTTTATCAAAATAAGAACGGTCACCAGCAACCGGGAGCAAGCTAAACGTGAAACAGAAGAGATTTTAAGTTTACATAATATAAAAGAAATAAATTTTGCAAATCAAAATGTCACATTAAAATTGGACTCTTATAAAAATTTTAAAATAATTATTGGAGTTAGCTCAAACGCTGACGGAAATTTCCACTTGAGAGATGAGAAATTTAGTTTGTTAAATTCAAGCGATAATTCGAAACCAAATTCTACTTTTAGATCAAATTCAAATGAAAATTCTAAATCGAATTCTACTTTTATATCGAATTCAAATGAAGATGTTAATTTAACAAATTCAAAAGAAAATCACAAAGTAAATCAAAATTCTAACTCAATTACAAACTCTTGTCAAAATCTTAATACAAGAACATATTCTTGTCAAAATTCTAACTCAATCATAAATTCTTATCAAAATTCTAACTTGAATAAAAACTCTGGTCAAAATCTTAACTCAAGTACAAACTCTTGTCGAAACCTCAATGCAAGTACAAATTCTTGTGAAAACGCTAACTCAATTACAAATTCTTATCAAAATTTTAACTTAAATGTAAATTCTTGTCAAAATTGTAACTCAATTGCGAATTCTTATCAAAATCCTAATTCGAGTGCGAACTCTAATAAAAATCCTAGCTCAAATCCAAATTCTAATCAAAATTTTTCAAATTCAAAAGAAAATTTGAAATCAAACTCTAAAGAAAATTTTTCGTCTAGGTTTAAAACAAACTCGAGTGCAAACGAAAATTCGAAAAGAAATTCAGAACAAAACAAAAATTCTAACTCAAATAGGAAAGAGGAATCAAATTTGGATATAAATGCTAAATTAAATTCTGGAGATAATCCCAAGAAAAAGAAAAATAAAGCAAATTCTAATACAAGTAACAATCAAGAAATGAATGAGGAGTTTATTTTTCAAAGATTGACAATGTTACAAAAATTACTCAATCAAGGCCAAGCAAGTTACAGTATTTTGTATGATAATGCCGAAGATATTGAAATATTAATTGAAATATTGTTGAAGATAATAAATAAGAATGAGTTTTTTAACGAGCACTACAAAATGTTTCGCGATTTAAAAACGCATTTTGAGCTTAGATCATTCGACGAGTCATTGTGCACATATCTGATTGATGATTGTTTAGGAGTAATAGAAAAGTGGAAAAAACTTCTTAAAGGGAAATCTACAAATTCGAGAATTGAGAAACATGTAATTTGTCGGGTAGAAAGAGTTTTGTCAAACGAACGCGTCGGTCAGATTAAATCTTTATTACGTTTTGAGCATTTGCTGTCAGAAGAGCGTACAGAGATAACAAAATTAATAGAAAGATTTAGCGATGTTTTTCACATTCCGGGTGAAAAATTAACGGCTACACCTATATTAAAATTAACTATCCCAACCGTAGATGAAGTGCCAATTACTTCAAAACAGTTTCGATTGCCACCGGTGCATAAAAACGAGATAGAAAGACAAGTTGCAGAGTTATTGGCAAATGGCATAATTGAGCCTTCTACATTTTCATACTCTAGTCCTTGTTTTTTAGTACCAAAGAAAGAAGATATACATGGCAATAGAAAGTACAGAATGGTAATTGATTATCGAAAATTAAATGAAAAAACACTCGATGATCAATTTCCTCTTCCAAATATTAACGAAATACTTGACCAGTTGGGAGGATCAAAATACTTCTCTGTGTTCGATCTCGCATCAGGTTACCACCAGTTAGAAATCGATGAGCGAGACCGCCACAAAACAGCTTTTGTGACAAATGGTGGGCTCTATCACTTTAATCGAGATAGTTTTGGGATAAGAACTATGCCGGCGACATTTTCAAGAGCACTATCTACAGCACTCGCGGGTTTAGTTAATAAGGAATTATTTTGTTTTATTGATGATATAATTGTTTACTCACGCACGTTTGCTGAACACATACAAAGATTAGAAAGATTATTCATCAGATTACGAAAGGCGGTATTAAAATTATAACCTGAAAAATGTGAATTTTTCAAAAAAGAAGTAACATATTTAGGGCATTTAATAAGCGCAGAGGGCGTAAGGCCAGATCCAAAGAAACTGGAAGCTGTTCGGAATTATCCGGTGCCAAAAAACGCAAAAAATATTAAACAATTTTTAGGTTTAGCAGGCTATTACAGACGCTTCATTCATCAATTTTCAAAAATAGCTAAACCTCTCACAAACTTATTGAAAAAAGAAATAGAATTTAAATGGACCGACGATACGCAGTATGCTTTTGAAATTCTACGTGATAAATTATGTAAAGAACCTATATTAGCTTTCCCAAATTACGAACTACCTTTTAATCTAACTACAGACGCATCGGGTTATGCGATAGGAGGAATTTTATCTCAGGGTAAAATAGGCTATGATCAACCAGTTGCACATGTCTCACGTGTGTTATCAGAGGTAGAGGAAAGATGGGATACATTCAATAAAGAGGGACTAGCGTTGGTATTTTCTATAAAACATTTTAGACCCTATCTTTTTGGAAGAAAATTCTATGTAATTACTGACCACCGCCCTCTAGTATGGATGCAGACACATAAAGATCCAAATTCACGTGTTATGAGGTGGTGTTTATCTCTGGCCGAATATGATTTTGAGGTGATATACAGACCAGGGACAATGAATGTAGCGGACGCTCTCTCTCGAAATCCGGTGGATCGAGTGTTGATTGTCACAAGAAGTGCTGCCCTGGCTGAAAAACTAAAAGAACAAGAGCAAGAAAAAGAGGCGGTCACCGAACAAACGGGGGAGGAGTGCGTTCATAATATGGTCACAAGGGGACGCGTAGCCCGTGAGCAGAACAAAGAAAACATAGAAAAAAAACTGCCGAAAAATGATAAAAATAAATGCGTAATAGAAAAGGAAAAGGTCAATGGTAGAGATGCAGAACATATTACCGCATCAACGGTAACTAAAGGCAAGGAAGACAATAGCATACTGAACGAAACACGAAGTAGGGATGACCCACAGACCGACCTGAATAAGAGTAACCTTCTCTCGGAGGAAAAGGAGAGAGACAAACTATCGAAAGAAAACGGGGAGATGGAAGGTGAAATTATGTTGGAAAATTTAAACCCGACTCATTCAACTATTTTCTGCCGTGAAAAATTATTCATGAGAAAAGATAATTATTTGTATTTTATTACATCCGAAGGTGAACCATGCGACGACGGTGCCATGCAATTAAAATTACAGAACAAGCTCCCACGTTTTAAAAATTTAACAATAGGAATACCAGAAGTTATAAAAACAAATTCTAAAATACACATAGCCATGCCACTACGTACGCAAAACAGAGTAGGCTTGAGTATAATAAACAATAATTTAAGTTTACTTTGTACTAATCTACTACCAATCTTAAACAAAATCGACGCGCGGTCGATAAAATAATAGAAAATTTAGAATGGGAACAAGTAATAAGAAAATTAAGAGATCCATTTTCTAAGAGTACCATCAAACTGGTAGTGTGTTTAGGGATAGTCAGGTATCTTCCCCTCGAGGAAAGGGACTCCATTATGCAAGAAGCACACAGCTCGGTAATAGGCAGACATAGAGGAGTTACTAAGGCATACAAAAGAATTAAACAAGCTTACAACTGGGAAAATTTAAAAGAAAATGTACAAGATTTTATTCGAAAATGTGTGCAGTGTCAATTAAAAAAATTAGTCAGGGTAAAAACACGTGTGCCAATGATTATTACTAACTCTGGAGCACATGCGATGGATCGCATTAGTATGGATGTTGTTGGGCCATTGCCTAGATCTAATAAAGGTAATGAGTATATATTAACCTTCCAGGATTTATTTACAAAATTTGCAATAGCGGAACCATTAGCACAAACTACAGCAATAGAAGTTTCAAACAGTTTAATTAAGAGGTGCATATGTGTGTTCGGGGCACCGCGAGTTATTTTAACGGATCAAGGCACTAATTTTATGAGCAAATTAATGAAACGAGTGGCAAAAAGATTTAGAATTAAACAAGTCAACACTACGGCTTTTCATCCACAAACAAATGGGTCCTTGGAGAGATCACATTCAAGTCTTATCGAGTTTTTAAAATTTTATGTGCAAGAAAATAAGTCGGATTGGGATGAATATATAGAGTTAGCAACATTTAATTTTAATACAGGCATAAGTGAGGCAACATGGCACTCACCTTTCGAATTAGTATTTGGCCGTTTAGCTCGAATGCCAGGTAGTGAGCTGATAGAAAGTGAGGATCTAGCGCCTACTTATAAGGGCTATAGGGGAAGGCGGGGCATGACGTGTCAGGTAGGTAAGTTCGGCACCCTCATATTTTTAATATTAATGATTGCAAAAAATGTAATTTTTACGTAAACCTAATTAGATATGCGTTTAGAATTTTCCTCTATACTTTTGAGATTATAGATAATGTTTAACATTTAATTTAATAAGATTGAAAATCGGTGCTTAGAAACAAGGTTGACTTCATTTTTAAGTCGCTTGGAGCAACGAGAAAATGATTTTTTTTCTAAATGAGACCAAACCTATTTGATAGTTTCAACTTTTATGTTTCAAGCCCTGTTTTTGTTATTTTCAGAAAATCTTTATAAATAATATAATTAAAAAATGAAAATGGTATTAAAATGGGGCATGACGTGGCACCCTGGCGGGGCACGCGTGGCACACTCGGGCATATCAGTGCGCCGCGGCGGCTGCCGAGCGAAGTGATCTAACCTACAAATCAAAAACGGAGCAAGATGGGTTAACAACTACGCAGTGCAATAATTTAGTTTTAAGTAGTTTTTAGTTTCAATTATTACATTAATAAGTAAATAACGATTATTTCGACTGCGTATTAAGTTATATTTAGAGTAGAAAAAAGCCACTTGAAGACTTAAACACAAATCAGCTTGATTTATCCATTGTTAATAATAATTCAGCTTCCGTAAATAATGAAAATTACTTTAGAGAAGTAATACCTGAAGAATCAATTGTAGATACTCAGACTGCCTTTTTCAATGGTCAGGTAGTTCAAATATACTACATAGATGAAAATGATGCGAAATCTTTAAATTTAAACTTATTGTAATAATAATGATAATTTGTTAATCAAACAAAAGTATTATGTTGTGATCATATTTTATAAGAAGGAATTTATAATATAAAATTATTTATTAAAATGTAATAATTTATTTTAAAATAAAAATTGTTATGTTCCTTAATAAAAATAAAATTTTAAATTTTCAATAGACTGATTAATTATTTGATTTTTGAAAATTTTATTATGGCATAATTATTAAAGTATTAATTACTGGAAAAAAGAATTGAAAAATACCTATAGTAAAATATTAAATTTGACCGTGCCATGCGTGCGCCGTCGGGTGCCACAATCCACCCGCCGGTGGGGCACGTAGAGCATTTTTTTCAGAATTTCTTTTCTGTATTTTATCAATAATTAAAAGAAAATGAAAAAAAAGTTAATAGTTTATTTTATTTTATTTTTTTCTGATCTAATTATTCCGTTTTTGTACATTTTGAAATAATACACGGTTTAGTTGTTATTTTTAATCAAAGTTAGGGTGTCACACGTGCTCCGCGCTCCCCTATGGAAACTCATAACACGAATAAACTACTTGCAAAATATAGCAAGAGAAAATTTATTGCGAGCCAAAATAAATCAAAAGTAAATCATTTAACATTAAAAATTGGGGACTACGTGTGGTTGAAAAAGGGACCGAAACCACACAAATTTGATAGTCAATATACGGGGCCGTATTTAGTTTTAGACGTTTTTGTAAATGGAAATGTGAGGATACAATTAAGTAGTACTAAAAGTAAAATAGTGCACATTAATCGCCTGCGCAAATCGCATGTAGAGCAAAAACAAGCTTAAATCTTGCTTTAACATACCTAATCCTACACTTGCTTTCTAAGTTACATCATATATAAATAAAAATAATAAGCACGATTTCTTTAATAATGGCACATTGTAGTAAGTTAATATTTACTACGCAAAATATATTATAACTAATAAATAGCAAAAATGCGAAAAAGGAAAATTAGTAATACTATAAATTTTATTATTTTAAACCAACTATTATTTTTTCTAACTTAATTTTGATATACGTTACTGTTTTAATATTAGTGCAGTTTCTATGGTGTTTTCTTTTTCTTTATGATAAATAGAGCATTTTTGCCATTTTCTTTTCTAATACTTTGTAATGTTTGCAGATGAAAATCGTTTTTTGTGTCCTAGCGTTGCTGCTAACATCAAAAACAGTTAATACCATAATTGGTTACGACTGCTCTCAGCAAGTCTCAAATCTCACCACATTTTCATTAATAAACGTCGGGGAATGTGACATAGCGGAGCCCATGGTCAATACTACCAAGGTTTATGTTAGATTATTACAATTGAACGATTTTGGAAGCACTCATGTAAGACTATGTAAGGTAGAAATTAAGCGTTCAGTTACATATTGTGGGGCATTCTCGCATCGAAAAGACAAGAATATGGGGGAAGTTAAGTTTCTAGACGAAATTACTAATGAAGAATGTCGGCGAATGCATGTGCATCGCAGCCATAGAGTTCGCGACGAGCTTATCTCAAATTTAAAACATAATGGGACTATCGTTTATCCAATGACTTTTGTGGGAAAAATAGATCAGGCGGGAGATTGTAGTAATCCAGGTACATACTCCGACCCGTATGGAGTATTCGATGATGCGGTAGTCACGGGCTATGTCACAATAACCTTGCAAGATTATTATACTCCTGTGAATTTAAATGCTAATGAGGTTATACTAAAATCAGGTACTCGTTGCAAACTTAACGAAGACATATGTATAGATATTGAAGCGGGTTACGCTTTCTGGGAACCATTACCGGTGTCATCATACGAAGAACATAAGTATTCAGAATTATACGCGGGGTATGTAAACAAAATAATAGAGGAAGGAAATGAGAGACATCCAGTTTATGTAATGGAGTCAAGCGAAATAACTTTTGCATTTACGGCAGTCGGTACTATTTCAGTTTGCTCATACGACTTAATACGCACTGAGCATCCTAAATTATTTTTCTTTAAGGGTCTTGCTATAGAAGCATTTGGAAAAATTAAACATCCTACAGTACATAACTTGGATATCTTTTCATATGTTAATTCTAAATTTCTTTACGTCGAAAAACACATAAAAGGGGAATTAAAGCACTTATATCGAGATTTAATTATGCAAAAATGCGAATTGGAAAAAAGAGTTATAGCAAACGCATTAAGTATCGCAAGTACCGCACCAGATTTGTTTGCCTATCAAATAATGAAAAAAAGTGGTTATATGGGTTTAGTAGCTGGGGAAGTAGTTCATTTAATGAAATGTGTGCAAATAGATGTTCAAAGACGAGAAACACCAAGGTGCTATCAAGAGTTGCCTGTAGTAAAAGACGAAAAAAATTATTTTTTATCTCCTAAAACACATATTTTAAAGCAATACGGTACTGAAACTACTTGCAACCCATTGATCCCACCTATGTTTCTACTAGGCGAAGATTGGTTCACGGTATTGCCTCATGGTACCACAAAAGGAATTACTATCCTCAAACCAGCCACAAAAAACAATTGGAATTATACTGAACCTCTCGAATTAGCAAAAAGCGGTATTTACACACAGTCAGACATACAAGCGTTAAGACATCATTTAATGTTTCCAGTCGAGCGAGGTGCAATGTTGAATTCTTTAGCCATGGGTATGTCAGGCAGGTCAACGGACAAAAATGGTATGTCTATAGTACGCTTGTTCGATGAGGAAGCATTAACTGCACTTGCGAACGATACATGGAAAAAAATATGCGGGCAATTTCTATCTTTTGGTTGTATAAGTGCAGGAATAATAGGAATAATTATGATTGGTCGTGTAATCAAATTTTTAATTGATACAATTCTGCATGGATATGCATTATATAGTTTATATGGCTGGTCAATTCATAT
This sequence comes from Torymus aiolomorphi, assembly GCA_036365515.1. Classification (NCBI taxonomy): domain Eukaryota; kingdom Metazoa; phylum Arthropoda; class Insecta; order Hymenoptera; family Torymidae; genus Torymus; species Torymus aiolomorphi. Next base: position 224,242,948 of record CM070874.1, on the reverse strand, counting down.
TATAGGAGCCATTTCGAACTCGGTAACGCAATTGCTATTGCACGCTGCACGGCATAAGCCCACTCGAAAGGAAGAAAAGAAGTGGGCTCAAAAAGAATATAGCTCTGTAAGAAAACCGCCGAGCGCTCCACCAACAGCACCACTAGCCCCGCCCCCGTCATTTTCTGATTTTTCGAACTTTCAAAGCCAGCGCGCGGTGGTGCAGGTTCCGGCGAGAGGGGAGGAAGTACAAGTAAACTGTACTACTCCAACAACACCAAGAATTTATCCAACTTTAGTAACTGACCCAGATATCCCATCCTTACCACCGCGAAATAATCGTACAAATGACGATGAATAATTGATTAAAATAAATAAATAATAAGAAATTAGATTAATGGTAGCGCTTATGTAAATCTATTAAATGTAATTTTGTTTAATTCTTTTTGTAATAATAGTTTAATGAAAAAAAATATAGTAATTACCGTAGTAATAGTAGATTGAGCCGTTTTGTGAGCAAGACTTTTCATTTTTATTACTTTTGCTTTTATTTTCATAAAGGAAAATGCCTCTAACTCCCTCCGAAAAACATAACATGTTTTCTAATCTAATGACTTTAAGAATGAAACTTGCATGGGCAGCTCAAAGAAGTGATGAAGATTTCTATGAATTTTGCGGTAGAATAGAAAAAATGTTGCATGAATACAACAATTTAGGAAAAATAGCACAGGTTGAGTTTAGGGAGGTATGCGATTCCTCTTTAGTTAGAGAAAAAATGGCTATCGAAACATTTTTACGCGGACTACGTCCAGAGATTAAGCGTTATATATGTAAACCGCACATTTACGTTTCTCTACATCAAGCGATGGGACACGCGAAACGCATTCATTCCAGTTTAGAGGACTTACGAAAAATTAAACATAGATATTCTATACATCTCTGATTAACATTATCATTTATCCGTTATTTTTTTTGTTTGTTTTTTTTTCTTTTTTTTCTTTTTTCTTTAGTTATTTTTAACCCATCACCTCTAAAAAGAATGGAAGGAGCCAACTACAACGAGATACCACTATGGTACCGCGAATTAGTATATTACGAACACGTGGGAGCAAGAGTATGTCTTTATTGCTATAAATTCAGAATTGGACCATACACTCGCATCTTGTACAATCAAGTAGTGGTACGGGCTACCATTGCAACATGCATAAAAACCAACGTAAAAATATGTTCACTCTGTCGCATACCAATAACCTTTCTGAAACAAAACATAAAACAAACATTTGTGTATGAAGGGAGATTGGATGTAGAGATACAAGGCTGCGCGATAAAAAAATTAAGGGTTTAAAGATTCCAGAAGGAAGCGCGGTGGTTGCATTTTTAAGCGATGATATGGTGGATACTGCCAAAACTACTTTATTTAATTTTGTACGTCACCAGCTTGGCGAAAATCTATATGAACTACCACCGGGGCGGAAAGCATCCATATCTAATAAGAGGAAACGCGGAGAATATAGAAAGCAGGAGAGAGAGATTATTACGGATCGGCCAGGTACTCAAAACCATGCAGTTATAAGCCCGTTAGAAGAACTTAATGTCCCAGACGAGGATATATTAAATGAAATAATAAGAGCTTTAGAAAATGACTCAGAGTCCATGGAACCCCCGCCTTGCGACCTTTCCACGACACATAAATGCCCTCGAGAGAGTACTGAGTAAAACATAATATGCAATCATTTTTTTTTATTTTTATTTTTTCTTTTTTTTTCTTTTTTAAGAATGATGACAAAGACAGTGCTCTTCATGATGACCCTTGCTTTAATAGCAGCCATAAAATCACCAGAAGTACATATCCTTGAGCGCAATAATCCAGGCATTATTTTTAATCAAGACAAGGGTTTGGACTTCATTAAGCAAGAATGGAAGATAATAACATCAGTGAACGCCCGAGTAGTATTTTCTAGAACAGATTTTTTTATTAAAGCAATGAAAAATATCTCTGAAACAGATACTTATACAAGATTATCGGATCCAGTGCTGATTGAACAAAAATACGTCTTACAGGAGAAAATTGAAGAGCTGACTCAGTTACAGACAGCCTATGTGAATCTAGCACATTCCTATCCACCATGGGTAGTGCCATTTCAGGAGGGAGAAAACGGAGACTACCTAAGCAACAACGCAGCAGCCGAAACTCTTCAGGATATCGAACAATTGCGGCGTGAGAATCAGGAAAGCATGGTACTAAATAGAACACGAAAAATAATAACAGACAACGCAATAGACCGTGCTAGACGACAACTTTCAACAGATGTATTATTACTTAAAAGTAATTTGACAATTATACAGCAGGAATTTGGAGTTAAACGGATATTAAACAATCACCAATAGAAAAAATTCTGAACGAGGCAATAAGACTAGTAGAAGAAAACATTTATCTTGCGAAAGAAATAGTCAAATTCATGGAAGCACGTCAATTTACTTTACCAACTGGTGTGATGGAAAAGGCGATTAGAATTGCTGAACGTCAAACTCCAGGAAGAGCGCCAATTACCACAGAGGAAATAAATGCTGCTACACTAGAGGAGGGAACCCGAACGGATATAATCGTGATACAAGGAAGAGCAATATTACAGGTTACAGTGCCTATACTCGAAAAAAACCATATCTTCTGTATAGAATGATAGCCGTGCCAGTATTTCAATTATCATTAAAGAAAGCAGTTTACATTCGCCCTAGAAGCGAGTATATCGCTGTCTCTAAAGATAAAAAAGAGTTTGTCTTTCTTAACCGGGACGATTTAAGGGAATGCGTAGGTTTAAGGTTTAGCTATTTGTGTGAACGAAACACTCCAATTATCAAAAAACTTCAATGTGAAAGCGAACTGCTCGTGGATCCAAAATATACTACATATCAGACTTGTAAAATACAGCATGAGGAGGTCAATGAAGTGGTGCTAATGAGAACTGGTCACCCAAGACAATGGTTCTTTTCAGTCCCATGCCCAACAACTGTACGGGTACATTGTGGTGAGCATTTTTCATTAATGACTTTAGGACGATCGGGAATAATAATAATCCCTGAATCATGTTATGTTGAAATTGAAAGCAAATTGTACCATAGCTCTGATCTAATGAGGATATCCAACGTTTATATTTTACTTCCTCTACAACTTGTCATTATAGAGGGAGCACAAAAGGATTCCGCACCCCCAGCTACCTATCATAAAATTAGTATTGATAACACCAAGGTCGAAGTATATTTAAGTGTTATAATTATTACATTTACGGTAATGCTCATAATTTTAATTACCATATGGTGGTGTCAGGGTAAACGAAAGAAAACAGGAAAGGAGGAAAAGGAGCCGGGACACGTGCCAATGGGACCGTTAAATCAGACCACTCGATACAACTTTCCACCCCCACCGCATGTTTATGCAACACCAAGTTTTCCACCGGTCAAAGAGTCGGACCTCCAGCTTCTCATCCGATTCCTGTTTTGTTTCAAAATGTAGAGATAGGGGAACTTGATAAACGAGAGAAAACTGTAAAGAAGGAGGAGAAAGAGCCGGAATACGTACCGATGCGGCCATTGAATCAGACCATTCGATACAACTTTTCGCCACCAAGTTTTCCACCGGTTAAAGTTGAACCACCAGCTCCTCATCCAAGTCCTGTCTTGTCTCGAAATGTAGACATGGGGGAATTTAATATGCTAGACGTGGAATACGTAAATAAGAAATTAGAAGAATATATAGTTCAACAAGAGAATACAAACGGTAATTAATCAAGTTCCAATATCCTTTAGCAACAAAAGATAAAAAGGGGGGTTAGAACAAGGTAATCAAGCATTTATTTCTGTAATTAAGCAAAACATAGAAACAGTAGGTATCAATGCAGTAAGTAGGCACAACCAAATGTCATAATCTAGGTAAATAATTTCTAAAATATATAGTAATAAAATATATATATATATATATTCCTAAAACTTGCAGATAAAAATGCAACATTGTATTGTGAACACGCAACATTAAGAAAAAACTGTATAATAGCCAACAAATTGTATTTAACCACTACGGGTAATGACAAATAATTTTGTATAACAACGACTAATTTTGTATTAATCCAAACTGTATAATAGCGAACAAATTGTATTTAACCACTACGGGTAATGACAAATAATTTTGTATAACAACGACTACTTTTGTATTTAATCACTATGTATAACAACGAACAAATCTGTATTTAACCAATATGTATAATGGCAGATAAGTTTATATAACAACGACTAATTTTGTATTAATCCAAACTGTATAATAGTGAAAAAATTGTATTTAATCACTACGGGTAATGACAAATAATTTTGTATAACAACAACTACTTTTGTATTTAATCACTATGTATAACAACGAACAAATCTGTATTTAACCAATATGGATAATGGCAGATAAGTTTATATAACAACGACTAATTTTGTATTAAATCACTCTGTATGACAACAAACAATTTGTGTTTAACCACTAGGTATAATAGTGAATAATTTTGCGTTTAACCACTAGAATTAACAGCGAATCCGTCGTAGTTATCTAAAAATTAAATAAGCAAATTAAAATTCAAGTAATCCGTCGTCACTAATAATTAATAGAAAATCAAGACTAAGAAAATACGTATCAACTACGCACGCATATCTAAGTCACTACCTATTTCTGTCCCACGTTATCCTACAGACTCACTTTTACTACCACTTTCCCGTTACCTTGGACGTTCTTATCCCCACTACGCCACCAATCACATCTATGAAAGATGCAGGTCGGTTTCAGTTTCCAGTAAAGGACGAGGGGTCAGTAAAGAAAGAGACGTCAGAAGAGAAGTTGACACGGAGAATTTCAACATGGAGCAAACCTCGCAGCAACAACAAGACATATTACAAACATTAAATGAACGTGTACGTCAAGCAATGATACGCTATGGTTATCAACTACGGAAGGGGCACGAGACTTTCTTCAGCGATGGACCCAGAATGCCAGGATTCCGCACACAGCCTCGGGATCAATGGTACCAGTTAATGATACTCATGTGGAACAACTCAGCCGGCATCAAGATCAATTGTTGGAAATTACAAGGTACGCTGAACCCTGCAGAGTACCTAATGAACGACGTAGGCTACAACAGATGATCTCGCAAGCGAAAATCTTGCCAACACACCGGAGACGATCCCAATATTTAGTGTGATAATTCAGCCCCCGGGTCTGAACTGCCTCAAGGGGGGAGGTGTCGCATCGTGCGACGTTGCCGATGTGGTTGCCGGTGTGTGCTGTTTTCCTTCCTCTCTTCATCCTACCCAACGAACCTGCTGCATTGCCGCTTGCTTCATATTCTCCCACACGATAAAAAAGGGGGATACGCATGAACGCTAAAAAGATGCCGCCATCCAGAAAGAATAGTTACCAAAAGGATCCTCGAACGGAGGCACGAAGACGCGGTTTCCTTTAGTTTTCCTTTCATTCTCTCTTCAGTGTGTGCCACTCCCCTGGTACAGTTTTACGCGTTTTTTTTTTATTACCTAACACGCTATCAAAACGCACATCCACTCAAGCATCAGAGATTCGCCGCCAATTAGAGGAGTAAGCATTAGTACTCCAGCGCACAATACTGAATCGAGCTAGAGTCAGTTTTCTTGCCTTTTCCCTTCACTCCCACCCGATATGCGTAGCGTATTCTAAAATAATTTATGTATCCGGACTCGCCGAAAATTCTCAAAGGGTGCGCCGCCGAAATCATCAAAGATCATCGAGAAGAGTGGGGCAGCAACACCTAGGCAAATCAAAAAGGCGACAGCAGGAAGATTTACGACTTTTTACCTTTAAAAGAGGGCGAAGACTCCCGGTGCGGTCTCACTCAGAAGCCAACTCGCGTAGACTTCACATCAGCTCTCATCACTGTAATTTTTACTTAGTTTTGCACTGACAAGTTAATAAAGTTTAAGTTGTGTTTAAATCCATATTAAGTATTCATTATTTCGAGATTATAAGAATCCTAAACTCTCCGTATCTCCGTTCTTCACACCAAAACTTCCACAGAGCGGCGACTGTCCACTATCATTATAAGCGTCACGGCGGCAGTACAGATTCACACAAGGGCTGTTGGAAATTCTAAGGTAAGTCAGTAAAATTCTACACACTGTCTCGAGGCGTACCGCGTGTCCGTGTCATTTTCCTACCTGCCGTCCCATCCTAGTAGTAGGGGCAGCGCGGCTACCGCGCCAGAGCGGCTCCCGCGCCACTTACCCACCGAGCACTACTTACCGTCCGTCGGTAAGGTAGGGTGCAAAGTCACCATGCGAGAGGCCCGGTAGAGGGCGCATTGAACATTTACTCCATCGATAAAATGCGTACGTATGTCATGTTGCAGGGGGCATGGGGCCCTCATGTGATGTTATGTTGTAAGTGAATATAGAATATTTTTATAATATTCATATAGTGTTTAAATTTGTTAATTATAAGTAGTCTTATATTTTATAAGTATATTTTATCTTAGTATATTCAATCAGTATATTTTATATTGTATAAGATTCTACAAAGATATTTTATAAGTTCATAGAAATTTTAAAAAGTTAATGATGAGCAATTCAATGAAATTTATATTAACAATATTAAATGACTATTTTTAAATTCAAAAGAAACTTTAAAATATTTAAACAAGTTAGTTTTTAAGGAAAATTTTCTATTATAAGAATAAATATTTCATAGAGGACATTGGGATGTGGAAACGTTAAGGGAAAATAAAAAAGATATGTAAGATTATTTCATATTTATTAAAAAGTTTTTTCATATTTATTTAAAAAAGCTTAAAAGTAATACATAGTAGAATACATCTTAATCTACGAGTATAAAAAGTTTCAAATTAATCTTTCAATTTTACTATAAAAATATATTTAGAAACTAGTGAACATCTTAATTAAAAAGTATTACAATTTAGCAAATAACTTTGAAAATTTAAAATTAAAGTTAAAGAGAAAATTATCTAAAAACTTATAATTATATAAATTCTAGAAGGCATCCACCTAAAGATTTGACGAAGACTTCTCTATTAACTAATTCTGACTCTATGTTGAGAAGCGCCTCTGGCTTCTCCAGTAATAAAGAATTAACTTTACTTGGAAGGAAAATGTCAAAACTACTGTCTAATTCAAGAACAATTTTTAAGCCGTATTTAGTGGATACCTTTTTTAATGAGGTTATCTTATACTGTTTATTTAGCTCCAAGTCCCGTAGTCGTTTTGTGGGCAGGTATGATGGACTTCTCGCTGCTTCATTTATGAGGTCCATGACTGAAAAAAGAAATGATAAATTATTATTTATATATATTTTTTTTTTTTTTTTTATAGAATTACTTACTTATTTATTCTGACGTATCAGAACTTTCAGGGGTTGAATATTGCTCTCTCAAGTCTTCCACCCAGCGGTATAAAGCGCAAACTATTTCAACTGAACAATTCTGTTTCCACTCGGGACGATGATTAATGCAGGCTAGCGGTCGTATAAATCCAGGAGTTCTTATAGATGGACAACCCAAATCCTCCAAGTTTCTTATATTATCGAAATAGGGTTACAGCCAGTGTTTTTTCTGTTCACCTTTGACCCAAATTGTTAATAACGACCCCTGCGCTTTTTCTTTCAATTTGTCGAAAGCCGTTGACAGGTATGAATACGGCACCTCTCCGTGTTCCCAATGAATTCCGTGCAGATTGGATTGTAAATATCTATTTAAAGTTTTTACATTCTGGTCTAAATCACTCCAATCACAGGGTGGTTGAAATGTCGCAACGTACGGCACCGGATTTAACGCATTAGGATCTATATAAGCAATTTCTTTAAATATAAAATTGCCGTTGTTATCTTTAAAACCTTGTGTATCTACAATTAGTTCCATGATAAGTTATATACTGGAAATGTAGATAACATTATTTGAATATTATTCAAGAAAAAAAGTAGAGTTAATATAATAGTGTTAAAAAGTTAGAGTGAAAGATGTGATAATAACTTATTAATTCATAATACATGCAATGTAAAAATTAAAGTCCCTACGGAGTGATTGAAAAGTTAAAGTACAATAGCTGAGAAAATCTTAGAAAAAAAAAAAGATGAACTCATTATATGTGAAAAAGTTAAAGTAAGAGATGTGAAAATAAATTATAAATTCATGATACGTGCTATGTAAAAAATTAAAGTCCCTAAGAAGAGACTGAAAAGTTAAAGTTCAACAGCTGAGAATATCTTAGAAAAAAATATGAATTCATTAAAGTAAGAAATTTTAAAGTAACTTATAAATTCATGATACGTGCTGTGAAAAAATTAAAGTCCCTACAAAGAGACTGAAAAGTTAAAGTTTAATAGCTGAGAATGTCTTAGAAAAAATTAATAATTTATAAATTCACGATACGTGCTATGTAAAAAATTAAAGTTCCTAAGAAGAGACTGAAAAGTTAAAGTTCAACAGCTGAGAATATCTTAGAGAAAAAATATGAATTCATTAAAGTAAGAAATTTTAAAGTAACTTATAAATTCATGATACGTGTTATGAAAAAATTAAAGTCCCTACAAAGAGACTGAAAAGTTAAAGTTTAATAGCTGAGAATGTCTTAGAAAAATTAATAATTTATAAATTCACGATACGTGCTATGTAAAAAATTAAAGTCCCTAAGAAGAGACTGAAAAGTTAAAGTTCAACAGCTGAGAATATCTTAGAAAAAATATGAATTCATTAAAGTAAGAAATTTTAAAGTAACTTATAAATTCATGATACGTGTTATGAAAAAAATTAAAGTCCCTACAGAGAGACTGAAAAGTTAAAGTTCAATAGCTGAGAATGTCTTAGAAAAATGAATAACTTATAAATTCGTGATACGTGCTATGTAAAAAATTAAAGTCCCTACGAGGAGACTGAAAAGTTAAAGTACAACAGCTGAGAATATCTCAGAAAAAATATGAATTCATTAAAGAAAGTGATTTGAAAATAACTTATAAATTCATGATACGTGCTGTGAAAAAAAATTAAAGTCCCTACAGAGAGACTGAAAAGTTAAAGTTCAATAGCTGAGAATATCTTAGAAAAAGGAATAACTTATAAATTCGTGATACGTGCTATGTAAAAAATTAAAGTCCCTACGAAGAGACTGAAAAGTTAAAGTTCAACAGCTGAGAATATCTTAGAAAAAATATGAATTCATTATACGTAAAAAGTTAAAGTATCTGAAAGTTTAAAATAGTAAGTATAAGATGCCTAAGGGACTTATAATATGAATAGTGTGAAAAAGTTTAAGTATGAGACGTGAAAATAACTTAGAATTAATTCGACAAATGAATTTACCTTTTATAACTGTAAGAAAAGTGTTGTATTAAGATTCAAGACTTTAAAACTTTTAAATTATAAGTCCTGAAAGAAGAAATTATTAAAGACCTGTAAGAATGCTATATTAAAAGTATTAGAGCTGAAATAAGAAAAAGAAACGAGTGGCAGGACCCAGCTCGTCTAACCTTTATAGTAAGGAAATGTTTGTAAATACTTTTTATCAGCCCAAACTTAAAAGTTTCTCGGTCATGCGCAGTTCGTCACCTACCAATCTTTCCTCACTCATCTATGAATCTTTTACGTTACCACGCATGTGCATACGATCATCTATAGATCTTTCTTCTTTAATCTAAAATGAATAACTATACCGTGCAGGTGCACTGCCATCTATCAATCTTTAAACTGTCGCGCATGCGCACCTATATACCGACAGTGGATAAAAGGCTGCGCGTCAGTCCCATGAGGCTTAGTCTCCTTACCAAACGTAAGTATTTCATATAATTACTTTTGATTTTCAGCTTATTAATATACAATCCTTACAGCTTATTGATCTATAGTTTAACTTATAATGATTCAGTTTTTCTCTTCATTATATTAATGTAACTTAAAGTTTTCGATTATAATAACTTCGTCTTTTCAACGTATTAACATATATAATTTTCAATTCTCTAATACTTTATCATTTATAGTTCTATAAAATTAAATTTTTTTTTAATGCTTTGCTATTAGTTTATAATACTTGAACATTTTTTAGATACATCTCATTATTTCAAGTTGACAAGTGCTACTGAGCTTTGAGAGTATTTTTTCGTTACCGTCTGAAAATAGCTTGAAAGATTTTCATCTAATATACCGATAGTTGCTGCAGAAGTCTATCTTTTCACTAGTTAAGTTCAAAACGAATTGGTAAGTTAATATAAATTAATTTAAACCTTTTTTTTCTCAAGTTCATTATTCTTTTTCCACTTAAATTTTTTCAATATTTCACAAATATTCCTTTTCAATTAAGTGTTTATTTTATTTAAAATTTTTTATTTAAATGTATAATACTAGAACTTAGCAAACTATAATTAACTTTGATTATACAAAATCATTGATTATTTTAATTTCTCTTCACCTTTTTTTTTTTTTTATCAATAATTATTTAAAATGATAACATAATTTTTTAATTTTCAGAATACACTTACGAAAAAAAAGTCTTTTTTTAATTTGAAAAAATGGATGAAGTTAAAGATCTTTGTCAGGAACATGTGAAAATTTTTGAAGAGGTGGAAAATATTTTAATATATAAATCTATGGATTCCGAAGTTATTGAACAATGGGTAGAACAATGTGTTTTATCATTAGATAGTCTTCGGGAATTATTGAGAAAAAGAACGCTGACAACAGCTCAAAAACAATCTATTTTATACGCCATAGCAAGGATTGAGAGTATCAAAGCAAAGCTTGATGCTATAGGAAAAACTGGTTATGGAATAGTACCAGATTTAAAAACGGATGAAATCGAGCATCGAGTTCGTTGGATTGATATTGAAAGTGCTTTTAATAAAAGGGTGAGAACTAGTATAATTGCAAATCTTGTACATATAGATATATCAACCTTTTTAAAGGACGCCTCAGTATTGTTCTGCCAACAAGTGAAGAAAATTTTGAAAGATATTCGATGTGCCATGAAAATTAACACTGTACTATCTTGTTCATTCAAGAAACTTTCTTCTGATGTAAATGAAGATTCACAGGAAAGTATTGAAACGAAACATTTCAATACGCCAAACGCTGAAGTGGTTTTAGGTACATCTTTAAGTGAATGGTTTGATAATCATGTTTTAAATAAACTTTTGGCTGAGGTAGAAGAATTTCAAGAAAAAGATTCTGGATGGACTTTAAATTCTATTATTAATATTCAAATTAATATGAATAAGTTCAATCCATTGCGCAGTGGTAATTCATATTTACCTTTACCACCATTTTTAGATAAAAAAAATGCCTGCATTAATATTCAAAACAAAGATAATCAATGCTTTAAATGGGCAATATTATCTGCTTTGTATCCAGTAAACCGTAAAAATCATCCTAACAGGGTTAGCAATTATCTTCAGTATGAAAATAATTTAAATATGACAGGTATAGAATTCCCTGTTACGATAAAAAAAATATTCAAGTTTGAAAAACAAAACCCTTTAATATCGGTTAATGTCTTCGGATTGCATGAGAAAAATGTGATTCCCTTTTATTTGACACATGAAAAAAAAGAAAATCATGTAAATCTTCTTTTATTAGAAAAAACAATTAAGGGACAGCTGAAATCACATTACATATATATAAAAAATTTATCACGTCTAGTAGGAGGAAGTTTATCACATAGAAAAAAGAAGCGATATATATGTGATAGATGTTTAAATTTTTTCTTTAATGAAAATAATTTAAAAGAGCATGAAAGAATATGTAAGAATATTAATGATTGCAAGGTGAAACTTCCTATAAAAGGTAAAGATATCATCTATTTTAAAAATTTTAATTATAAAGAAAGATGACCATTCACAATATATGCAGATTGTGAATGTCTGTTAAAGCCTGTACTAGAAAACCAGGAAGATGAAGGTTTGGCTAATACTTTATCGTTTCAAAAACATGAAATGTTTAGTATAGGATATTATTTGAAGTGCAGTTTTGATGACTCTTTATCTGAATATAGATTTTATCGTGGGGTTAAACCAGCTATGTGGTTTGCTAGTGAATTGAAGGTAATACATGACCGTATTACTAATTTATATACAAACCCACGATTTATGCCAATTTTAACACCGATAGAAATGATTAATTATTTCAATTCAAAAATTTGTCACATTTGTAACAAATTATTAGAAAACAGTGATAAGGTAAGAGATCATTGTCATCTCTCAGGAAAATATCGCGGTCCTGCTCATGCTAACTGTAATTTGAATTATCAAGATTCAAGAACGATTCCTGTGATATTTCATAACTTAAGTGGTTATGATGCTCACTTTATAATTAATGATATATCGAATTATATGAAAGGTGATGTTGATTTACTTCCATTGACTAAGGAGAAGTATATTTCTTTTACAAAACATGTTGAGAAAAGTGATATTAAATTTCGCTTTGTAGATTCATTTAGATTTATGCCATCTTCTTTAGAAAAATTAGCTTCATATTTAAGTGAATATAAAATTGTTTCAAAGGAGTTTTCATCTTTAGAAAAAGAAAAAATCAGTCTTTTAACGAAGAAAGGCGTTCTGCCTTACGAGTACCTGGATTCGTGGGAAAAGTTGGATGAAACTGAGCTACCTGAAAAAACAAAATTTTTCAGTGTGCTAAATGGTTCAACCATATCTGATGAAGATTATGAACATGCACAAAAAGTATGGAATACCTTTAGTATTCATACCCTTGGAGAATATTCAGATCTTTATATGAAGACAGATGTTTTATTATTAGCTGATGTTTTTGAAAATTTTCGTGATCAAAGTATAAACGTATATGGTTTAGATCCAGCTCATTATTATACTACTCCAGGATTTGCATGGGATGCAATGCTAAAGTATACTGGCATACAATTAAAATTATTAACTGATATAGATATGATTTTATTCATAGAAAGAGGTATAAGAGGTGGATTAAGTCAGTGCTCTCATCAGTACGCAGCTGCAAATCATAAATATATGACTGAAAATTATGATAAAAATAAAGAAAATACATATCTAATATATTTAGATGCTAATAATTTATATGGTTGGGCAATGACTCAATGTCTCCCTTATGATTCCTTTGAGTGGATAGACGACTGTGAAAATTTAGATTTTTTCATAGATGATGATGCACCTTACGGGTACATTTTAGAAGTAGATTTAGAATATCCTTCAGAAATACATGACATTCATAACGACTTACCTTTTTGTCCTGAGCAAGCAAAACCACCGGGATCAAAACAGGAAAAACTTTTGGCTACACTTTCGTATAAAAAAAATTATGTTATACACTATCGATCACTTAAACAAGCTGTCAAAAATGGACTTCAGCTTGTTAAAATTCATAAAGTATTGAAATTTAAACAATCTCCATGGCTTAAGTCTTACATCAATTTAAATAGTAATATGAGGGCGTTAGCAAGAACTGATTTTGAAAAAAACTTTTTCAAATTGATGAATAATTCTGTATATGGTAAAACTATGGAGAATGTAAGAAAACGTGTTGATGTCAAGCTATCAACTAAATGGGCTGGAAGGTATGGCGTAGAAGCACAAATATCAAGTCCCCTTTTTCATAGTATTAGTATTTTTGATGAAAATTTAGTAGCTATCCAGCTTAAAAAAGTTGAAGTTTTGTTAGATAAACCAATTTACGTTGGACTTTCAGTTTTAGACATTTCTAAAACTCTGATTTATGATTTTCATTATAGTTATATGAAAAAAATGTATAAAGAAAATTGTAAGCTTCTTTATACAGACACAGACAGCTTGATTTATGCTGTTGAATGTGATGATTTTTATGCTGATATGAAAAAAATCTCTCAAAGTTTGATACTTCAGACTATCCCAGTGAAAACATCTTTAATATGCCTCATGCAAATAAAAAAATTGTTGGTCTTATGAAAGATGAGTGTAATGGTCAGATTCTTACAGAATTCGTTGGCTTAAAGTAAAATGTACAGTACTCGCGTTTATGGTCAAGATCATATGAAAAAAATAAAAGGTATTAAGGTTTCAGTTGTTAAAAAAACTATAAAGTTTGATGATTTTGTAGATTGTTTGCAAAATTTATCTATTAAAAAACGACAACAGTATTCCATAAGATCCCGACTCCATAATGTAGAAACTATAAAGCAGTTAAAGATTGCCTTAAGTCCATATGATGATAAAAGATATGTTCAAGACAATAATATAGATACTTTAGCATGGGGTCATTATAAAATAAATAATAAGTGAGTATATTTTTTGTATAATAGTAATTTATATATTAATTTATAGTAAATATTCTACATATGTAATATAGAAATTTATTATTTTAGGTGTCCAATGCGTGTTAAAAAGAATGTACATTTTGATGAAAAGCTAACTGTTCATGTAATGCATGCGTGGAGGTTTGCATATCATAAGGCTCGGTGTGGAGAATGGGAACAAATTGCTCGTGACAGAGAACGTTTTAGGAGAAGAATTGATAAAGTTAATGAAATTTTGCATCCAATTCTTGTAAAAAAATGTAAGGAAATAGGTATTAAATAAAAACAATTAGTTCATCTTATTTACAATTTTATTTATTCATAAATCACTTTTTTTATCCAACTATTATGAGACTTATCAAAACCTAACCATTTTACATAAATTTTATCGCCATGTTTTTTTATAATTTTTTCTACTAAGTAAATATCAGGATATTTAGTCTTCATAAGTTCTTCTTCATAGAATCCGCCAGCGATTGGTTTATCTTGATAATCTTTCAAATGATATGTAAATGGTGATGTAGGTAATACTTTATTTATTGTAAAAATTTCTGTAGACCAGTTTGGTGTATATCCTTTCTCGAAAACAGTTTTATTTTTACTTATTCGAACTTTATCACCAAGTTTAAATTTTGCACGCCTACAAGGACGTTTAGAGGTTTTCTGATGAATGCATAAACGATTATAAACTTTATTAACTGTTGTAGAATTAACATCTGCGGGCTTCATACCAATCGTTCGGTGCTTAGTATTATTATACTGTAAAGTTAGGTCTTGCAAAATATGTATCCATTTATAACTGCCTTGTAAACTAAAGTTTTTCCACATTTTGTTTTTTAATGTACGATTAAAACGTTCACAAATTGAGGCTTTGAGTTTGCTATAGGATGAATATAGATTTATATTATATTTTAGCATTAAACTTTCAAATTCTTTATTATAAAATTCTTTTCCTCGATCAGTTTGTAAATTTTTAGGTATTCGTCCTTTTTTTAATATAAATTTCATAGCTTCAGATACATTTTTTTCAGTTTTACTTTTCACTGGTACCGTCCAAGCAAACTTAGAAAACACATCAATGACAGTAAGAAGATACTTGTAACCTTTGTTTTTATGTGCATACGGTATCATTTCCACAAGATCAGCTTGCCATGTTTCATCTAGATCTCGTATATCATATTTTCGACGTGTGTAATTACGACGAGCAGGTTTGTGTAATTCTTCTACTATATCTTTTTTATTTTCCATCATCAAAGGTTATGAGTTACTTTTACGTATGGTTGCTATTTCAAATTCCAATTTTCTCAATTTATCATCTATTTCATCTCTATGGATGTCAACAATATCATCTAAATTTTTAAGCTCAGTTCTTAAGTGTGCTGTTGACTGATACACTTTTTGTACTTCAGCTTGTACAATACGTTCGAGAGTAATCAAATTTACAGCATCATTCTTATCGTTAGGAGCTGCGACATTACATAATCTTTTATTTTCTATATCATACTGTCCATCAACAGTAAATTTGTATCCAATTCCTTGAGGTCCGCGACTAGCTTCTATTCGTCCTAAATGACGTCCGAACAGATCCACACTCATATTTACACTGAAATAAAATTTTGTGCGACACTCTTTTAATATATAATTTTTGCTTCCCGAAGTTCTTCAATAATAGATTGAATTTCATTTACGTGATTTTCATTACCAGCTGAAACTTCAGCTATCAGAAGTCTAAGACGTTCTACAAGTTCATTTGGATCATCCCAGTATATATAATCAGTATTCGTATATTTACGAGCTATTTTATAAGACTGTAGTAAACCTTCACCTGTCTTTAAGTTAGGGTTTAATATGAATTTTGAAATATAGTCATTATATTTTTTAGACGACTGTTGACGAAAAGATTCATTTGGTTTATAATATTTTTTACATGCATTAGTGTTATTTAAAATCTCTTCATAGTTTTTTAGGTCTTTAACAGTAATAACTTTATCATTGGGTTGTTTCATAAACAATAATTCAATGAGTCCTGGATTTTGTTCATATTTTTTATCGCCTATAGTAATATTATTATCTTCAAAGTATATACGTGTGTCACCAATTTTGTAGGTATCGTCATGCATTTTCCGTACACCATAAACTGTATCTAATGAACTCATTTTTCCTTTATTTAATAAATCAATATATTCTGTTACTTCATCTTTCTTTTTAATTGTTACATCATTCTGATCTTCTTCACTATCTAAATCAGCTGTCTCAAAAGAACTTGCAGTATTTTCATCCTCATCGTTTTGATCGTGATTTTCATAGAATCTTTGTTCTTCCTTTTCTTCTTTCTTAATTCTATCAACTTTATCTTTTTTCTTCACCTTATTTTTCTCCTTATTTTTCACGTTTTCATTCTCAACTAATTTATTTAAAGGTTCTATAATTGGCTTGTATGATTCATTAAAAGCTTTTTCACTGTCTATTTTATATGATTTTATTGAATCATATTTACGTTTTATTGCGTTCCGAGCTTTCTCCACTTCACGTAGAATGGATATTTGATTATTAAAGTCAGACATGTTAACGATTCAACACTTCGTAAATAAATGATCTATTTTTAGCTTGATTGTATATTTATGACAAATTGATCAAATCCTTTTCGGTATCGACCATTATTTACAACATTATCTTTATTGATAACAAGAAAACTATGATTAGTCTCCCAACAAGATGAGCAAATATCTTTAAATCTTTTGTACGTCATATCTGTATTTACGTGATCGTTGTAAATATGTTTCAAATTCATATCATCTTGTCGAAATATAACTAATAGATTAACATTATCACGTACTAAATGTTTAGGAACTTGTGCATACGATTGACATAAATAAAAGCAATCAACATTTTTATGTCTACCCATACAATAGAATGATTTAACATTATTTTGTTTTTCACATGCTATATCATCAAATATGAAAATAGAATTATTTTGAGCTTCGTCAGGTGAAACAACTAGATCATGTTCGCTGAAAGATAAATATTTGATTCCTTCAATAGGTTCAATAAGCTTTTCAAGGAACCGGTATTTTGATTGATTTAAAGACTTTGAATAGATATAGATATTTTCAAACTTTAGACCATTTGGGTGTATAAGTAAAGAAAGTAGAGCATTTGTTTTACCACAATTTGATGGTCCACAAAATACAGCACGAATACTGTTTGGAAATAAATCACCGTGACGTTTATAAGATATTTTATTTGGTTCGGTTAAACTATCAAAATTGATAACTGGTAATTTAATTTGGTTTTCTTTAACATCCATCTTGTTTTAAAACTTGATTACGACTGATGAAAACTTCTATAAAAGCATATACTTATAGTTTTCTCCTCATTCATAAAAAGACTATCATCGAGTAATGATTATTCATAAAGGCTCAGGACTAGTTAATAATTTGATAAATAAACTACCACTTGAACTTCATTTTCCTGGTTATCAATACTGTGGACCAGGTACAAAGTTATCTAAAAGATTAGCTCGCGGTGATCCAGGCATTAATCCACTTGATACTGCATGCAAGGAACACGATATAGCTTATTCAAAAAATCGCGAAAACATTAAGGCAAGAAACTCAGCAGATCAAGTTTTAGCAGAAAAGGCGTGGGAAAGAGTGAAGTCTAAAAACGCTAGTTTTGGAGAAAAAGCTGCGGCTTACGCTATTACTAACATCATGAAAGTAAAAAATAAGTTGGGTATGGGACAAAGAAAGAGTAAAACAAAAAGATTAAGAAAAAAATGGTTGGGCTTAAACGTTTAATTAAGTCTACTGCTAAATCTCTCAGTCCTAGTACAGATTCACAATCTGTAATCAAATCAGCCCTTATGACCGCACGCAAACATGTAAAAAGAGCAGGAGGAAAAAAATATGTTAAAGTTCCCCGTATATTACCTGTATCGAAACATGGTGGCTTTCTCCCTGCTCTGGTTCCATTGTTTGCAGGTCTTAGTGCTTTAGGATCACTAGCAGGGGGAGCTGCTAGCATTGCTCAAGCTATCAATCGAGCGAATGCTGCTAAAAGACAGATGGAAGAACAGCAAAGACATAATAAGAAAGTTGAAGAATTAGCCCTTGGAAAAGGATTATATTTAAAACCCTATGCAAAGGGTTATGGTATCTGTTTCAAGCAATTAAAAAAAAGTGAAAAAGTAAAAAAGTGATTAAGAAAAAAAAAGCTTGTTGAGACAGTAAGATTACCAAAACGGCCCTTAACTGACAACGATTTATTAAAATATGTAAAAATTATGCAAATAAAAAATTTTAGAGGTGTATTTATGAGAAATGCATTACCATCAAATGGCTGCCTTTATAAAGAAAGTGCTATTATCAATCTTGATGATAAGGATGGACCTGGAACACATTGGGTAGCTTATCGAAAAAATGGAAATAATGTTTTTTATTTTGATAGTTTTGGTGATTTACGTCCGCCTCAAGATCTCATAAATTACTTAAAAGTGAAAGAAATAAAATACAATTATGAAAGGTATCAACAATTCAATACTTATATTTGTGGACATCTTTGTTTGAAATTTTTATGTAATCAATTGAATTCGACTGAAAATTTCTATCTATATAAGAAGAAATAATATTGAATGAAGTTAGTTCCACGTAAAGTATCAAGATGTTTGAATCGTTTACTCTTAGTTTGTCAGGGACTTCGTCAGTTCTAGCAGCTGATTATTTCCCTCCGATTGAACTTGATCCCAAAAGAAAATATGTATTGGAATTAGTTGAACTGCTAACTTTTAATTCTATACCAAATATTGATATGAACTGCAATAAATTTTATGTTGGTAAAGAGATAGTGGAGTTACCTACTGGTAGTTATGAAATAGATGATATTGAAAAAACGTTACAAAAAACTCTCGAACGCAAAGGAATAATAATTAGTATTAAGCCTAATAATAATACATTACGGAGTATTATTACTTGTAATCGTAAAATTGATTTTCAAGAGAATGATTCTATTGGTCAATTATTAGGATTTACAAAACGCCTTCTTGAACCTAATATAAGTCATGTGTCCGACATGCCAGTTACCATTCTTAAAGTAAACGCAGTACGTGTCGAATGTAATATAACAACTGGTGCATATATTAATCAAAATAAGGTTCATACTATTCACGAGTTTTTTCCGGCAGTGCCACCAGGATTTAAGATTATTGAAGTTCCAAAGCAAATAATATATTTACCGATCACTGTAAAAATTATCGACCATTTACAATTACGCATTGTTGATCAAAACGGTGACTTAGTAAATTTTCGAGGTGAAGTTATTACGATTCGCTTACATATCAAAACAGTTTGATAATGGGAATAGTTTACAACTCTAAGATTGGAAAAGGTTATATTAATACTCCAGTATGTCAGCAAGCGATCAGTCGACAACAAGTAACGAAACAGTTAACACGTCAAAACATTCAGTTTCTAAAAAGTCTAGGCTTAAAAATTATAAATCAAAAGAACAACGGAAACGTAAAAAAATACAGTCAAAAAAATTAAAAAGTAACTTATATATTTATCTGCTGCTGTCATTTGAAACGAGAAGAAAATGGAGGAAGTCCTTAGTGTACAGTCACCAGTAATTTTTGATGAGGCAATTTCACACTATGAGCTTCATGCTCATCAACCATATACCTCATCATCTTTCAATAATAGTGATGAAATTCGTATATCTATTCAGCATCAAGATTTATGCTTATTACCATCAAAAAGTACCTTACATATATGTGGTAAATTAACAAAAAATGATGGTACTCTGCTGACAAATACTGCATTTGTAAATAATGCTATATGTCACTTATTTGAAGAAATGCGTTATGATATCAATGGAGTAGAAATTGATAGATGTAAAAATGTTGGATTGACTTCTACGTTAAAAGGTTATGTTTCTTTTTCACCAAACCAAAGCAAATATCTTGAGAACGCAGGATGGATAGGTGTAACAGAAACAGGAAAAATTACTGATAATAGTGGAAATTTTGATGTCTCTATACCTTTGTCCATGATTTTTGGATTTGCTGAAGATTATCGTAAAATAATTGTAAATGTTAAACATGAACTTATACTGACAAGATCAAGTAATGTTTTTATTGTTGTTATACAAAGTTCTACTCAAGCTGATGCTGTGAATTATGAAAATTTTAAAATTCAACTTACTCGAGTAGAATGGCTTATGCCTTACGTTATGTTATCAGACAAACGTAAAATACAGCTTTTTAATTTTATACAAAAAGATATACCTATTGCTATGAGTTATCGTTCATGGGAATTATACGAATATCCTGTTCTTCCAACAACTGTAAAACAAATATGGACTGTTAAAACCTCTAACCAATTAGAAAAGCCACGCTTTGTAATTTTAGCTTTCCAAACGAAACGAAGAGGTGAGAAAAATGTAAACAATAGTCATTTTGATCACTGTAATATCAGTAATGTCAAACTTTTTTGAATTCTCAGTACTATCCTTATGGTAATCTCAATTTAGATGTTACACATAATCAATATGCGCTTTTATATGATATGTATGCACATTTTCAAAGCGAATATTATAACAACAATGAAATAGATCCTTTGCTAAGTAAATCAGAATTTATAAATTATACACCATTTATTGTCATCGATTGTTCTAAACAGAATGAATCTCTAAAACAAGCTGCTGTGGATGTCCGTCTTGAATTTGAAACCAAAGAAAATATTCCTGCAGAAACCACTGCTTATTGTTTAATTTTACATGATCGTATTATAAAATATAATCCTGTTAGTGGTGATGTTAAAAAACTTGTATAAAAATTTATATATGTATCATTTGTTTGTAAATTATGAAAAATAAATAAATTATAAAAAAATTGAATTATCTTTTTATTACCTATCTTTTTATCCCCTCCTTTTTCTCATAAGTTTTAAGAAATAAGTTGTGTTTATAAATCACATAAATTCTAAAATTACCTCAGTCTAATTGAAACAATCAACAAAATGGGTCAGTCAAATAGTACTAGTAGTAGCAACATTCCATACAGCAAACTTTCTGATAATAGTCAGAAAGAAAAACAAAAGCCTGAGTCCCAATGGAAAAATTTTACTGGTTCAAACACGATTTCATACACCAGACTATCTGACGATAGTAAAAAAAATGAATCAGCGTGGAAAAATAATACTAGTAAATATTCTACTAACACTCAATCCTTTCCCCAACAACAAGATTATAAAAGATTTAAGTAGTAAGTGAATGGGATAAAAATGTGTTGATATCATCATAAATATTCACAATGGATATAGCATACCCTCTGAACATCATATGAGGGCCCCATGCCCCCTGCAACATGACATACGTACGCATTTTATCGATGGAGTAAATGTTCAATGCGCTCTCTACAACCGGGCCTCTCGCATGGTGACTTTGCACCCTACCTTACCGACGGACGGTAAGTAGTGCTCGGTGGGTAAGTGGCGCGGGAGCCGCTCTGGCGCGGTAGCCGCGCTGCCCCTACTACTCATCCTGGAGCAATGCACGTTGTGTCCGAATCGGGAAAAGTCACATTGCGCGGTTTTAGCCATTAGACTAATGAAGTTTCATTTTCTTTCTTCTTGTATTGTCACGTAACCCGGACGTAACAGTATCTAGTCTAATAATAAGGCATATAAGTCATCCCATTGCATGTAAAATACTTTGCTTCTGTGAAACTACTAAATTATTATATTTAAGAATACGTTTCAAATTTCTTTTAGATGAAAGACAATGTTTTTTCCATCGGTTGATTGTATTTATATCCACGTTCTGTGCACAAACTAAGTCTACACCTTTATTTAACAGGTGCACTTGTTCAAGGCACTCACTTATAATTTCTTCAGTCATAGTTTCTATCTTGAATTGGTAAAGTTAAAATGAATACTGATGATTCACTGTAGACTACTCACGCTTTTATAAAGAATTGTAATAAACTGGAGGGGATAACTTTATCAGCCTTCTTACTCATTATATGAAATTTAAATTTACGCGGTCAGGGTGAATACTACTTTACCATCACTCACTAAGTGATTGTATCGATAGCTAAGGCGTATATATATGTACAAGTACATATAGTCGAATAGGCCGCAGGAGTAACCTTTAAGGTGCGATTTCATGGTAGAAAAGTTGTCGCTCTGTCGCTGTGTGTATATATAAAAATTAATGCAGTTCTTCTATGTTAGTACAAACAAGAGTTAAATATATAGTTAAAAATTAATGTAGTTCTTCTATGTTAGTACAAACATGAGTTAATATATAGTTAAAAATTAATGCAATTCTTCTATGTTAGTACAAACAAGAGTTAAATATATAGTTCAAAATTAATGCAGTTCTTCTATGTTAGAACAAACAAGAGTTAAATATATATATGAAAAATAAATTGAAAAAAATTTTTTTAATATAAATCGTAATATTTTTATTTAAAAATAATATTCTAGTTACAAATATTAATAATACCAACATTTTTTAAGAATAATTAATTATTTATTTATACTTTTGACTTTCCTCTTCAAATTCATCTGTCAACGTATCAAAAAAATGATCTACATTAAAGTCAAAATTTGATGAGTGGGGAGGAGAGGTTGTAGAATGTAAACAAAAAGATGTTGGGTTTGGTTCATCTTGCTGTTGTAGTTGTTCTGTTGATATTCTATCTAAAATAAAACAAATGTTAATGAATGTTATTTTATTTTAAAATTAAAATATTTTGAAAATTCTATAAACAATAAATACCTCTGCTATTTCTTGAATGATTGATTTTACTGCTTTCTCTTTCTGAAATGATTGAAATGTTATTTTATTTTACTTTATGATTAGATAATTTTTAAAATTCAGTAAAAATAAATACCTCTATTATTTCCTGCATAATCGATTGAGTAGCTTTCTGATCTAAGTGTGACAGATCATTCTGTTGATTATCTATCTATAAATGAAAATTTATTAGATTTCTTATTATATAATTTCATAATTAATTAATATTTTAATAATTTAATATAAAATAAATACCTCTTGAATTTCTGGTGCGTCATATTGCACTGCTTGGTCTTTTTGTAATATAATATCTTTAGTATAAAATTCTTGTTGTTTCAGTTCCTACAAATAATTTAAACACATTACTATCTATACGTTATGTCAACTTCTTTTTTAAATTTATAAGAATAAATGTTAAAACAAAAATTAAAAATCAAAATGAAATAAATTAATAGTTATATAGTAAAACTTACTTCTGCAAATGGTGGTAACGGAAGATCATATATTTTACGAGGATCTCTCCGGAAGTGTGTGACTGTGACTTCACGCGTTCCGTGTTGCGGTGCCACCGATGATTTTTTTATCCTGTAAATTGAAATCATTTTTATTAATCTATTCACTCACTCACTAGTGTTCGCGATCAGAAACTGAACTAGATTGAACTACATTCGTCACCGAATTCAAGAGTCCCTTATTATCAATGTACTAGTTTGTAAATATAATGAAATACTTTAGGTGTCCTATTACCTTCCAAAGATTTCCTATAGCATTAGTACTATAGGTTTGAAAGAGGTCACTAAATTCATTACCAACTTTTATTTAAGACAAACTAGTTTTATATCTATAGAAACAAATTTTATAAATAATTGTTAACAAAAATATAAAAATTATAATGATTAAAAACTAATTTTCTATTGAAAAATAATGTTGAAAGGAGCTGTTGCTAAAAATAGATGATTTAGCTGTAAAAATGCTGTAAACCTTTGAAATTTGAATGTATCTAGCTAAAGAATTTCCTGTTGAAAAATAATACGTTTTAAAGGAGCTATTGCTAAAAAATAGATGATCTAGCTGTAAATGCTTTAAACCTTTGAAATTTGAATGTATCTGCTACAAAATTTCCTGTTGAAAAATAATACATGTTTAAAGGAGCTGTTGCTAAAAATAGATGATCTGGCTGTAAATGCTTTAAACCTTTGAAATTTGAATGTATATGCTAAAAATTTCCTGTTGAAAAATAATACGTGTTTAAAGGAGCTGTTGCTAAAAAATAGATGATCTAGCTGTAAAAATGTTGGAATCTTTTGAAATTGAATGTATCTGCTAAAAAATTTCCTGTTGAAAAATAATACGTGTTTAAAGGAGCTGTTGCTAAAAAATAGATGATCTAGCTGTAAAAATGATGGAAATCTTTGAAATTGAATGTATCTAGCTAAAAAATTCCTGTTGAAAAATAATACGTTAAAAAGAGCTGTTGCTAAAAAATAGATGATCTAGCTGTAAAATGCTGGAAACCTTTGAAATTGAATGTATCTAGCTAAAAAATTCCTGTTGAAAAATAATACGTTAAAAAGAGCTGTTGCTAAAAAATAGATGATCTAGCTGTAAAATACTGGAAACCTTTGAAATTGAATGTATCTAGCTAACAAATTTCCTGTTGAAAAATAATACGTGTTTAAAGGATCTGTTGCTAAAAAATAAATGATCTAGCTGTAAAAATGATGGAAACCTTTGAAATTGAATGTATCTAGCTAAAAAATTCCTGTTGAAAAAATAATACGTTAAAAAGAGCTGTTGCTAAAAAATAGATGATCTAGCTATAAAATGCTGGAAACCTTTGAAATTGAATGTATCTAGCTAAAAAATTTCCTGTTGAAAAATAATAAGTTAAAAAGAGCTGTTGCTAAAAATAGATGATCTAGCTATAAAAATGCTGGAAACCTTTGAAATTTAAATGTTGCAACTAAAAAAATTCTAAATATTGTTGACTTGGCTAAAAGAATCTCTGCTTAAAGTTGATTTTTCGATGTGAGCTAAAAATTGATGAAAGTCTTCTTCCTGTAACTAAAGAAAAAAAATCTTATAAAATTTAACAAAATTTATAGTTACCTTTAACAACATATGTCCCATTATTCCATGTAGTTGCAGAATTTTATGCAACATTTGGGGCGGTAGATAAGCGCGGAGCTCAGTCTCCTTACGCTTGCTCTTCACTGAGCCACCATCTATATTAAAATGAGCGCATGAAACTGGAATTGCAGTGACTCGTGTCACCTCACCGCTGAAATCGTGGAGGGGTGTGGGGTGAACTATCTTATTGTAGTGGGGACCTCGTTTGCTATAGCTAAGTGTAATAAGTCGGGCTGCGGTGACTCGCCACCTCGACGCCGAAATCGTTGAGGGGTGTAGGATCAACTATCTTATTGTAGTGGGGACCTCGTTTGCTATAGCTAAGTGTAATAAGTGGGACTGCGGTGACTTGCCGCCTCGCCTCCGAAATCGTGGAGGGGTGTAGGATGAAGTGTTCTTATAAGCTTGCGTAACAATACAAATCAATTAGTCAAAAAAATCTTTCTTAATAAGAACTTCTAATAAAGACATAGTGCTGTGAAGCTTATGCTATATTCCTAATACAGCTATAATACCATAAAAAGTGATTTTGTGTGTGCTTTTGTAATAAACTATTTCAATAAAATATTTTAGTGCAGTGAAGTGCTACTTAAAACCTATAATTTCAAAAGATCATTAAAAATAGTCTGCAAAAAACGTTTAATAAAGTTATTATTTAAGGTGTGAAAAAATTATATATTATTTTTTATTTTATAAATTTTAGTTTTTATTTAATTAATTCTCATCCACAGCAAAATGGAAGTAGTTATGGATTTTAAGGGATTTCGTGGAAACAACAATGAATTCATATGTAAAGAATTAGCTGCAGTCAATGTACAAACGGATAGTAAGAAAATAGTTAAAATGGTTATAAAATCGCCATGTAAATGGTATGAATTGAACAAAAAATCTCAAAAAACTAATTTATGGTTACAAGATTATTTACATGGCTTAGATTGGAATTATGGAGAAGATACACATGAAGATTTAGTAAATGCTTTAGAAGAACTGCCTGAAATGGCAAAGAAAATCACAATTTATGTAAAAGGTATACAAAAAAAAAGACTGGCTTCAATCATTTTACAGTAATCATATTGTGCAAATAGTGAACCTAGAAGATCTTGGCTGTCCAAAAATTGGAAAATTAAAGTCCTATGTGGATGATAGTGAATCGTGTGATGTGCATTTAAATAAAAAATCAATAAGTTGCTGTGCTATGCAGTGTGTTTTACTTTTAAAAAATTGGATCCTGCAGAACTCCATTTCTACAGAAATGTCTGTAAAGAGTGGATTAATATCTGATATTATAGATCAATTTAATGTAATAATATTAGACGAAAAATTGTCAGAAGAAGTACAAAAGCAAAGAATTTTTACTAACAATAATGGGGAGGAGGAGCCAAAGGAAGGTGGTGGGGAGCAGATACAACCAGATAAGAATTGTGAATACAGTGAGGAGCAAGTACAGTCAGATGAAAATTATGAATCTATGGAAATTGACTAGGTGGGGATAGAAAGAAGCGCTGGAGTGCTTATAAAGTGAACGCTCCTAGTGCCAAGACATCAGTTACGCTCACTCTACTCTACTTTACATAAAATAGTCTTGCAATTACACTTAAATAATGGAAGAACTCAATATTGCAGCACGTTCTTCTAACTTTTTACCTTGTAAGAAATTAAAAGATTTAATTGTCAATGAACAGTATAAAGTGACTAAAATAAAAATAGTAACTACAAAATATGGGAAAAAAGCTATGGTAGAATTGAACAACAGTTTCGACATCTTCTTACCAAAAAAAGCTAGTGATTTATTGGTAAGCAATGAAACTTTATATAATCATCTTCAAGAAGAAATTCATGAAAAAGAAGTTAAATTAAAATATCTTGGTGGCTTTGCAGTAGAATTCATATAACTTTTTAATCTAAATAATAAAATTGTAACAATCAGTTTATAGATTTAAAACTTAATATAATATCACAATGTGCTTTTATATTACTTTTATAATACATTTTATACATTTACACATAGCTATTTTTTATATGTTTAATATACACTTAGTTTCAATTTTGTAATATTCTTTTATATCAGTTCTAAACGATTTAAATCTTATAATTTTTATAATTTACAATTATTTTGTACCAGTATATTCACACATTTAACACATAATATAAAATCATAATGTACTTTTATATTACTTTTATAATCCGTTTTATATATTTACGTATAGCTATTTTTATATGTTAATACATTAAGTCTCAGTTTTATAATATTTGTTATATCCTTTCTAAACGATTCTCTATATACCTATACATTTAACTATTATATAATATCAGATTTAATTTTGTATTTCTTTTATATTACGTTTTAACTATTGTATTACTATGTATTAATCTTTATAAGTTATATATTTCATATTATAAATAAAAACTAATCGATTTCTATTTCTATTGTATTTTTTATTGTAAGTCTTGAACTCACATTTTCATCTAAAATTATAATTAAAGTTCAATTTTAGTAAAAAAGTTATAATTCAATAAAAAATTTTATAATTTTTTATATAGAGTGAAAATATTAGATATATTTTAATAAAGTTTTGTTGAAATTGAAATGGAAATTATCATTCAATAATGATTTATTGTACAATTTATTCTATTGTATACAAAGTAATGATAGCTTTATGAATTTAAACAACGTTATAAAACTTTTAAACATCTTAACTTTTTCAGAACAAAACTTTTATTAACTTTAACGATGGGTAATAAACACACATCTATTTCAATAATGATTTTACATTTTATGTAAAGTATATTACATACTTTGATAAAGTATTATAAAATAATGATAAGAATGAGAGGTATTCAATATGTTTCACACAACTTATTTATTTCATTGACTCTGTCGTCTTATCATACATAACAAAAGTTTGAATATCTTTTCAATTTGTAGTTAATATTAAAATAATATAATTTAATACTCATTTATATTCATTTTATTACATATGTAAAGGAATATTACTCAAGACACATGAGACATCCCGATGCTTGTTGGTAAATCAATCTGATCGATTACCATCAGGGGGAAATCGGCCGCGATCGGTATGGTAGATGAAAACCGGTTGGTACTGCAGGCGCATGCACTACCCGCCGGGGAAATCTCGGTCGCGATCGGTATGGTAAATGAAAACCGGTTGGTATTGCAGGCGCATGCACTACCGGCCGGGGAAATCTCGGTCGCGATCGGCATGGTAAATGAAAACCGGTTGGTATTGCAGGCGCATGCACTACCGGCCGGGGAAATCGGTCGGTATCGACTGTTGGTAACTTAGCGAGGAGTAGAACCCGTGGTCGGCAAGGTAGGGAGGATAAAGTGCCAGAAGCCCCATAGCCCATACTACTGTATTATACCAAAAATACCTCATACTATAGTATTATACTAGTAGTATATTAGTATGTATGATATCATCTGTAAGGTATAATACTCAAAAATTCTGATAATCAGCAGTATTATACGAAAACAGGTTATCTGACGAAAAAAATATGACAATATGAAAAACTAATAATATACACAGTATAAAAGTAACTATTATTATTAGTAAATGGAGTAAGAATATAATAAAAATTCTTACAGTTAAAATAAAAGTTGAAGCAAGTTTCAGTTTATTTATATTGCATACATAATTAAGAAATTTTTGAATACAAAATCATCAATTCAGCAGGAAAAAAACCGCTGCCAATTCATTGGGACGTGGCTTCCTCAAACTAAATTTACTGATTCCTTTAATTAATTACTCTATGAAAAAACCGACATTAAAGTATTTTTAAACAAAACTTTTAATAACCTGAAATAACTCTATTAATTTTAATAACTGAATTAGAAGATATGTAAAAGCTACATCTTTCAAAATTATTCTCTTGTTATTTGTTGGACATACAAAACTCATTTTCTTCATTTTTCAGGTTTTACGTTTTTGCTAATAACAAAAGAACCGTGATAGCTTAAAATAAAATTTCGTTTAGGAAATATAGATATTTTAATTCCTTTTCGAATGCCACCCATCCCATTTAGATACATAAAGCCGTTTTCGAGAAATTACGATTTAAAAAAAATGTTACAAAATTTTTAACCTCAAATATCTTTTTTCGTAATGGACCGATTTTCTTGAGCAACGAAATCGATCTGTAGATATATAAAAACTACATCTGTGCCAAATTTAAAGACGATTGGATAATTTTTGCGCTTGTTATCGTGCGACAACGAACACGCAAATTTTTTCTAAAATAATTTTTTTCTAAAAAACAAATGAAGATAATCCCTTGAAATTTTAGCCACACATACTCTTCAATGAGTGTAATAAGTGGTTAAAATTTCAAGTAGATAAATATAATATTTTTTGAGATATTAATTTATGAAATATGAAAACCTTTTCCTTAATAACAAATGACAGCGTGAAGATAATTTAAACTTTAAAAAAGGAAAATACAGGTAATTTAAATACCTTTTAAGAAAAGTTTATCATATTATGTAATAATAACTGTAAGATATAAAAAAAAGAAAAAAAAGGAAATTTCAAAATCATTTTTAGGTTATAAAAAAAAAAAACAATAAAAATTCAAATCCATTATGTTACCGAGTTTTTCCGCGAGACGAAGAAAATAGGCTTTGTCCGACGAAAATCGGTCGATTCGTTTCGGAGATATAAAGAGTTGCATACAAACACACACACACACACACACAGACACACACACACACACACACACACACAAACACACACACACATACATCCACGAAAAAAAATTCTCAAAATCAACTAATATACACATATATCGCCTAAAAAGATCTTTTTGAACATTTTTTGTTTCAAAAATTTTTTTCACCGTTACGAAGCTTCCTCTTTGAGGAAGCAAAAAAGAAAACAAATAATACTGTAACTGACTGAGAGTGTAAACCATTTCATTATTAATAAGAGTTTAGGTAGATTTCGGGATAAATAAATATACTGACTTTTTTTCAAGAGTATTTTGAAACTGCAGTTATTTAATAAACTATGCGCTGTTTTGTTATGTTTACCGTCTTCTTTAACCTCCTGCCAGGATTCGAAATGATTAATTAAAATTTGAATCAATTAACCCGTTTAATTAAGAATTAAAAATTTAATCTTTAATTAAAAATCGTTTAATCGGGAATTAAAAATTTAATTTTTAATTAAAACTCGTTTAATTAAGAAATAAATTTTTAATCTTTGATTAAACAAGCGGTTAATTGACGATTGCATTTGTAATTCTTAATTAAACGAGATTTAATTAAAAATTAAAAATTTAATTATTAAATAAAAATCGCTGCCAATTCATTGGCACGTAGCTTCCTCAAACTAATTTATCAATTCCTTTTTTTATACTTTTATAAAATAATTTTTCTCAAAAACAAATGAAGAAAATGTATTGAAATTTTAACCAAATATAGTTTTTAATAAGTGTACTAAGTGGTTAAAATTTTGAGTCAATTTATGAAATATTCTCTGAAAAACAAGTATTCGAAAATATTTCAAAATAATTAGTTCTTTAAGAAATAACAAACATCTGTATTACTTTAATAAATTGTTTATTTTCATAATCTTATCTGCTTTTATAATGATTGAAAACTCGCTGTAGGGGTATATTTTTAATTTTATTTAAATAATACCGTCTTTAGTTATTCATAAAAAAATACATGTTTTTTGAGTGATCGTCAATTTCATTAACCTACCTTCATTATACCTCGTTGCAATATTTTTAAATAATGAACCTAATAGCTTATTAAATTAGAAAAAGGAAGTAAACAACACGCGTGCGTATCGCGCGTCATTTCCACTTTCTAGTAACATATACATAAAGCCGTTTTCGAAAAATTTCGATATGAAAAGATGGCTAAAACAGTTTTAGCCTAAAATATCTCTCAAATTCATAAACGAATTCTTTTATTACCATAATAATTAATATAATAAATAATATACAAACTCAACATCTCTACAAAATTTCAAAGAAATTAAAACAATTTTACTCTAGTTATTGTGCAACCGAGAAAGTCATTTTCAGAAATACCATAATGTTAAATATTAAATATTTTAAAAAGTAGCCATATAATCTTGATCAAATTTTACACAGATATTGCCTATCTGGCAAACAAAATAGCCATATAGCCATACATACATTTAGTTCCGATTATGTTGACTTTTATCTGCGTCACATTTCCGCATCATCTGCAGATTTTCGCGAAAACTATTAACAGATTTTTCTTTTTATGGAATACTTTCAAGTAAGTGTAATATATTAATCTAATAATAATATTTTAAACTCAAAAATAAGTTCATGCTAATTACGAAACTCTATTACAATTATGTATCTCATATTTTTATAAAAAATTCAGTAATTATGAACAAATGATGTCAAAAATGTATATTGTGGAACAATGGTAAAAGAATTGTTGATTTACTGATATATTATAAACTTCTGAAAAGGTTATTCTGACACAGTAGGCTCAAGTGATAGGGAATATTTGTAAATACATTACTTTTGTATATCTATATGTTAGAGTTTATCGTGCCAATATAAATATGGCCTATCATCAGAATAACCCATAGAAGTTTCAACTTTAAAATTTTTATCTCGAAATTGCGTAGAAGAAAATATTCACTTTTTAAATAGCAATTATTCAAAAAAATCAGTTTAAACACAAAAATAATTCAATTTCGTTATTTCTTACGTTGCCAGAAACTAGATCATACGCTCGTATCCATTGAAAACAATATTTAAAGAACATCACCATTGCAACATCTACGAGCAAACGAATGTGATAAACAACTGACGGTATACGAATGAAGAGCAGAACGGTATAGAGCACCTGTAGTTAATGATATCTGCAAGCAGCTGTAGTTGATATGTAGTTATTGATACAAAAAGTAAAAACGGGAAAACGATTAGATAAAATGTACACTCTCAAATGTATATGTCACGCCTATTACAGGCTTTGTTTAAATAAAACAATCTAGTCTTTAACAGAATGTATATAGTTACAATTTGTCTTCTGCGTCTGAAACAATTTACAATTACACAGGTTTTACCGCTAATTTTTTCCATTAGAAATAAAGTATTTCAAAATTGAAAACAAAAATATACACGTCTGATTAATTTGTATAACGCGGACCATTGTTAAATTTTAAACATCATTCTACCATCGGAACACGAAAATAGCAGAAGGTTTCGCGCTTGACAGCGATAATAAATTGTTTTATAAGTGGAAAAATGAAATTTTAAAAAAAATTTGTGTGTGGAATAAACAATATATTTGTGATATTTTATTAAGAAATATTATCTATTAATTATACAAAATATCACAGTAAAATAATTTGGAGGTTATATTAATTCTGAAAAGGGTTTTTATATATCGTGAATTGAATGTGTATCAGTTGCGTTCCAAGTACGTAGGTTATTTTGTATTATTTATATCTTAACATAAATACTTTTGTGTTGACTGTAACGGATAATTAATTCTCCGGCTGCTCGGTAATTATCCAGCTACAAATATAGTGCATGCGGCGGCGAGGCTAGCGCACCTCGTGCAAGGCACGCCGCATGTGAATCTTAATGATTGAGTTATTAAGGGAGAACGGAGTAAGGTAAATAACCACTCGCACGTGTAAAATAGAGACTTACGTTTATTAAACTAGTCGGGGAGAAAGGGACACCTTACGAGGCGCAGTCTGCGGGCGCAGAAGGAGGCCCCAGTTGCCGCGGGTCCGAGAGAGAGAGAGAGATGTATCGAGCCGGCACTTACAGGTGTTGCGTAGTCGCTGCGCCGGCTTTCCGCTCGCAGCAACAACTGGTGCGTCGCTCGCTCTCGGTGGCTTCTCACAGGAACGGGCCACGAGGTCGTGGCTGTGAGCGTACCAACACGACGCGGGATCTCCTGGCGTAATCGAAGCGAGGAGCGCGGGCGCTATCCCAAGCGAGACTGATTCGACTCTCTTGAGTCTAAACGGGTCGCGCGCGCTCCTGACGTGCTCTCTCTCTCTCTCTCTCTCCCTCCCTCTCTCTCTGTCGACCGAGCGTCCTTACGCGTCGTCTGCACCTGTAACATAGTCTGGAAAGGAATTAATACAATTATCATACGGGGAGAGAGGAAAATTACGGAGAATAATTTTCCGTCATATGACACATTATAAATTGCATCTAATAAATGATTTAAAGAAGCGATTAAGTCAATTTTACTTCCAAAATTGCTA
Organism: Torymus aiolomorphi; assembly: GCA_036365515.1. Taxonomy (NCBI): domain Eukaryota; kingdom Metazoa; phylum Arthropoda; class Insecta; order Hymenoptera; family Torymidae; genus Torymus; species Torymus aiolomorphi. The sequence continues at coordinate 224,209,496 of CM070874.1, read as the reverse complement.
GCATACAAAGCTCAATTTTTTTCATTTATTAATTTTACTAAAAATATTTTAACCTCAAATATCTGAAATGTATGGACCAATCATTTTGCCCCAAGAAACCGACATAACAATCTAAAAAATACACCTCTACAAGAAATTTTGAAGCGAATAAATCAATTTTATTCCAGCAATCGTTGCACATACAAAATTCATTTTTTTATTTTTTCATTTTTCAATGCTTACGTTTTTTTTTATAATAACAGAACACCCTATAAAAGAAAATTTTTTTTGTTGAAAATATAGCTATTTTAATTCTATTTCGAATGCTACCCGTTCCCTGCGACTACATAAAGCTATTCTCGACTAATTACGATTTGAAAAAAGGTTAAAAATATTTTAACCTGAAATATCTCTTAAATCTATGGACCAATCATTTTGCCCAAATAACTCGACCGGAAACTATACAAAATCCGCCTCTACAAGGAATTTTGAAGCAATAAGTCAATTTTTACTACCGCACTGATTAGACATACCAAACTCATTTTTTTTCATTTTTCTATGTTTACGTTTTTATTAATAACAAAAGAACCGTGATAGCTAGAAAAATAATTTTTAGAAAATATAGGTATTTAAATTCGCTTTCGAATGCCACCCATCCGATTCAGATACATAGAGCCGTTTTCGAGAAATTTCGATTTGAAAAAAAGGTTAAAAAAATTTTAACCTCAAATATCTCAGAAATTTTTGGACCGAACATGTAGCCCAAAGAACTTAGCCGAGATCTATCAAAAATCTACCTCTATAAGAAATTACAAAGCGATTAATCCAGGTTTACTCCATAAAACGTGCGACATAGAGAACACATTTTTTCCATTTTTTAATTTTTTTCTCAAAAACTAACCAACAGAATGGATTAAAATTTTCACAGATTATAGCAATTTATATTCTGCATTATCGTGAATTTTCTCCTAAAAATTGACCGTTTAGGAGTTATTAGCTTTTTAAAAAAAAACACGTTTTTGTTCATAACAAGAGAACCGTGATAGCTGGATAATTTTTTTTAAATTATGGGGTTTTTATGCTCTTTCGAATGCGACCCATCTGATTAAAAAATTTTAATCCGATCATTAAAAAAAAATCAAAAATAAATTTTTCGAAAATCAAAAATTTGAAATAAAACAACAACGAATCAGTAAATCATGAAAAGTTATTTTCTTCCCGAATTCGGAATAAAAAAACAAAAAAAATGAGAACCTGATGGTTAAAATCGACCGCGTAGATCCGGAAATAAAGCGGCATACATACATACACACACACACACACATCCATACAGACATTTTCTAAAATCACGTGAAACAAACTTCTAACACCTCTAATGATGTTTATAGAGAGTTTTAACGAAGTTGGAAATTTTACTATTACAAAGCTTCCTCTAGGAGGAAGCAAAATGACTAATTAAATATTTTTAGAACCGTGACTCCCGCATGATATTTTGACAAAAATTAAGTAATCCATAAAATATTCACTTTTTAGAAAAATGCATTATTTTTATTTTATCCGCGTATGGGATGAAAAAAAAACAGGGAAAACAATGGCCACGCACATATAAAGGAAGTGACGTAGACTTGCGAGACTATTATTTAAATAGTTATTAAATCCAAGTAATCAGGGGATAGGAGGTCCATGCATGCATCAAAATTCCGAAGACGTGCAACACGATTATTTAAATAATTAGTCACTTAGGACTGGTGGAAATTCATCAATGTGCGAATCGAGAAAGTGGAATTTTAAATTCATTAAGCAGCCTCATTTTTTGAAGTTTTGTACCATAGTTTCTACGATGCTCTTATAGTTCTCATCTTTATTGTTACCAAGAAATTTTGTTGCAACATCTTTGAAGCTCAACCAGGCTGCCTTCTCGGTATCATTCATACTTTTGACGAATTCTTCGTTCCTGAACATTTTGCGAATTTGAGGTCCGTCAAAGATACCTTCCTTCAATTTAACCAGAGTTATATTCGTAAAGATGGTTTCTAAGTATTTGAAGCATCGCCCTTCTTTATCGAGAGCTTTAACAAATTGTTTCATCAGCCCTAATTTGATATGTAAAGGAGGTAAAAGGATTTTGCTAGGATCGACAAGAGGACGATTGATGACATTGCTGGAACCTGGAGCAAGTGATGGCCTCGCTGGTCATACTTTTGTATTATAGTGTTTTGCTCTATCTCGACTGTCAAACATGCATAAATAGCATGGGTACTTGATAAAACCTGATTGTTGACCTAGTATCATGGTCAATATTTTCAGGTCTCCGCAAATTAACCATTCGTGCTCACTATACTTTATTTTATTTAAAACCTTTTCGATGTTACAGTATTCTTCTTTGAGTACAGTTGATACTAGGCCCATGATACTAGCTCAACAATCAGGTTTTACTAAGTACCCATGCTATTTATGCATGTTTGACAGTCGAGATAGAGCAAAACAATATAATACAAAAGTATGGCCAGCGAGGCCATCACTTACTCCCGGTTCCAGCAATGTCATCAATCGTCCTCTTGTCGATCCTAGGAAAATCCTTTTACCTCCTTTACATATCAAATTAGGGCTGATGAAACAATTTGTTAAAGCTCTCGATAAAGAAGGGCGATGCTTCAAATACTTAGAAACCATCTTTACGAATATAACTCTGGTTAAATTGAAGGAAGGTATCTTTGACGGATCTCAAATTCGCAAAATGTTCAGGAACGAAGAATTCGTCAAAAGTATGAATGATGCCGAGAAGGCAGCCTCGTTGAGATTCAAAGATGTTGCAACAAAATTTCTTGGTAGCAATGAAGATGAGAACCATAAGAGCATCGTAGAAACTATGGTACAAAACTTCAAAAAATTACGTTCCTTAATGAATTTAAAACTCCACTTTCTCGATTCGCACATTGATGAATTTCCACCAGTCCTAGGTGACTACAGTGTGGAGCATGGTGAAAGATTTCATCAGGATATGAAGGAATTTGAACGTAGGTGGCAAGGAAAATATGGCGTGAACATGATGGCGGGCTATTGCTGGATGCTAAAAAGAGATGTACAATCTAATAACAAAAAGCGGCGTAGAAATCCTTTGCATAGGTCGTTCAATGACAAGCGTATACGCAAGCGTAAGCCAATTTAGTTCTTGTGCAAATTGACTGAGTAGTTTTTTGAGGTTATCTCCGAAATTAGGCGGTCAAATCTCTTTTTCCATAACAAATTCGGATTCAGCAAGCCAAAATACATAAAAAGAAAGTGTTTTTGATGTGATGGAAACAATACTTCTTTTTCTTCTCAAGTTTTTCCACAGAAACACGGCTTTTCGACAGTTTTTTGAGGTTATCTCCGAAACTCGGCGGTCAAACCTCTTTTTCCATAACAAATTTGGATTCAGCAAGCCAAAATACAGAAAAATAAATTGTTTTTGATGTGATGGAAACAATGTTTTTTTTCTTCTCAAGTTTTTCCACAGGAACACGGGTTTGCGACAGTTTTTTGAGGTTATCTCCGAAACTCGCCTGTCAAACCTCTTTTTTCATAATAAATTTGGATTCAGCAAGCCAAAATACATAAAAAGAAAGTGTTTTTGATGTGATGGGAACAATGTTTTTTTTTTCTTCTCAAGTTTTTCCACAGAAACACGGCTTTTCGACAGTTTTTTGAGGTTATCTCCGAAACTCGGCGGTCAAACCTATTTTTTCCATAACAAATTTGGATTCAGCAAGCCAAAATACAGAAAAATAAATTGTTTTTGATGTGATGGAAACAATGTTTTTTTTTTTCTTCTCAAGTTTTTCCACAGGAACACGACTTTTCGACAGTTATTTGAGGTTATCTCCGAAACTCGCCTGTCAAACCTCTTTTTTCATAATAAATTTGGATTCAGCAAGCCAAAATACATAAAAATAAAGTATTTTTGATGTGATGGAAACAATGTTTTTTTTTAATTCTCAAGTTTTTCCACAGAAACACGGCTTTTCGACAGTTTTTTGAGGTTATCTCCGAAACTCGGCTGTCAAACCTCTTTTTCCATAACAAATTTGGATTCAGCAATCCTAAATACATAAAAATAAAGTACCACGCGAGTGTTTAGTTTCTATTAATTACACTGTATTAATTGTTTTTTCTGTTTAATAAAAAAAATTGTAGCCTGAAGAGGTTGGCAGACCAAGCCAACGAAACGTTGCTTTTTCTAATGAAATCGTTGAATTTTTTATGCCGTATCCTCGCCTCCTTCAGATCGACTTAACTGATCACTTTCTTAGAAAAAATTTGGGAGTGCGATATTTTACTCATATTCTATACAATAAAAGAGTCTTAGATCAGATATGGACTCACACACTCAACTTCAAGGACATACGTTTTTCAACTACATCGAAAATACACATGGTCCACAAGTTAAACGACATCTGAAATGATGGATTAATTTAAACTATCAACTTGCCGTATCAATTCCGCAACGCTGGTTTCTTTTGAGGTGCAGATACAACAACATCTTTCCTCAACATATGTTAAATTTAAGTAAGCGCTTTCGTACTTTTTCGTTTCACAGTGAATTTTGCAAACTAAGACTCGTTGATATGGAAAAACATATCTCCTTTAAACTTTTAAGTCTGGAAATCCGTGATATCTATTTTCATATGAATTTTTTAAATAAATCATTATTTTCTCTTAAAACCTAATTTTAGAACTCAACATTGATAATTTAACTATTAATAATTTCTTTACATATACTAACAAAAAAGCCAAATTGATTAGAGAAAAACACAACAGAAATTTAATTAAAAAATTTGTATGTATATCGAAAAAACAAAAATTACAAGCGAAGAATACCACATCAAAAGAACAATTTTTCAAAAACTTGACAGAGGAACATATACCTGACGACATAATAGACGTAGTCTCATTCGGACCAAAATTTAGTATCAAAAAACGTTGTGATAAAAAAGACATCGTGGACACAGTTCAAAATTTTGAGTTTAGTTTAATGAATTCTGAACTATCGACATCTAAACAATCCGAAATCAGGGAAAGAATTGTATCAAATCTAACAACAGCGTTTATGAAATAAAAACATGTAAAGCCACAAGAAAAAATGTTTAAAAGGAAATTAACTAATACTAAAAAGTTTATTAAAAATAATCCAGATATATGGTTTACAACTTCTGACAAGGGAAATGTTACTGTCTGCTTAAGCAAGACTGAATACAACTCAAAAATGCACTTGTTACTATCTGACACAACTGTTAACGAAAATATTAAAAAGAATCCTCTAAAAAAATTACAATCTGACACATCGACGATTCTTAAGAACTTAAATAATAATAACTATTTGCGCACAACGTTTCATAATAACTCACTCTCCTGTTCAAATACTACACTGGCAAAATGTTACGGTCTTCCTAAAATACATAAAAAAGATGTACCATTCCGTCCCATAATCTCATTAGTCAATAGTCCGAGTCATTTTTTAGCAAAAATTATTTACAATGAAATCAAATCGTCCATAAAAATCCCAGAGTCGCATATCGACAACAGTTTTCATTTGAAACAAAAATTAAATTCAGTTATCATACCAGATGACTATGTATTACTCTCTTTAGACGTTATTTCTCTATTTACAAACATTCCACTACAACTAGTATTAGACAGTATAGATGGAAGATTTGATTCCATACATAATAGATGCAAAATCCCATTCAACGAAATTATTACAAGTATAAAATTTCTATTTTCGAATACCATTTTTTCTTTCAATAAAAAATTTTATAGACAAATTGATGAACACCTATGGGTTCCCCGATATCGCCATTATTTGCAGATATCGTGATGGACGATTTGGAAACTGACTGTCTAAAAATGTTGAAAGAAAAACATGATTTTCGTCCACTTTTTTATTTCCGCTACGTTGATGACACGATTATGTGTATCAACAAAAAACCTATCAATACCGTAATAAATACGTTCAATTCCTATTATAACAAGTTACAATTTACTTATGAATTAGAACAGGACAACAAAATCAATTTTCTAGACATTCTTTTAATCCATCAAAATAATACGATTATCACAGATTGGTATAATAAACCCACTTCTTCCGGCAGACTTATTAATTATCATTCCTATCATCCACCACAACAGAAGATCAATATTGTGTACAACCTTGTTGACAGAGCAATTTTATTATCAAATAAAAAATTTCATAGGAAAAATCTAAATATTGTTACTACATTACTCAAAAATAATAACTACCCTCGGAGATTCATCAAACAATATGCATACAAAAGATTTTACAAAATTAAATATGAGAACAACAAGAAAGACAATATTGTACAAAACGAATTTGTATCCCATATTTCATTACCGTTCAATGACATTTTCGAAAAAATTGTAACCATTCTCAAACCTTATAACTTCCGTGTTTTGCGTCTTGTTAATAAGAGTCCAAGTTCTGTAATAAAATTAAGTAAAGACCCTACAAAAAAGTGGGATAAGATCAACATAGTTTATAAGTTCTTTTGTAAATCGTGTCCTGCGTCATATGTAGGAGAAACTAAACGTACAATAAAAATCAGAAATAACGAACATCAACAAAATAACAACATAGAATTAGTAGTTCCACAACATAGGAATAAATTTCTCCATGATTTTGACTGGGACAATACTAAAATTTTAGATCAGGAAGCTAATTACAAAAAACGTATATTGTCAGAAATGATTCACATAAAGTACAAAAGTAATAACATAAATAAGAAAGAAGACGTTAAATTTTTAAATACGTCTTATTTTCCTTTATTGAGACTTTTAAATTGAATTTGTTGTCGTTTGATTTTTCTTTCTATATGTATCTGCGTTTTGTTTGTAAACACAGGCACCAACCCTTTACTGTGTATACTATAAATACTGATCAATCTCATATTTTGCGTTAACATCGACTTCATGTGTACTATGTAACACACGTTATAATTTAAGGTATTAATTATTGTATCACGCGGGTGTTTAGTTTCTACTAATTACATTGCATTAATTGTTTTTTCTGTTTAATAAAAAAAATTGTAGCCTGAAGAGGTTGGCAGACCAAGTCAACGAAACGTTGCTTTTTCTAATGAAATCGTTGAATTTTTGATTTCTAATCCTCGCCTCCGTCAGATCGACTTAACTCATCACTTTCTTAGAAAAATTTGGGAGTGCGATATTTTACTCATGTTCTAAAAATAAAGTATTTCTGATGTGATGGAAACAATGTTTTTTTTATTCTCAAGTTTTTCCACAGAAACACGGCTTTTCGACAGTTTTTTGAGGTTATGTTCAAAATATGCAGCCAACCCCCTACTTTTAACGCCGGATTCGGATTCAGCGGGAAAAAATACAAAAGAAAAGTATAGTCTCCATCCCAGAACCGACAGGTTTCTTTGGTGGGCCTGTGTAATTAATTGATTTTAGTACTTTCTTGTGTTTAATTTGTATAGAAGAATGAAGAAATTTGAATACATTTCTGAGAACATAGTCATACAGTTTTTCCGAGAATGGGTTTGCATTACTTGACTATTGATAATTGATTTCACAACTTTCGTTTGTTTGATTTGCAGTAAACAATTTGAATGTACTTACATATAATTTGTTGAGCATACATTGACTCAAAGAAGTAAAAGACTTTTTTAATATAGTGTTTATTTGACTTCTTTTAAAAAATCAGAAATACTATTTTATAGATTATACAGAAAAAACTTCTATACTTGCCTTATTTTATACTTTCGTAGAAAGTTTTATTAACAATATTATTATTTGTACAGTCATGAAAAAAATTATTACCATTTGTAGAGAGTGCTTATTGAATAGATGAGACCAGAATAAATAAAAGGACTGTAGACAAATTGTGTTGTTAGAATGTATTTAAAAAATTAGTTTTTTAAAGAACGTGTTGATTGTTTTGAAAAAATATTTAAGCTCTCATTAAAGTTTTTGGTAGAGAGAGAGAGAGAGAGAGAGAGAGAGAGAGAGAGAGAGAGAGAGAGAGAGAGAGAGAGAGAGAGAGAGAGAGAGAGAGAGAGAGAGAGAGAGGAAGAAAGAGAGGGTGGGAGAATTTAGTAAATAATGATTGTTAAGTATAAAACTATGTAGAATAGTAACCAAACTTATTCTTGCCTATTAGTTTTTACTTTTGGAAAAAAATTTTTTAGACAGTTTATAATAGAGCAGTATTTGTGCCTTGCTATTGGAATATACACTGCAAAACTGCCTGTTGCCTGTAGCTTAATTTATTACTAATTTATAAGTAGGTATCGCTTATTGTGTAAGCCTAATATTATTGAAAATAGATACATATATAATGTTCTATTTGATGCTTTAACAAAATTCAGTGATATGGTCCATGCCATAAGATGTATGAATAATATTCCATTTCATTAATCATGTTATCAAAAATTGAAATTATGAATTTTTCTTGAAATTTAAAAAGAATGTAACTTTTTTCCCTTTGCAGTATTGATCAAAAAAGCATTTTGAAGGGTTTTCGAAGAAGATTACAAAAAAAATTTGTCGAATAAAAAATATTTGGCCGCAGCCTCAATATTCTTCGATGAAGGTATACTAAGAAGCAGCCAATCAGAGATTTTCAAAAAGGATCATAAAATAAATACTGGAACATTCTACAGAAAAAATGCAAACTTTTTGCCAATCAATGTTCTATACAAAAAGTTTCAAGATTTTGAGTTAAAAAATGAATAACCTTGGTTTTTAACCAAAAATTTGTAACCCGCGGTCGGGCTGCGGGAAATTGGTGGAGTACTTCAGGAGTATACAATAAAAGGTCATACACTACGATTTAAAATGAGATAATCATCAGACACTTTATTGACTGTCCTTCAATATGGGCGCCAGCCGCTTCCGCAGCACGTTACACAAAACTCTCAAGGGTTATTGCGGGTCTTTAAAACGCCGGGCAGCCGTCCCGAAGCGGCTCTTGTACCGTGCGTGAACTCTGCGCGCACACTCACAGACACAGTTACACAGAGACACACGGCGCACACACTACGCTGACACGCTGGCGGGGAAGAGGGAAAAAGGGGTATCGCTCCAAATCAGCCACAACTTACAGTAGACGGACTTGACGGTAATTAAGCGTGATGCACCCTCCCTGATAGACGAGGGCGAGTCCGGAGGAAGGCCAGACAGGTGACACGGATGTCGGCGCTTTCTCCTGGTGGTTAGCGGATCTCGATGAGGGCCAGAAGGGGGCCGCTTGCGACTGCGCTCTCTTCTGGTGATGCCGAGAAGTCTCGAGTCGCTCCTCCTTTCCGGCTGCTTCACCGTCGAGTCTTAGTCTGCGGCGTTGCGCATGCTCAGGTGTATTTCGCGAGTGCGACACACGCAGCAGCGGCAACGGCAACGCCTCAGTTTTGTGTCGCTCACGTGTGTTGGTCCGTCGGCCGGGCATCGAGGCCCGCGGAACAGTCGCCGCTGTCCGTGAACTGTGAGCCGGCGCGGTGGCGCTGCGCACTTGGCCGAGCGTAGGATGCGACGACCGTAGTAGCCGATGCTCGCGTGCGCACGTAAGTTAAGTGCCGCGTGCAAACAATCCTCCCTGCATCGGTGGTTGATGGCGAGATCTCGACGACGTCCCGTAGCTTTGGCAGTCGAGCAGCAGTGTCTCCATCCGGACAGACACGAAGGTAGCGTCAGGTTCCTCTCTAACCTTACTCTTGGCTGCTGACTGATATTGTTACTGTTTCCAGGCCCCGAGACGAGACTGCATCTGTGACGTTGCTGCTGCTATTCAGGTAACGTTCAGAGAGCCTAGTAACTTATTATCCTTTTTCAGATGCGAGACTCTCTGTGTTTCACCTATGGAGTAGCTGGTGGGTGGCTCCTGCCCAGGACGGAGGCTGCTACTTGATCCAACTGCTCCGCTGGGATGGAGTTGTGCTGTAGCATCTCTTGCTCCTGGTTCTGCTGTTAGCTCCGCGCTGCCTGCTCCAGGTGAGGCTGGGGCTTCAGATCTTCTGGTGTTGATGGCAGCTGCAGCTTACACTGACTTGGTGTTAGTGAAGTGACCTTTGAGGACTGGTGCGAGGCTGGACTTAGTGAAGGGGCGAGGGTAGCATGCGAGGGAATAGGGTCTTGATATGTGAGGTGATTTAGGGACTGCGTATTAGTGCAATACGCGTTAACTATACCGTGGGTAGGTAAATTAAGTACTAGTGAGTGTAAATTAAGATCCCTCCCCAGCTAACGCAAAGTGCAAGACTCGCTTCAGGGGGTCTGCGATTCTGAGTACATAATTGTGTACGACGCAGGCTGCTCTGCGAGACAGCACTAATAATAGGTATTTCTCATAACATAAGCATGACTATGCAGTCAGCTGTCGCTTATTGTGACACGGCAGATTGCCATGTTACAAACTCCCCCCTCCCAAACTGAATTAGACGTTTGCGTACGTCAAATTCGGACAAAATGCTTTAAACGACGCCCCCGGCCCCTATAATTGCAAAAAGCAAAAAAAAAAATTTTCGAATTGCGATGAGTCTTTACGTGTGGGGGAGTCAGATGGGACACAAACGTAAACTAAAAGAAATAAAAACGGTTATTTTCGTATGCTAAATTTTTAAACTAATTTTTGTGCAACGTTCAACGGGTTTCGCCCAATCCCTATCGTGTATTTTGTGTTATAACTGTGTTCTAACCTATGAGGCGACTGGCGATTAAGATTATAAAACAAAAAAAAAATGGTAGAGTTCATCTTGATACGGTACGCTGCTGGTTTCGGCTCTTCTCCCTCAGGAAATTCGGTTGCTACTCTGACAGTTTGATTCTTCCTCGACGTCGACCTCGAAGGCTGCTGAGTCGCTTTCTAGAATTCTGTACTTGACTTTAAACCATAGATTTGCTTACAACTAGTTCACTCGCGGGTTGTCGCGTTTTTGGAGCGGTTCAATGTATTAGGGACGTGATTTTACGTTATTACTAGTCCGACTAGACTGGATTACCTGCGTTAGGCGGCCAAGCACACTAAGCAAAAGCATACAACAACAACAACAAAACAAAATATAATGACATGAAAAGGAAAATAGCATTGTATTTGCAATGTCCATTGGCGCCTTAGTTTTGGCAGCGGTAATGTCTTTGTTTTGTTTTTACGTTTGCGGGTTAAAGCTCGTCTTTTTTACGCGGGTGCTCGGGGGCCGGGTTCTGTGGCGGGCTCGGTGGGGGTGATAACGGACTCGCGGCGCGGCATTGACATTCTTCTCGGCTTCCGCACTGCGTGCAAAAGGACTCGCGCGGCAAAGTGCATCGCGGCCAGCGGTGGCCACGGCGATGGCAGTTCCAACAGCGCCGAGCTAGTTGAAGGCAGGTTAGCGCGGATGGTGAGACACCTAACACTTGACTTTCGAAGGCAACGGGTCTCACCTGTCCCCTTCGACGATTTGTTAAGATAGTCACGCGGCCGTGGGTGCTCGTATCGACGTGTAGGCCGTCTCCGTCGGCTGCCTCGCTTGGGGATGCTTCCGAGCGCGTGCGTTCGTCTGGGAGGGTCTCAAAAATGCGGTGGTCGAGACATACCAGGCGTCTTCCTCTGTTCTCTGTCGCGGGGGTCATTGACCGGCGCGAATGAACGTGTGAACGTGCGGAGCTGGGACCCGGGCGGGGGCGAAGGGGCGGGATGGTTTTCCGCTTTTGGTTGGGCCAAACGTGCCATTTCGCTCTGTAGCTCCTCCATGGTGCGTTGACGGCCTGCCAAGGCCTCGTCTCTCCTTGGTTGTGGTGCGGGTGGATCTCCATGGGCCGGTGCCGGTGCGGCTGGCCTGGGCACGTTCTCCGACATTCGGATGTGGCTTATGTGCAGACGGCGGATATTCACATTCATGACCGCTCGGCTGGGAGGCTCGTTCTCTCGCGGCGTCATTTTACGTTACCTGCGAAGGGATTGTAACTTAGCGCTTGACTACTACTGTTACGGCAGAATCTCTAACGAATCATAGGCTTTTAAGGCGAGTTTCGCGTTTAACTTACCTTTTTCGTCGATCGTTATTGAGACGTTTACACGGGGTTTACTTAAATACTGGAGGAGATTACGCGGTTTCCTCGGGTTACGTGAATATAATCGTAGGGCGATTATATTTTGCTGGCTAGTTATTATACTCGGATGACTATTTGTCACTGCTGCGAGGCGCGTTTCTGGGTACTTATACTAAGGTTGTCTGTGGGAAGGGTGAGGGTTCTACAAGGAGTATACATTGGTTGACTGGGAGAGAATATTTAAGAAAGAAGACGTTAATTATGCAAACTCCATCTTTTATCATTTATGCAACTTAAACGGACGTCACTTCGACGACATTTGGTACTTACATTATTTTGTTTATGTCTACAATTGAGTAGGTAATCTTTATATTACGCTCTTATACTTTATATTATCTGTCCCCTATATGCTTACTGTCCACAAAAAAAAACCTTCGTACGAAAAATAAAGAAACATTGCAACGCTTTTCGCGGCTCGATCCCATTTTTATAGAGTACGCTATTAGCATGAACCTTATACATTTTTTCTATTTAAAACGAAACTAGATTATTCCTCTAATATTTTTGGGATCCAAGGCTTAAACAAAAAGGTGCTAAGGAAAACCAAAAGAACTAATAAAAAAAAAAAAATGAGAATTAGATTTCTATCGACACTTACAGTCCTTAACTATTCAGAATGGTGAAGCAACACATTCTGAGCGATTTACAGTAGCGAATCCTATTAACAGCACACTATACCTTACTTTCACGTACTTTTTCTATTTCTAAAAGAACTTCTTAAATTTGAGCCCCCCCCCCCCTTCTTACTCCCGTCGCCCATGATTCCCTCTTCCAAGATTCCTCACAGTCGGGGCAGTCGCGGATGGTCACGTCCCAGTTCCCGCACCGCCTGCAGAAGACCTGCAGGGATTTTGGACACTTAACCCATGGGTGAGCCGTGTCTCCGCAATTCCAACAATATATACTAGGGCGGACACTGGGGCGCTTACATCCCGACGGCCGGGTCAGCAGCAGATGCTCGCACCCTGGTGGGAGAGCAATTTGAAGCGACATTAGCGATGGGATGGGAGAAGAATGATCAGCTGCGCGCGGCAGCAGTGCAGGGCGCGGGCTGTCGCTTCGCGCAGATTCCGGGGCTACCAAGGAGGTAGCTACCGCGGTGCGACTCGTGTTGCTGCGGGCCGATGCCGACTCCGTTCTCGGTGATAGAGTCATCAGGAGGGAGAAAGTCGCGTTGGTGAGCGACGCGCAGAGGGGAAATCTGGCCGGTGTGCTGGAATCCGTCAGACGCTGTTCGAGCGTCTGCGTCGGTGTTTGAGGACAGCGCACCAGGATGGAGGTCGATGCGCGGTGTGGCGTACGTGGCTCTCTCTTGAGACGGCGTTCCTCTGGCGTCGAGGGGAGAGCCGGTAGCGGTGGCGGTTCGACCGAGACGGTACTGCTCGCTAGTGTCGCGTATCGCGCGTTCAGATGGACTCCCCCACGGAGACATCCACGGTTGCAGGGCACGGTACTAATTTGGGCGACCGCGGCTCTTCCGCGTCGGCCTCGCCTCGCTCCAGCCCCTGACGAGCCACACACTCCTCCGCCCCTCCCAAACTGTCTTCGCGGACGCCCTCGCGGGCGTTGGAGAGCGGGGAGTCCTGTAGGGGTGTGCTCGACTGGCGACCGAGGGGCGGCAGCGGCACCGCTTGCGGAAGTGTGGTCACCTCCGCACAGTGGTCCCAAAACGCGAAAAAGTGGTCAAAATTGTTGCGTTACTATTTAATCATGAAAAAGAAATATATATTTTCGTATAGCTTAATATCTAAGGTATCAATATCCGTGGTATGCCAAGCTGTATTATATGTTTTAAATTAAAAAAAAAATTGAAAAAACCCGAAAATAGGGATTTTTCGAGTTATAACGCCCTTAAACGCATTAATTTTGAATCCTAACTATATTTTATTTAATAAAACTGAATTAAATTCAAGTCTATTAAATTTAATTAACATCGCAAATTATTAAGCACTATCTCTTTTTTCTTCACTACATTTGTTTCATGTTTTATATTTTTTAAAAGACAATGTATATCTCATTTTTTATTGAATACTTCATAGTGCAAACAAATAAGGAATAATTATTTACAAAAAGTATTTTTTTTATTAGCTCAAAACACTCTTCTTGAATTATATTATTATCAATCTCAAGGATTTTCCTTTTTTACTTGTATCTAAGGATATTTCATATGATTTTTCAGGTCGCTCAATTCGAGAAAATACTTATACTTATAATAATTACCTATAAGCTTTTCAGTACTACAATAATGATTGCAATAATGACTTAATGATTAGTTTTTATACACTGTAAGTTGAACTAGAAAATTTTGAGCTTGGTGTCATTTAAACTTCGTACTTACTGTTATTATAGTGGAGTAATACCTCGAGGATTACTCCACTACAACTACATGTACAGTAATATTGTGTAGAATATATAGTATTATTATATATTTATAATTATTATAATTATTATAATAACAATTATATATTATAACTTTAGTAAATAAGTTAAAATATATTAATGGCAATTTGCAATATAAAGAAACAAATGTGATAGCACTAAGTCTGGAAGAAGCATTAGTTGCATTTTATGAGTTTGTATGTTCATTTGGAAGAAAATGCATTGTAACTGCGCATAATTGTAACTTTGATTATTCTAAATTAGTAAGGGCAATAACAATGGTATCAATGAAGTAGCATTTTAAAAGTATTATTGCAGGATTTGATGATACTTTACCTGTTAGGATAAGAACAGTTACTGGTAGAAAAGGGAAGGGGCAAAATAAACTTGAAAATCTTGCAAATGATTTTCATATTGACGTTACTGACGCCCATAATGCCGTGTGTGAATGAAGTAATTTAAAATTAAGTATCATTAAATCGTTCGAAAAGTTTATAACTCATTTCAAGTTGTTATATTAATATTGTAACGGCAGGCGCGTCTGTGTGTGTGTATGTGCGCGAACACGGAGCTCGGATCGAGCCGATCTCCGACGCACGAGATACACACGGGTAGATGTCTGAAAACGTAAACATGCCGCGGCCTTGGAGAAGGCAAGGCCGACGATTTCGGCATGAGGATTCGCAAATAGAGTCGGGATTGTCTTCGTATTTCTCCGGGGGCTTGCGTATGTGTGTGTAGTTGCGCGCGCGTGTAGAGGTGTGAAAAGTACCGAGCGCAACTACGATACACAATAAGTCCCGAAGAGAGAACCCGCAGCAACCTTGTGCGCGGGGGAAGGAGAGCGAGAGACAGAGCCCGGCAGTATTGCTTTCGCTGCCGCGGAGAAGAGCCGCCTTCTATCCGCGCTGTCTAATTGTTCTCGTGAGGAGAGAGAAGAAGAGAGCGTGACAGTCTCAGCGTGCACGAGAGTCGCGATAGCGAGTGCAGTGTACGACGAGAGAGGTGCGACCGTGCAGCAGCAGAGAGAGAGAGAGAGAGACAGAGAGAGAGAGAGAGAGAGAGAGAGAGAGAGAGAGAGAGAGAGAGAGAGAGAGAGAGAGAGAGAGAGAGAGAGAGAGAGAGAGAGAGAGAGAGAGAGAGAGAGAGAGAGAGAGAGAGAGAGAGAGAGAGAGAGAGAGAGAGAGAGAGAGAGAGAGAGAGAGAGGGAGAGAGAGAGAGAGAGCCGAGCCGCCTGCGCAGCTGAAGCGAGAAGGAGAGAGAGCGCGAGAGAGGGAGAAGAGAGCGGCAGTGCGCCGCCAACGTAGGGACGCTGCGCCGAGGAGAGAGAGCTGCCCCCTTCACTCCGATAGGAGGTAGGCCTAGCCAGGCGAGCCCGTGAGTGAACGCTTCTCCCGCGGACGCCGATCGTTCGGGAAGCGAAGCACGGCAACGAGGCCAACTGATACGCGCGCTAATACCTAACGCGCGCGGTATTCGGTACATCAGCCCGAGTCGCCTTCCGACTCTCACGAGTGTGTGCGTGCGAGCACACAAGCGAGTGTGGGCGCACCACCCGATCATCCGGCGCGCCCATTTGAAGCGCGCCGTTCATGTATTTGATTTTCTGTGGTTACGCGAAATAAACTGTCTTGCTTTTTACTTGTTCGCGTATTATTTCGCGAACCCGAGTCCAATCCCTTATTCGGTGGCACGGTGATGAACACCGCCAGCCTCCGTGGTCGCGAGTACGTAGTACTCGCGTGATAGCTGAGTAGCTGGGGCAGCACGCTCGGGAGGGAGAGCGCGACGACGAAGTCGCGCGTTGCAACGGGTCGAAAAGGCGCGGCTGCTGCTGAAAGCAGCCGACGGCGAGCAACAGCACGCAGCTGACGCGCCGCTAATCGTCGAGGGTTGGCACGAGTAAGTGCTCGCGCCTGTCAATTGCTGCGCCGTTCATCGGCAACTCCGCGTCGAGATAAAGCGCACCGAGGACAGCCTTTAGCCCGTTACAATATTTAAAAAAAAAGTTTCAGATATGTAAGTATTTACATGTGAAATTATTACGAAAGAATTTTATATTCTTAAAAATTAAACAATAAATTACTATTTATTTTCATAAATATAGCTGAATTTGATTTTAATTTAAGTACCCTCTAAAAATCTTTTTTTTAATCACTTTCATATTCAATTAAATTTCTATTGTTTTTTTAATAATACATATTAACGGTAACAAATTTTATTAATAGAAAAAGTAATAATTAGGTCTTTGTACTAAATATTAAAATGGTCAAATTCAAATAGCGCGCTTCAACAGTATCGTATAGCGTTGCCAGATCAACTACTATACTAGTCAAGCACGAGGGCGTTCGTGTATTGAGTACATCAGTTAGTCCCATACTCCCTTAAGTATATCTGAGAATCTCGGAGGTTATGTATGCACAACTTGGAGGCTACGCCTGTACAACTAAGAAGTCTATGCTTTCTAACGCGGAGTTACATAATGTATTGGCTCGTACTGTATAAACACCGAGTAAACTAGAGCTTATACATTTCCAGTTTTCGTATTCTATTACCTCCGAAAATCTCGGAGTTGTAGTAACGCCAACTTTCTTTCCATGTACAAGTACAGTAAGTAAGGACTTTAAATGATACGAAGCTCATAGTTCTAGTTCAACTTACTTGATCATTAGTCATTATTGTTGTACCGAAAAGCTGATAGGTAAATATTATAATTATAAGTATTCTCTCCAATTCAGCTGCCTGAGAAATAAGTTGAGCTGCCTGAGAAGTAAAAAAGGAAAATCCCTGAGATTTATAATAATATTACTCAAGAAAAGTATTTTGAGCAAATTAAAAAAATTCTGTTTTTAAATAATAATTTCTTATTTTTTTGTACAATGGAGTATTCAATAAAAAAACGAGATATACATTGTCTTGTAAAAAATATAAAAAACGAAGTGGAGAAAAAAGAGCTAGTGTTAAATAATTTGTTATGCAGATTTAATTTATCAGACAATGAAGATACAAAAAAGCTATAAAAGATTCGCTCAGATGCAACTTTTTCAATAATTATAAACAGCGATCGGATAAGTTGCCAAAGTGTGCTAGAAATGTTGAAAATTTTGAGGAAAAGTACAAAACATGGCTGGTTAGTGATTTTATTTTCAACATTGCTGATCATAGTGCTCAAGCTACCATCGAGAGTGGGGGTAGGTACCTTATTTTCATATATATCTTGACTCCACAGCCAGTTCTTAGTGTTTTTATTGATGGAATAAGTATACGAACAATACTGTCAAAAAGTTTTATTTATTTCGACTTCATTGTAGCAGTCATTTTCAAGCTAGCCTAAATAACAAAGTATTATTTTAAAAAAATAACATAAATATTTAAAATATTTCACTTAAACAGAAAGGTCTTATGCGGTATCATAAACAGTCTTACAAATATTTTAATTTGCAAAAGCAATTGTCATAGTCTGTAACTGTATGCAAACGAGGAGGTATTACTCCAATACAATTACAGTAAGTACGGAGTTTAAACGACACCAAGCCCAAAGTTTTTGTTCAACTTACAATGTATCTAAATTAATCATTAGTCATTATTGTAGTCATTATTGTACTACTCAAAAGCTCATATTTAATGCTTGTAAGTCGAACTGGAACTTTGAGCTTCGTGTCATTTAAACTCTGTACTTACTGTACTTCCCTGGTGTAAATAATTTTTGTGCAAAAATGTTCAGAAATATTCAGAAATGTTTATAAGTGTGTAAAAATGTTATATTTCGACACACATTTTTAAGCATATTTACACAAAAATAAACATTTGTAAGCAAAAATAAACACTTCCATTTGTAGTCCAAATTGGTGTCAGAAAAAAATGTTCAAAAATATTTATTTTTGTTACTGTATCTAAAAATAAAATTTTTGAACATTTTTAAACACTTCTAAATAAAAATAAACATTTATACACATTTTTGCACAAAAATTAACATTTGTAAACATTTTTAAACGAGAATAAATATTTCCATTTGTAGTCCAAATTGGAGTCCCGAGAAAAGTTTAAAAATGTTTAAAAAATATATAAAAAAATTATTTTAAAATGCTTATTTTTGTGTAAAAATGTTTATTTTTTGTAAAAATGTTTATTTTTGTGTAAAAAGATTCATTTTTGTGTAAAAAAGTTTATTTTTGTGTAAAAATGTTTATTTTCGTGTAAAAATGTTAATTTTTGTGTAAAAATGTTTCTTTTTGTGTAAAAAGGTTTATTTTTGTGTAAAAAGGTTTATTTCTGTATATAAATGTTTATTTTTGTGTATAAATGTTTATTTTTGTGTAAAAATGTTTATTTCTGTGCAAAAATGTTTAAAAGTGTTTTTGTTATAAATATTTCTAACAAAATTTCTTTTTAGAATTATTTATTTTTGTTTAAAAATGTTTAAAAATGTTTAAAAACGTGTAAAAATGTGTGACGAAATATAACATAAATACACAAAATTACACAGATTTACATCTTCTAAAACTTTTTACAACACTTTTCAACATTTTTACACATTTTTACACACAAATTTTTTTCACCAGGGTTTTACTGGATCTGATCGTTTGCATAAAACATATTTGCATTTTCTTTTAAATCAATCTGCTAAAGTAATTTTTTTATACAATAAGGAAAGACATAAAAGCTTGTACATTAAAATAAACTAACACAGTCACTCAGACACACTTGACGAACACACACTTGACGGATTCTTCCATTCATGCGTATTTATCATGTGTTAATATTATAATTATAAATAGTTTCACAAATTGGGCGACCTGAAAAATCCTATGAAGCATCATCAGATAGAAGTAAAAGAAGAAAACTCCTTGATATTCAGAATACCATAACTCGAGAAGAGTGTTTTGAGCTAATGAAAAAAATTCTTAGAAAAGAGCATAACAAAAGTGGAAGAAAGTTATTAGTTAAAATAGTTGATCCCGATCTTGCCGATGAAATAATACAAAAAATTAGTGAATGCAAGAGAAAACTCAATCCTTGCGAAGCAATTTCACTGATTATTAATGCTAACCTGAGCAAAACACGTCGCCCCCCAAATTAAATGGTTCTGTTCGCACATTAAATACACTGAAACATTTAATTTTAACGCCTTTTATTTGTTCGGGCTATTTACAAAAGCTTAAAATGTAATCGCATTTATGTATGCCTCCTCGCTTTGCTGCTTTGCCGGTGGGGCTGTGGTGATAGTGATGACGGGGTGACTGGTGTTGGCGTGGTAGATGGTGCGGGTGGAGACCGGTCTGGCGACATCGGGCTCAATGGGCGCGGCACGTACCTCATGCGGCGTGCGATCTGCCGCAACTTTAGAACATCATCGATCGGCGGTCGGCGAATCGGCATTGGCACGTACTGCTTTATTGCGTGCCGAGAGGTAGATAGAGTTGGTGGTGGTGGTGTTGCCTCGCTCTCCCTGGTGGTTTGGGCGGACCGGCTAACCATGTATGGCCTCGCCTGTACCGCTCGTCCGCCCTGGTATGCGCCGCGTGTTGTAGCCCAGGGCCTCCCCGACGCCGCCTTTATTGCCACGCACTCGATATTAAAAGGTGGCCATATCATACTACCACTTTGGACCGCGGCATCGCGTTTGAAAAAGTTTTCGCGATTTGTACCTTGCTCAGGCATGGTTGCGAAGCGACTGACATCCTATGGCTCGATTTTAATTTTCCTTAAATTACTATTTACATCTATACTACTAAGAGTTTCGGTGTATGTTTACCTTCACCGAGACCCTTAGTGAACAATAAATACTTAAAGATAAGGCTTTAAATTTTGTATGTGGAACTTTCCGCGTTCCCTATTCGCTTCTACATCTAACAATACATACGTATCGGGCCCGATTTTTTGCGTAATCGTGTATGATTCCTCGTATACGTGAAAAAACTTCGCGATCTTTCTTTCAGCCGCATCTGATACGTTTAGTGATTTCACTAAAACTCTATCGCCTACCTTAAACTCAAAGTGTCGCGTTCGGACGTTTTTTCGGAACGCTCGCCTTTTTAAGAATGAATGCGCTCGTTCGCGAGCGAGAAACACTTTTCGTTCATGCGTGATTTTATCTGAATCTACTATAGGCAACCACTTTTCCGATACCCGCGTAGGCTTGATATTAAAATGGAGCTCCATCGGTGTAAACCCCGTGGTCTCATGATGCGTTACGTTAATAATGTTTTGTATAATCTCAACGTATCTAGCCCAGCTGGTATGTCGGTCCCTTACGAATGTTCGGAAGAAACGCCCGAGTTCTCGGTGTACCCGTTCGACCGGGTTACTTTGTGGGTGGGTGTCTGATGGATGAGAATACCGGTTGTATTCTGTCATTCATGAGTTTTTTTCCCCATTTACTTGAAGTAAACTGCGTCCCGTGGTCAGAAAGTATTGCTTTCGGTTTACCGTATTTGCCAAGGTAATAACCGAAGATTTTTCTGATCACAGTCGCGGTGTTCGCTTTTTTTATAGGATACATGACCACGTACTTACTGAATACGTCTACCGTTGTTAATAGGTATTTAACGCCCCCCGTTGACGTTGGTAAAGGCCCAAAAAAATCTATTGACAATGTGTCATTTGGTTCTTCGGTTAATATTGGTTGGACGTGTTCATTAAGTTTACATGTTAAATATTTCGTTCGTTGACAAGTATCGCATGTACGAAGTATTGTATAAATTTTTTGTCTTAGTTTCGGAGCAAAGAAATGTTCGTTTATCATTTTATAAGTCTTTGATGAACCAATGTGGCCATGTATCTCATGGGTTTCCCGTATCAAACTATCCAGAAGGCTTTCGGGTAACACGAGTCTATTATGATTTAATGCAATTTTTTGCATTAAACCATCTTTGAGCACAAAGCGCTTTTGCATTTTTTCGTCATTTGGAATCTCCGTAATTAATTTATTAATACGAGGGTCATTTTCCTGTAATGTCTTCAAATTCTTTAAGTTATTCATCAATTCGCGACTCGGTTTTTGTGCGAGCATCGAAGCGATTATGATTTCATTTTCCCGACCCGATTCCTCTGGATAGTCGTGTATCTGACGGCTTAGGTAATCGGCGACGGCGTTCTTGCGTCCCGGCAAGTATACCGGTTCTAAGCAGAAGTCTTGGATCGCGAGACTCCACCTTCGTAATCTAGCATTATTAAATTTACAATGTTTAAGAAAAGTGAGAGCTTCGTGATCGGTTCGTACGACTATTTTCGGTGCCCCCCGCAAGTACGTATCTAAACGTGTTAACGCCCAAACTATAGTTAACATCTCTTTCTCAGTCGTAAAGTAAGAGCATTCACTCCCCTTCAGCGTACGGCTAACGAACGTGACAATTTGTTCTTCGTTTTGATCGTTTACCTGCGATAGCACCGCAGCTATCGCGTAGTCGCTCGTGTCGGTAGTGAGTATGAATGGACGTTGCGGGTCCGCGTATTTTAATATGATATGCTCATCGAATATATTTTTAATATCATTAAAAGCTTTTTCGTGCTCGTCTGTCCATTCATACTTCTTACCTTGTTTTAACAAGTTTAGAAGCGGAACGGTATGCGCCGAGTAATTTCTCGCGAATTTCGTATAGAAATTAACAAACCCGAGAAATCCCAGCAATTCCCTGACATTTCTAGGTTTCTCAAAGTTTTTAATTGTCCTAATTTTCTCCGGGTCCGGTTTTACTCCTTCAGGCGTTAAAATATGACCCAGGAATTTTATTTCTTCCTGTACTAGCTTTGATTTTTTAAAACTAATCATTAGGTTATTTTTTAATACATTCTCAAATAATGATTTTATATTTTGTAAATGATTATCGAAATCTTCTGAAATACATAGTAAGTCGTCTACAAAAGTTCTAAGAAAATCTTCGAGACCCGCAACGGCTAGGTCTAGACCTCTTATTAGCGCGGCGCTACTCGTTTTTATACCGAATGGTACTACATTAAATTCGTAAACTTTATTGTCGCAAATGAACGCGGTATATTTCCTACTTTCTTCTGAAAGCTTTATTTGATGGAAACTACTTGTTAAATCAAAGCTGGATAAAAAGTTTACGTTTCTACATCTTAAAAATATCTCCTCTACACCCGGAGGGGATTCATAATCATTTATCAATTTTTCGTTTAGTTTGCGTGCATCTAAGCATAGGCGGATTGATCCGTCTTTTTTAATCACAACCACGAGAGGGTTTATGTATGGACTCGTCGAACACCGAATTATTCCAAGCTCTTGCCATTTGTCGATTTCGATTTTAACTTTATCTCTATAATTTATAGGGATGGGATACGGCTTTGAATAAAAAGGTGCATCATCTTTTATTTTAAAAGTATACTCATAATTAGATAATAGACCTGGGCGTTTCTGAAATACCTCTTTGTATTGTACTATTAAGCACTTAAGTTTATCCCTTTGGCAATTTTTTAGATTTTTGCATGATTTAATTTTTTCTTCGATTTCTTCTATCGAAACTTCGTAAGAAAGATCGTAAGCAATGAGATCATCGTATGAATCAGCGTTTCCGCATTCGGACTCATACGATCGTTCGATTCTAAGAGACGCATACTCTTCTGAGTACATTATGGCCTCCTTATAAGAACAATGAACATATTGATCGTTAATGGTTAAGAGAATTTCTTCCTTGCCGGTATCTATTAGCATACTAAGAGCTTTTTGCGTATCATATCCAATAATGCATGGTTTGACCAGTTTCGGCACTACTATAAATATAATATCTAGTTTTATTTTTGCAATTTCGACATTTAGAAGAACTTGGAGTTTTATTCGCGATAACTTTGCGCTTGTTGTTCCCTTTATGAATTTTTCTGAGTTGTTTCTGGGTAGCGTAAAAAGTAAGGTTAATACATTTATAACAGAAGCTTCAACGATGTTAAAGTTTCCGTTAAAAAATTATTTTGCCCTTGAGAAAAATTTTTCAGGGTTCAGGATGTGTGGGTTTGGGGTGTATCGGATTAGCATGCGTGAGGTAGGGATGTGTGGAACTGGGGGGTCTAGGGTATGGTTGTGGGACCGGGGTGTAACAGTTCAGCATGAGAAGGCATGAAGTGTATGGGGTTAGGATGTGCGAGTTTGAGTTTTGTTTACTAGGATGTGTAAGTTTTGGGTGTGTGGGTTCCTCTATTAAGCCTATGATCAACTTGAACCAGCTTAGCCCATGGTTCATGGAAAAAAATGATTTTAAACGGACTTTTCTGAGTTTGACCTAGATTTGACCTGAAATGACTTTGGAAAAAATTTCTCTATATGATTTTGAACGTAAAATTTCCCGCTCTTTCCGAATCCAGGGTCAAAACTAGGTGTTTCCATATGAAAAAACCACTTTGACCTTGAAATAACCTCAAAGGTCAAGCTCAAGGTCAAAGACGTTAGCGCCATTATGTGGCCCCCTTTGTCTGCTATAACTTTTGTCTGAACCATTTTTCTCTATCTGGCTTAGGTTCCGAGAAATCCGGGTGCCGCGATTAAACTGGGTCACCATGTACAATAAAAGGTCATAAACTACGATTTAGAATGAGATAATCATCACACACTTTATTGACTCTCCTTCAATATGGGCGCCAGCCGCTTCCGCGGCACGGTACACAAGACTCTCAAGGGTTATCGCAGGTCTTTAAAACGCCGGGCAGCTGCCCCGACGTGGCTCTTGCACCGTGCGTGAACTCTGCGCGCACACTCACAGACACCGTTACACGGAGACACACGGCGCACACACTACGCTGACACGCTGGCGGGGAAGAGGGAAAAAGGGGTCTCGCTCCAAATCAGCCACAACTTACAGTTGACGGACTTGACGGTAACTCGGCGTGATGGCACTCTCCCTGATAGACGAGGACAAGTCCGGAGGAAGGCCAGACAGGTGACACGGACGTCGGCGCTTTCTCCTGGGGGTTAGCGGATCTCGATGAGGGCCAGAATGGGGCCGCTTGCGACTGCGCTGTCTTCTGGTGATGCCGACTCTTCGGCGAAGATCTCACAAGACTGGCGTGGAGCGAGGACTCTTGCGTACGAGCGTTCGGCGAGAAGTCTCGAGTCGCTTCTCCTTTCCGGCTTCTTCACCGTCGAGTCTTAGCCTGCGGCGCACAGTGTTCTATTTTGAAAAAAAATGGACAAAATGAAATATCTCGCGAACGGATATCGATAGCCGGATGAATCTAACTGCATTTTAAATTTGAAGTAATGTACAATAAAGGAAAAATAGTCCAGTACTGATCATTTGACCCTGTGACCTTAGAAATGAAAAATGAAAGTCGAATAAATAACGAATTTTCGGCTTTTTCATTGTAGACTTTGTGGCTATCAATTTTTTCGATCAAAAAAATGTGTACTCCTGTAGTGTTTGATGCAAGGAATCCGAATTTGATATCAGAATTGTCCTATCGCACACCAATTTGTTTTTAAAACTGAAAACTCCATAAAAAATACGAAAAATTCACCCTGGAAGAAATGAAATATTATTGAGTAATTTCGACTTCCGATTTGAATTCAGCTTATCATAATACATGGGTACACAAACGCTTGTATTTAATACAATTTTATTAAAGAGCATGAAAATATTGTAAAAAATGCCATTTTTTAATAACCCTTAAATTTTAATAATTCATATGTGCACCTACAAATTTGTGTACTTGTATTTATGTACCCATGTATTGTGATTCGCTGAATCCGAATTTGAAGTCGAAATTACTCAATAATGCTCCATTTTTTCAGGGTGAATTTTTCGTATTTTTTATGGAGTTTTCAGATTTAAAAACAAATTGGTGTGCGATAGGACAATTCTGACATCAATTTCGGATTCCTTGCATCAAACAGTACAGGAGTACATATTTTTTTAATCGAAAAAATTGATAGCCAGAAAGTCTACAATGAAAAAGCCGAAAATACGTTATTTATTCGACTTTCATTTTTCATTTCCAAGGTCACAGGGTCAAATGATCAGTACTGGACTATTTTTCCTTTATTGTACATTACTTCAACTTTAAAATGCAGTTGGATTCATCCGGCTATCGATATCCGTTCGCGAGATATTTCATTTTGTCCATTTTTTTTCAAAATAGAACACTGTGCGGCGTTGCGCATGCTCAGGTGTATTTCGCGAGTACGACATACGCAGCAGCGGCAACGGCAACGCCGCAGTTTTGTGTCGCTCACATGTATTGGTCCCTCGGCCGGGCATCGAGGCCCGCGGAACAGTCGCCGCTGTCCGTGAACTGTGAGCCGGCGCGGTGGCGCTGCGCACTCGGCCGAGCGTAGGATGCGACGGCTGTAGTCGCGTGCGCACGTAAGTCAAGTGCCGCGTGCAAACGATCCTCGGGTAGCACGACTCGTCGATGAGGCTTGTATTCCCTGCATTGGAGGTTGATGGCGAGGTCCCGACGACGTCCCGCAGCTTTGGCAGTCGAGCAACAGTGCCTCCGTCCGCACAGACACGAAGGTAGCGTCAGGTTCCTCTCTAACCTTACGCTTGGCTGCTGACTGATATTGTTACTGTTTTCTGGCCCCGAGACGAGACTGCATCTGTGACGTTGCTGCTGCTATTCAAGTAACGTTCAAAGAGCCTAGTAACTTATTATCCTTTTTCAGATGTGAGACTCTCTGTGTCTCGCCTATGGAGTAGCTGGTGGGTGGGCCCTGCCCAGGACGGAGGCTGCTACTTGATCCTACTGCTCTGCTGCGATGGAGTTCTGCTGTGGCATCTCTTGCTCCTGGTCCTGCTGTCAACTCCTCGCTGCCTGCTCCAGGTGAGGCTGGGGCTTCAGATCTTCTGGTGTTGATGGCAGCTGCTGCTTACACTGTCTTGGTGTTAGTGAAGTGACTTGTGAGGACTCGTGCGAGGCTGGACTTAGTGAGAGGGCGAGGGTAGCATGTGAGGGGATAGGGTCTTGATATGTGAGGTGATTTAGGAACTGTGTATCAGTGCAATGCGCGTTAACTGTACCCCGGGTAGGTAAATTAAGTACTAGTGAGTGTAAATTAAGATCCCTCACCAGCTAACGCAAGGTGCAAGACTCGCTTCAGGGGGTCTGCGATTCTGAGTACATAATTGTGTACGACGCAGGCTGCTCTGCGAGACAGCACTAATAATAGGTATTTCTCATAACATAAGCCTGACTGTGCAGTCAGCTGTCGCTTATTGTGACATGACGGATTACCATGTTACAAATTACAAAAAAAAAATTGAATTTTCATTCCTGCATAGCTTCTTTATTTTTTCAATATGGAACTAAAATTTGCGCAACATTTTTTTATTCATAAAAAACTAAAAGACGATGAGTTTTGGCGATTCTAAAATTTTAAGTTGCTGACTTCACCTGAAAAATCGTCATATATATATACAGGATGTGTCATTTTAATTGACGCACACGAAAATTTAAAAAACGGTGTCTCCTAGAAAAAAATGATTCAAACAAAAGTTGTAGGGTACGGAAGGGAAACAACTGATAATCACCTTCACTTTGACCTTGAGGTCAAGGATCAAAGTCATTTGAAGGTGATTCGATTTTTTGCATAAGAACCCCCACTTTTGACTCCGGAAATGGAAAAAGCGGCAAATTTTACGTTCAAGTATGACCTTGACCCTAACTTCAAACTCAGAGGTCAACATAATGTAAAGAAGGAAATCAGTCAACGCATTCAAACATTTGGAAAACTACACAGCCTACACAAGAAAATGTTTTGTACAAAAGCTGAGTGAAGGGGGGGGGCAACTGACCATGATATTGATCTTCAGATCAATATTAAGATGTGACCTTGACATAGACGTCAAGATCCGGGATAAAGATCGAAGAGATCCGAGAAGGACAAAGACCTATTCCAGCTTTACCCAGATACAACGACGTAGACGTGATAGGGAAGTATTTCGTTAGAGTGTTCAATTTTTCTAGCCCCCTTGCCTTTCACGTTCCGGGGTGCTTTATGTTGTCGTGACTCCCCTCGCCTCTGACATTCCGGGGTGCTTTCTGTTGTCGTGAGTCCCCTCGCCTCTCACGTTTCGGGGTGCATTCTGCTGTCGTGATTCCCCTCGCCTTTCACGTTCCGGGGTGCTTTCTGTTGTCGTGAGTCCCCTCGCCTCTCACGTTCCGGGGTGCTTTCTGTTTCCGTGAGTTCCCTCGCCTCTCACGTTCCGGAGTAATTTACTTTTTCAATATCAATCAATGTCAACCTCGTAATAGTTGTTCAAAGTTAGCACCATTAGTTTCGAGACATAAGTTGATTTTAATTTGAAAATTATCAACAGTCTTCAGCAGTACGTTTCTTGGAATTGCCGGACAAGCTTCTCTTATTCGATTTTTCATGTCTTCTCTTGTAGTTGGCGCTTCCTCATACACTTTATCTTTTATGAATCCCTACAAAAAGAAATCAAGCGATGTCATATCAGGTGATCGGGCAGGCCAAGAAACTGAACCTGCTCGTCCTATCCATCTTTGCGGATACATGTTATTCAAAAAGTCCCGCACGATTCGTGCATAATGCGGCCCTGCACCATCTAATTGAACGTACATTCTTTGTCTCGTTGCCAAATCAACATTTTCAAGCATACCAGGTAAGTGCTCACTAAGCATCTCTCGAAAAATAGCTCCTATTACTATAATACTTTTTCTATAAAAAAAGTATGGGCCAATTAGATAACCATTCACGATGCCACATCAGACCATTAGACTCCAACGGTGTTGTTTATCAACTTGTCGATACCAATGAGGATTAACCTCTGAGTAATAATGGCAATTGTGTCTATTAAGTTCACCGTTATTTTTGAAAGTAGCCTCATCGCTAAACATTACAAACCTAAAGAAGTCATGGTCCTCCTCAATTTTTCGTAAAGCCCAATTACAAAAATTTAAACGCTCTTGATGATCATTGGGAGTTAAGGCTTGCACTAATACTATGTGATATGCGTGGAATATCACTTTTTTGATAATTCTTGAAACAGTTTTAAAAGGAATACCCGACTCTCTTGAAATGATTCGACAACTTGTGTGCGGATTTAGGTGAATGTAAGCTAAAATTACAAGAACGCGTGTACCATTTTCGTCGTATACACGACTTAGACGTTGTCGACTTAAGTGGCCTTTCTGAGCTCTCAACTTCAGTCTTTGAATGGTTCTGTCACTATGATATCGCCGATCTGGGTAAAGCTCTGTATATCGTCTAGCAGCAGCTCGGTAACTACCATGACATTCACCGAAAATTATCAACATATCAACAATTTCAGCTAGTGGGTAGTCTGCCATAATTTTTGACAAAAAATTTTGGTTAAATTCGAAGCAAAATGAAAAGTATAATTAAAACTTAAGAACAAATTATTGAACTGTGGATAATAAAGAGCGGAGACTCCACAAAATAATGTATGTCCGTCGTATTAAGGGGGCTAGACACCTTTTTTCTCTGAAATAAGAAGTCACATTTTAATACATGTAAACTAATTATTTCATACTTTTTACATATAAAAGTGGGTATATTTACCTGACCTTAAAACTTTCTCCGATGGGCCTTTTATATGGTCCAGAACCATAGTCATCGATGAAACAAGTTTTTTCACTAACCGTAAGCTTTGAAATTTTCCTGTGGATGGATTGACTACAGATTTGAACTAAATTACTCCTGAATAGTATAATTCTCATATGAGTGTAGGGATTTTTGATCTAATGAGAAAAAAAAATTGTGCTGTTTTTCAAGAGTTTTTTTTTTAATTTTTTTAATTTTTTTATATTTTTTCATAATTTTTCTGATGTAAAAATTTTTTCCGACATTTAATCCTAAATCCCTAAACTCATATGAGAATTATACTATTCAGGAGTAATTTAGTTCAAATCTGGAGTCAATCCATCCACAGGAAAATTTCAAAGCTTACGGTTAGTGAAAAAACTTGTTTCATCGATGACTATGGTTCTGGACCATACAAAAGGCCCATTGGAGAAAGTTTTAAGGTAAGGTAAATATACCCACTTTTATATGTAAAAAGTATGAAATAATTAGTTCACATTTATGTAATAAAATGTGACTTCTTATTTCAGAGAAAAAAGGTGTCTAGCCCCCTTAACTGAACGCGCCAACCTTTCCTTTAATTTAAATTTTAAGTGCCTTTCACTTGAGATTAAGTTCTCAAGCAGAAATCATATCACCGGTGGTCACCTCAGGTAAAAGTTGGTTATTGATAATTATTAGAAGTCACTTAAGATGAATGTTTGTGATGAATGGTTGAATGCGTAGTTTTTAAAATGGATAGATTGATCAATTTAAACATTAGAATGACCTTAAATATTAAATTTCAAATTAGGGTCAAGGTCGTATTTGAACGTAAAATTTGCCGCTCTTTCCATTTCCGGGGTCAAAAGTGGGGGTTCCTATGCAAAAAATTTATTTGACCTTCAAATGTCCTTGATCCTTGACCTCAAGATCAAAGTGAAGGTCATTATAAGTTGGCCCCTTCCGTACCCTACAACTTTTTTTTGAATCATTTTTTTCTAGGAGACGCCGTTTTTGAAATTTTCGGGTGCGTCAATTAAAATGACACACCCTGTATAACCATGAAGTTTTAGAGTAAAATATTCAATCGTTCAAAAGTTAGAATTAATTGAAAATTTGAAAATTTTGAATTTTTTCATAAATCTTCATTTTTCATGATTTTTAATTCAAAAATTTGAATCTTTCTTTATAGCAACCCCCGTTCGTGAGAGTGACCGAAGAAATAATCACTCTCTTGTTACCGACTCTGAGAAAATGGACTCTAGAAAACTTCTCAAAGTTCCGATCGAGTACTCTAGGGAAGTCTGAAGAGACTCTTCGAAGTTCCAAAAAAGCCTCAAACTTGCAGGCGAGTACTGAATATAATCCTCAAACTTCTCGTTTATTATATGTATATATTATATAGAGAGTTAGGTGTCTCTCTTTCTCTCTCTCTTTCTGACTCTCTCTCTCTTTCTCTCTCTCGCGGTATCGAGGTATCGATTCGTATGTAATGCACTGTCCCGGCGTTTGTGATAACCGATGATTATGTTTAGGTCGTTTGCACTATCATTTCTGTGTTATCTATCTAAGGCATTTTATCCCTTTCACTCTCTGTCTCTAACTCACTCACTCTCTCTCTCTCTCTTTATCTCGAATTCTCTCGCTCTCCCGATCTCTCTATCTTTAACTTTCTCTCACTTTCTCTCTCTATCTCTAATTCTCTCTCTCTCTCTCTTTCTCTCTCTGTCTTCCTATCTCCCTCTACCTCTTTCTCTTTCTCTCTCTCTGTCTTCCTATCTCCCTCTACCTTTTTCTCTCTTTATTTCCAGGTAAAATAAAGAGATTTATGAGAGTG
Organism: Torymus aiolomorphi; assembly: GCA_036365515.1. Classification (NCBI taxonomy): domain Eukaryota; kingdom Metazoa; phylum Arthropoda; class Insecta; order Hymenoptera; family Torymidae; genus Torymus; species Torymus aiolomorphi. The sequence goes on along the minus strand of CM070874.1, from coordinate 224,178,705 downwards.
AATGAGGATCAATGCGATATTCTTAATTTCTGAGACGTAAAAAGGAAAGCGGAAGGAGGGACTGCTACGATCAATAATAAAAAGGAGCGGTTGGGGAGCGAGATGAGTGGATAGGGAGCGAAAATGGAGCAGCGCGAGCGGCAGGGGTGGGAAGGGGGACCGGCCTATAAATTTGTTTTCTTGAGGAGTGAAAGGGGGAGCGGTTGGGAACTAGAGCGGAGGGAGAGCGGCTTCGACCTATAATTGAGTGGAGCATGATGGTCGGTGGGGGTGGGGCAGCGGTGGGGGGGGGGGGGCATAAAAGACTGCTGTTTCTACTGACATTTTTCCTTATTTTCGGGAGCGGATGGTGAGTGGATGGGAGCGGTGGGAGCGGGGGTAGTGGATGTGGAGCAGCTGGGTCGTAAGTAAAAATGCTTACAACTACATAGTATAGAACGATACATATATATATACAAGGGGTGATACCTCCTACTCGTTTCGCTCGTCAACCCCTAATTAGAATTTTGAAAATCTATTTGATTTAATCTAGAGTGAAACTTTAGAAAAAGACAGATTTCTTCAGGACCTCAAAATGTATATTTTTCCAAAGCGGGGTCCTTTAATGTAGTTTTCTATTTTTTCAAAGAAATATAATTTTTCAATTAAGCATGTACTTTAATAAGTCGTCTATAATACCTAAGGAATCGTACATTATGCATCTTCGGAGGAAAAAACTTACCAATTTTCCTCCCGTTGTGCCTACATTATTTTTCAACATCCACGTGCCGAAAATAACACATTCGCATCGTTGAACTGACGGCGAAAGTGGTACTTTCGGCGAGGATATGGTGAAAATAGTTCTTCGGTCTCTATGCCTCTGTCGCTACGTCTCTCCCTACATCTCCGCCTCTACGTCTCTGTCTCCACGTGTTTATCTCTACGTCTTTGTCTCCACGTCTCTCTCTCTCTATAAGTCTGCCTGTACGTCCATGTCTCTACGCTTCTGTCTCTATGTTTGTCTCTCTGACTCTGTCTCTACGTTTCTGTCTTTGTTTCTCTGACTCTGTCTCTACGTCTCCGCCTCTACATCTCTGTCTCTACAGCTCTGTCTCTAATCTCTGTCTCTACGTTTCTGTCTCTACTTTTCTGTCTCTACGCCTCGGTCTCTCCGCTTCTGTCTCTACGTCTCCGTCTCTACGTCTCTGTCTCCACGCCTCTATCTCTACGTTTCTCTCTCTCTCTCTCTCTCTCTCTCTCTCTCTCTCTCTCTCTCTCTCTCTCTCTCTCTCTCTCTCTCTCTCTGGACGGGTAAGTGTGAACACCGTGCAGCCTCGCTGCTGTATTAATGGAGCGTTACTCTAAAAGTATTTCACTCCTTGGCGTGCTTTTTCAATACGAAAGTAGCTCCACCAGCTCTCAAGATCCCCACCTAAGGTCCCATGTATTACTTGGTGTTCTAGGAGCCAGGATTTACTTTTCCACTGAAGACGCTTACCCTAACCTCCAAGGCCTGCAGACCACGCTACCATCTACGAACAGATTCTAGCTTCGTCGGTGAGTGATAACTCCACTGTCTCCATCCACCATCATCAACTGGCCATCCCGCTATCACTTCACTGCACCACACTGTAAGCCGGCGCATGGATCGTGCAGCGACAACTTGCCAAAGAAGCAACGCAATGACCAATTTCATTCGATTTGAGCCAGTCAACCGACAGCAGATGGAAAGCTGTCAACAACATCAGAGGTGACTGTCTGCTTTGACATAGGGCATGGAGAAGAGATGCGCTGTATGTAGAGAAACTGCAATGCAACAGCTGGGATTGTGCCCGGAATGTTACCGGTCGTACCACGCCAAGTACTCAGGTAAAAAGAAGGGTGCGCCGTGTGACCTATGCCGTAATGAGGAGAAGCGACAACCATCAGCAAAAGCGTCATCTTTTATCAAACCGAAGAGTGTGCAGGTGATCAAGCGTGCGTCGTTCTCGCGGCGACACACGCCTAATACATCTATTATTGCCGCCCCCCACCACGGTACACCTCTCGGCTTATTGACGCCAGCTGCTAAGCTCTCCTTGCGTAACAGCAGCGTGCATGGCTCGCGATCGCTCCTCTCTACCAGCGCTGCTAGGTTTGCAGGCCTGGCTGCCAGAGTGCAGGGGCCAGGAGAGCCAGAGACAGGTGCTGAGCGGGTAAACTGCCCGCAGGCGCCCAAGCCAGCGCTGAGTACCAGTGTCGGGCAGGACACTGTTATACAGGTGCTACTAGAAGAAGAAGAAGTAGAAGAGAAAGAGGTCAACTCCTCTAAAGCGACGAGCGCATCTATTGCGCAAACCTCCGCCAACAACCAGGTACTGCCCTCACCGCTGGGCGATCTAAACCTGGATGGTGTCATGAATGTATTAATTTCGGTAAGCACGTTGGAGTTCTTTTTTCGAGATTTGACATGCTTGAGAAACAGCTGGATGATCTCAAATTTCCCGAGGGCCGGAACCCGGTGTTGAACGGTCTCTCCAAAGTACCTGCAGTTGCAGATCTGCAGATTCGTTCAACTTGGAGCTGTCCGCGCGGGTCTCTGCTCTTGTGGAGCAAATAATTAGGCAAAACGCATTGTTGAAAGAAGTATTTAGTAAAAGCCAGCTGCTTCTCGAGGACAATTTACAAATCAAGAACGAATTAGACTAAGCGCTATGTAACGTAGAAAATCTCCAACGGGCTTACTGAAAAAGCGATAGGTGCGATGAAATAGGCATAGTTAGTAGGACTGGTAGCTCCACCCATACCGTCGACACTAAAGTGTTAAATTTAAGCCCATTCTCTCGGTCGGGCCTGGGGTCGCTGTCGTGGGTTCCGGATCTGAGGGTTCTGAGTTCTGCGAAGTGATTATTAATGGTATCTTAAAGAAAGATTGCGAAACAGCTGATGACGATTTAAACAATATTGCCTTCGCAGTGCTCACAATCATCATGACCTCTTTTGATAGGGATAATATCCTTGGAACACGTGTTCTATGGCCTTGAGATGCGACCATGATAAAAGGTGTCGAGACAGAGGAAGTTTAGGAGCCGAGGTCTGGCATACGATCCTCTTGTGAAGTTAAGTTTGGCAGCTCGGAACTGGTAGGGATGTCACGCAGGCGAGGCGGGGTCTCACCAATAACTATTTATTATCAAATAATATAGTATTTAATACATCAACAATTCTTGACATGTGTAATGTTACAATCTGATACAAAACATCAGCAACGTCGCGCTTAGGTAGAGACGCTTGATCTTTTTCTTTACATTGCTTTTCTACACTAGAGGTTATTTCGTCTATTACATCATTATCAACTAAATTTACAACGTCTTTTACAATACTAGGTGTATACAGTTGTACTTGTGCTTCATGCATGAGACTACTTTTAGTTTTAATAAACTCCATAACGTCGCAGGTAAGATATTGTACACTACTCGCAATAGAATTTAAATATTTAAGGCGAGTATCGACACACTTTACAATAAATTCTTGGAGACAATCAAAAGTAACTTTTTTCATTACCAAACTATGGCGAAACCGTTTGATTCGACCAACACCAGGCCTCCTGTTTTCTTCAATTTAACGCACATCGATATTTATGACCCGAAAATTTTAAAGCGTGATGCATACAATATACATGAGATGATAACTTATCGAACGGAGGACAATCTACATCATACTCCAAATTGATGATTTCGTTTGCTATAATTTTATGAAGCATCAACCACTTTTCACTACCTCTAACGTAAATTTTTCGAGCACTTTTTGATAAATCTTGCGGAGTTTTATGAAACACTTTCAAATTAACTTCACCTTCCAAATAATTAATGCCGTGGCAATGCTGAGTTAACCAATTATTTTGTCTTCTAATTTCAGCGCTCAAATCATCTACACAAGCCGTCGGAGCCACTAATCAATGACTGTGAAAATCACCATTAAGAGCAACAACAGCGATTTCTTTTGGTGCATTGTTATTGTCAGTATCTTTGAGACACTGGATATCTATAACTAAATCCATCGTTTTTATGTAGCTTGCAATGACGATCACGACTCGAAACGTACTAACCATCAAGAAACAAACCTTCCACGTATATTAGATTGTTAGTTGCATCTAATGGTAGTTTTCTTCGTATTACTATATAGTGATCCTAATGGCTTATCTACCAGGTAATGTTTTTATAAATAAAAAACAACATTTGTCGTGTTTCGACGTTTCGGACACTTCTCTTTGTGTCCCTCCACGTATATGTAGTACAACAACTCCATTTGTACTTTGTTATTCTAACCACTAAAGTCTACAATAGCTTGACGCGATGCATCTACTTCCAAAATATTATCGTACTCAGCATATATAATACAATTTATAGTATTGGCTAATGCTTCAGCGAATCGTATATCTAATCTGACGCTACCGTGCTTAATCAAATTCCAATGAGTGCATTCGTTAGCCGATAGGTCGGGAGTTAAATCAAACGCGAAAAGACAATAGCCATTAGGATATGATTCACGCGAGATTTGGTTACCCTTGTTAAGAAAATGTACGCCTGTTCCAGAAAATAACGTATGATAAGCATCAATGTATAATTTGCTAGCTCCGAAATTAGGTTGTAGTGGTTTAGAAGGTATTTGTACACCGTCAACGTATAAGCATAGAAAATTTATTAAAATGTTCAAAGTTAAACGGATTTAGAGCTCGATCGCCATTGAAAGCCTTATTGTCAACAACCCCGATTATAATTCGTTTTGGCAGTTGACCTAATATTATATTATCCAAAGTTTCACCGTGAATACCTCTATGCATTGTTACAGCTTTAACCTCAACCCTCGTGAGAGGATATTTCGCAGTTGTCTTTGAAAGTGATTGGGCGTGTGCTAATAATATATCCGGACTAATTTTGACTCGCCAAATTAAAAGATTAGCTTCGTCGATATGTACAGAGTAACAGCCCGTAGGATCTATGAGACAAAAACTATCACGAGACCTTACTAATCGCACTCTTACCTCGACACCGTTTATTAATAATTTTTCTTGATTGAACACGTCGCAGTGAAGATGGCCAATCATGTCAACTGATTTTGTTGTCGACAGTAATTTACGACGTTGCACAAGGCCTACATTTGCATCTTGATCGTCGTCCATTTTTCCAGCAGTATCGTTGTACCACAGCACACTCGTCAAATGCGAATTTTTTGCAGCAGGTCCATAATTTAATAAAGTTTCAAGGTACGCTCTGTAATCGTACGCGTTTGTAGGCGGTGATACCGGTTTTTGATTAAAAAACACATCTACTTGATTAAATAAAGAATGCATTTTTATGCATTCTTTATTTAATCATTATTGACAGGACCGACTTTGGATACCTGGTCTGTAACGGCTTGTGGTACGTCAACCGTAGTTTGTAGACTTACTCGCAGACTAAGCATCGTGTGAGCAAGATCAATATATTCTTCACCGTTGCCCGGTAACACAAATTCTGTAGGTGAGTCATCAGTTAAAGACGATATTGGTTTATATTGTATCCAGTGTGAATTTTCTATCGTTGTTTGAGTAGGAGGAATTTCAAACAGAAACAACTCCGACTTGAGACACTCGCACGAATGGGTGTGTAAAAAGGCCATCTTATCTATCCAAAAATATCTCTCGTGGTTCTCTTCTTCTTTTGTTTCGTTTGTTTTCTCTTAGCCTTGCCTCTTTTCGAACTATTAGACTTGCGTTTTCTTGTTTTCCTTTTTCTAGAGCTGCTCTTCTTCTTTTTACCTCTGTGATTTGTATCAGAGCCAGCGCCCATTCGCAACTGAAGTGGTAAGCCGTAGCGTGGTAATTTATATCCAGACGCCTCCATTAGCTTATCCAATTTCTTCTCTGCTTTTCGTTTGAGAACTTCGCCAGATTCTTTAAAGCATTTGCAAATCGACTCTTTAAACGGAGTGTTTCGCTCGGTAACATCAGACATAATGTTCATACCTGTACGCACAGCCTCCTTCCCAACAGCTTTGGCTCCACGAGTGAAAAGTGGGAGAACACGACGGAAAATTCCAGCCAAAAATGAACCAATACCGCCGTACCCCCTTTGGTAGGGGGATCCAACGTAAATACGTCCGACCCCACCATTAATCCGTTAACCCCCACCAAACACCTCCCCTCCGCCATATTCGCGACCAACTTGCATGTTGAAGTATTCTTGGTAACGCTCCATCACTGTATTAAAAATGAGTTCTAGTCAGGTTTCTTGAAATGAAGTGTTACCGTCAGAGTACCGTATTCGAATGGGATCGCACAGCCACTTTGGTCCCTTATATCGATTTCGATTGTTTGAAATGAGTTGAATAATAAAGGTATGTACATGGGTGGGGAGAAATTCTTGAATTTCGTACTACCATACGTATAATCATCGTCGATGTTTAACGATACTGCTCGCAACAATCGCGATTGAACGTCACCTATTACGTAAGGTTCGCAAATATCGCTATACTATTCATGCTTTCGAATCCCAAAATTTTTCGCAACTTCTTGGATAAACAAAGTTGGTGACTGAATTCAGAGCAAGTTATCTTTACACAAACTCTGTAGACTGTTACGTAACCACCGGGATCGACACCGAATTCCAAATGGCCCTCTATACAGTTTAAATTATTTAGCTCGCTTATTATAATGTTTATATCTCTGTAAATTCCTGGACGAACCAGCGACACTGTAGTACTAACATTTTTTGCCGTTGTTTCTAGAGTTGAGTGCGGAATGAGATTAAGCGAAACTGTCCTATCCGGTTGCTCGGAAAACACGTTTTGAAACGTCAGCGGAATTTGAACCTCCGTAAGCGCGACTGACCACGAACCTTGAAGACGTATCTGCTAAGGGAGTTGCGTGATGAAACGTGTCGTGGTATTTTCCGCAAAATAATTCATGCTGCTGTTGCTCGGCAGCACAATATAAAACTGATCTTTCATTTTAAAATTTTTTTATATATTCGTCAATTTATTCGCTCTAACCCAGGAATTGAACTTATCGCTGTATCCTTTCCACTTTACGAAATATTCTTTAGACGAACCTTTGCCTCTAGTTTTCAAAATTTCATCAATTTCAAAAACGTCTGTAGTTAAATTTTTACGTACTCTGCACAATTCTTCGGCGTAGAAAAAGCCGTCAATTTCCTCACCTGCCAAGTCTTCTAAATAATAAACTGCAGGCGGACGCGTCGTTGAGATTCGTATAATTTTAAAAATCTCTAGTGTCCAGCCACTCTCATATCCTTTAGCGAAAACGTTCTTTGCACGACTGACGTGCACCAAGTCACCGACGCAGTATTTAAGGGGGTCTCACCAACGAGGCCCGAACCCACAGAGCACCCCCCTCTCTTTCTGTTGAGAGTTGCTTGCTACGGGACTGAGCACAGACACCGAGAGACGCCTGTCTGTGTGTGCGCAACAAGCGTGCACGCCAGCGGCGCTCCCGCTCTCTCTCCCCTTGCCATGCATGCGTCTCACGCGCGCGTGAAATCTAACCTGATATTCCGCACTTTCAATTAACGTATCTCACGAACGAGACCGCTGGGCTTTCTCAGATTTGAATGTCTTGTTCTAATAGATGTCATTAATAACATTTCGGTTTTTAGAAAAATTGCTAAGAAAACGTTTCGAGTTACAGACGAAAACGTTCATTTCGCGCGGGCCGTCCCATAAGGCGCTGTGTTAAAATACGCGACTTTGATGTTTAATATCTCGAGAACTAAACCGCTAGGAGTTTTTAGATGGAAATATCTTATAGACAATAGTATTATCAACACCTGGTCAAAATTGAGAGAAATTTCTAAGAAAAGGCGTTCTGGGTGAAACCCCCTTAAGAGTTTTAAAAACACGATTACCATATCGACGTTGTAATTTTCACGAGCTTTGGCTGCATTGTACAGTGTTACGACTGCTGGCACCATTTTTGTGGCCGAATGTTTGGTATGATAGTACGCCTCTACAATATTCTGCAAAACATCAACATACCTTCGAGTATTTTTGTGAGTAAAATACCGCCATGTTCTTTCTTTTATAGTTCTTATGAATCTTTCCACAATGGCAGCTTTTACATCTGGACTGCGTACCACTCTAAACGCTATACCGTGCTTTGAGAGATCCCTCTGCAGCGCCCCGCCGATAAATTCTTTACCTTTATCAGTTTGAAGACATATTGGTTTCCGTCCGTTACTTCTCGACAAAATACGCACAAAAGCATCAGCGACATTTCTCGAAGTTTTGTCCTTGACAGGGTCAGCCCATGTGTATTTGCTGAGAACATCGATAACAGTTAAAACGTAGCTGTAGCCATCGTTGTAAGATTTTATAGATCGCATGTCCATCAAATCAGCTTCCCACACGTCGTCGAAATTGCGCACGTTATAATTACATCTAGGAAAACAATGTCGAACAGGTCTATGCAAGTTATAAGCGTCTGGACTCTCAAGCCATTCAATAACACTTTGACGATCGTATTTTTTACGCGTAGCTCGCAAAAGTTTATCAGCACCAGTGTACGCCGAAGGCCGATGTGCTTCGTAATAAAGTTTTTCAAACGTTTTATTCATTGTTCGAGATTATTATTTTGTCTATTTTCTTCTTATCCTTTGGTTTCTGTTCCTTCGTCTTCTTATCCTTTTTTATTTGTCCACGATTTGGTTTTTTATCTTTCTTGTCTCGTTTCCTGATAACATTCTTGATACGCAAAAAAATTTTTTCAAAAGTTATCTTGCTAACCATGTAGCAAGCTGTCATCATCGCGACTGTTCTTTCGTCAGACGGCGTTTCCTCGGCGAGCATGCGAGAGAAGGCATATCGCGCTAAAACTCGGTCGGCTTGACGACGGTCACTGTTCGAGTCAGCATAAGCTAGATCATGCTGTCGGCAGGCCTCATCTAACGGATTGATTCCAACGTCGCCACGTTCGATACGCTCTGCTAGCTTAGTTCCGGGTCCATAAAATTTTTAATGCGGTACATGCATTTCAAACGGTAATAAATCAACAAGTGCATCTAGAACGCTGTTTTTCTCTTGTTCTTCTTCTTGAGAATTTATTAGCGCAGCCCGAATGTCTTGCTCATTCCGCGCCATGACAGTATTTCAGAGTGTGGTAGTGAGACCTTCTTTTTTTTCAGCTGACTTCTTTTTTCTTCTTTTTTCGGGTTGCGTTGGATCTGATTCATCAGCGGCGCTGTCGGCGCTACTCTGAACTCTCAAAATAGGAGCGGAAGGCGGTGTAGTAAAAGCACTGTTTTCTAAATGCTCACTGGTCGGCGAGGGTCTGGTAACGTCATTCCAAACACGTTTGTTACCTATAAACTCTCGGGGTACAGTTGTTTGGCGAAGAGCGACAGCGAACTGAAGATGACCAGGCGGAACGCTCCTTTTTCTATCTCTCATTGCGTCATTCACCAAGTTGACAATGTTGGCTCCGGGCACAATCGTGCCATCTATCGTTACAGCTCCGTTGGCATCCCAAACTACTTTACCACCAGCTCGTAAGCATTGCACAAGCTGCTTGGCTTTCGTTTTGTACTTTTTCGGGACGGTATAGATAATGTTTGCGTCAATGAGCTCATCGGTTTCCTCCTCCTCCTCCTCCTCCTCCTCCTCCTCCTCCTCCTCCTCCTCCTCCTCCTTCTCTTGCTGCTCATTATCGTCCACCGTATTAGATTCGCTGACGCTGTCATTCTTTTGTTCTTTTTTATACTTATCTCCTCCTTCGGTTCCTTTAAAGTGAAGATATCGCTGTAAAACTTGACGGTAGAGAGTCCACTTTTCGCGATCGCTTTTGTATGCTGGCGAGTTTAATATTTCGCTCATTTCAGCATCAAGTCTACTCGTCACCGATCCCGGTGTTTGCACAGACTTTATCTTATCTCTTCCAAGCGTGGTTTGCAAACGTTCAAGGCTCTTTTGCGGTAGGAGAATCATCTTTCTCCCGTGTTCCATCTTTATTTATTCACGAGATTAGCAAGAAGCGTGCCAATCAGAGGTGCTAGCAGAGTAGGCAAAAAACCATCACGTTGCACTATAATGTTTCTTCTTCGTTGTAAAGTGATATCCGGTGATGCTAGCTTTCGCAGAACTATTGCGTGCTTACACAGCCGACCCTTGCGACCTTTACTTAATGGACCGTTACCTATCAATACGTTTAAAGCGCACTCGCAAATACGACGAACCAATTTTGCATCAGCTTTCTGTAAAACTGCTTGCCGCTGTTCTTTGTTAAAATTGTACAATGCCGCCAAGACGGTAGCATCTTTTCGACCAAAAGGATAACGCGTTTTTGTAGTCATTACAACGCCACGATTGGGACTTGATTTTGACTGTTTGTCAGTTGTTTTCGCAGTACGTAAACGTACTGGTACTCATCATCGGGGAAAATACACGTTCGAAATCGACAGTTATCCAATGTGATTTGCTTCAGATCCAACAAGACGTAGCCAAAAGCTTGCGATGTTGCGTCCTGGTAGGCTTCTTCTAAAAATCGAGGATTTTCAGGATATACTTGCCTGGCAAGATGACGTATCTGGGCACGATCTCGCAAATTCCTAAAGATTACAATGTATTGAGCGTTCAAAGATATGTCGCGCTGACCTTTGCCTTGATGGAAGATGTTTTGAGTAATAAAAATCACGCTCAAGTTGTTGTGATGACTGCCTTTCGTAAAGAGATTCACTATGGCTCCTCCAGAGGACGATTCGCGCATGAGGTCGTCGATGATGATCAACTTAGGTTTCGGATCGTTAAGCCAATCGGTGTTTTGCGGTAGACCTTCGCGAAATTCAACGTCTTTACCCAGATCTCTGTATCCTGATTGCCATTCACCGTAATAAAGAATAATACGCTCGAAGCGAGTGTCGCTCAAACGGTCAATGTATTTCAGAAATTTTTTAATAAATACTGTTTTACCGCAACCGGTGGGACCACTCAACGTACACGTCCATGGATATTTCCAGCGCGTGTCCATAATTGACACTGACTGGACACTCTGAAACACTTCTCCCGAAGAGCTCGTAACCGCGCACGGTGCCCCCCGCGCGCGGCCGCTCGCGAGTCCGCGAACCTTGTGGTGGGGCTAGCTCCGCGGCAAAGGAGCTCTTTCGCCGGCGCAGCGGTGGCCAATGAGCTCTTAGCCGCCGCGCCTCCCGCGGCCGCTAAATCAGCTTGTTGGGGTGCACCAGCAGCCAATGAGCTCTCTTCTGGTGCGCCGCCGCCGCTAATCACAACGATGGAGACACAGCGTTAGCCAATGAGCTGTTTTTATACTGTAGCGCCACCGATCACGAGTGCGCTCCTTGCGTTGCTACACCAACGTCACTAGGTTTCCAGGGTGTGGGTCTCTGATGCGTCAGTAGTAGATGGACCGCGAATGTAGCCGTATGGATAACTTTTACTTAACGCGACGAATCTTCTCTTTCCGTACACGGTTTTACATGTCTTTGTTTCATTTTGCGTTATTACCTCGTGGAATGCTGTTCGTCGAATAGCAAAATTAGATAGCAATATCTCACTACCCGGTGAAGTGATCATCTCGCGAAGAGTGTCAAAATTTATTTGTAGACTATTGGAGTAATTTAGCTTTATGCCTTTTACTTTACACACGTACTCTTCATTTCCGTCCGGTTTTTTAAAGGACCCCGCACAAAATGTATGAAAAAAAATCATTCGGTCAAACTGGATGAAACTTGGGTAAAGGATAGACCCCAAGTTTCACCCAATTTGACCGGATGATTTTTTTCCATACATTTTGTGCGGGATCCTTTGTACGCGTAAAATTTTGGACCTCCGGGTAAAAACGAGGTTATGTACGTACCGTTTCCGTTACTAGCCATTTCGTCCGTGAGTTTACCTAGAGCTACACCTGTTGGTAAATCGCGCTCGCCACTAGCCTCTCTGCTAACATAAAAAACGGAATCCGTATCGTAGTAGAGAGCTCGGGGCCCCAAAGCGTGCAAATACTTGAATAGCTCCAGTCGGGCCTGTGCCGTTGTAAAGGCAGCAATCACAACACTTGTCGTTGGAGATGTCAACAGAGCTTCTTCGTTGTAACACCAGTTGGCGTAGAGTGTTTCGTCATTGACAGGTAAAATTACGTTAACGTCTATTTCTGGGCTGGTAAGTAACTCTGTCAATCTTTCTGGTTTAGTAATCACTTCTGTCTGTGTCATGTTTTCACGTTGACCAAATTTACCCCATAAAGAGTTTAGACATAGTTTTGCGACTGATCTTAGACCTGCGTTGTGTTGTATCGCGTCTTTATTTAAACTAATAGCTTCATTGATTTCCAATTCTTTTAAGTATTCTTCTTTATCTTGTTCAGTTAGACAACCAGGTGGAAAACCAGACGCCATAGTTTTTTTGCGCGAAAAACTCGTTGATATACTCGGCAAATATTCCACCTTTGCGTTCATTTTGGTTATATTGCGTCATCTCGTATTGCCAAATCTCGTAAACGCGTTGAACAGTATAACCCAGTTTGACAGCCTCCTTAACCTCTTCGGACACCCATGTTCCCCGTAAAATTCGATCGTTTGGGTCTTGGTGTGGACAACCTTCTTGGATCATTTGTTCGCAACACGTGTGACATAGTGGAAATATTAGTTTACCATGCATTCTTACCGGTAATAAGGGGTGGTATAAGTTTTGCGGTGGAAGTACTTCGCACTTTATTAAACCGTTAACTTGAAATACGTCGTTGTTTATACCCATGACATGTCTACATTCCTCCCGGTCAACATATATTTTAGGATGTCCAATAGGGTATTTACCGCGCTTGCAAATAAACGGATATAACGGCAAACATCCACGTACTTGATCTTCTCTTGCTCTTGACATTTTGATGGTATTGCCTGTGCGTCCGCCGAAAAACGCATGTCGAGGGTCCAGTGGTTTTTGGTTCTCGTCGTCCGTACTCTCTTGAATAAAATGCCGAAGCTCTTCGTTTTGTGAAACTTCTTTTTGAAAGTCGCACTCCCACTTTTCGATCAATTCGTAATTATTCTCTTTTATCTTTCTACTTTCGGCTAAAGTCCTTTCAAACCTATCGTGCATTGAATCACCGGTTGACAAAGCTAAATCTCGACTTATTCTATAACATCGAGGGCAGCCATGCCAAAAACATCCGTGAAATTGTAATACCAAGGCCTCGGTGATCTTCTTCATCTTTCAGTGAGCTGTCACCGTCGACGACGATACCTTCCCGTAATCTTCTTTCGCGACATCGTCCGGCATGTTCGATGCGTCGTTTTAAAATTCTTTTCTCCATCCAGGACAACCAGTACACAGTCTTCTTGGATTGATTGTCAGACCATCTATATCCGCTAGGTGGTATAATACCTATTTGATTTTTTTTTTAAATATTTTTCTAAAAACACGCATACAAGCCAAGGCTATAGTTGTGCACTCGGCAAAAGGATCCACACTGAATTTCATAGAATTTTTTCGAAAAGCTAAACACGCTAATCTTAAAATTGCAACGTCTTGTTTACAGTATTTTTCAATTTCTTTCTGAAAATTGAATAAATAACCGCACGATGTTTGTTCGCGGTGCCATTTCAAAAGACGTTCTCTTTCCTTGCTACTCATAGAATCGGGTGAATATACGCTTAGAGGCGGAAGTGGTCCCACGTACGACTGATTTTGAGGCGTGTTAAATAAGTGTGGGAATGTACCTTTTTCCAATTCTGGTAAATCGTACGCTTTTGGTAAGCTGCTCAAAGGCATGTGAAAATAATTCAAACTATCTATGAACTTTGCGTGTAGGATCTCTAATAAAATTATTTTCGAACCATTCATTACCACTGTCGGTGTGGTACGTTGATTATCGTATTTTTCGACGATATACTTGAATACAAATTGAGCGTCAAAACCTTGTGAGTTATGAGCGATGCATATAATTTTTTGAATTGCTGTCTTGGTGCTAATACAAACTCAACCAATTGTTTCACAGGATTATTTTGGAACACATACTCGCGAATACCGCAATGGTCGCATCTAACTGCAATATCGGTTATCTCTACACAGAAACTACATATCTGCTGAACGACGCATAAATTAGGAACGTGGATTTTTCTTTCGCCGTCTCCCAATATTTCTATCGTTTGTTGAGTCTCGAAGTCATAAAACAAATACATAAAAGTGTTTTTTGTTTCTTCTTTTGTTTGTATAGTTTGCATATAACACAGATGACCGTTTGGCATGTATAATTTACATGACCTACAAAAAGATATACCGCACTCATGTTTTCTACTGTTCGTTAAACGTATTGTTCTAAAACAGATTTGGAATATTTTTATCTTATCGCATACACTGTTAGTCTTGTTAAACGATGATTTTTTAAAATGATTTTCATAACATGAGTCGCCAAAAAACGATCTGAAACATAGTTTACATGTTTTGAGATTTCCAAACATATCACACGGCGGTATCGTCATGCGCTTGTAACATTTATTAGAACATCTGTAGTCCTCCACTCGATAGTAACTTTTATTGCAAGGTATGCACTACCCGGTGCTTCCGCTCGCCCCTCTTAAGCTGAGTATTGGTTCGTAGTGTTTTGCGCGTTCGTCGTAAATAATTCTCAATGTATGCACAATACTTCCATGTGAATCAATGACAAAACGGGTGCCATCGTAAAGCGGTGGATGACTACGAGCGAAAGTAGAAAAGTTATACACCACTATAGCTGTAGCGTGAGTTGAGAAAAAAATTTGAAAATTGTGAATTTCTTGAACACCACAGCCCTCTAACGGTATTCGCGTATGTGACAAATTCATAATCTCCTCTGCGGCTTCCTTTTGAACGTGTCCATAGCTTTGGCGAATAAGATTCCAATATTCGTGCAGTTTTCCTGTGCGAATTTGACTTCTAACAGCATACGCGTATGCTGCGGCCAAAGCTCGTGGTAAACACAGATTATCGTCGTTCTTGATACACAAAATTGATTTTTTATTTACTGTATCTTCAGTCAGCCGCACTTGTCCACGCCCCGTTGTACCTTTTACAATAGCACTGTTGATCGATAGCTGATTACTAATAGTAAAATCATTTGCACTTTGCACTGCGTTGAACAACAGCTCCCAAATGTCCTTATAATTAAAATCTTTAATCGGCCTGAGGGACATCCATAGGGGTCCATGATTGAATCTTTCAGAGTCTATCGTTATGCCTATAAAATCAGTAGGTCTACCTCTGCTGCACAGTTGTCGATGAAGATCACGTATACAATCTTCTAACCAAACACAAATATTGGCGTTTGACGGAGGTGAAGCTATAATTCCTTGAATTTTCCTCCCTTCGTATCCGAAACGACGATAATGACGTGTAGATTCGTTTTCAATGATAAAGCGAGGGCGCGATCCTTCACCGTGCTGTAAATAATCTCCTGTAAAATTAATCCAAAATTTTATATCTCATAAATAAACAAGAATCTATATAATCTTACCTCCGTTATCATTCATTTCTTCTCTAGCTGTATCAGCGCTACTACTGTCGGTGGTGTTGCTACTGCTGGTATCGCTGCTACTGCTAGAATCGCTGCTACTGGTAGAATCGGAGTCGTATTCCATTTCAGCCCGAGATGAATACACTGCTTGCTCTAAAAGTATTCAATGAGCATTTAATAACGATGTAAAAAATTATTAAATGAACACTCAATCAATACTTACGCTGTGTCTCTACGTTGTTTTGACATATCGGTGTTGAAGATGCTTCTGCTTCTGAAACTTAAGTATTGGCACATGCCATAATTATGTTAAATTATTATTTTAATTTCAACAGTCTCAATACTTACTATGAGCCATGTTAGATGTTGAGGGGCCAGGTTGCTGATCGTCTTGAGTACATATTTGCATTAATATTTCATCGCCTTTCGTATCGTCGTTCATCTGATTAATTACTGAAAAAATAATAACATCATTGTTTACGGTAAAATTAAAATCAATATATTTTTACGCTAGAGTGAATGTATACTTACGATGACGGTGAATTATACGTTTGGCAAGAGGGTTTGTGTGGTCGTTACGTTGCTTTACAGCCTTTACAACAATCGACAACACATCTGGATTATGAAAAATACCAATACTATACATGTAGTAGATGCTTGATATGTCGCAATGTAAGAGAAGAAAATGCAATTTTTTGCATAAAAACTCCGGCGACAACTTTTCGAGGTCGCTAGACCACACTCATCCGCACATTGTACGTATATACGAGTGTCGAGCATTTGCGATGGCAAAACGTGTCTTAAAATTTTAATTAAATGAGATACTCTGGCTCTAATCATCTTGAAGTGTTTTGCTTTCGATCGCTCAAACTGTACTGGCTAGTCGTTGATTCTAAGCCCCTCTTAAATATACAGCCAGGCGATGCATTGTCACGTGTGCCAATCTCTCACAATAAACCACCGTCGATGAGTCTTTGGGTATGGTATCCAATTTCAACTTCCTTTCCTCGACACTTTTCTCGAAAAAAAATTTTTTTCTATATGTAATTAATTAATAGCCAAAATAATGTGCAGCTGCAACTCGATGTAAGTGATATTTTCTCATAAATCAGCAAAATTCCACAGTGCTGTACGCTTAAATGAAAGAGAAAGAAAGTCGACTCGTTTCTCGTTCGAATAGCGGTAATCATATCTTGTATGTTTTCAATGAGTCATTAACAAAATTTTACAATCTTCAATTTTTAAAAAATCCTTGTTTTTTTGACGTAGATCATTTCTATTTTAAATAACAAACCCACATTTCAAATTTCAAATCGATATCTTGATAATCAGAGAAAATACGTGATTTCCTGTTTTTACCAAAAATTTCTTACAAACTAAAAAATTAATTTTAAATAAACCGGAATAAAGGTGGTTGCGCGAATGTAGAGTGGCGAAGAAATTAGAATTAAAATACTCGAGAGGTTCGCGAGAGAATCCCCCGTGTTGTATTCTTATCTTATCTCCATGTCACTGATAAAACTACAAAATAAAAAATTTTTCAGTTTTTGAAGTTTGGATAATTTTTTAACGTCATTATATTCAGGGTATTTAAACATGCCTACTGTGTTAAAATCACGCTCGTATCTTAAAATCAACTAAATTAAATAATAACAATTTTAGTTGTTTTATTAGCAAATTTTAAAGCATACATAAAAACTCAATATTTTAATTTTTAAGTTAATCGTATAATGCATCTTCACAATGAGGCATTATCAAAATTAAAAAATTTTTATTTATGAAAAACTCTATTTTTCCGAAGTCGGTTGAGTCTATTTGAAAAGATATAACTGTACTTTAAATTTCAAGTCGATATCTTGAAAAACGGGGGGAAATCAGTAATTTCCTGTTTTAGCCAAAAATATTTATCGACGTGAAAAACGAATTTTAAATGAAACAGGATACAAGTTGGAAGTGTGTACCTTACGCTTAATTTTTAGATTGTTAATTTAAATGCGTCAAATAACGTGATGATAAAGATTTACTTAATTATTAAATTGCTGATAGAATTTTTAAAGGATATTATTCGCACGCTGTTTGAGGCGAATATGATATTTCTTTCTTGAACCTTTGATTTTCCTGTAAAGTTCAAGAGCACATACTTTCAATCACGTTGTGCTTACTTTCACACACGTGGAACAGTAGTTGCATTTTTTAGAAAGACATAATAAGATGATCTGAATTCATAAAGGATGTTATTCGCTCGCGGTTTGAGACGAATATGATATTTTTCTCTTAAACTCTTGACTGTCCTAGAAAGTTCAAGAGCACATTCTTTCAATCATGTAGTGCTTGCTTTTACGCACGTGGAACAAAAGTTGCAGTTTTTTAGAAAAACATAACATAAAATGAGCTCATTGCAGGAGACGCCGTTGGATGATATTCCTTCGAAAATTCGCTCGGTGCGGTGGTCGCGCTTCGAAAATCCACATTTTTGGTTAAATTTATGTTATAAAGTTAACCATTTTTATTTTTGTGAAAAAATCCAAAGTCACTGATAATCAGTTCGTAAATATTAGTGAAACTCGAGTGCGTAGTAATAGTGTGGAAATCGAGATGGAGATATACATTAAAAACGTTAAAATAGAATAGACCATTTCAGAACAAAGTGAGATTGTAGTGGTTGACAAGTACAGTGAGATAGAGACGAATTACACTATTTGTGAAAGCGTATCTAGTGGTAATAGAGAGTATCAAAAATCAGTGTGTGAAGAGGACGATTTTAAAGGCTTTAGTAAGCAGGACTTACATAGAAATCATGGTGCTGGTGAGATTTAAAAAACTCTTTAAGAAACTCAAAAATAAAGTGAATAAGAAGAACCTTAATTTTTATTAAATAAACGGAGGAATTTGCGAAATAAGTTTGTACGTGAAAATACAAGACTCGCAAAAGTAAACTCCCCTATAAATAAGTTGAAAAAAATCTCCCTTCCTCGTAAATGTAAACAGCAGTAGTTCGCTAACTAGCAGTATGCCGACGCTAGACGAAGATGAAAACATCGTTGATGGTGTCGGCATAGTACCACAACCAAACGAGGAACACGACGAAGCTGGATGATTACCTCACAACCGCTCAGTCATTAAGTCGCTGTGGGCGTTGCCATTAAGTCGCTGTGGGCGTTGCCATTAAGTCGCTGTGGGCGTTGCCAAGAGGTAGTCGATTATGGTTTCTACTATAACATTTTTAACTTCTCTCTCTCTCTCTCTCTCTCTCTCTCTCTCTCTCTCTCTCTCTCTCTCTCTCTCGCTCTCTCTTGTGTCTGGTAAGTGTTGACGTGCTTCACCTCAGCTCTCGTTCTTTCGGCTCTTATGTAACCGCCTATTCACTCCTCGGAGTAAATTTTTTTCAGGAAAAGGGGCCCCAGACGGCTCTCAAGCTCCCAGCCCAAAAACTGGAGGCATTGCGCTCCAGTTTTATGAGCCGGGGACCTTTTCCTAGTTTTCGAGTGTTGTCCTAATCTCAACCGCCAAGGCAACCATTGTGATCAATGAACGCCGCACGTATTACCGCTGCCCACCGCACCACAAACACTGCTTGCTCTTCACATTTCATCGCTTCATCTCACGGTAGCCTCAACCGGACCACTGCACCACGGCATCGTAGACGATGGTCACCAGTTGTTTTATAGCAGCCGAGCCACTTTTTACGTGAGTCAGCGCTTTTGCCATTAGCCCCGTGGCGCACATCGTCTCGCGCACAGTAGCCTTGTCGCTACTGTTGGCACTGCTTAGTGTGCCGATCTGTCGTCCGCGGCCTACCTTACCGGCCGCTGCCTGCGTTGCCTTACCGCGCGAGCAGACGCTGCTCGAGCCCGCGAGGACTCTTGTGCGGTGAGTGAGTGCTGTTTTCAAAACATCTGAGCGACAGCACGCAGCTCTTTCGGCAGCTGTTTGTACCTAGTAACCATACGCAAATGTTATGCGTAAGTCGTGTGTGACTTGCAGGAAACGCACTGGTAGCGCACTTATTCGCTGTACGTCCTGCAATAAGCCATATCATAAGCAGTGCGCGGATGCTACCTGGTTTTTAGGCAGTAATTCCATTCTCTGCTGTGCATCAGGGATCTCGCAGCGAGTTCAGTCATCATCAAGCACGAGCGATCTATTATTATCATCACCATTATCATCGCAACCTATCGCGCCCGACAGCATTAACCACGCGACCTCGCAATCACCATCGCCATTGCCTAGCATCCCAGCCCCACCACCTGTTGTTCATCAGTTAGCGAAGAGACGCGCCTCGACTCCATCTCCGTCCACTGCGCAAGCGTTAAAAGTACGCTGCTCAAGCCCACCAGCTGACGCCCAGCCGCTCTGTCCGTCAGCCATGGATGGTATGCAGCTCGAGGACACGGCAAGTGCCTCGGGTGCTGAGCACGATGTCGACGGAAGGATGGGTGCTGCCCTCAAGGATGCCCCACTATACATGCAATATTATTTTGGGCAACTTAATAAGTCTTTGGCGGAGAATACGCGGGCCCTAGCCGAAAACACACGCGCGCTAAATAGTCTCGCAACTCGCGTTGATGCGGTCGAGAAAAATCAGCAGGCTTTAAGTGCTCGGCATGACGCTGATTTGGCCGCAGTACACGCGGACATCGCGCGGATCACCGGCGCCAACCAGGAGGTGCTCAATCGGAGCTTGCTCGAGGATCAACGGGAGATCCTGGTGAGGGGCATTCCCTCAACTGTTCAACAGGAGCCCCTGCTGCTGGCTGCCAATTTTCTTACTGCTCTTAAACTCGAGCAACATGAGCCGCTTGTTGTCAGCTGGCGCGCGTGGAATCCGCCAGCGCGTATCAGTTCAAATGAGCAGCCGATCGCCGCCGTATCAGCAGCTCATAGTCGCGCGCTCGTCTTCACCCTTGCGTGTTCGTCCGCCCGGGATGACATATTACGTAGGACTCCAGGCTTAAGGGACCTCGACTGCCAGACCATCTTCGGGGCCGGAGGTACAGCCAAGGTTTCGGTGAATGCTTTGTGGCCGGACCCTATTCATAAGCTCTTAAAGCGCGCGACTCTCGTCTCCAAAGCGCTTGGCCACCAGAGGCCTATTGTAAAGAACCATACGGTTTTCCTGCGTCCGGGTAGAAATGCCCCCCTCCTACCGATGCTCAGTGATGCTGACCTAGATGCGCTGGCCAAGCCCGTATCCTGACGCGCGAGCAGCCGCGCTCCACGACCTGTAAACGTAGAGTCCTTTATCGCCGGCCAAATAAATGTGAATGGCCTGTTTCCCTCTCATTTTGCCCTCCTCGAGGCCAAGGTTGCTGAGACCCGTTTTGACGCTATCGTGATCGGCGAAACGAAACTTAATCCGCATGCGAATGACTCGCACCTTGCCCTCGACGGCTTTAACTTTTTTCATGTAGATAGAGAGGGAATGGGCGATTGCGGCATCGGCCTCTACGTCCGTGATACCTTCAGCGTTGTTATTTTAGCTGCCTCGGATCCGCTGTATGACAATACCCCAGAATTTATCATCTGCGAAATAAAAAAGGATCAGCTCAGACTCCTTATCGCCGCTATTTACCGCCGCCCTCACGCCGCTTACCCTGTTCATTTTTTTAACTGCCTTGCCAAGTACCTCCCCCACTTTCCCTCTGCTATCATCGCTGGTGACTTCAATATGAACATGGCCCTTACCGATTCCCCTGACGCCATCCACCTCCAGAATTCCATCTGCTCAAACTCACTTCACCTTGTCCCCTCTGATCACCAGCTCTGGCGAAACTCGCACACTTGGATCGACCTCTTTATTATCAAGAGTGATGATCGCGTGCTCACCTACTCCAAATCAGCCGCCTCCTTCATTGCGGGGCATGATTTCATTGAGATCTCGCTAGCTTGCACGAAACCTCCCACGGTTGAAAAGTCGGTGATGCTCCGCAATCTCAAAAGAGTCGATCCAGCGCTGCTCCGCCAAACACTCCTTCTTCACCTACCTACGCCCGTTTCCCACCCTACCATCTCACCTTCTACCTTCATCGCCACCACTAGCTCATCTGAGCTCATCCTCGGCCCGTGCAACGCAAATGCAAACTCCGCAGAACGTGCACTCAGCTGTGCGCTTATGAGTGCACTCGATCGCGTCGCCCCTTTACGCAAATTTGTGCTGTCTTCCCGTCGCAAACCGTGGGTTAACTCACAAATTAGGACCCTGATGAGGTCCCGTGACAGCGCCTATCGTCTCGCGCGCGCCTCGGGTGCACCTGCTGACATCGGCCGCTTCCTCTCACTTCGTGCGCAAGCATGCAATGCCTTGGACAGCGCCAAGAATAGGTATGTTGCTTCTCGCCTCGCCGACGCCCCGTCCATTGAGGCAAAGTGTCGTGAAATACAACGCCTGAAAGTTTCCCGCCCGAGCCTGCCGTCGCCGCTCGACAAGTTTTCTGCGGATGACCTAAACACCTTCTATGCCACCACTGTAAACCGTCATCCACCTCTCACTGAGAATAACTTCAACACAATAGCCGAACAGCCTCTCTCTCCGGACCTTAGTAGCCTTTTTTGCCTCCGCCCTTTGTCGGAGCGCGAAGTGGACGACGCCTTTCTGCGATCCTCTTCCAAGGCCACGGGGAATGACGGACTCTCTTTGCCTATGTTAAAGCTTACCTTTCCGCACTCACTTTCATGTATTACCAACCTTTTCAACACCTCCATAGTCTGTGCCACCTTCCCCTCAAACTGGAAGAAAGCAATCATTCGCCCTCTCGCCAAATCTAAGGTGATGATGCAGCCCTCTGATACACGGCCGATTGCCCAGCTGCCTGAACTCTCCAAGGTTCTCGAGCGGCTGGTGCATAACCAGCTCCAGGGTTACCTGGAGGTCAACAACCTGCTTCACCCCCGCCAAGCAGGCTTCCGCCACGGGCACAGCACTCAGACCGCCCTTCTAGGGGTGTTTGATGACATTCGCCAAGCCATCGATGAGCTCATGTTAACCTTTCTCATCCTATTTGACTTTTCTAAGGCTTTTGATTCCATCCCTCATGCCACCCTTCTCGCCAAACTCAGAGCGTTAAACTTTTCCACCCAAGCTCTGCGGTGGTTCTTTTCGTAGCTGGCTGACAGACTCCAGGCTGTCGTCGACTCAGGCGGAAAAGTCTCTGACTGGCTTCGCGCCGCGTCCGGCGTTCCGCAAGTAAGAGTCCTCGGTCCTCTTCTCTTTGTCATCTTTATCGATGACCTCCCGGCGGTGATCCGTTTCTCCAAGATCTGAGCATTGCCGATGACACGCAGCTTTACCATCATTTTTTCCCGTCCAATTTTCATCTTGCGCTCGATCGTTTCAACCGGGATGCCCAGGCTGTCACAGACTGGGCCCGTACAAATGGCCTCATCCTAAATTCCGGCAAAACCTAGGTCATGATCCTTGGTAGTAACGCCTACACTCGCGAGTTCGATGTCGAGACCCTGCCTCGCGTCGCTATTGACGGCACCAGGCTCCCTTATGTGACGGAAGCGCGAAGTCTCGGAGTCGTCTTTACGAGAACCCTCGACTGGCAAGCCCACGCCAAACTTGTCTCGCGTAAAGTTTTCGGCTCTCTTTATACGCTCCGTTTTTTTCGACACGCGCTTTCGAGGGACACGAGGAAGTACCTGGCCGAAACGCTTGTCTTCCCGCAGCTTGACTACGCTGCCCCTGTCTATCATCACCTCGACAAAGAGCGTACAAAGAAGCTGGAAAAAGCTCTGAATGCCTGTGTGCGGTTCGTGGTGGGCTTCATACCACGCCGCAGTCATATCACGCCTTATAGACTCGCTCATGGCTGGCTGTCTGCCCTCCGTAGGCGCCAATATGCGATCAGCGTTCAGGCCTTCAAAGTGGTGGCGAATGCGTACCTCTCGTACATTGCTGACCGGTTTAACCGCAGATTAAACGTTGACATCGATCTCCATCGTTCTGATCGGCATCCACCTCAACCATTTGAACCGCCCCCGCATCGCACTGAGGCATTCAAGCACTCATTCACGCTTGAAGCTATGGACCTCCTAAACTCTGTCCACGTCACCGACTTTTCCCCTACCAGCCTCCTCTCGTTCAAGCAAACTTTGCCTGACACCCTCTTTAGCCGGGAAGTGGCGGATTGGAACCTCCGTTTCCACAATGAACACCTACCGGCATCTTTGCTTTACTGCCTGCCACCTCCGGCAGCTGCCCCGCGCGTTCGCTTGTAAAGCCTGCTCCTGTAGCGTTTGATGCTCCGTCTGCGTACCCCATCACAACTCATTGCAGTAAATCACCCACACATTTCATTTCTAATTCATCCTCAGTTCTTCCCCTGCGTTTGTTATTTGTACTTTTTACTTTATTTTTCTATATTTTTATTTATTTTTATATTCCTTTTACTTCATTGTTCTATACCATAGATATATCATCTACACTGTATTCGATTATTTATATTTACTTCGTATTTTTCTTATAGCGCTCGACGGGGTCTAACCCTATAGCGCCAATAAATGACCAATATCTCTCTCTCTCTCTCTCTCTCTCTCTCTCTCTCTCTCTCTCTCTCTCTCTCTCTCTCTCTCTCTCTCTCTCTCTCTCTCTCTCTCTCTCTCTCTCTCTCTCTCTCTCTCTCTCTCTCTCTCTCTCTCTCTCTCTCTCTCTCTCTCTCTCTCTCTCTCTCTCTCTCTCTCTCTCTCTCTCTCTCTCTCTCTCTCCCCCCCCCCCCCCCCCCCCCTCAGAAATTCGGGTAAACAGTTCCACGAGTGTCGCGAAAGTGTGATCTATGATGAAGTGGCCTTATGGGATGCCCATGAGGTTACGGTTTTTCCATTTTTTCAAATCGTGCGTGCGTGTTTAGATACTGCGCGTGCTCTCTCTCTCTCTCTCTCTCTCCACGCACGCGCGCGCACACACATACACACACACGTGTGTGTATCGTGTATATGCATAAACTTTTGCTAACGCAGCACTATGACGAGGCCCGACAAGCATTGACCTCGGCTGGCGCCGATGAGTCATTGTTTGGGTCTCGCCATAGTGCTGCTATAACTACTGATATTATTAAGTCGATTAGAAAAATAAAGAAAAATATGGAAAAATCGAAAATAATTTTTATTTTGCTCTGGGTTTGGACATCAATCGGAAGTAGGACCATTTTCTGGAAGGTCTTGAAATTTCCTATCTATCCATATTTTGGTCGGCCCAATCGGACAATATTAAGTCGGTTAAAAAAAAATAAAGAAAAATATTTAAAATACGAAAATAATTTTTGTTCGCACTGGGTTTGGATATCGGTCGGAAGTAGACCCATTTTCTAAAAGTTCTTGAAATTTCCTATCTATCCATATTTTTTGTGGCCCAATTGGATATTATTAAAGCGATTAAAAAAAAAAAAAGAAAAATATTGAAAAAATGAAAATAATTTTTTTTTGGCTCTGGGTTTGGATATCTGTTGAAAGTAGGCCCATTTCCTTAAAGGTCTTGAACTTTCCTATCTATCCATATTTTTTTTTTGGCTCGATCGGATATTATTAAGTCGGTTAAATAGAAATAAAGAAAAGTATGGAAATATCGAAAATAAGCTTTTTGACTCTGGGGGGTTTGGATATCGGTCGGAAGTAGGCCCATTTTCTAAAAGGTCTTAAAATTACCTAACAATCCATATTTTGGTCGCCACAATCGGATAATATTAAGGGGGCTAGACACCTTTTTTCTCTGAAATAAGAAGTCACATTTTAATACATAAATGTAAACTAATTATTTCATACTTTTTACATATATAAGTGGGTATATTTACCTTACCTTAAAACTTTCTCCGATGGGCCTTTTATATGGTCCAGAACCATAGTCATCGATGAAACAAGTTTTTTCACTAATCGTAAGCTTTGAAATTTTCCTGTGGATGGATTGACTTCAGATTTGAACTAAATTACTCCTGAATAGTATAATTCTCATATGAATGTAGGGATTTAGGATTAAATGTCGGAAAAAATTTTTACATCAGAAAAATTATGAAAAAATATAAAAAATTTTAAAAAATTAAAAAAAACTCTTGAAAAACAGCAAAATTTTTTTTTCTCATTAGATCAAAAATCCCTACACTCATATGAGAATTATACTATTCAGGAGTAATTTAGTTCAAATCTGAAGTCAATCCATCCACAGGAAAATTTCAAAGCTTACGATTAGTGAAAAAACTTGTTTCATCGATGACTATGGTTCTGGACCATATAAAAGGCCCATCGGAGAAAGTTTTAAGGTAAGGTAAATATACCCACTTTTATATGTAAAAAGTATGAAATAATTAGTTTACATTTATGTATTAAAATGTGACTTCTTATTTCAGAGAAAAAAGGTGTCTAGCCCCCTTAAGTGGATTAAAAAAAATAAAGAAAAATGTTGAAAAAACGAAAATAATTTTTTTCGTCGCTGGGTTTGGATATCTGTCGTAAGTAGGCCCATTTCCTGAAAGGCCTTAAAATTCCCTATCGATCCATATTTTTGTCGGCCCAATCGAATAATATTAAGTATGTTAAAAAATAAATAAAGAATAATATGGAAAAATCGAAAATAAGTTTTTTCATCTGGGGGTTTGGATATCGGTCGAAAGTGGGCCCATTTTCTGAAAGGTCTTGAAATTACCTAACAATCCATATTTTGGTCAGCCCAATCGGATAATATTAAGTCGGTTAAAAAAAATAAAGAAAAATATGGAAAAATCGAAAATAATTTTTTTCGTAGCTGGGTTTGGATATCGGTCGTAAGTAGGCCCATTTTCTAAAAGGCCTTAAAATCCCCTATCGATCCATATTTTTGTCGACCCAATCGGATAATATTAAGTCGGTTAAAAAAACAAAAGGAAAATATGGAAAAATCGAAAATAATTTTTTAGTCGCTGGGTTTGGATATCTGTCGTAAGTAGGCCCATTTTCTGAAAGACCTTAAAATCCCCTATCGATCCATATTTTTGTCGGCCCAATCGAATAATACTAACTCTGTTAAAAGAAATAAAGAATAATATGGAAAAATCGAAAATAGTTTTTTTTCCCTGGGGGGGTTTGGATATCGGTCGGAAGTGGGCTCATTTTCTGAATGATCTTGACATTTTCTATTTATCCATATGTTTGTCGGCCATATCGGATAATATTAAGTCGATTACAAAAAATAAAGAAAAATATGGAAATATCGTAACTATTTTTTTACGGCGTTGGGTTTGGATATCCGTTGGAAGTAGTCACATTTTGTTAAAAGTCTTGAAATTACCTATAAATCCATATTTTTGTCCCTGGAAACGGATAATATTAAGTGAGTAAAAAAAATAAAGAAAAATATGGAAAAATTGTAAATAATTTTTTTCTTCGCTTATATAGAAATTGTACTTTAACATCCTAGAGCTACCACTACAAAATTAAAGAAAATAAGAAACGCGTGAGTTAGAGGATATTTGAAACCTTCGCCGAGTTATATGGTTTTTGAAACCACTCTATGGGTTGGTGGATTTTCGAAGTCTTCGCTGAGTTAGCGGCGTTTTGAAGCAAACACCGAGTTAGCAGTTTTTTGGAGAAAACGCCGAAGAAATTTCGAAGAAATGCAATTAATTTATAAATTCAATAAATAGCATGTGATAATACCTTAAACTTTTTAATTTGCAATTTAATAATTACTACATAACTATTTTAAATATAATTTTCTTGATCATTTTGAATAATTCTATTTATGGAAAATGAGATATGCAGAAAGAATGAAATTTTATATTAAAATGTATATTTAAAAAAATATTTGATGTAATTTATCAATTCTCTTTGAGAAAGCATTCTGCTAAAGCAGTTAGCAGCGGTTTTTTCTGTATAATCTATGAAATAATAATATTTATGACTTTTTATAAGAAATCAAATGAATACCAATGAAGAAGTCTTTTACTTCTTTGAGTCATTGTATGCTCAACATATTATATGTAAGAAAGTACATTAGAATTGCTCACTTTAAATCAAACAAACGAGAGTTGTGAAATCAATTAACGATAGTCAAGTAATTATTTGCACTCTGTTTTGTAGATGGGGATCGTGGAGTGGAGAGGTTCAAATTAGAAGAGTTTTTGTGTGGAGAAAAACGTGGCTTTATTGAATGCGCCGTCGTGCCTCGTGGCGTATAGTTGTTGCTGCTGTCTCTCTCGCCGTCGTGCGTGAACTGTCGCCGGCCGGCGCTGCGAGGTGCCGTCGGCGAGACTTTGTTGAGGAGGGGCGGTGAGAGAGGACCGCGTGGAGGGCGCTCATTGGCTGCGCACCGTATATTGCCTTTTAAGGCTTGGTGACGTCAGCGTCTCGCTGGTCGAGGCGCTGGATCGCCAACATTCCGCCCACCTTCGTCAGAATGGCGAACGGTCCTTACTCCTTGGGAAGGAGTCGAATAACCTTGGCGATGGGTCGGCGAAGATTTGTGGTGGCCGTGTGCCGGTCGACCACGCGAGTGATTCCATCACTCCCTGGATGGACGGCGGTAACTCTGGCGAGGGGCCACTTGGCTGGAGGCGTGAGCTCGCTTCGAACGAGCACGAGTTCACCTACAGTGACTGGTGGTTGAGGTTGTTTCCACTTCTGACGGGATTGCAGGGACGTCAGGTAGTCCGTTGACCATCTCTTCCAGAAGTGCTGGGCCAGCTGACTGATCAAGAGCCAGCGCTTTCCTGCTGGAACGTTGTCGTTGGTGACATCTCCTTCAGGAACGATAAATGAAGATCTTTGTATGAGAAAGTGTGACGGTGATAGGAAGTCAAGGTCAGAAGGATCGTCAGTGAGAGCGGTTAAAGGTCTGGAGTTAAGGCATGCTTCAATGCGACACATAAGAGTAGCAAGTTCAGAGAAAGTGAGAACTTGATCCCCAATGACTCGGCGCATGTGATGTTTAGCCGATTTAACGGCTGCTTCCCAAATGCCTCCAAAATGGGGAGCACTGGGAGGATTGAAAATCCAGGAAGTTCCTTTTTTTGTAAGAGACCGAACAACTTGAGAAGAGAATTCTGACGAAGCATCTACCATCTGTCTCAGTTGAACATCTGCCCCGACGAAGTTAGTACCTTGGTCAGAGTATAACTCCTTGCAATGACCTCGACGAGCCGTGAAACGATGAAAAGCGGCGATGAACGCCTCACTTGAATAATCCTCAACTACCTCAATATGAACGGCTCTGGTGGCCATACAAATGAAGATGGCAATATAACCTTTCATCGTGCCTTTACCTCTAGGTTTAGTGAGACGCAGATGAATAGGCCCGGCGTAATCGACGCCAGAGCGTTCGAAAGGTGACGACTGACAAACACGAGCTTTGGGTAATTCGCCCATTAATTGGGAGGGCACTCGCGCAGCATAGCGAGAGCAAGTAGTACATGCTCTGATGACTCCTTTAACTTCAGCTCGTCCCTTAACAATCCAGTATCGTCGTCTGAGTGTAGCAAGGGTTAACTGAACACCACCATGAAGCGTACGTTGGTGAGCGTCCCTGATTAATAAAGTAGTAAAGTGACACTTAGCAGGTAAAATAAGAGGATGCTTAGCATCTTCTTCGAGAAGAGAGTGAGAGAGTCGACCGCCCACCCTGAGCAAATGATTTTTTATCATGGGGTTTAGTGATAACAAAGGGCTTTTAGTCGAAAGTTTACCTGTTCTACATAATTGTTGAAATTCTGACTTAAAATATGCAGTTTGGACTAAATATATCAGACAAAGTCTGGTGTTCTCAATCTCACTAGCAATAACCTGAATGGAAGAAAAATGACTATCTCTAAACCACTCGAGAGTGAGAATAGAAGATAGGTACAAGTTTCTTCGGCTTAGACATGACGATGAGTATATGAGTATAAAGATGATCTTATACCTACGCCAGGCACAGATCAAAGCGACGGGATCCTGACGAAGATTGGGTCCAACGTGTAGAAGATCGTTGACCGAGACACCTGATTTGGACTTACTCGAGCCATTGAACACTGTACGTAACTTGGTCGTCGTACTTGTTCCTTTCCACACACCGTGATATGGTAAGAAGGCTTGAGGTTTGTTAGAAGATGGATTAAATTTTGTAGAGAGTGACATATGACCAAGGTCAATGTACTCTTTCATGAAATCACTATAGGCTAATTTGAGTTTCTCGTCTTTAGCTAGGTTTGCTTCTAGACGAGTGAGTGCGCGTAATGCGGCAGAATGAGAGTTCTCGAGATGAGCAGAACTCAACTGGTCTCGACTTTTCCAGGGTAGGCTTACTATGTACCGACCCGACTCATCCTGTCGAGTGGGTTTTTGATAGAAGTGCTCGCAAGCTTGTTCGTCAGGCGAGTAAGATTTTTTGTCGACGGGTATTTCCTCCGCCCTCCAAAAATCTTGTACGAGCTCCAAAAGTTTGGCTTCATGCTCGCAGGTATTTGAGCAATGAAGAGAGATTGGCTCCAGCCCTATTTCTGGAGTTATGGATGGGAGATTACTTGTCAAGAGCCATCCAAGTTTGGAATTCAGAGCTATAGGTTGAAGCTTCTGACCCTTAATTATCTGGCTTTCAATGATTTGCGCATAAACGCTAGCACCGAGTAGAATATCGATACGTGAGGGATCGAGATACTTGGGGTCTGCTAGTTGCAGCCCTCGTAAGTATTCGAAATTTGTATTACCTCTTACAACGGGAGGCTTATACGACGAGAGTTTTGGCAAAACAATGCTATCAACTTCCAAGGAGAAAGTTGAATCGAAATGCGGTTGTATAGTAAGACAAGCAACTTTAGAAGAAACAGCCGCTGTCCTTTCACCTATACCTTGGATGTGCATGTGACTGGTTCTACAGTTTAGAGAAAGCAAGTTACACATAGCTTGTGTAACAAGTGAGATTTGAGAACCAGGATCAATCAGCGCACGAACTAGAATTTTGGTTCCGTTAGGACCAAGGGCGTTAACCCTAGCGGTAGCTAAAAGTACTCCTGTACAATTAGTACTTTCTCCACTATTGAGGGAGACTGCTTGAGAAGCAGGTTTATCATCAACTTTTGTGATGACGTAATTGCCACAGTTGGGGCTGGAGGTGCTGGTCGCTGAGTCAATCAGATCAGTCTGCAACGGACTGATTGCTTGATTGTTGTCAGAGTACACCATGGTATGATACTTAGCTTTACAAAGAAAGCATCGGGAGTTGGAAGTACAACTTTTCACGTTGTGCCTCCCTAAACAGTTGAAACAAAGATTCGTAGATTTAATCAATTCCTTACGTTCAGGAACCGTTTTATTGATAAATCGTTCACATCGATTTGTAAAATGTGATTGATTACAAAATAAACATTTCTTTTTTGATGAGGTATTAGCTGAAGTTTGATGTGAATAGACCGACTGAGCATTGTCTTGCTCTGATTTACGAGGCTTTGAGTTAGGTGATTGTGATTTAGGGTAGTTATTTGCAGATGATCTAGAGCCAGCTTCGATGGCTTCTAGTGTTAGAGTTTGACTACGAAGAAAGGCTTGAAGCTGTTCCATCGTTGGTGGATCGACGCTATCACCTAGGTGTCTTTCCCATTCTTTACGTGTATTTAAATCGAGTCGATTTATCGCAAAGTGAACGATTAAATCACTACCTAATGAGGCAGCTCGATCAAGGGATGTTAAACTGGCGATGGGATTGAAGATTTCCCTATAAATCCGCTTGATTTCCGACGAGGAATCTGCCTTCATTGATTTAACTGCAAAGATTTCTGAAATGTGAGAACTAACAATGCGACGTTGATTTTCGTAATACTCGATTAAAGCCGTCCATGCTCGGTCATAATTATCACCAGATATTGGAAGAGATTTAATTTTCTCAAGTGCCTCACCTGTAAGGTGAGTGCGAAGATAATGTAGTTTCAAGACAGGCGTTAAATCTTCGCGTCGATGAATAACTGAACGAAAGACGTCTCTGAAGTTTTCCCAATCCGAGAATTTTCCCGAAAACTTTGGTAAATCTACCTTAGGTAAAGATTGAAACGAAACGTTAGTTACATGAGCAGGACTAGTAGCAACTGGGGCATCATTAGAATTGGAGGAGCCTTGATTTGCATCTCTAGTTCTAATAGCCTTTAAGTAATCAAGAAATTCTCCTCGACGGACATAAAAACTATCCTCAACCAAATCACAAATATTAGAAGTAAAATAGACATGATCTTTATCAAGAACCTCAAGCTTCAGAATGGACTCATTATGTAACTGAAAAGTCGCATAATTCGCTTCAAGGCCGGCGAGACATGACTCCGCGTAACCTTCCGTCATGTTATCTTTACCCTTAGATTTGAAATTTTTAAAGGAGTTTGTAATTTTAGCTTGGAGTAACAACTGTCTAGCATGTAGTCCCTCCATTTTGAAATCAAATAATTAGAGTTGGAGGCAAAACTTGATTTTACAATGTGAACTTAGATTAAGAACTATCCTTAACCACTCGAGAGTGAGAGAAGAAATAGTGAGAGTTATTAAATCTAAATCTTAGCCTAGGTTATAATACTTATGCTAGTATGAACGTAGATGCGCTTGAAGATGCAACGCTGACTGCGTGTGTTAACTTCCCACGTGGAATCAGCTGATGATCCGTAACGTTGACTGCTTGAAGATAAGGAACTGCCGACGTTGAATTCAGCAACCATGCAGCGAAGTCAGCAACGGAATCAGAAATGAATCCAGGTGTAGATCAGCAGTCGAATTGGGAGACGAGACGATGCATCAGCAGGCAGTGATAAACTGCAAGGTCAATTAACATAAGTAATTGCTAGGCCAAAAATTGCATTCAATTTCCTCAAGAGTAGTTCAATAATACAAATTAAATTTATAATAAACTCAAACTCAGTTAACTTGTACTAATCTCTAATAAGGCTACTCAATTTTAATTAAAGTAATTTGACTAAATAGAGATCATTAAATTCTCATTAAAATGGAATAAATATACTAGATTGACTAGACGATAGTTGCTAAATTTAATTTAAGCAAATTGGAACGATACGTGTGTCCAAGTATTAGGACTAAGCATCCGAGCGCAATAGGATCGGCGTTGGGTGCGAAGAAGATGGACTCGTCCGAATACAGCTCCGATCCGTTGATGCGCGCCCCCTGTGGCGAAGATGGACTCGTCCGCCTCCTAATCCTCCTGGCGATGACGTATGCGATTTCCCGGACGTAGCGCGTCCTGATTGTCGTCTTCTTGTAGACGACCCTCCTTCCCTCGTGGAAAGCTCACTATATATACGGCGAGTACGAGCTCGATGCAGTGAAAGCGAGCCAGCTCCACGTGGGTAGTCCTTGTTTCGAAGTGTGTGAGCCCCGTAGCGTGTACGCTGCACACGGGTACTCCTTGGCTTGGCTTGTGTGAGCCCCGTAGCGCGCCGACACGTGGGTGACTCCTGGCTTGACTTGCGTGAGCCCCGTAGCGTGTAGGCTCCACGCGGGTACTCCTTGGCTTGGCTTGTGTGAGCCCCGTAGCGCGCCGACACGTGGGTGACTCCTGGCTTGACTTGCGTGAGCCCCGTAGCGTGTAGGCTCCACGCGGGTACTCCTTTGCTTGAGGGATGTGGACCCCGTGCGTGTACAATGCACGCTGGTTGTCCGTTTTAGAAATGCTGTGGACCCCGAGCGTGTACAATGCACGCTGGTTGTCCAGGTCTTGATATGTGCCGGTCACCGTACGAACGCGGTGGCTCGAGAGCTGGCTTTACAGCGCACGCTCTTGGCTACAAGACAAGATGGCTGCCGGTCAACGTACGAACGCGATGACTCTAGAGCTGGCTTTACAGCGCACGCTCTTGGCAACGTCTTGGAGTCGATAGCGACGCACTCCAAGGCGTTTTTAGAAATGGGGAAAATAGCAATTGAATGTGCTATTTCCCCTAGGAAGCCTTAGAAGGTGGCTTCCGAGTACACACGACGGCGAATTAACGAAAGAGAGAGAGACAGCAACGTACGCGCGAAGTCGGCATGCTAGAGCACGCGACTGTTACGGCACTCACGACCACGAACACTTTTGAT
Source organism: Torymus aiolomorphi (assembly GCA_036365515.1). Lineage (NCBI taxonomy): Eukaryota > Metazoa > Arthropoda > Insecta > Hymenoptera > Torymidae > Torymus > Torymus aiolomorphi. The sequence goes on along the minus strand of CM070874.1, from coordinate 224,145,251 downwards.
GCGTACCTGAAAAGAAGATAGCTATCTCTACGCCACTCGAGAGTGAGAGTAGAAGATAGTAAAGATTTTCTTCTTTGTGGCCATGGCGATGATGAGGACTCCCACGATCCGGCTCGAAGGACCAATGTTTTGTAGATGGGGATCGTGGAGTGGAGAGGTTCAAATTAGAAGAGTTTTCGTGTGGAGAAAAACGTGGCTTTATTGAATGCACCGTCGTGCCTCGTGGCGTATAGTTGTTGCTGCTGTCTCTCTCGCCGTCGTGCGTGAACTGTCGCCGGCCGGCGCTGCGAGGTGCCGTCGGCGAGACTTTGTTGAGGAGGGGCGGTGAGAGAGGACCGCGTGGAGGGCGCTCATTGGCTGCGCACCGTATATTGCCTTTTAAGGCTTGGTGACGTCAGCGTCTCGCTGGTCGAGGCGCTGGATCGCCAACACACTCTACTCGGAAAAAACTGTACTTATTACTGTTCTCAGAAATGTATTCAAATTTGATAATCCTTCTATACAAATTAAATGCAAATAGCCGCTGCCAATTCATTGGTCCATGACTTTCCCAAACTTAATTTGATAAATAAATACCAGTAAAAAGTTGTAACACTCTGATGAGGATCAGGGCAGAGGTACGTGGGTAATTACAAACAGCACACTATCAAAAGAACTATGTATTTATTTCAAACTTAGAAGGTACTATATACACTATTAGGGCGCCAGGTGCATGCGTCACTCCCACCAAAACTCAAAAAATATCTCGTCGGCCAGTACAGGTCTGGAGCGGACTCTATCTACTCTACAGATACAGCTCGAGCTGTAGCCTTGCGCGAATTCGGAGTACGGCACTCCCGACGCGTACGCGCACACACATGGACAGGGAAACTTGGGGGAAAACGAAGTAGGGAGGACAAACCTCGGCCAGGATTTGCGGCTGCTGCAGACGGCTCTCTCTCTCTCTCTCTCTCCGGCAGACTGTCGTGGCAGCGATCTTTCGCCCTCTCTACGAGGAAGACGTGTCGGTGGAACGGCTGTACCGGTAGCGGACACGCTGAGATGGCTGGCGTATACAGTTCGCAAAAACGTGGAGAAGCGGCACGCGGCACGGCGGCAGGCGACAGAATGCCGGCCGGCCTCCCTTGGTTCCTCCTTGGCCATCGTCTTCACTGCGGTGCGAGCGAGCCTTCCATTCGGCTGCCGATGCTCGCACGCGCCGTGTCTGCCGACCAGCCGAGGCCTTGCTGCTGATCGGTGTCTCTCTCTCCCTCTCTCCTGGCGTTGGCTGCTCCTGTCAACCGCATGGGAGAGCACGACCACGAGGCTCGCTTCTTCTCTTGCTCCAGCTTGTTCTCGCTGTAGCTGCCGCTGGTCTCTCCCTCTCCTGGCCGGCTTGACACGAGGAGGGGGAAAAGGTGTTAAAGACGTATGCGCAGGGACTCGGGCTATCGGGAGGAAGGTGCGCGCGTAATTGTGTGCGTGTGCGCAACGTCGCGCATCGAACATCCTCGCCGCAGCCGCCGTGCCTTCCCAAATACTTCTTATTCCAGTAAAAGGCAATTTGCCACGATACAACTCCCCCCTCCTAAACTCGAAGTAGTCCGTGGACTACCTTCGTACGTTTATCACTGCTCTAAACTATTAAATCTGATTACGGCTTCTTCGCTCTAGCTAACTTACTCTAAGCTACTCGGTCATAGCTATAGCGGTGTGAGCGTAGGTGTTTGCGTCCCTTAACGTCTTCTGCAGCTGGACTTAGGAGTAGATCTATGTAAGTGTAACCTGATGAGTGTGTATTCTGCTTATGGAACCTGGCGCCAGTAGTTTCTCGACAATCATCCTTACGCAATTACTAACGCGATCGCGAACTCTCATGCGACTCTCTAACATATTCACTTACTCATAGATTACAAAATTTTTATTAAAAAAGCTGCTGCAACAGCATCTTACCTGGCCTATCCCTTGAATTACTGCTCTTTTTGAGCGGCGTTCTGGCAATCTATGGAGAGTATGCTGAATTTACGGCGAATGAGGAATAAAATTCAGCCAACTATTCATTTAATTGTACTCAATTCATTGCGATTTGCTTCATGTTTATGTTATAGGAGACCGCGCTCGCTTACTTGTAGGAACCAAATGGAAAGGGGAGGTAATATCAAAGAAAAAGCAACAAGTGGGGTAAAGAAGCTGTTTATTGCTTTTAGCTCTCTCTGGAGGTGCTATCTGATCTTTTCTCATTTCCAGCTGTAGCTACAGCTGTAGCTATTCCTTGGCCAATCTCCTCCGCTGACACAGCTTGCGCACAGCTTGCGGCGGGGATGGGGGTAATCCACGCGGCTATACCCTAATTCACCGCAGTTCCAGCACCCGGACCGCGCGTAGCCTGCCCCATGCGACGGCAGGGTACTCTCCCTCTCTCGGCACGGCTCGCCCTCCTGGAGCCATTTCGTTGGTGGCTCAACCATGTCCAACGCGCCTCCATCGTCGCTTGGGAGCCCGGCGAGGTTAGACAGCGGCCTTCCCCTGCCGCGGCTCCCTGTGAGGGACCTTGCGAGGCCTTCCTCTTCCTCTGCTGAGGGCTGGAGCAAAGCCGGGCCTGGCCAGAGCGGGGCGAGCCCAGACAGGAGCGGGAGCTCTGAGGGGCGACCTCGCCCTCGGCCTCGGCCGAGTTGTCGCGGTGGTGGATGTGAGTGATGCACGAGTGGTGCCGCCCTGCCGATGGCGAGGCGTGGTACCCACTCTTTGTCTGACGAATCCATGATCTATAACAGCAGGGGTTTGGGCTGTAGTCTGAGTTTCTAGCTACTGCCTACCTTTCGGGAGCGTGTACTTTTTCAAGTCGTTTACGAACACTTTCATCCGACTCTTCGAGTCAAGATCCTCTACTGAGTATACTACAGGAGAGTATACTTCTACTATCTCAGCCGGCCCAACGAACCTAGGCGCTTAGCGGCAAGTCGATCCTCTGTGGACGATAAAACATAACTCCGGCGCTTTACAAATTCTCCGACTTGGTAGAGGACCTCTGGTCGATTCTTATTGTAGTTGCGTGCTTGCCTTGCTACAGCTTTGTCCAGGTGCCTCCGTACCAAATCATGCAAGGCAGGCAATCGGCTGGCTCGTGTTTTTCACTTATACATTATTATAATGTGATTCCGGAGTAAGATGGAGGGAACAGGATTACGCCCTAAATTAAGAAACGCGGAAGAAACCCCTAACGACGAGTGCACTGCACTATTTAACGCGAAACACAGTTCGTTCAAGTGCAAGTCCCAGTCTCGGTGATCATTGCCTAGAATGCTATTGATCATTGGTCGCAAATTACGGTTGACTCTTTTCACCGGGTTTGCTCGTGCATGGCAGGGCGGAATTGTGGATTACAGAATTCCATACTCATCTAACCTTTCAGTAACCATCCGGTTAGAGAATTCTGTACCATTATCCGTAAGCAAAACCCAACGATTTACGATAAATTCTTCAAAAGCTTTTAGCTCCGATTTAGCTTCTACCTTCCTAAAGCCTTCAGCTCGACGTATCTAGTAAACAGGTCTTCGAAGACAATTATGTACCTGCTACCAGTACGCGAAGGAGGTTTCGGACCCATTATATCAGCTGCTACGACAACACAAGGGCCTTCGATGTTGCGCTCGGTCATCAGCCCTGCTGGAGCTTGCTGAGAGCTTTTGTGAGCTTGACATACTTAGCAGGCAGCTACATACCAACAAACATCTCGATAATAGCCTGGCCAATAATAATATGTCGCCACTCTCGGAAAAGGCTTCTCCACACCTAAGTGACCTGCTTGTGGAGTATTATGAGCTTCAGCTAGAGTTTTTTCTCGGTCTGCTTCTAGAAGAACGAGCTTTCATGCATCCATGTCCGGTAGCAACGGATCTACGGTCTTATACGGACGATGCGCATACAGCATGCCATTTACTACCAATCCGAGTACTTCCTTGGATTTTTCTCGATATTAGTAATTCTCCCTTGATAACACGGATCAGTGGCGTAGCAGCAAGCTCATAAGTTTCTTCTCAAGCACGCAACAGCGCGTCCGGAACTTTGTGCAGCGCGCCCTTACGGTGTATAAACTCAATGTTGTACATTTGCAGGGCCGTATTCCATCTGGCTAATCGATCAGCTGGATCTTTGAGGTTATTTAACCACAATAGGCTGTGGTGATCGGTGATTACTGTGAACTTCTCACCTTGCAAATAACCTCTCAGCCTCTCGATGAACCATAAGACAGCGAGGCACTTCTTCTCAGTGACAGTATAATTTCTCTCTGCCTTCGACAGAGTCCTACTCATAAAATAGATAGGATGCTCCTCACCATCAAATACCTGCGTCAGTACTCCAGCGATAGCATAATCACTCGCATCTGTTTACAGAGTGAAGGGTAGCGGCAGATCGCTGGCCTCGCAAGCACAGGAGCTTGCGTGAGGGCGAGCATCAGCTTCTCAAACGCTTGCTGTTGCTCTTCGTGCCACTGACCCTGAACATCCTTCCTCAGCAGCTTAGTTAGAGGAGCCTTATACCCTGCTAGGTGAGCTATAAATCTGGAGTACCAGCCAATCATGCCAAGAAATCTTCTCAGTTGCCTGATGTTGAGAGGCGCTGGATACTCGAAGATGGGCTTCACCTTGTTTTCATCAGTCTTCAACCCGTCTTCGTTGACGACGTAACCTATGTACTTAACCTCAGCACAACTAAACTCAGACTGTTTGAGGTTAATCTGTAAGTTTGCGTCTTTTAACGCCGTGAGCACTATCTCTAACCATTTTTTGTGCTCTTCGAATGTCGGCGAGACGATAATGACATCGTCTAAGTAGGCAAATACATACGGCTGCTACGCAGGTTTGATCAAATTATCCATAATACGTTGAAACATAGCTGAAGCGTTCGCTAGTGTATATGGTAGCCTGATGAAATGGAAAAGTCCTCGCCCTGGTACTGAAAACGCGGTGACCTCTCGACACTTCGAATCGAACGGAATTTGGTGGTACGCTTGGCTTATATCTAACTTAGAAATATACTTGGCCGAACTTAACTTGTCAAGTATATCATCCACGTTTCGCAATGGATACGCGATAGCCTTTGTGTGCTTATTTACTTGCCCATAGTCTATGCAAATTCGGAACAAATCATACAATTTATGAACTAATACAGGGCAGCTTCGCCAGGGGCTGTTAGATTTTTCAATAATTCCTTCTTCCAGCATCCTATTAACTTCCGCCTACGCCGCCTGTAGCATCTTCGGAGTATACTTCCGAGGTGCTTGGCGAATGGGTTCATGATCCTGGACGTCGATATAGTGAGGGGCGACTTTAGCTAACCCTAATTTATCCGGTGTTGATGGAACCAGTTTCTCCTTGATAGTTTCGATTATTGACTGCTGCTCAACGGTAGCTCGACTCAGTCCTCCTATGCTGGCTAGAGATCGAAAAAATGTTGGATCTTGGCCGCCAGAGTAAAACTGATGCCCTTCGGCATCCACCATGTGTCATTCTCGTAGTCGATTTTCATCTTGAAAAACCGCTTGAAGTCGATTCCGAGGATGCAGTCGTACTGAAGCTCGTCTGCTACGCGGAAGGGCATAGTTAATTGCGTATTATCGATGCAGACGCCCATGTTCATTACGACTTGTAACTTCACTGCACCTCCGTCCGCTAAGTGTACCGACGACACTTCCTACTCCAATTTCTCAGCGAACTCTTTGCTGAGGCCTTTGCCATGATAAGAGTGGACGAAGCCATCGTCGATCATGCCTAAGAGTTTTCTTCCATTCAACTCTATGTTGAAGTATAACCTTGGCTCGACATTGCTGATAGCACTTCTGATTATCAGTGACTCTGTAGCTAGAACTCGAGGGTTGTCTCCCTCGCTAACAGCTACAGTTGAACTGGTATTTTGAACTGAAGGAGCCTGATCAAGAGCAGAAGGAGTCGAGTCTAAAGTAGGAGGGGGTGAATTGACTCCGTTAACTTCCCCTCTTACTCGTTTCCCGCCGGCTCAGAGTTGTACTTTGTACATTTACGTGTTGTCGTATTCTGCTGTTCACAATTCTGACAAACTGTTGCGTTCATGCATATGAGACTCACATGAGACTCACATGAGTACTCATATGAGACTCATAAGAGATCTCATATGAGATCACATATGAGTTCTTATATGAGGTCTCATATGAGTTTTTTCAGTACGGTAATCTCTCTCTCTCTCTCTCTCTCTCTCTCTCTCTCTCTCTCTCTCTCTCTCTCTCTACGTCTCTATCTTTGCGTCTCTGTCTCTACATCTCTATCTCTAATCTCTGTTTCTAATCTTTGTCTCTACGTTGCATCTACGTCTCTGTCGCTACGTCTCTGTCTCTACACCTCTGTCTTTGCGTCTCCGTCTCTAATCTTTGTGTCGACGTTATCTCTGCTTCTCTGTCTCTACGTCTCTGTCTCACCGACTATGACTCTATGTCTCTGTCTCTTCGACTCGGCTTCTACGAGCAGATGCTGGCTTCGTCGGCGAGTGATAACTCCACTGTCTGCATCCACCATCATCAACTGGTTATCACTCCATTACTTTACTGAATCACACTATAAGCCGGCGCACGGCTCGTGCGGCGACAGCTTTTGAAAGAAGCAACGCAACGACCAATTTTTAAATCTAGCCAGTCAACCTACAGCAGATGGCAATTTGTCAACAACATCAGAGGTGACTGTCTGCTTTGTTATGGAGCATGAAGAAGAGATGCGCTGTATGTGGAGACTCTGTCTCTACGTATCTGTCTCTATATCATTGTCTTTACGCGCCTGTCTCTACATCTCTGCCTCAACGTCTCTATCTCTACATCCCTGTCTCTAGGTCTTTCCCTACATCTCTGCCTGTACGTCTCTGTCTTTACACTCATGTCTCTGCGTTTCTGCATTTCTGACTCTGCCTCTACGTTTCTGTCTCTGTTTCTCCGACCCTGTCTCTACTTTGCCGTCTCTACTTTACCGTCTCTACGTCTCTGTCTCCAAGTCTCTGTCTCTACATCTCTGTCTCAACGTATCTGTCCCTACGTCTCTGTCTCTGTCTCTACGTTTCTGTTTATACGTTCTGCCTTCACGTCTCTCACTGCACGGCTCGGTTTCTACGCCTCCGCGTTTACATGTCTGTCTCTACGTTTCTGCCTCCAATCTCTCTCTCTCTCTCTCGCTCTCTCTCCCTGTCTCTCTCTCTCTCTCTCTATCTATCTCTCGGTCTACGTCTCTGTCTTTGCGTTTCTGCCTCTACATCACTGTCTCTACGTTCCAGTCTCTCTCACTCTGTCTCTATGTCTCTGTCTCCCTGACTTTGTCTCTACATATCTGTCTCTATGTCTTTGTATGCGCCTGTCTTTCGTCTCTATCTCCACGTCTCTATCTCTACATCTCTGTCTCTACATTTCGTTTCTGCGTTCCAATCTCCACCTCTCTGTCCCCACGTCTCTGCTCCACGTCTCTGTCTCCAAGTCTCTGTATCCACATCTCTGTCTCTATGTCTCTGTCAAAAAAAGATCAAATATAAATTCCGCTGTCAATTCTCGTTTCACATCAATAACTTGATCATCAATTTACACTATAGTTTTGATGAAACAAAAGAACAATTTTCCATATTACTCTACAGATACTATTCGTGGACACACTGTATTTATTTTAAGTGACATCTTTCGTCAATAGCCATACGTATCTATTATTAATCTGAAATATTTTTGAATTTTCATGTATATTTTTTGTAACATAGATGTTACCTATATATGTTAGAAATAAGGGGGGCACTAAGGGGCGGGAAGGTGCGCGATGGATGGCGTGGAGGCGCGTGGGGGGCCTGGCGGCGTAAGTAGGGGCGAGGGGGGCTGAGTGGTAAGCATTTATCTATATATCTTTCTATATTATGCAGTTGTTAAGTCTCGAAAATCGGGAAATATACTTTTATATATACGGTATTTTTATTTTTTCGGTTGTAATTGAAAGCTTACTCTTTTGATGATGAAGGTTCTCCGAAATGAAATGCACCAGAGAACTTGAGTCATAAGTTCTTATTTATGTGAAATCTGACTTATAAATTGATATGGGCTCTTATTTACCCTTACAAAATAGCTACTTCTACTTTAGACTGTAGCGTACTGAGTTCGCGAATTAACTGCGATAACAACTCTTAATTTGAATTTCCTTCGAATGTCGTCTGGGGCCGACGGAGTTCTCCAGTTGTCCTGTAATATGGTTTGAACTGTGGCTGACACGTGCGAGCACGCCTCGCTTTTTTATGACAGAAATAAATTGGGTTAAAGATTATCTGACGATGAGTAGAGGTCATCTTTTTAATCAAATTAAATGAGCGTAAGCCGTATGTAGTTCAATTTCAAATTCAACTTCTGAGTATACATAAAAGCTTCGATGCGCGTTTGCTTTCGCAAAATCGGTGACTCGCTACGTCATGCTGTTGCGTAACCGAAATGCTGCGTTCGTTAAAATTCGAAATTATATTTTTTGTAGGTTAGAAAATTACTGATGGGAATATGAATATTTAATTTTAAGAATAGGTCACGGACGTAACACCTGCCCCTTAAACTGTTGAATGTCGTAGAGATTCAACAATTATAGGAATAGTTGAACCATCAGTTATTTTCTGTTACAAAATAATAACAATTCAAATAATAAAAGCAATAATAAAAATTCATATGTTAAAAACGATAATAAAAATTCATATAATAAAAAAAGAATGAAAATTCACAAAATTCAATAAATTTAAAAAAAATTTCGTATCATCTATAAATTTCTATAAAATAAATCAATTATCTTTGTTCCTAACACTAGACTACACTTAACCTACGGTTTGCTTTGTATCGCATGTTGAATGCAGATTTTTCCTAACGTTCAAATGGCAGTGCGGATCACTATGGAATAAACGAGTGGTGTTACTTCATTCGTACATAACTTTAATTTTATATAAACATTGATTAATAAAACGTGACGTAATAAATATAGCATACGTTATACATTATAATTTGTATAGGAATATATATATATATATATATATATATATATATATATATATACTGATTGTACATAACATTTCGACAATTTAATTATTTTGTTATCAATAATTTGTAATAATTTTTGTTTTGTTGTCTTTACATAAAATAAAGTCAAGTTTAGAAGTATTGTGTATATTAAATAATTTTGTAGTAAATAAAAGATCAGACGAAATATATAGGGAATGATTCAAGTGATCATTCACTTCCCTCCCTGCTGAGATATTTGGCAAAAGATGTATTTTTTTTTCTTTGTTTAAGTAGAATAACATTAAAGTGCTTTTGATGTTATCATAACAAATTATTTTAACAATCGTATTATAATTATTTCCAAAAGAAAAATACAATTTTATGGTGTAGGTTTTTTTTCGTAATAAGGAAGGGAAATAAATCGAAATGATTTTGATAAATTTTGACTTGTTGTTGCTTTTATGCATCATTATATTTTACCTTCGTTTGAAAATTTCAGCCATTTTAAAAGTTCATTTTAGAACTCAAGATTCTTTTTGGTATGAGTAGCATTCACATATTTGCATTAGAGAGTATGCAGTGCGTTAGAGTAGAAAATTGCTTTACCCAATACAGCCCCGAATAGTGTATCTTGTAGGATGATCATGTCAGAATATGATTGAACTGATCATTTCCAATACATTATATTCGATTTAATCTTAGCCATGTGAGTATAGCTACCTGATTTCTTTCTTTTGTTCTTGAACTATTCATAAAATTTCTTTTATAAATTCGAACAATTTTTCTGTAGACAAATACAGCTTGATTTTGCATAAAATTACAGTCAAATTATTTTTATCTATGTTTGTTAGGATTGCAAGGTTTAGGAATGGTTGTATTTCTTTTTCCTTTGGATTATTTCTATAATTTCTTATTCAAAGCTATAGATAGAATAATAAGTTATTAAATTGATCCCTGAAATGTTTATAGGGCTTTATAATTTAATTAATTTTATTTTCAAAAGTTGTACTAAGTTTTGTTCATCTGTGTTGGCGGTAATTTCTTTTGCCTGTTGAAGCCTTTCTATATATTCTTCAGGTTCCATATTTTTCCCATCGAATTCCAGAACTATTTTGGCGACATCTTTGAGTGATAGTTTAAGCTGTTGGTTTGCCATTTCTGTTTAGTCTGTGTAATCGTGTTGCTTGTCGTCTTTTAAATACGCTGAGTCGTTAAAAAATGCATAGCTTTGACCTGGTACGTTCGGCGTATAAAAAGTATTTGGTGATATACTATCCTGTTTTATTTCCGGAATTAAAAGATCATTTATATCTTTTCCACGTATATCTTGTTCTTGTGTGGGTTTTGTAATATTCTGCTTTTTGTTAAAATTAACTGAAGCTTGTGAATCTGTATCTTCTAGTTCATTAGGGTCTGTTTTTGAAGTTGATGGAATTGAAACTATTTCCGTATTTTCCGCTGTTTTTGAGTGCAACGGTATGTTAGCATAAGTATGTGATGGAAATCGGTTCAATTGTTTATTTGGAGATGATCTTAGAACCCTTGGTTTCCTCTCGAAAGCGTTTGTTTGCTTATTTCTATCCTCTACTTGCTTTTTTAAATCTGTGTCGCCTTGTGTCGTCTGTCTGGTTAAAATCCCTTTGTTTCCCTTATTTTCTAGACCTTTGTTATTTGACATGACATATTACTCTTTTGCCTATGATATATTCAATATTTCTGTCTAAATACGCTTTTAATATTTGTTCAACTATATTCTTTTTGTCTTTCTTCCTCTGCAATTATTTATCCAACAATATAGTTTATTTATTTGTTGTTTTTATATCTCTATGGATTGGTTTTCCGTTTGTTTAGTATTTCAGTGTTTTATCTCTTATTACTTAAAATACCATATTTATTTATGCAATGATTATTTAACTAACTAATTTGTTTTATATTATTATTCACTTTCTTGAGCTGTGTTGACCGTTATTCTTTTTTTTTATTTTTCACACAAGTATTTTTGATTTATTTGATAATTATTCTTAATTTTGTAATTGTAATGTGTTATTATGATATTTTGCTTATACATTGTAATACCATTGTTTTGGTTTATTTTTTCCTTTTTAAATCTTTTTATTATTAATTTTTTTCCTCAATTTCTTATTTGTATTTGATCGTTCTTATTTTTCACGTGATCTATTTTGGTTTGAACGTTTAATTTCCACAATCACTTATTTTGTCAATTCATATTAATTTTTGTAATTATAATATGTTAGTTTGCTAGTAACTCGACGAGCCGTACACGTTTATCTTCAGAAGTTTAAGCGATCATTTTACAACGATCCTCTCGACTTCTTACTGCAAAACGAGAAGCTCGGACTTATTCTATATTAGTTATATGAGTATTTTATAAGAGTATTTTCCTCGTCTTTTAAGAACTTATTTGATCTTCTTTCAAACATTTATAGTTTGATTTAGCTGATCTAGAGAACTTTCGTTCGATTCGTACCGGAACCACTATGAAGTCCTGGCAAATAGTTATTTTATTCTTTTATTTTAAATAGTCTAGTGAGCTAATGTTCGATTCGTACCGGAACCACTGTTAGGCTCCGGAAAATAGTTATTTTATTCTTTTATTTTAAATAATCTAGTGAACTAATGTTCTATTCGTACCGGAACCACTGTTAAGTCTCGAAAATCGGGAAATATACTTTTATATATACGGTATTTTTATTTTTTCGGTTGTAATTGAAAACTTACTCTTTTGATGATGAAGGTTCTCCGAAATGAAATGCACCAGAGAACTTGAGTAATAAGTACTTATTTATATGAAATCTGACTTATAAATTGATATGGGCTCTTATTGTCCCTTGCAAAATAGCTACTTCTACTTTAGACCGTAGCGTACTGAGTTCGCGAATTAACTGCGATAACAACTCTTAATTTGAATTTCCTTCAAATGTCGTCTGGGGCCGACGGAGTTCTCCAGTTGTCCTGTAATATGGTAAATTGGGTTAAAGATCATCTGAAGATGAGTCGAGATCAACTTTTTAATCAAATTAAATGAGCGTAAGCCGTACGTAGTTCAATTTCAAATTCAACTGCTGAGTATACATAAAAGCTTCGATGCGCGTTTGCTTTCGCAAAATCGGTGACTCGCTATGTCACGCTGTTGCGTAACCGAAATGCTGCGTTCCTTAAACTTCGAAATTACATTTTCTGTAGTTAGAAAATTACTGATGGGAATATGAATATTTAATTTTAAGAATACGTCACGGACGTGACATAGTTATAATATAGGAAGATATAAGGATTTAAAATATAGGTAATTAAGTCTTCTTTTTTGCCGGTAAAATTAGACATGCAAAGCGAAAGCTGTACGACTTCCTTGAATAATGATTTCCTAGTTTAATTTTAAGGAAGCAGTAAGGAAATGAAAGCAATCAAATTTAAAAATCTGTAAAAATCTATAATCGATATTTTTTCAATATTACCTACATTTTTTTGTAGCCGTGCCTTATTAAATAACCTATAAAAATAAATTTATGGAATACGGAAAATTTGTTTTGTCATTTTCTATGCACTTTTACATTTCATATACCCGAAGTAAATTACTGTACGAATTTGTCGAAAATTTCTACCTTATACTGTGGAATTTTCTCCAAACGATTCAATTTTATAACAGACGACTCTTGATGTTTTATCCACAATTTCTAAAGCTTCTTTAGGTATGACTAAACTTTCGTCTCATATTTTTACATGGCTTCGCTTAATATTTTCACATAAAAAAAAATTTGCTTTCTTGTGGTTTGGTGATTTGACATTTTTCTGATGGAGGTGCTGAGAAAAAGTTTTCTCCTTAAATCTTATAACTTCATCTTCAGAGACAAGTGAGGGGCCGGGCGGCGCTGAGCGTATGACTGGTGAGGGGGAGGTCGAAGGGGGTGTGGCATAAGGGTGGCAAGTGGATGAGCGGGGCCTAGTCCTAACCTTTTTGTAACACCTTTATAATATGGAGATAATGTATAAGTAAACATTCTTAAAACTAAAAAACAAATATTCCAATAAGCTTTACCTATTGATCTTGCTGTGAATGTAATAGCTGTATCCCAATCGTCCCTAACCGCGAAGCAAAAAGTATCCTCAATTGTAGAATTGTAGTTTTTGTAGTTAGATAAGTCTGTAACATTAATGATTAGAGAATATTAGGGAAGGTAAAAAAATCGGACAATAATACATTTTATAGATGTTCCCAATGCAGGTTATATTTGCACGAGCTTAGTTCGTTACAAATAGCATCGGAATAGTGCAAGAGGGAGAGAAAGGAGTACGGGTCTTAAGCAGGATTCCAAATTCATAAAAGAATAAAGTTGCATATGCAAAATGAAGATACAAATAAAGTTTCGCGCTCTTCGTTTAGGAACACTACATTTTTATACTAGTACGCAAACGGTTTGGTTTACATGCGGATGTGATATTCTCAATTAGTTAGCTAAGGTAACAGAAATCACGTAAGGCTAGCAATAAAAATTGAACCACGCGTAAAGTAAATGTTTGGAGAATATTTTGTTCTTGAGGCACACTCTTATGAGTCTAAGAATATCAAGGGGTTCATAAAATAAAATCATTTGTGCATATTATGTTACTTGCGCATGTTTCTGCATTATTAAGAAAAAAGTTGCTAACACAAAACGGACACAAACAAGCGAGTTTCTCTTACACGGATAACAATAGCGTATTACTCGTGAGCGACTGATGATAGATTTTTGGAATCAAATTTCTTGACTATTTTGACGGTTGAGCGGAACAAGGTTGTATCTCGGCGCATGGACAAAGAACGTCGTATCTCGCCACGGGACGAAGAAGGTCGCATCTCGCTGTGCGGATGAAGAAGGTCGTATCTCGGCGCGAGGATGAAGAACGACGTATCTCGGCGCGAAGATGAAGAATGACGTATCTCGGCTCTCTTAGGGGTGGTACATGGCCAGTATACGGCGACATACAACGTTCTTCGTCAATACGATACGACCTTATTCCGCTGAGCCGTCGATTTGTAATGAATTCAAAAAAACTCTTGTTCCATCTATTGCTACTGATTTTTTGCTCTATAGCTCTTCTGTGCTTTCTTTTCAAGGCCTTGGAGAAATTAGTTCATGAGCAAATCGGTGGCTGAGAGGAACGAGGTCATATCTCATCCCGTGAATGAAGAACGTCGTATCTCAGCGCGCGGAAGAACATTGTCGTATCTCGGCACGTACCATTTTCTTGAAGATTTGTAGTGGCAGCTCTACACATCTATATATATATAGATGTGATGTGATTTATATATACTTTAAAAATTCCAAAAATATTATTTTAATCATTAATACAAAGATAAAAACATAAATTATATTATTTATTTTTGATGTTTTTATCTGTATATTAATCGTTAAAATATTATTTTTTGATTTTTTAAAGTATATATAGCTATGTCGAGACAGAATACACACGTGCTGTGCGAGCGCGCACAGCTGCCACTACAAAATTTCAAGAAAAAAAATACGCGCTGAAATACGACGTTCTTCGTCCACGCGGTGACATACGACGTTCTACGTCCGCGCGGCGAGATACGACGTTCTTCATTAGCGCGGTGAGATACGACGTTCTTCATCCGCGCGGTAAGATACGGCGTTCTTCGTCCGCGCGCCGAGATATGACCTCTTTCCGCTCGGCCGTCGAAATCGTCTCTCTCGAATGCAAAGAAGTCATCTTGGCCACCGGTTAAAAAAGGAGTGATCTTATCAACTGGTTGAAAAAGGCATCATCCCAGCTTTTGATTGGAAAATGAATCATCGCAGTAGCCTGTTGGAAAAGGGGTAGTCTCACGCGGATGAAGAACGTCGTATCCCTGCTGGAAATAATCTATTAAAATCAATTCAAGTCTATTAAAATTCTATTGATTTTAATTGATTCCAATCCATCAATCGATTTTTCTGTAAAGAGCGATAAAGCTTGAATAGATTTTATTCGTTTTTTAAACTCTGTTCTCTTTTATTGTAATTTTTCTCGTCAATTTTAATTGCGTTCTATTGTTTTGAATATCACCTTTTCCGAATATTCTTCTATTGTTTATTTTATTATAAACTTGAGTGAGTTTTTATAGATTTCAATCGGTATAAAAATTTAATTTATTTTTATAAGAATTATTAATTTTATATTCTATTACTTTCTATATCTTATTTCTATTGAGTTTTATTTTCATTTTTTACCATTTATGTTAATTGAGTTTAATTGATTTCAATATCATCTTTTTCTAATATTCTTCTATCATTTATTTTATGATAAACTTGAGTGAGATTTTATAGATTTCAATCAACATAAAAATTTAATTTATTTTTATAAGAATTATTAATCAAGGAGCGCGGGAGCGCTCCGAAGGCAAGTATAAAAGAAGCCTAAAGGAGCGACCCGTGCTACATATACATTGAAATGGGTGTACGAAAAATTCAATGCGCTTTTGCGTATATTGCGTTAGTTTTTACTATATAACATATCCCTCTTAATCGAAAGCCATTTCATTGCTCTACTCAAATCAAAAGATTTTATTTAAAAATATTATCTCGTTCAAAAGATATAGAGAACTGAATATTTTATGTGCTGTTTCCTTTCCGAACTTTTCTTCTCGTTATACCGATATCCGGCTTGCAGCTCTTACGACACTTCCGGTTGTCGTCTATTTTACGCATGTATATCTATATATATTTATATATATAGCACATATACACACCCATCTCTGGTCGACGCCTAACCTTACATATAACATGTCAGTATTTTTATATACAAATAATATCATTTAGTGAATTAGTTAATAATAATATATTTCAAAGATCTCAAGAAATCAACTAATTATGAGAAGAATTATGTGTATCAATCAAAGGGGAAAATAACTTTTATTAGTTAGATAAGTACTTATTATATATATACAGACACATATACAGATTATCTCATTTTGGATTTGATCGGAAAAATATAACCTATATAAGCAGCTGTGAATATCAGTGGGCAATAGCAATATGTTATAATCAGATAAGTAGCAAACTTTTATTATAAAGTTATAAATCAATAAAGTTTATAATAAGTATTGTTACTTTGTGAAATCTGGGTTTTATTTTTACAGAGTACATCAGAAAATGTAAGGATTATTACCAAGTAAATCGATCACTGTTAAAAAATAGTTTTTAACAAAGAAGAGTTCATTAATTATTATTAATTATCCAAGTTGATCGAAAAAGTAGAGTAGGCTAACCAAATCTTCTGTATGTCCATGAGTCTCAAGAAATTTTTCTTAAATCTTCAACTGGATTGGAAAATAACCTATGTAAGCAGCTGTGAATATCAGTGGGCAATAGCAATATGTTATAATCAGATAAGTAGCAAACTTTTATTATAAAGTTATAAATCAATAACGTTTATAATAAGTATTGTTACTTTGTGAAATCTGGTTTTTATTTTTACAGAGTATATCAGAAAATGTAAGGATTATTACCAAGTAAATAGATCACTGTTAAAAAATAGTTTTTAACAAAGAAGAATTCATTAACTATTATCTTACAGATATCATACCAGAAGATTTTTTTCGAGTCATTTTGGAAATATGGAGATATATGTAATATAGCCAATAGTGTTGAGTTCTAATTGTGTACTGTCTGAAAAATCTAATTTTGAATTAGCAAAAATGAACGAGTGCCCTCATGACCCTGGTGGTTATTTTATTATTAATGGACAAGAAAAAGTTATTTTAATACAAGAACAGACGCTTAAGAATAGAATAATTTATATTAAAGAAGATAGTAAGAATATAGTACTACTCAAGAAAGAAATACCAAATCAATATTATTATGGAAGAGCAGGCAAATACTATTTACGACACAATATTTTTCAAGATGTATCTATATATTCTCAACATGAAAATTTTTCATAAGAGATATAATTTTAGAAGAATGTTAAAAATTTGTCTTCATATTTGATAGGGCAAATAGAGTACGTGGATTTCAATGAAGAAAATGACAGTTTCATTGCTTTCAATGAATCACACATAAAACAAACAACAACTAAGATGTTTATTTAGACAGTATTGGATTCAAAGTACGAAAGAAGTATTATGTTTTGAAGTAAGTTTTTCAAAATAAGAAAACAAAATTGTGATTTTCACAGATCGTCTATCTAGTTGAAAATTATATTGATAATAAAAATGTTGTGATTATTAGAAAATTACATCTAATCAGTGTTTTGTGTAATAAATAAAATAAAATACCAATATGATGTGTTGCATGAAGTGCATATATAATCAAATGTTATAGATAACAAATAACATAGTGATTAAGGAATGGCATCTAATCAGTGTTTTGCGTAATATAAGAAAATAAAATACCGGTAAAATGTGTTGCATGAAGTGTTATATCAAATTTTAAAACTTCTATTTAAGGGGGCTAGACACCTTTTTGCTCTGAAATAAGAAGTCACATTTTAATACATAAATGTAAACTAATTATTTCATACTTTTTACATATAAAAGTGGGTATATTTACCTTACCTTAAAACTTTCTCCGATGGGCCTTTTATATGGTCCAGAACCATAGTCATCGATGAAACAAGTTTTTTCACTATCCGTAAGCTTTGAAATTTTCCTGTGGATGGAATGACTTCAGATTTGAACTAAATTACTCCCGAATAGTATAATTCTCATATGAGTGTAGGGATTTTTGATCTAATGAGAAAAAAAAATTGTGCTGTTTTTCAAGAGTTTTTTTTTTTTTTTAAATTATTATATTTTTTCATAATTTTTCTGATGTAAAAATTTTTTCTGACATTTAATCCTAAATCCCTACACTGATATGAGAATTATACTATTCAGGAGTAATTTAGTTCAAATCTGGAGTCAATCCATCCACAGGAAAATTTCAAAGCTTACGGATAGTGAAAAAACTTGTTTCATCGATGACTATGGTTCTGGACCATATAAAAGGCCCATCGGAGAAAGTTTTAAGGTAAGGTAAATATACCCACTTTTATATGTAAAAAGTATGAAATAATTAGTTTACATTTATGTATTAAAATGTGACTTCTTATTTCAGAGAAAAAGGGTGTCTAGCCCCCTTAAAATCAGTTTGAAATGTTTTGAAAATAGCTCAAGTATGTATTAAGTAATTACGTGTTATGAGGTTCATAAACTTCATAATACGCTTTTGCATAGAAGAAAATATTGCTGAGTGATACACGAGGTTATAAATATAGAATATAATTTTCAGTGTTTTGTGTAATAATAAATAAAATATAGTATGACGTGTTACATGAAGTGTTTATAATCAAATTTTAAAACTTCTATTAAAAATCAGTTTCAAATGTTTTGAGAATAGAACAACTGTTTATTGAATAATTATGTGTTATGAGGCTCATAATTTTCATAATAAGTTTTTGCATAGAAGAAAATATTGCTGAGTGACATGTGAGGTTATAAATATACAATATAATTTATGATGCCGATTTGAAATATTGGTCTGAGCCTTGGTTTAAAAAGCATCTGTCATCTTCAAAAAACTTGGTCGATATCAGTGCTGTGCTGTTGTACATATTTATTCAAGTGCCAATAAAAAGATTATACCTAATCAACATGGGAATACTGAAAAAAGTAAAAATGATATGTTATTGTGAAAATTTCAACGAATAAAAGTGCTCAGTTAATCTAATATATGATTTCTCACCATGGAAGACGTCAAAATGTTTCAGAGTTCTTAGTAAATATTTTTCTAGACAAGATTCAGATAATAATTTCAAAAAGTTTCAACTATACAAGAATGTCAAGAAAGCTTTTATTCTCAGTGATTCTTAGTTCATAAACTGGTTGCATTTTTAATTTTACAAGATTATGTGTGGCAATAATGGGTTATTAATATAAGTAGTCTAATCTAATCTACTGAAATCTGTGTAAATCCACCCGGATCCAGCTGGATTTCCCATGTGACATAGATCCAACTGGGTTTCCTAGCTGGATATTTTTGACTGGGTTCTAGTGATAATTTCAACAAATCCAAGTGTTGAGAATAATATAATTAATTATTGGCTCATGGTGCTAATAATCAATTGCGAAGCTACAAAAATAATTAATGATATTATCATATAGCAGTCTTGTAGTAGAACTAATTTAAGGCTGTAATAATCAATTTCTAGTACCAAAGAATGAAAATACTTATAATAAGCTCTGAAAAAAAATTATAAAAATTTGAACTAAAAGCTTCGTTTTAAGATCTAATTTGTTCAAAAAAATATCGATCCCTTTAGTACTTTTGTAATTTGCCTTCTTAATAATAATCTTTAAAAGTATAAAATAAGGTATGTATATAAGTTTTCCTGCAAACTGAAAACATAAAAAGAATGATATTTTCATATGATTTTACAATAATTAATAGTATTGTTAAATTATCATCATACCTAAGAATATACGCGTTTGATTATATTATTTCAAAAAATTTTACTAATGTAATCATTTTTCGAGCTCCTTGAAGAAACATTTAAATTTAAAACGTTTATGAATAACAATACTATTATTTACTAATGATATTAAAAATATACTATACTATAATAACCCCTCATAATGTTATCACACTGTGTAATTATTATTTTCTCTAAAAAGTTGTGAAATATATCTAAAAATCATTTTACAAACGTTTAAACTAAGACAAGTATTAGTCTCTCCCGCCCTCCCTCCCTTTATCACTCACTGTCTCTCTCTTTCTCTCTCTCTCTTCCCCTCCCCTCTCTCTCCCTCTCGCTCAACTTTCGTGAAACTGAGTACCAAAAACTTTAATGAGAGCTTAAATATTTTTTTAAAACAATCAACACGTTTTTTAAAAGCTATTTTTTAAGTATGTTAAATTCTAACAACACAATTTGTCTAGTCCTTTTATTTCTATTAGTCTCATCTATTCAATAAGAACTCTCTACAAATGGTAATAATTTTTTTCATGACTGTATAAACTCTCTCTCTCCTTCTCTTTCCCACCCCACTCTCTTTCCTCCTCCCGTCCCCCTCTCTCTCAACATCCGTCAACCTGAGTACCAAAAACTTTAATGAGAGCTTAAATATTTTTTTCAAAACAATCAACACGTTTTTTAAAAGCTAATTTTTTAAGTACATTCTATAACAACCTAATTTGTCTAGTCCTTTTAATTCTTCTACTCTCTTCTATTCAATAAACCTCTTTACAATTGGTAATAATATTTTTCATGACCGTACAAATAATAATATTGCTAATATAAAACTTTCTACGAAAGTATAAAATAAGACAAGTATAGACGTTTTTTCTGGATAATCTATAAAAAACAACACAATTTGTCTAGTCCTTTTATTTCTTCGAATCTCATCTATTCAATAAGCACTCTCTACAAATGGTAATAATTTTTATCATGACTGTACAAGCAATCTATAAAGTAATAATATTTACGATTTTGTAAAAGAAATCAAATAAATACGAATGAAAAAGTCTTAATTCTTTGAGTCATTGTATGCTGAACAAATTATATGTAAGTAAGTACATTCAAATTGTTCACTGCAAATCAAACAAACAAAAGTTGTGAAATCAATAGTCGATAGTCAAGTAATGCAAACAACTCTCGGAAACTACTGTATGACTGTTCTCAGAAATATATTCAAATTTGTTCATCTTTCTGAGCTATACAAATTAAACACAAGAAAGTACTGAAATCAATTTATTGTAGTCAAGTACCGGCCATAAGTTAACTTGACTGACATAATAGAACTTTTCGTATCTAGCGTGTAAAATTACATTTTACGCCCACGTAGTAACTTCAAAATTATTCAGCCAGCGGGCATAAAATAATACTTAGCGCCCAAGAGGCCCAATAGCTCATATACTCTTACAAAACTTTATAGAACCTACGAACTTTACGCCCATGTGGGCGAAAATTATTTTAATTATATAACTATAATGCCTTCTCTTTATTTCTAAAAGAATTTTTTTAGATATTTACGAAAAGTCAAAGCCTATATAAAAAAATTACATAGTTACCAACACATCACTATTTTTCATGATTCTTTCTCAATTTTGAACTTTCTATAATATTACGCACCTTGGGAGGAAAAGAGGAGTCTCGAGCTGCTCTAGCAGGGGCGGTCCTCAGATCTCCCATACATACTTGGCGGGCCCGACGATTTGCAGTATACCGGTGGGCTACTTAAATGTAGAATACAACATTTTTGCATAAATTCATTAACATTATTTATACCTATAAGTCGACTATAAATAATTACATTGGCTTTAATTTTTAATTGGTACCATTAAGGGGGCTAGACACCTTTTTTCTCTGAAATAAGAAGTCACATTTTAATACATAAATGTAAACTAATTATTTCATACTTTTTACATATAAAAGTGGGTATATTTACCTTACCCTAAAACTTTCTCCGATGGGCTTTTTATATGGTCCAGAACCATAGTGATCGATGAAACAAGTTTTTTCACTAACCATAAGCTTTGAAATTTTCCTGTGGATGGATTGACTCCAGATTTGAACTAAATTACTCCTGAATAGTATAATTCTCATATGAGTGTAGGGATTTTTGATCTAATGAGAAAAAAAAAATTGTGCTGTTTTTCAAGAGTTTTTTTTTTAATTTTTTAAAATTTTTTATATTTTTCATAATTTTTCTGATGTAAAAATTTTTTCCGACATTTAATCCTAAATCCCTACACTCATATGAGAATTATACTATTCAGGAGTAATTTAGTTCAAATCTGGAGTCAATCCATCCACAGGAAAATTTCAAAGCTTACGGTTAGTGAAAAAACTTGTTTCATCGATGACTATGGTTCTGGACCATATAAAAGGCCCATCGGAGAAAGTTTTAAAGTAAGGTAAATATACCCACTTTTATATGTTAAAAGTATGAAATAATTAGTTTACATTTATGTATTAAAATGTGACTTCTTATTTCAGAGAAAAAAGGTGTCTAGCCCCCTTAAGTACAACATCGCTATATGTGCAGAATCATGATTTACTTTTATTACCAACAATATTTTTGTTTGTGTCCGTCCTTTTTAAACGAGAATAAAATAAAAAATTCATATAAATTTATAGTCTACTTAAAAGTGCTTTACATTTTACTAACCGTTTTATAAGCAACCTATTGTGTATCCTTTTTCCGCGTGTAAATATCATATAAGATCTCATATGAGAATTTCAGGCATCGCATCAGATCTCATATGCGATGTCATCTGCAATTTTATATATTATGGGATTACATATGAGATCTCATATGATACTTTCAGGCGGTTTTGCACTTTCTATTTAAAAACAGAGTGATATATTCACGGATCAGTAGTTAATATGTAGAAGGAACCCATTTATACATTTTATCTGATCTTTAAACATATGAATATTTATATGAAAATGACTATGTCTTACTCCTTGAACTGCAAATCGTCGGGCCCGCCAAGTATGTATGGGAGATCTGAGGACCACCCCTGCTAGAGCAGCTCTAGACTTCTCTTTTCTTCCCAACCCTGCTAAAAAACGTAGATTGAAAAGAATTGAAATCGATTAAAATTCAATCGATTTTGAGGCTAATTCTTGATACTAATTTTCAGAATTCAATTCGATTGCTTTCGATAAAAATTTACAGAAATCGATTAAATACGATTCAAATTTAAATTTTAGTGATTTGGTTTGATCGTTTTGAATCGATTTCTATTAATTTTAATCGAAAACAATCGAATTGAATTCTGAAAACTGGTATCAAGAATTAGTCTTAGAATCGATATAATTTTAATAGATTCCAATTCTTTTTGATCTACGTTTTTTAGCACGGAAGGTGCGTAATATTATAGAAAGTTCAAAATTGAGAAAGAATCATGAAAAATAGTGATGTGTTGGTAACTATGTAATTATTTTATATAGGCTTTGACTTTTCGTAAATATCTAAAAAAATTCTTGTGAATTTTAGAAATAAAGAGAAGGCATTATAGTTATATAATTAAAATAATTTTCGACCACACGGGCGTAAAGTGCGTAGGTTCTATAAAGTTTTGTAAGAGTATATGAGATATTGGGCCTTTTGGGCGCTAAGTAGTATTTTATGCCCGCTGGCTGAATAATTTTGTAGTTACAACGCGGGCGTAAAATGTAATTTTACACACTAGATACGAAAAGTTCTATTATGTCAGTCAAGTTAACTTATGGCCGGTACTTGATTACAATAAATTGATTTCAGTACTTTCTTGTGTTTAATTTGTATAGCTCAGAAAGATGAACAAATTTGAATATATTTCTGAGAACAGTCATACAGTAGTTTCCGAGAGTTGTTTGCATTACTTGACTATCGACAATTGATTTCACAACTTTCGTTTGTTTGATTTGCAGTGAAAAATTTGAATGTACTTACTTACATATAATTTGTTCAGCATACAATGACTTAAAGAATTAAGACTTTTTCATTCGTATTTATTTGATTTCTTTTACGAAATCATAAATATTATTATTTTATAGATTATTTGTACAGTCATGAAAAAAATTATTACCATTTGTAGAGAGTGCTTATTGAATAGATGAGATTCGAAGAAATAAAAGGACTAGACAAATTGTGTTGTTTTGTATAGATTATCCAGAAAAAACGTCTATACTTGCCTTATTTTATACTTTCGTAGAAAATTTTATATTAGCAATATTGTTATTTGTACAGTCATGAAAAAAATTATTACCATTTGTAAAGAGTGCTTATTGAATAGAAGAGAGTAGAAGAATTAAAAGGACTAAACAAATTATGTTGTTATAGAATGTACTTAAAAAATTAGCTTTTAAAAAACGTGCTTATTGCTTTAAAAAAAATATTTAAGCTCTCATTAATGTTTTTGGTACTCAGGTTGACGAATGTTGAGAGAGAGGGAGGGAGGGAGAGAGAGAGTGGGGTGGGAAAGAGAAGGAGGGAGAGAGTAATACAGTCATGAAAAAAATTATTACCATTTGTAGAGAGTCCTTATTGAATAGATGAGACTAAAAGAAATAAAACGACTAGACAAATTGTGTTGTTAGAATTTAACGTACTTAAAAAATAGCTTTTAAAAAACGTGTTGATTGTTTTAAAAAAATATTTAAGCTCTCATTAAAGTTTTTGGTACTCAGTTTCACGGAAGTTGAGCGAGAGGGAGAGAGAGGGGAGGGGAAGAGAGATAGAGAGAGAGTGTGACAAAGGGTGGGAGGGCGGGAGAGACTAATACTTGTCTTAGTTTAAACTTTTGTAAAATGTTTTTTAGATATATTTCACAACTTTTTAAGAGAAAATAATAATTACACAGTGTGATAACATTATGAGGGTTTATTATTGTATAGTATATTTTTAATATTATTACTAAATGATAGTATTGTTATTCACAAAAGTTTTAAATTTGAATCTTTCTTCAAGGAGCTCGAAAAATGATTACATTAGAAAAACTTTTTGAAATAATATAATCAAACGCGTATATTCTTAGGTATGATGATAATTTAACAATATTAGTTATTGTAAAATCATATGAAAATATCATTCTTTTTATGTTTCTAGTTTGCACGAAAAACTTATATACATACCTCATTTTATACTTTCAAAGATTATTATTAAGAAGACAAATTACATAAATACTAAAGGGATCGATATTTTTTTGAACAAATTACATCTTAAAACGAAGCTTTTAGTTCAAAATTTTATAATTTTTTTTCAGAGCATATTATAAGTATTTTCATTCTTTGGTACTAGAAATTGATTATTACAGCATTAAATTAGTTCTACTATAAGACTGCTATATGATAATATCATTAATTATTTTTGTAGCTTCGCAATTAATTATTGGCACCATGAGCCAATAATTAATTATATTATTCTCAACACTTGGATTTGTTGAAATTATCACTAGAATCCCGGTCAAAAATATCTAGCTAGGAAACCCAGTTGGATCTACGTCACATGGGAAATCCAGCTGGATCCGGGTGGATTTACACAGATTTTAGTAGATTAGATTAGACCACTTGTATTAATAACCCATCATTACCACACATAATCTTGTAAAATTAAAAATGCAACCAGTTTATGAACTAAGAATCACTGAGAAAAAAAGCTTCCTTGACATTCTTGTATAGATAAAACATTTTGAAATTATTATCTGAATCTTGTCTAGAAAAATATTTACTAAGAACTCTGAAATATTTTGACGTCTCCCATGGAGAGAAATCAGATATTAGATTAACTGAGCACTTTTATTCGTTGAAATTTTCACAATAACATATCATTTTTACTTTTTTCAGTATTCCCATGTTGATTAGGTATAATCTTTTTATTGGCACTTGAATAAGTATGTACAACAGCACAGCACTGATATCGACTAAGTTTTTTGAAGATACAGATGCTTTTTAAACCAAGGGTCAGACCAATATTTCAAATCGGCATCATAAATTATATTGCATATTTATAACCTCACATGTCACTCAGCAATATTTTCTTCTATGCAAAAACTTATTATGAAAATTATGAGCCTCATAACACATAATTATTCATTAAACAGTTGTTCTATTCTCAAAACATTTGAAACTGATTTTTAATAGAAGTTTTAAAATTTGATTATAAACACTTCATGTAACACGTCATACTATATTTTATTTATTATTACACAAAACACTGAAAATTATATTGTATATTTATAACCTCGTGTATCACTCAGCAATATTTTCTTCTATGCAAAAGCGTATAATGAAGTTTATGAACCTCATAACACGTAATTACTTATTAATACATACTTGAGCTATTTTCAAAACATTTCAAACTGATTTTAAGTAGAAGTTTTAAAATTTGATATAACACTTCATGCAACATATTTTACCGGTATTTTATTTTTTTAAATTACGCAAAACCCTGATTAGATGCCATTTTTTAATCACTATGTTATTTGTTATCTATAACATTCGATTATATGTGTCCTTCATACAACACATCATACCGGTATTTTATTTTATTTAACACAAAACACTGATTACATGCCATTTTTTAATCACTATGTTATTTGTTATCAATAAAATTTGATTATATATGCACTTCATGCAACACATCATATTCGTATTTTATTTTATTTATTACACAAAACACTGATTAGATGTCATTTTCTAATAATCACAACATTTTTATTATCAATATAATTTTCAACTAGATAGATGATGTATGAAAATCACAATTTTCTTTTCTTATTTTTAAAAACTTATTTCAAAACATAATACTTCTTTGGTACTTTGAGTCCAATACTGTCTAAATAAAGATCTTAGTTGTTGTTTGTTTTATGTGTGATTCATTGAAAGCAATGAAACTGTCATTTTCTTCATTGACATCCACGTAGTCTATTTCCCCTGTCAAATATGGAGACAAATTTTTAACATTCTTCTAAAATTATATCTTATATGAAAAATTTTCATGTTGAGAATATATAGATACATCTGGAAAAATATTGTGTCGTAAATAGTTTTTACCTGCTCTTCCATAATAATATTGGTTTGGTTTTTCTTTCTTGAGTAGTACTATATTCTTACTATCTTCTTTAATATAAATTATTCTATTCTTAAGCGTCTGTTCTTGTATTAAAATAAATTTTTCTTGTCCATTAATAATAAAATAACCACCAGGGTCATGAGGGCACTAGTTCATTTTTGCTAATTCAAAATTAGATTTTTCAGACAGTACACAATTAGAACTCGACATTATTGGCTATATTACATATATCTCCATATTTCCAAAATGACTCGAAAAAAATCTTCTGGTATAATATCTGTAAGATAATAATTAATGAATTCTTCTTTGTTAAAAACTATTTTTTAACAGTGATCTATTTACTTGGTAATATTCTTATATTTTCTGATATACTCTGTAAAAATAAAAACAAGATTTCACAAAGTAACAATACTTATTATAAACTTTATTGATTTATAACTTGATAATAAAAGTTTGCCACTTATCTGATTATAATATATTGCTATTGCCCATTGATATTCACAGCTGCTTACATAGGTTATTTTCCAATCCACTTGAAGATTTAAAAAAAATTTCTCGAGACTCATAGACCTACAGAAGATTCGGTTAGGCTACTCTACTTTTTCGACGAACTTGGATAATTAATAATAATTAATGAACTCTTCTTTGTTAAAAACTATTTTTTAACAGTGATTTTATATTCTATTAATTTCTATATCTTCGAATTTCTATTGAGTTTTATTGTCATTTTTTACCATTTATGTTAATTGAGATTAATTGATTTCAATATCATCTTTTTCTAATATTCTTCTATCATTTACTTTATGATAAACTTGAGTGAGTTTTTTTAGATTTCAATGGGCATAAAAATTTAATTTATTTTTATAAGAATTATTAATTTTGTATTGTATTACGTTCTATATCTTCGAATTTCTATTGAGTTTTATTGTCATTTTTTACCATTTATGTTAATTGAGTTTAATTGACTTCAATATAATCTTTTTCTAATATTCTTCTATCATTTATTTTATGATAAACTTGAGTTAGTTTTTATAGATTTCAATCGACATAAAAATTTACTTTATTTTTATGAGAATTATTAATTTTATATTTTATTACTTTGTATATCTTCGAATTTCTATAGAGTTTTATTGTCATTTTTTACCATTTATGTTGATTGAGTTTAATTGATTTCAATATCATCTTTTTCTAATATTCTTCTATCATTTATTTTATGATAAACTTGAGTGAGTTTTTATAGATTTGAATCGGTATAACAATTTAATTTATTTTTATAAGAATTATTAATCTTATATTCTATTACTTTCTATGTCTTCCAATTTCTATCGAGTTTTATTGTCATTTTTTACCATTTATTGTAATTGAGATTAATATATTTCAATACATTCTTTTTCAATATTTTTCTATCATTTTTTTCTTACATACTTGAAAGTAGTTGGCATTAATTCCCATCGAATTAAAGAAACACAAATAAATTAATTAAATTACAACATATTTTTTATCTTTGCAGGGACTCCTAATTAGTAGTATTATTTCAATAAAATAATTAAAATAGTCAAAAACTGTATTTAAAAAGTTTTATATTATATTTTATTGTATTTCAAAAGTTTGAGATAATTTACATAAATAGCGGCCATTTTTTACACTTACAAGTATGATTTTGCATATAACATTTTGTATAGAAATTATGACATTTTTTACGCCTTCATTTTTAATTTTTTTATTTGAGAAATGCTATCAAAAGGTTCAGTATCAAATACATCAAATAAAGATAAGTGAAAATAGCAATGACCATTTAAATCTGCAATCTTTAATATACGCCCAAATTCTCGAGTTACCAACTGAACTATAGTATCGTCTGTTTTGTTTGCTCGGCTATAAGACATGCTGTGGTAATCAACGTTTTCAAAAATACATTTTGAATAGACCAAACCTTCTTCCATAAATTCTTCAATAATTTCCGGTATACCTCTTCCTACGTATGTAACATTATCATCATTTTCTTTGTTAAAAATAAGTAATCGTTTTGGCATAAACAAATTTTTACAATAAATTATTGTTTCTTCAGAATTTGAAAAAATTTGAGCGTTGCCTGTTTTGAAGATTAGTGACTGTGCAAGAAATGCTTTCTTGATATTTATTTATCCATTCCATTAGAATCGCTGATAAATTTTTTAAGTATGTATATGAAACTTTCACACGCAAAAGCGCAATTCATAGACGTAGGCCCTGTTTTTCTGATAGACTAGACTGCGTGTGATAATGCCTGGACGTTAAATGTCATTTTTTCTTCTCCGTATATCATTTCATAATGACAAACAAATTTTAAGAGATCAGTTTCACACTCTGCCAATTCTTGTTTTGAAATTCCAGTCCTTAAAAGCGTATAGGCACATTTCACTAATAAACTGTAATGTTCCAAAGCTGTTTTATCAAAAATACCGTCCAAACAAGGTAAGCTAAAAATAAGCAACCAAGTCTTTAATTCCGAAGCCTTGGGTTTCATAGTTCCTTGAAAAATGTCAGCTCGTGGAAGTCTACCCCTATAGCACCCAATATTGGAGCAACATTGCTCCAATATTGCTTTGTCATATTCCCCATATTCACCAATATTCCCTCAACACTTTTATATATGGATGCTATATCGGAGCAATATTGCTGCAATCCGAGATTTCCGTTTCACCATTGCTTTTTTAAAATGATGAGTCAGGCTCTCTGTTATAGCAATATTGCAGCAATATTGAGCCAATATTTCTCAACATGAAAGGAATATTATTTTTAAAATTATATTTTTATGCTGGCTTTTCTGATGACTTTGCAATATTGCAAGAATATTTGTACAATATATATGAACACTGGAAGAATGTTCCCGTTTGTCCACTGATTGTTGGAGCAATATTGCCTCAATGTTGCTTTGACATATTCGCGTCATTCCCCTTAAGGGGAAATTCACTAATGTATTTTGGAAATTGAGGCAATATTGCTCCAACAATCAGTGGCCAAACGGGAACATTCTTCCAGTGTTTATATATATTGTACAAATATTCTTGCAATATTGCTAAATCATCAGAAAAATCAGCAGAAAAATATAATTATAAAATTAATATTCCTTTCGTGATGCTAAATATTGGCTAAATATTGCTGCAATATTGCTATGACAGAGAGCTTGACCCATCATTTTAAAAAAGCAATGGTGAAACGGAAATCACGGATTGCAGCAACATTGCTCCCATATAACATCCATATATAAAAGTGTTGAGGGAATATTGGCGAATATGGAGAATATGACAAAGCAATGTTGGAGCAATGTTGCTCCAATATTGGGTGCTATAGGGGTATGTACTTGATGATTCGGAGTTATAGATAAATATCTTTTTTCTATCCTTTCAACATCAGCTTTACGGATTTTATACGGAGATGTCCCAATTTTCCATTCATTCCATAATTGCCATGTTACACCTAAAAGCATAGCATGCATATATTCGTATGAGAAAGATCAAATCATGTCAAAGTTATATAGATCTTTCAATGCTGAAGAGCCTTTTACTCCTTGTACTGTAGTACTACTTTCTATGGCCATTCTAACGTCTTGTTCATGGCTTTCATGGTTTCTCTCTATAGCTTCCTGTTCAAAAGTGTAACGTATACCAGAAACAGATCGAATATATACACCTCGTATGCAGCACCAACTGCATCCACTATAACCATTAAACTGTATTCGATTTTGCAATATTGGGCGACATACAGAATCAACAGCGCAATTTGCAATGAAAAATTTCAATACAATCTCAGCATCATTTTTCTTAATTACAATACCATTTAAATATAAGTCATTCATTTCTTCAACAAATTTAGACATACAAATTCATTAAATTACTTTTTGGTTCTTTTGCTGTAATTAATAATCCTTCCAATAGTATAAACCGAAATCGAAATTTTGGTAATAAGTCGTTCAGAATTAATTGTAAAGGCCAAAATCCACGTTTGCCACTTTTTGTTAATGGCGCACCATCGGTATTAAAATTTACAGTTAATAAATACTCAGATTCTGTACAGCTAGCTTGTAAAAATTTCTGAAGTATTTCTCCATCGTGAACGTTTTTAATAATATCTGTATTTTTTTTAGAAATACTCCGAACTCTTAAATTTTCAAATAAGTCATTGAACATATCATCATTATTGAGCAAAAGTCTGATTTGATATTTTAAATTAATACATGTAAAGTAATTTGGAGATATATTATTAATAATGTCTTCCTTTTTACATTTACTGCATACAGGGTGTGTCATTTTAATTGACGCACCCGAAAATTTCAAAAACGGCGTCTCCTAGAAAGAAATGATTCAAACAAAAGTTGTAGGGTACGGAGGGGGCCAACTTATAATGACCTTGACTTTGACCTTGAGGTCAAGGATCAAGGTCATTTGAAGGTCAAATCTATTTTTTGCATAGGAACCCCCACTTTTGACCCCAGAAATGCAAAAAGCGGCAAATTTTACGTTCAAATATGACCTTGACCCTAATTTGAAATTTAATATTTAAGGTCATTCTAATGTTTAAATTGATCAATGTATCAATTTCAAAAACTACGCATTCAACCATTAATCACAAACTTTCATCTTAAGTGACTTCTAATAATTATTAATAACCAACTTTTACCTAAGGTGACCACTGGTGATATGATTTCTGCTTGAGAACTTAAGGGGGCTAGACACCTTTTTTCTCTGAAATAAGAAGTCACATTTTAATACATAAATGTAAACTAATTATTTCATACTTTTTACATGTAAAAGTGGGTATATTTACCTTACCTTAAAACTTTCTCCGATGGGCCTTTTATATGGTCCAGAACCATAGTCATCGATGAAACAAGTTTTTTCACTAACCGTAAGCTTTGAAATTTTCCTGTGGATGGATTGACTCCAGATTTGAACTAAATTACTCCTGAATAGTATAATTCTCATATGAGTGTAGGGATTTAGGATTAAATGTCGGAAAAAATTTTTACATCAGAAAAATTATGAAAAAATATAGAAAATTTTAAAAAATTAAAAAAAAAACTCTTGAAAAACGGCACAATTGTTTTTTTCTCATTAGATCAAAAATCCCTACACTCATATGAGAATTATACTATTCAGAAGTAATTTAGTTCAAATCTGGAGTCAATCCATCCACAGGAAAATTTCAAAACTTACGGTTAGTGAAAAAACTTGTTTCATCGATGACTATGGTTCTGGACCATATAAAAGGCCCATTGGAGAAAGTTTTAAGGTAAGGTAAATATACCCACTTTTATATGTAAAAAGTATGAAATAATTAGTTTACTTTTATGTATTAAAATGTGACTTCTTATTTCAGAGAAAAAAGGTGTCTAGCCCCCTTAATCTCAAGTGAAAGGCACTTAAAATTTAAATTAAAGGAGCAGTTTGCGCGTTCAGTTAATACGACAGACATTCATTATTTTGTGGAGTCTCCGCTCTTTATTATCCACAGTTCAATAATTTGTTCTTAAGTTTTAATTATAATTTTTCATTTTGCTTCCAATTTAACAAAAATTTTGTGTCAAAAATTATGGCAGACTGCTCAACAGCTGAAATTGTTGATATGATGATAATTTTCGGCGAATGTCATGGTAGTTACCGAGCTGCTGCTAGACGATATGCAGAGCGTTACCCAGATCGGCGACATCCTAGTGACAGAATCATTCAAAGACTAAAGTTGAGAGCTCAGAATGGCCACTTAAGTCAACAACGTCTAAGTCGTGTATACGACGAAAATGATACACGTGTTCTTGTAATTTTAGCTTACATTCACCTAAATCCGCACACAAGTTGTCGAATCATTTCAAGAGAGCCAGGTATTCCTTTTAAAACTGTTTCAAGAATTATCAAAAAAGTGAAATTCCACGCATATCACATAGTATTAGTGCAAGCCTTAACTCCCAATGATCATCAAGAACGTTTAAATTTTTGTAATTGGGCTTTACGAAAAATTTAGCAGGACCATGACTTCTTTAGGTTTGTAATGTTTAGCGATGAAGCTACTTTCAAAAATAACGGCGAACTTAATAGACACAATTGCCATTATTACTCAGAGGT
Source organism: Torymus aiolomorphi (assembly GCA_036365515.1). NCBI lineage: Eukaryota > Metazoa > Arthropoda > Insecta > Hymenoptera > Torymidae > Torymus > Torymus aiolomorphi. The sequence continues at coordinate 224,112,619 of CM070874.1, read as the reverse complement.
TAATCCTCATTGGTATCGACAAGTTGATAACCAACACCGTTGGAGTCTAGTGGTCTGGTGTGGCATCGTGAATGGTTATCTAATTGGCCCATACTTTTTTTATAGAAATGTAACAGGAGCTATTTTTTGAGAGATGCTTAGTGAGCACTTACCTGGTATGCTTGAAAATGTTGATTTGGCAACGAAACAAAGAATGTACATTCAATTAGATGGTGCAGGGCCGCATTATGCACGAATCGTGCCGGACTTTTTGAATAACATGTATCCGCAAAGATGGAGAGGACGAGCAGGTCCAGTTTCTTGGCCTGCCCGATCACCTGATATGACATCGCTTGATTTTTTTTGTGGGGATTCATAAAAGATAAAGTGTATGAGGAAGCGCCAACTACAAGAGAAGACATGAGAAATCGAATAAGAGAAGCTTGTGCGGCAATTCCAAGAAACGTCCTGCTGAAGACTGTTGATAATTTTCAAATTAGAAACAACTTATGCCTCGAAGCTAATGGTGCTAACTTTGAACAACTATTACTAGATTGACATTGATTGATATTGAAAAAGTAAATTACTCCGGCACGTGAGAGGCGAGGGGGCTCACGGAAACAGAAAGTACCCCGGAACGTGAGAGGCGAGGGGACTCACGACAACAGAAAGCACCCCGGAACGTGAGAGGCGAGAGGA